>CM040125.1:286138199-286775690 GCA_022559845.1 Amorphophallus konjac | reverse complement strand
CTGTAGCTCTGCTCCTTCGGGGGATTTTAGGAGGATTCTGGCACCGCTTTCGGCTGAGTTGGAGGATACGTCGACGAATAGTTCCCATGTCGACCTGGGCGTGGACGGAGATCTTTCTTCAGTTGGGATGATGCTCTCGGCTATGAAGTTAGCGAGCGCCTGGCCTTTGATAGCCGAGCGAGGCCGGTACGATATATCGTAGGCCCCGAGCATGATGGCCCACTTGACGAGGCGTCCCGAGGCTTCGGGGTGAGTGAGGATCCTCTTCAATGGTTCGTCGGTCAGCACGGTGATGGAGTGCCCTTGAAAATACGGTCGGAGGCGCTTGGCCGAGGTAACCAACGCTAGCACGAGTCTCTCGGTTGCAGGGTACCTTCTTTTAGCTTCGTTGAGCACCATGCCGGTATAGTAGACCGATCTCTCGACTCCCGAGTCATTTCTGACCAGGACCAAGCTAACTGTAGACGAGGTTGCCGACAGATAGAGATGCAGGGCTTCGCCTGGGACAGGCTTGGAAAGCACCAGGGGTGAAGCCAGGAACTCTTTAAGCTCGGTGAACACTTTCTGGCATTCCTCATCCCATGCGAACGTGGCAGATGCCAATTTGGGCCCCCTCAATAACTTGAAGAAGGGTAGGCATCGTTCGGCCTCACGAGACAGGAATCTACTGAGTGCGGCAATGCGTCTAGTCAGGCGTTGAACGTCTTTGACGCAGGTGGGTGGGCGCATGTCCAGGATGGCCTGGACCTTGTCGGGGTTGGCCTCGATCCCATGCTGGGTGACTAAGAAGCCCAAGAATTTCCCAGACCTTACTCCGAAGGCGCACTTGGTGGGATTGAGCTTCATATTGTATTTCAGGAGGGTGTTGAAGGTCTCAGCTAGGTCGGCAAAGTGGTCCTTGGCCTTGTTTTGACGAGCATGTCATCAATATAGGCCTCGACGTTCCGGCCGAGCTGTCCCTCGAACATATGGTTGACCAACCTCTGATACGTTGCTCCAGCGTTCTTCAACCCGAAAGGCATCCGGGTGTAGCAGGATACGCTGAAGTCGGTGATAATGGTGGTCTTCTCGATGTCCTCCGAATTCATTCTAATCTGATGGTAACCTGAATAGGCGTCTAGGAAACTGAGTATCTCGTTGCCCGAGGTTGAGTCAACCAGTTGGTCGATGCTCGGTAATGGATTGCAGTCCTTTAGAGTAGCCTTGTTCAAGTCGGTAAAGTCCACGCACATTCGCCACTTTCCGAAGCTTTTGGCACCAGGACGACGTTAGCCAGCCACGTCGGGTATAGGACCGGTCTAAAAAGACCAGTCTTTTGCCACTTGGTGACTTGCTCCTTGATGATCGCATGTTTCTCTGGCGCGTGCTTCCTTCTGCATTGTTGTACGGGCTTCATGGTTGGGTCGAGGTTGAGCTTATGCATCACCGTCTCCTCCAGTATCCCAGGGAGTTGATCATCAGACCACGCAAAGACTCGGATGTACGCGGAAAGAAACTCTTTGTATTGCTGTTGGACTTCAGATGTTAGGTCGGCTCCAATCTTTACTCCCAGGGTCGGGTCGTCGTTTAGGAAAACCGCTAGCAATTCGCCTCTAGGCTCGGCGGTTGCGGATTTTTCCTCGACTTCCCGGGGGCCCTTGCTCTTCCCGTCCAGCCTTGTGGCTTCAACCGAGATATTGTAGCCCCTTCTGGCCGTGGCCTGGTTGCCTCGGACTTCCCCTGACCCATTTTTGGTGGGGAACTTCATCTTTTGGTGATAGGTAGAAGGCACTGCTTTCGTTCGGCTGAGGATTCCTCGATCGAAGATCGCATTGTATGCTATCATACCCTTGATCACTATGAAGTCCGCCATAACCGTAACAGTCTTGGGTGGGGTGCCAAGAGTAACCAGCAGGCTTAGGGCTCCCTCGGGATAAGTGGCCTGGCCATTGAACTCGCATAGGAGGGTTCGGATCGGGCGGAGTTTAGATGGATCCTCCCCCATCTTAAGGAAACATTCGTAGGATAATACGTCGGGGGCACTTCCATTGTCAACTAGAATCCTGTCTACGTTACAATGGTTTATCGTGGCCGATATGACTAGGGCGTCGTCATGCGGGGTGGTCAGCCCTTCCAAGTCTTGGTCAGAGAAGACTATGACTTGGGGCTCACTTGGCGGGGCCTTGGGAGGCTCGATGGCTCGGCTCGCTTGCTCAGCATGACGCTTCCTTCCTCGGCCACTATCTCCCCCTGATGCAGCTCCTCCAGTGATGACATTGATATGGACCCCACGAGGGGCGTTGTTGATTTCCTCTGGGGCACCTCGGTCTTCCTTGTGCCCGGCCACGAACCGGGAGAGGTAATTGATGGATGAGACGCTTGATCTCGTCCTGGAGCTGATGGCAGTCGCCGGTGTGATGCCCGTGGTGGCTGTGGAACAGGCAATGCTTGCTGCGACTGCGGTTCTTCGACCTCATTGGTTCGGGTTGGCGGAGGAGGCCCGAGCCTTTGATGTCCTCATATATCTCGTAAATCGGAGTGGTTAAGGGAGTGTACCGCTCGTACTTTCGTGACGGTTCCTTGCGTTCCCCATCTTGGTTCCGCCTTTTCCCTGGACCCGAGTTTGGCTCTGGTGCCCGCTTCTTGTCCCCCTCCCGACCCAACCCGGTTACGTCTCGGCACGCGCTGAGTACTTCTTCGCACTCGGCATGGCGCAATGCCAGAGTCACTAGCGCAGCAAGGGTCGATGGAGGGTGGAGGACAAGCTCGCGGCGGAGGTTCTCGTCGCGGGTGCCCTCGGTCAGCGCTGTTACAGCCGAGGCGACGTCCAGGCGGGGGATCCTCAGGGCTTCCGATTTGAATCGGGTGATGTAAGCCCGAAATTTCTCCCCTTGCGCCTGTTTGAGGGCTAAAAGTCCCGCTGCCGACCTTGGGGGACCGCTGCCGGTGAAACTCTCTTTGAATATTCGCCCAAATTGCTTGAAGTCCCGGATGGATCCGGGGGCGAGGGCCCGAAATCAGGCCTGGGCACCTTGGACCAGGGTGGTCACGAAGGCTCGGCATTTGATGGCGTCGGATGCTCCATGAAGGGTCATTAGAGCGTCGAAGCTGTCGAAGTGATCGGCCGAGTCGCCCTAGCCGTCATAAAGCTTGAAGGTCGGAATGGAGGTTCTGGGAGATACCTTTGCCTTCAAGATATACTCAGAGAATAGGGATTTCTCCTCATCCTCTGTGGAGGAGACTTTCTGCAGGGCGCGTAGGGCGCGCTCTTGTTCTGCGAAGCGCCTCTCGAATTCTCGCAGTCAGAGGGATAGCTCCGGCTGCCGCTGTGCCGTGGGACTGGGGGGGCTGTCTTGGCGTTCCCCAGGGACTTCGGTCTCTGGGTTCAGATGGCGTGCCCCGGGTTTCCCCCTTTTTGGAGTGGAGGAGGCCTCTTGCTCCGGAGGAGGGGCTTGTGAAGGTCCTCTTGACCTATTACAGATGATCTGTCGACCTCGGAGGGTGAAGCGGCCTCCGGCGGTGTGTTGGGACACGTTCTCGCGGGGGGGGCTCTCCGGAGGGGCGCGTGACCTTCCATCCCTGGCCGCCTGAGTCCTCATGAGTTCCACGAGGACATCCAGTTTCACGTTGAGGGCCTGGAAAGCATCGGCATCGCCGTTAAGTGATAGCCCCACCGCCGCGGGTGGAGGGGGTGGTAGCCCCACCGCCGCAGGGGGAGGGGGTGGTCCGTCAGCGGGGGCGCTGACATTGGAGGGGGGATTTTGTGAGACTTGAGAGGGGCCTTCTCCCGTCGCCACCATGGCCTTTCCCCTGTTGCCGACGAACCTCCTCCCTGAACTCCTTCCCACCATACTGGCTCTTTGGTCGTTTCCCACAGACGGCACCAGATGAAGGGGCGTGATCTCGCGCTGGACCTGAGCTGGGAGGATGATCACCGAATAGTGAATTGTAAAGAAAGGGAAACAGATCAGGGGGCCCAGGGATGGTTCCCTGGGGAAAACCCTCCAATGCCTAAGTCAATAGAGCAGTGGTGGAAGATATGGAGGGAGGAAGAAAGAGGTGCATGAGATCCCCCTACACCAAGGTGGTGAAGTGGTTCCTGCTGACGAGGATCGTAAGCAGCATGGACATTTATCAAATTATGTTTTTGAGTGTTTTATTTTATAGGTCACATTCGTGAGCTTAGGTGTACTTTGAAGATGTGTCACCATTATGTTAGTGTCACCATTATGTTAGTGTCTTAAGTCTTCCCACTTAAGTTATAAAGAGTTGTTAGGTGATGTTTGTGTTGTGCCCCTGTGATTTTGATGATGGCAACACTGTGAGTGCCCCTGTGATTTTGATGATAGCAAACACTATGAGTTAATTGATCTTCTGTGACATGTTTTTCAACTCTATGATTTTGATGATAGCATATCATGAACATCTGATTGACTGTCTTGCTATGGGCATATATCATGTCAGTTCTACAGCTTTGCATATCATGAATCTGTGGCTTTGCATATCATGAATCTGTGTCTGAATTATATTTCTGCTTTGGGCATATGAATGTGCTATCTTGCATTAGCAGACATTCAGTTCATACAGCATTGCATTCTGTCATATGTCAGTTCATACAGCATTGCATTCTGTCATTTATCAAGTCTATACACTGCTTGATTCAATGTCTGTACAGCCTTCGCAAGAGCAAGTCTGTACATCATTCTCTCCATCAAGTCTATACATCAGACAGCATAGTCTAGACAGAAGTGGGTCGACCCCCCCTTCCAGATGGGTCGACCCCCCAGATTCGCAAGTATATACATTGTCACCTGCATGCATTACCTCAAGTCTATACAGCCTGCCTTCATGGTATTGCAAGTCTATACATTGTGCATAGTTCAAAACAAGTCTGCACATTGTCTGTCGCATGTCACTCATTCAGAGTCTATACATCAGTCAGCATTGCCTGTTGCATTGTTCATCAAGTCTAGACATTGTGCATTCCTTCATATCAAGTCTAGACATTGCATTCCATAAGTCTACACAGTGGTCTTCATTCATGTGCATCAAGTCTGTACATTGCCTTTGAATAAGGTCACTCAAAGTAGATACATTGTTCACAGCATTGGCCAAGTCTACACATCGTCTCCTTGCTTCAAGTCTGCACATTGGCCAAGTCTGTACATCGCCACATTGTTCATGCATTGCTTAGCCCAAGTCTATACATCGGCCCTGTAGCTTGCTTAGCCCAAGTCTATACATCGGACCTATAGTTTGCTTAGCTGAAGTATGTACATCCACCGCTGAACCTTCCAAGTCTATTACATCGCTGCATTGGCCAAGTCCATACATTGTCTCGCTCACATCTTCCAAGTCTGTACATTGGACTTCAGGATTTCCAAGTCTGTACATTGGCCTTCAAGCTTTCCAAGTCTGTACAGCCCAAGTCTGTACATCCGACCGTCTCATTCAGCGTCTCACACTGTGCAAGTCTATACATTGCCTTTGGGCATCAAAGTCTACACATTGCATGCATCGTTCATGAAGTCTGTACATCGAGCTGAAGTCTGGCTAAGTCTGTACATCATCAATCGTCTCAACTTACGTCTCATGCCAAGTCTGTTCAGCCTAGACATTGTTCAGAACATACTAGCCTATACAGTGTCAAGTATATTCATGCACCGTCTCAGTTGAACTTAAAGTATGTACATCCACCGTCTCCTTTAATTTGAAGTCTATACATCGTGCATTGTTAAGTCTACACATTGTGGTAAGCAAGTCTGCACAACGCCTTGTTAGCAAGTCTATACATCGCCATAGCTCGCATGCAGAGTCTAGACAATCTTAACTAAGTCTATGCATCGTGTCTGCATGTAAGCATTCAATGTCTATACATCGGTTGGTTGCACATTGGACTCCAAGTCTATACACTGCATACACTGCTTCATGCATTGCACGAAGTCTGCACATTGTGTTGCTATGCTCATACTGCATGTTACAAAGTCTACACAATGGTGCACACTAAGTCTGCATACTCATTTGGCATGTCTGTACAACCATCTGTAATGCTCATAGTCTTGCAAACACGAAGTCTGTACACGCCATAGCATTGCATGCACGAAGTCTCTACATGCCATAGCTTTGCATTTACAAAGTGTGTACACGCCACAGTCCTGCATACATGAAGTCTAAACATTACATCACTTGTACATGCATTGCCTTCACGCAGAGTCTACGCATTCCCCCACAGCCTGCACAACATGTCTATACATTGTCTGGCAGCCTGCACAGCATGTCTATACAGCGTCCAGCAGCCTGCACGCAAAGTCTATACATTGCGTCCAGCAACCTGCACGCCAAATCTGTACACACTTCAGTGCACATGTGCATCCCCTTCAAGACGAAGTCTATACACTCGTTTCCAAGGCTTCAAGTCTATACACTCGTTTCCAAGGCTTCAAATCTATACACTCAAGCTGCATCATGCCTGTACACACTTTGTTAACAGCCTGAACCAAGTCTGTACATCCATCTGATATCTTCTTATGACAGCTTGACAGGTACATCCTTCGAGAAGCTGATAAGTGGCACGTGATCTGAGGTTGGCACCTGGCACGTGATCCGAGGACAACGCCCTAATTGTTGCTACTATAAATACGAAGCCTCCTCCATCTGGAGAAGACTGATCAAGAGAAAAAGATATTGAGCGATAATGATAGAGAAAGAGAGTGATCGAGATAGAAGAAAAGAGCTGCAGAGAGGCAGAGAGGCAAAGAGCAGAAAGAGCAGAAGAAAGAAAAGAAGAAGAAGAAAGAAGCTGAGAGCCAGAGTGAGAGAGCAGAAGAAGAAAAAAAGAAAAAGAGAAAGAGAGAGATGGAGAGCTCGTGAAGAAGAAGAGAAGCTTCATTGTTCACTGGACCTTGGATCAGATCCAACCCAGTTTGCTCCTGCGAGAGCTATTGTGCATTTCATTTTTCCAGCTTTCAGTTGCTGCGGTTTTTGTTTTCTCCTTTTAACTGTTCACTAGTTGTTCTTCCGTTCCTCTAGTGTGAGGTCGGGTGCCCTCCAGTTTGGAGGAAGAGAGTGATGTGACACCAAATGCAGCGGAGGATAATGATACCAAATTTTGATGTGACGCGACTCCCTTGGACTTAGGATAGCAAGCAACACTATGAGTCGGCAACGTCACACATGCGGTTTCACTCGCGAAGCACGCTCGGATCCGTAGGAGGACCGGCGATGGTGGTGAGGGTCCGAGTTTGGACCTTGCGGCTCCAAGGGTCGGCCGGATAGGGATAGATCCCAATGGGCCAGGGATGCCCGATTTCACGGGTAGTCGGCACGCCGAGGGCGTGGGATGTAATGGCTCTCTCTCAACTCGCCCCGCGGTGAACACTCGATTGGATTGAATTGCGGATCGGACACTCGCCTCACCTCCGACGGTAACTAAGAGCGATACTAAGCTAAGCAACAGTAAAAAACCAGCAAGGGAGAGTGGCCAGGAGCTCACCTGATCGGCGTGAAGACGCCGATCCCGGGCGGAGACGAGGGCGAGCGGGGAAGTGTGGTCCCCGCACACTGTGCCGATGTAGCTTCAAAAACCTGTTTAAGTTTACATTCACTACACCTCACGCAGGAGGGTGGTCTCGGGGGTGGGAATTAGTTGTATTACATTCAAACACAACCTCCACGCAGGGAGGGGCGGTGAGCCGGCCAAGCGGGGGCGGGAGATTCGCCGGAAGTCGGGGCCGGTGAAGCCGAACGGAGTTCCCTGCTTGCTGTGATCACTGACAGCCCGCCGCTGTAGAGGTCGTAAATCACGTTCAGGAATTTTTCCGGACACGAGATCAGCTGCGTCGTCTTTGTAACTGAACCGGGGACGCCTCAGAATTTTGCCGATTTCTTCTGGGGAGGGTACTGGTTCGGGCTGGACTTTGAGCAGGATGACAGATCCTGGGCGCAGCCGCTCCTTGTTTCTGCCAACAACTTGCAGAAGTGGACCTGGTCGCTCCTGGATGCCGAATCATGAACCGTCAGAAGTTCTGGAACCGTGGTCGAACCCTTTTTGCAGAAAAACTGGCGGGGAGGTCGCCGGAGGTCAGGGTGGCCTGGGGGACGACGGTGAGTGACTGTTGCCCGTAGAAGACTGGGGGGGGCAGTCCCGCACGACTGAAGGAGAAAAATCAGAACTTGGGCTCCCGGATGCCGACTGTACTTCTGTTTCATGCTCCTGGTCGGGAACAGGGGGAGGAAGATCTTTGAAGAAGAAACCTCAGCCTGATTCCGCCGTGGTTCGCCGTGGCAGAGCTTGCAAGCTGGTTCTGATTCTCTGCAGAGGCTGCACCGCGTGGTCCAGGTTCTGTAGCAGCAGGTTGCAGACGCTGTCACGGGCACTCCCGAGCTCCAAATGGCACGAAACCAGTGGTGTCGTCTCCGTGGTTGAGGTGGCTTTCAGCAGGAGTCAACGGGGTTGCAATCAGAGGCCGTGGGCGGTTGGTGTGCCCTGAAGAGTTGGTACTGGTCGCTGCCGACTGCAGGAGACAGATCCGTGCGACTGTGGAAGAACATTTGCAACTCTGGCTCTCGGATGCCGAATTGAGTTCCGCCTTCTGCTCCTGGAAGTAGACAGGGGAAGGAAGAATTTTGAAGAAGAGACTTCAGCCTGATTTCTCCACCGTTGGTCGTGAAGTAGCTTCCAATCGGGCTCAGGCTGGCTTTAGGTGGTGTCTGGTGCAGTCGGGGTAGAACAGCTCTCACGGGCGGTCACGAACTCAGAACTGGACAATTCCACCTCGCCTGAGAAGTGGACAGAACGACCTTTCCAGAATGGTAAGGTATGCCCTCAGATGTCACCGTATGAACGCAGGGGAGCTTCTGCAAGACGGACCGTCTTCTGTTACCTGCAGATGTGACCAAAGGGTTGGGATGGTGGTGGGGTTAGGTTAAGGGGGATTGAAGTTTGTTAATGGAGGGAAAGGGGAGGTGTTTGCAGATGGGGGAGGGATGTGTGGGGGTGAAGAGAGGGGTGGAGCTGGTGGAATGGGGTGCTGGGGTGGAGGGGAGTGGGGGGGCCGAACCTAGGAGATGGGGGAGGGGAGTGGTCGGCCAAGGCTAGAGGGGTGGGGAGTGGTGCGTAAACTGATGGCTTGGGGTGTGAATGAGGGTGTGGGGAAGTGGGAGGGTTGCTTGGGGGAGAGGGAAGGTTGTCTTGGATGTTGGAAGATGTGTGGGGAATAGGGAGGGTTGTCTAGGGAAGGTGAATAGTTGCTTGGGAAGGTGGAATGAGTAATGGAGAGAGTAATGGGGCCTTGGGAGTTGAAGGGACTTGCCTAGGTGGCAAGTGAGGTGGCAAGGGGTGAGGAGAGAGGGGGAATTCGAAATTTAGAGAGAGAGAGGGAGGAGAGAGAGGGGAATTTGCCCCTAGGAGAGAGAGAGAGAGAGAGAAGACTCAAGGGGGATTCAAGTGGGTTTCAATTTTCATGCATTCATCAATTCCCTTCAAAATGAGGAGTTGGGGTCCTATATATAGGGAATCCCCAATTACATAGAAGTCCCTGGAAAATGGACTAATAACAGAAGACCAAGGGGTGGGGAAGGGGGCGCCCATGGGCCAGGCCCAATGAAATGGCCCATGAAGGCCTACAACCCACTAACCTATTAAACCACTTAATGAATCCTTGGACTTAGGTAAATGACTAACTAACTTAGATAATTGACTCAATAAAAGGCAAAATTACATGATTATGACTCAAGAAAAAAGTGGAAATTACATGGCAAGGCTCAGAAAATGATGGCGAACAAAGTGGCGAGTAGCAGGTCCCCACAGAGTAAAAGGGTAAGGGATGTCCCCATCATACTCCCAGGGTGCGGAGAACTCGACTCCGTCGAGTTAAGGGCCCACAGGGGAGCAGCTCAGGACGACTCGCAATCTCCAAACTCAACCTGTACCTGGGGCGGCTCTTCATCCTCTCAAGGCGGCCCGGACACACCCTCATGCTGGCGTTGGAACCCTGCTTGCATAGTATTGCTCTTCTGTGTACACGCCGGACTCTCAAGGCTATTTTGTGGAAGCTCTCCGGGGTGTCCCTCTTAAAGGAAGGCATAGGCTCAAAACACTCACTGGGATTCACCGCGGTGCCCATGTAGGGTGCCGGATCAGCCACATGATAATTGGGGTATATCCCATAGCCCATTAGTAAATCTAATCCATAAGCCAAGTTTGCCAAAGCCACTTGGAACATGAAAGGTCCAAGTCCTCGTGCCCTCGATTTGGAGGTGGCCCTAAGATAGAGTCATTCCAATGCCACCATCGCGAGGTTACCTCCTTGGATTTCAAAGTGCCACCCGTGAGTTTTAGCCCGCTTATTATGATCGTCACTACCCATAGTTGGATGCCTGCTTGAATGAGAATGCTTTGAGTGATGGTGCGGTGGGGGTGGGAAGTATGTGGTATGCAAAGGGGGACCAGGGCAACCAAAAGTAGACATATCATGTAGTGATGTTATGATGTCTTTGAAGAATTTGGGGGGACCGGGGCATCCATAGGTGTCCCCCTTGTGAGTGAGTGTGATGAATGATGGAGGACCCGGACAACCATGGATGCTCCTAACTTGCATAAGATGGATGATGAATAGGGGTGGACCTACATATCCAAATGTGAACCTGCCATGCACTGGACCTAGTGTGTATGTGACACAAATGAGATGACTAGCCCTACCGGATGGGGTAAAATATTGTGGCACATGCATTCCTATCAAGATGGTCCCATCTTTTGGTGAGGGTTGGTTTGGGGGTCTCCACTCATGGGATTCGAAGGGGTCCCAGAAAGTGGACATCTTGGGATGGGTTGATTCCTCATTTCCTAGGTGGATGTCACCTTTGGTCATGGCTCTCATAGTGTGAACTAAGTAGTGGAATGGGTGGGTTGGGTTCAACATGGTGGATGAGGGTAGGAGAGAGTGGGTGGTGGGTAAGGCGGCTAGGTCCCATGGGTTCAATGTCTTCCATAGGGAGGGATCAAAGGGGTCATGGAATGTGTTACCAAGGAAGGGGTATTCTATCTCCTCAAGGTCTTCAAATGATGGGGAGTCCTCCTCCTCAAATGTGGTATTTGAACCGAAGTCCTTGGCGGGTTGGTTGGCCATGAATGGAGGGCTTGGCATCCTACCCGAAATAAGCAACTCTAATTTGTGGAGAGCATCGGGCTCCTCGGGTGTAGGGAGGAATAACAGAAGGTCACTAGTGTAGCAACCCATAGTGTAAGTGGAGGAGATGGATCCGACACATAAGTGTAGGAGGTCAAGGCTCCTAGGTTGGTCGGCTACAGTGGTCAACAGGTCAGTTAGCTCCATTTGTCAAGCTATACCCTTAAGAAAGTCCCCTAGTGTCTCCACCTGATAGGATGATTGGATTGTGGTGTGGTAGGTGGGTAAGGGTACTATAGGGAGGTTTTGTTCCATAGGAGGGCAAACATGGGACAAGATAGGGTGAACCGGATTTACTTCTAACCATTTAGCCAGGGGCTCACTTATGAAAAGTTCACTCCTATTTAGAGAGGGTGGTGTAAAAGGTGAAGTTCTTTCCTTGGGTTGGGCAAGGGTTTCCTCCAAGGTGGGGAGTGGTTCTAGGGTGTCCACCACTATGATGTCGGGTGTGGGAGTCATGGGTTCTTCTACCAAGGAAGTGAGATGGTCTTTTGAAGGTGGAGTGATGAGGGTAGGTGTATGGTACCCCCGGGGTGGAAGGTAAAGGGAAATTTGATTCAGGATCGGTAGGGGAAGAAGTGGAGGCCTAGGTTGGGGTAGGGTTGTGGTTGACAGTGGAAGATGGGTTGGGTGGGGTGGCTTGGGTTGGCCAGTCATGGGTGGAGTGTCCCTTACAGGGGAAAGTTGAGGGGTAGTGATAGGGGCTAAGGGGTAGTGTGGAGTATGGGTTTCATGGGAAATTGTGGGTTGGGGTGGGAGTAGGTTGATGGGGTCAGGTTCCCCTCGATCCGACTCTTGGCATTGTGCCTCATATTCTTCTTCCCAATTAAGGGGTGCTTCATGGACTTCAATCACCTCCTCAAGTTCCCCTTGGGTAGGGGTAACTACTTCTTCTAAAGCCAACGGGGTGGGGAGGTCTTTTGATGATGGGGTGTTGCTAGCCGGTGTGTGATGCACACGGGGTGGTGAACAAGGAGGGGACTCCGGTGGATGGGAGAGGACATGGGTGTTGTTGAATCGGAAGGCTCCCGGAAGGTGTGGTGGATGCACTAGGCAAGTCCGACGTGTCGGGTCAATGTTGGCATTCCTTTCATCTAACCATCTCCTACCTAGGATTATGCAAGGGCCCGCCAAAGTGCCAATTTGACACCAAGCTCCATCACAGTATGTGGTCTTCCCAAACCTTTTATGGAATTCAACGAAGACTTGGTCTCCGTCATGCACAATTTGTCCGGTCCTAGAAAGAGAGGCTACGATATCGGGGGATACCCAATTATCAGACTCCAAGTCAATAAAATTGATTTCCGTAGGCTCTCCATTGGGTAGGTATGCAAGGGATATGATTGGGAGTGGGATCATTTGGTCCGTAGACTCATTGATAGTGGGTGGTGGACAATGCATGGGACGGTCTGTCGGGGACTCTAATGCAAGCATGCCCATGGACTAGACTCGTAGAGACAAGTCTAAAACTTGGTCTGATACCAACTGATGTGACACCAAATGTAGCGGAGGATAATGATACCAAATTTTGATGTGACGCGACTCCCTTGGACTTAGGATAGCAAGCAACACTATGAGTCGGCAACGTCACACATGCGGTTTCACTCGCGGAAGCACGCTCGGATCCGTAGGAGGACCGGCGATGGTGGTGAGGGTCCGAGTTTGGACCTTGCGGCTCCAAGGGTTGGCCGGATAGGGATAGATCCCAATGGGCCAGGGATGCCCGATTTCACGAGTAGTCGGCACGCCGAGGGCGTGGGATGTAATGGCTCTCTCTCAACTCGCCCCGCGGTGAACACTCGATTGGATTGAATTGCGGATCGGACACTCGCCTCACCTCCGACGGTAACTAAGAGCGATACTAAGCTAAGCAACAGTAAAAAACCAGCAAGGGAGAGTGGCCAGGAGCTCACCTGATCGGCGTGAAGACGCCGATCCCGGGCGGAGACGAGGGCGAGCGGGGAAGTGTGGTCCCCGCACACTGCGCCGATGTAGCTTCAAAAACCTGTTTAAGTTTACATTCACTACACCTCACGCAGGAGGGTGGTCTCGGGGGTGGGAATTAGTTGTATTACATTCAAACACAACCTCCACACAGGGAGGGGCGGTGAGCCGGCCAAGCGGGGGCGGGAGATTCGCCGGAAGTCGGGCCGGTGAAGCCGAACGGAGTTCCCTGCTTGCTGTGATCACTGACAGCCCGCCGCTGTAGAGGTCGTAAATCACGTTCAGGAATTTTTCCGGACACGAGATCAGCTGCGTCGTCTTTGTAACTGAACCGGGGACGCCTCAGAATTTTTCCGATTTCTTCTGGGGAGGGTACTGGTTCGGGCTGGACTTTGAGCAGGATGACAGATCCTGGGCGCAGCCGCTCCTTGTTTCTGCCAACAACTTGCAGAAGTGGACCTGGTCGCTCCTGGATGCCAAATCATGAACCGTCAGAAGTTCTGGAACCGTGGTCGAACCCTTTTTGCAGAAAAACTGGCAGGGAGGTCGCCGGAGGTCAGGGTGGCCTGGGGGACGCCGGTGAGTGACTGTTGGCCGTAGAAGACTGGGGGGGGCAGTCCCGCGCAACTGAAGTAGAAAAATCATAACTTGGACTCCCGGATGCCGACTGTACTTCTGTTTCGTGCTCCTGGTCGGGGACAGGGGGAGGAAGATCTTTGAAGAAGAAACCTCAGCCTGATTCCGTCGTGGTTAGCCGTGGCAGAGCTTGCAAGCTGGTTCTGATTCTCTGCAGAGGCTGCACCGCGTGGTCCAGGTTCTGTAGCAGCAGGTTGCAGACGCTGTCACGGGCACTCCCGAGCTCCAAATGGCACGAAACCAGTGGCGTCGTCTCCGTGGTTGAGGTGGTTTTCAGCAGGAGTCAACGGGGTTGCAATCAGAGGCCGTGGGCAGTTGGTGTGCCCTGAAGAGTAGATACTGGTCGCTGCCGACTGCAGGAGACAGATCTGTGCGACTGAGGAAGAACGTTTGCAACTCTGGCTCTCGGATGCCGAATTAAGTTCCGCCTTCTGCTCCTGGAAGTAGACAGGGAAAGGAAGAATTTTTAAGAAGAGACTTCAGCCTGATTTCTCCACCGTTGGTCGTGAAGCAGCTTCCAATCGGGCTCAGGCTGGCTGCAGGTGGTGTCTGGTGCAGTCGGGGTAGAACAGCTCTCACGGGCGGTCACGAACTCAGAACTGGACGATTCGACCTCGCCTGCGAAGTGGACAGGACGACCTTTCCAGAATGGTAAGGTATGCCCTCAGATGTCGCCGTATGAACGCAGGGGAGCTTCTGCAAGACGGACCATCTTCTGTTACCTGCAGATGTGACCAAAGGGTTGGGATGGTGGTGGGGTTAGGTTAAGGGGGATTGAAGTTTGTTAATGGAGGGAAAGGGGAGGTGTTTGCAGATGGGGGAGGGATGTGTGGGGGTGAAGAGAGGGGCGGAGCTGGTGGAATGGGGTGCTGGGGTGGAGGGGAGTGGGGGGGCCGAACCTAGGAGATGGGGGAGGGGAGTGGTCGGCCAAGGCTAGAGGGGTGGGGAGTGGTGCGCAAACTGATGGCTTGGGGTGTGAATGAGGGTGTGGGGAAGTGGGAGGGTTGCTTGGGGGAGAGGGAAGGTTGTCTTGGATGTTGGAAGATGTGTGGGGAATAGGGAGGGTTGTCTAGGGAAGGTGAATGGTTGCTTGGGAAGGTGGAATGAGTAATGGAGAGAGTAATGGGGCCTTGGGAGTTGAAGGGACTTGCCTAGGTGGCAAGTGAGGTGGCAAGGGGTGAGGAGAGAGGGGGAATTCGAAATTTAGAGAGAGAGAGGGAGGAGAGAGAGGGGAATTTGCCCCTAGGAGAGAGAGAGAGAGAGAGAAGACTCAAGGGGGATTCAAGTGGGTTTCAATTTTCATGCATTCATCAATGCCCTTCAAAATGAGGAGTTGGGGTCCTATATATAGGGAATCCCCAATTACATAGAAGTCCCTGGAAAATGGACTAATAACAGAAGACCAAGGGGTGGGGAAGGGGGCGCCCATGGGCCAGGCCCAATGAAATGGCCCATGAAGGCCTACAACCCACTAACCTATTAAACCACTTAATGAATCCTTGGACTTAGGTAAATGACTAACTAACTTAGATAATAGACTCAATAAAAGGCAAAATTACATGATTATGACTCAAGAAAAAAGTGGAAATTACATGGCAAGGCTCAGAAAATGATGGCGAACAAAGTGGCGAGTAGCAAGTCCCCACAGAGTAAAAGGGTAAGGGATGTCCCCATCAGAGAGACTTGCGTCTCTGGTTGCCTGTGACTGAATGTCACTGGTTGTTTCCCTCCGGTTGGGATGAAGGGAGGTCCGAGACCTCTAGGTTGCAAGTGGCTGGGAGTCACTTGTGGGCTCCCTCCTGGTTTGGAGGAAGGGAGATTCGTCTCCGGTTCTGGTCTTGTGGGTTGCAAGACTAGGTGTTCCCTCCTGGTCTGGAGGAAGAGACTTGCGTCTCTGGTTTGCTAGTGACTGGGTGTCATTAGTGGTTCCCTCCGGTTGGGAGGAAGAGGGGAGGTTGTTCCCCTGGTCAAGCTGTTTGGCAGCATTTGTTGCAGACTGAGTCTGCTGTTCTAGCCCTGCTAGTGGAAGCCTCACTCCGGTTTGGAGTGAGGGGTGGACGTAGGTCTGTGGACCGAACCACCTAAAAAATCCTGGTGTTCACTTGTGGTTTGCTTTTGTACTTGTGTTCTTTTCATTGCTACGCATTAGATGCTTGCTTAGGATCATGTGAGGGCTAATTCAATTGTGTTGTCTTGCCGAGATCCGTCTTAGTATTTTTAGTATATTTCATCAACTATTCTTATTCCACATATTAGAGCATTAGAGTATTAATTGGGCGATATTTGAAGAGGGATACATTCACCCCCCCCTCTGTATCCGGGCCTTGCACCCTATCAGTTTGGTCATAAATGTCAAATGTTAGGTGTTGAAATTTTTGATACGTTGTCTGTGTGAGGAGTCTATATAAGAGTCTGTAATCACATGTTAAGAGAATAAGGAAGTTGATTAAAATTATGAGAATGTTAGATGTGAAGCCTTGTGTTTTCTCTTCTCCGAGAAGGAGATGGGTGTGATGCCCATGGGGGTGTGAAGCCCCACCCTATCCCACTATCCCACCATCTCTTCTCTTCCCCTCCACTTAGCCATTAATTTTTTTGTTTGATTCTCCTTTTCTATCCACCGTACCATCACCCATTTCCACCTGCGCTCCCTTGTTCCCCCCACTACACCAGGCTGCATGCAACCCCACCCTCTACGCCATCCACCTCCCTCTTCTTCCCCTTGGGCAGACGATCTCTCTCTCAGCTCCCCTCGCCCCTAGCCGTATCCCCACCTCCCACCCGCAGCCTTCACTGGACCCGTCGTGGCCACCGTAGGGTGCTAGCAACAGTGGGCCACCGCTCTAAACATTGCTGTCCACCGTGAGCCAACGCCAGTGCCTCCATCCCTCGCCAACGGCCTGCACTCCACGGTGGACATCCCACACCTGCCACCCCTCTGCCGTGGCCCGACGTTGCCACCTTCTTCTCGCTGTCACCCCCGCCATGTCACCTTCCTGCCGCTGCTATTGTCGTGCATGCAACCACGGCGTCTTCACCGGCATGGCAAGGAGTCCCCACCAACATCGTTGCCGCAAGCCTGTCGCTACCAACGGCCCGCCACCCACGACGGTCACCGCCGTTAGCCACCCGGCCGTCTTACCGTGAGCAAGCTGCCCACCCTCGCCCGGTGAGCAACCGGTGCCTCCACCGCGGCAGGCCTTCACGGCCGTTCATGAACAACCCAGCCCACCTGTTTGCCGCGGTGGATCCCCGCCTCCCGTGCTCCCTCCCTCTCTTCGTGACCTCTCTCTCTCTATCCATTCTCTCTCTTCTTT
The DNA here is from genome assembly GCA_022559845.1 of Amorphophallus konjac. Lineage (NCBI taxonomy): Eukaryota > Viridiplantae > Streptophyta > Magnoliopsida > Alismatales > Araceae > Amorphophallus > Amorphophallus konjac. Next base: position 286,758,628 of record CM040125.1, on the reverse strand, counting down.
ATCTACTAGCCACTACCGCAAAAAAATAATTAAAAAAAAGGAAATAGCAAATATTTGATAAAATAAAAAAATCATAAGATACGGGTTTTTTTTGTCCCGCATCAATTTGGTATCAGAGCGGTTACCCACTTGTTCTCACAAGTCGGGTTCTTGGGTAAATTCACCCCATCAGGAAGGTAGGATTTGAAACTTCGGATGCATCGTCCTTGAGATGGGGACGGGTGCGAGGCCCCATTCGGAGCTCCAGATCCACCCTCCTCCTCTCCGCCACGAAGGAAGAATTTGAAGCTTTGGATGCATCGCCCTTGAGATGGGGGTGGGTGCGAGGCCCCATTCGAAGCTCCAGGTTCGTCCTCCTCCGCTCCGCCGAGAAGGGCGAGTTTGAAGCTTTTTGTGCATCGTCCTTGAGATGGGGACGGGTGTGAGACCCCACTTGAAGCTCCAAGTCTGTCCACCTCTGCCGTCCATCTTCGCCTCCATCGACGCCGCTACCACAAGGGTCCTGCAATTCGAGGTTCGAGGTCGAACCTCCTCCAAGCGGAGGGGTTTGACGAGGATCGTAAGCAGCATGGACATTTATCAAATTATGTTTTTGAGTGTTTTATTTTATAGGTCACATCCGTAAGCTTAGGTGTACTTTGAAGATGTGTCACCATTATGTTAGTGTCACCATTATGTTAGTGTCTTAAGTCTTCCCACGTGAGTTATAAAGAGTTGTTAGGTGATGTTTGGTCATAAATGTCAAATGTTAGGTGTTGAAATTTTTGATACGTTGTCTGTGTGAGGAGTCTATATAAGAGTCTGTAATCACATGTTAAGAGAATAAGGAAGTTGATTAAAATTATGAGAATGTTATGTGTGAAGCCTTGTGTTTTCTCTTCTCCGAGAAGGAGATGGGTGTGATGCCCATGGGGGTGTGAAGCCCCACCCTATCCCACTATCCCACCATCTCTTCTCTTCCCCTCCACTTAGCCATTAATTCTTTTGTTTGATTCTCCTTTTCTATCCACCGTACCATCACCCATCCCCACCTGCGCTCCCTTGTTCCCCCCACTACACCAGGCTGCATGCAACCCCACCCTCTACGCCATCCACCTCCCTCTTCTTCCCCTTGGGCAGACGGTCTCTCTCTCAGCTCCCCTCGCCCCTAGCCGTATCCCCACCTCCCACCCGCAGCCTTCACTGGACCCGTCGTGGCCACCGTCGGGTGCCAGCCACAGTGGGCCACCGCTCTAAACATTATTGTCCACCGTGAGCCAACGCCAGTGCCTCCATCCCTCGCCAACGGCCTGCACTCCACGGTGGACATCCCACACATGCCACCCCTCCGCCGTGGCCCGACGTTGCCACCTCCTTCTCGCTATCACCCCCGCCATGTCACCTTCCTGCCGCTGCTATTGCCGTGCATGCAACCACGGCGTCTTCACCGACATGGCAAGGAGTCCCCACCAACATCGTTGCCGCAAGCCTACCGCTACCAACGGCCCGCCACCCATGACGGTCACCGCCGTTAGCCACCCGGCCGTCTTGCCGTGAGCAAGCTGCCCACCCTCGCCCGGTGAGCAACCGGCACCTCCACCGCGGCAGGCCTTCACGGCCGTTGATGAACAACCCAGCCCACCTGTTTGCCGCGGTGGATCCCCGCCTCCCGTGCTCCCTCCCTCTCCTCGTGACCTCTCTCTCTATCCATTCTCTCTCTTCTTTGTCTACTAGCCACTATGGCAAAAAAATAATTTAAAAAAAAAGGAAATAGAAAATATTTGATAAAAATAAAAAAATCATAAGATATGGGTTTTTTTTGTCCCGCATCACCTGCTCAGGGAGTTTAGGCGTGTATTGCCCTTACCTTTCATTGGAGGGAGTCCCAGGTTTAAATAGTGCACTGGCCTCATGAGTCCCGTAAGCTGAGGGGTTTCGACGGGGATTACATCCTCAACGTGGGCTCTTTACGTCCTCATCGTGGGATCTTTATAGCCTTGAGGGATCATGGGTCCCTTATCCTCATAAACTCCTGCTCATAAAGGGCTCTCAACAGCAGCGTGGATAAGTAATCGTCGGTTAAACCCAAGCATGAAGGGTGCCAACCCTGTCCAGATGATAAGCATAGCTCGGATGAAGATAGGTCGGAGTGGGCGCTGAGCGCTTGCCTCTATCCCGGTGAGGGGATAACTCGGGCATGGGTCTTCCTCCGTTCTGACCGACGTTCGGGCCTTCCGAGCCTAAGGGCCGCCGAGGAAGGGTTTGATCCCGAGTAATCTTGTTGGGCTTTTTATTCTAAGTGGGCCCTACGGGGCTGTCACTTGGAATGAGCTGGGCCTCGTTTGGTCCTGATGGACCTAGTTCGGCTGCTTTTAGATGGGCTACAGAAATCCCCCTCTCCATGAGCCTTCCTACCTCACAGGTTAGAGCAGGGAAAATGCCACAGGGGTAAGCTTCCTTAAACATTCAAAGGTTCATGATATAAGGTGGAATGCATGAGCAAGTTCATACTATTAATGCCAATACAAACCTAATTTTCTTGTGGTGCTTTTGCAGGTTGGAAGATCTCCTAAAACCCCATTTATAATGCCAAAACCCTAGTGTGGTTGTAGGTTTTTATTTCTAGCAGATTGGGCCTTTTTGCTTTCAAAGGGACCAAGTGTCGACACCTGGTGTCGACACCAAAATCCCTATGTTCTGTCGGCTTTTATTTTCAATGCCCCAGGGAGAAGGTGTCGACACTTGGTGTTGACACCCATTCCCATTTGTTTTGGTGTTTAATAGCCCTGGGAAGTAGGTGTCGACACCCACTTTGACCTGTTCTGGCAGGGCATTTTTATTCACACTAGGCGAACAAGTGTCGACACCAAGTGTCGACACATATTCCCAGGTGTTCTGGCTGGCTCGTTTCTGCTTAGGCCATGGTGCTGGTGTCGACACCAGGTGTCGACACCTCGGCGGCACGTCCGGTCGCGAGCTTTGCCAACCGGCTTGAAACCCTACCAACTCCGATCCCAATGCTCTCAAATGATTGTTCCGTGGATCCCTAGACTTCCACAAGTGTGAAGACATGTTTTGGGTATAAATAGAAGCTCCTAGGGCATCCATTCTAAGGAAGGTTTTAAGGTTTACACGTTTTGTTCTCTTTCTTGAGCAGGGCTGCGGCTACAGCTTCAAGGCCTTCTCCAGATCGATTTGAGCGCAAAAAGTGGAGGAGATGGGCTAGATTTCATCTTCCTAACAAAGCTTTGTTGAATGCTGCGTGTTCAATCAAGTGGTATACAAGTTCAGCCAAGAATTGTCCGCCATCTCTGAAGAACGTCCTTCATCCTGCGGAAAAGCTCAAGTATGTTTGATGAAATGAAAGGGGGAGCTCTATCCATTGAAAAATCAGTTGCTTTTTGATTTCTCCAGTTGCTCTTAGTTCTATCTTGAATATTCGCTGTAACCATCAACTCTTTGAACTCGGTTCTTGTGTGGTTGCTTGTGAACTGTGACACGAGCGTGTGTGTGTGTGTGTATAGGTGGCCCAGCTCGACTGTCGTGTGTGTGTTTGATGTTGCATACAACGTGTGTGGCTCACATCCTAGTGGAGCGTTAATCCTCACTCGGTGACGGGTGGACGTAGGGGGCACATTTGTGAACCCAAACCACCTAAAAATCATGTGCTCCTTTGTGGTTTGTTTCATCGCATATTTGTACGAGTGGGCCCTACGCTAAGTTGAGTGGATCTTCCTTCCGACATAGTTCCGCTGCGTTCGTCTACTCGTGTTCATGAAAGAGATCATGTTCGCATGAGAGTGAGTGCTTGTATACCTAAACTTCATTCAAAAACAACAATCAACATTTTTAACAAGCATCTCGTCTATTGAAGTTTTTTTTGGAGCAATCAATTCACCCCTCCCCTCTTAATTGTCACTCGTCCGGGCACAACACCTCTGAATTAACTCTAGTTTGACTTTCTTTGATCTCTTTCTTCACCTAAAACATAATAAGAGATGGTATCATTATTACTTGATAATGCCCAATTTTTAATGGCTATGGTAGCCAAGGGAAACATCAAGACATCCAATTTTTACAAACTACCAAGATGTTATAGCACAAAGACTTCCTAACTCCTAAGAGTGGCTAACCATAAGTATCAAATAGCTATATTATTTGTGTACTCTTTTGCAAGAGAGGTTCCCTATGAAGATAACTTAGGACAGGACAACAGCCTATCGTAAGTCCTACGAGAATAGTTAGCATGAAGACTTGATGGGTTCTGCAGCTTAAGCACATTGAGGTCTGGGGCAACGCATAAGAAAGGATAACATAAAGGAAGGGTCAATCAGTTGATGAAAAATAAGTTCTCAAGAAACTCTATAAGGGATCTTATATCATGTAAATCAGGATAGAGAAAGGGGCTATCTTCTGAAGAGCTTCCACTATAACAGAACGCTGTAAAAGTTGGCACTATGAACTATCTAAAATTTTAATGCAAAAATCAGTGGGCCCTCATCTAAGATTTCACATTTAGAAATCATACAAAAAAATAAGACTCATCAGATTTGCATATTATATTCATCCAATTTCTTCTAAACTTTGCAAGCCAAGTATCCATGCCCTCAATTGGATTTTACTATTTATACTTTTGGTGTGCATCATCGGCACTGGAGAAACCAATGCACATATGCCAACTTGCAACGATAAAGATTGAATCTGTAAAATGATGTCAATTCATATTAACCTCCTGTAAGTTTAACGAGAAACAAAATTTTCTTTTCTAAAACAAGATAAGCATGAAGAAAAATATCATTCCCAAAACAAATGAAGCATGAAAATAGCAAACACTATGCAAAGAGCAAGCTTAAAAATAGCATTGGAGCTTAACAACCGAAATCGACCTGCTAAACATCACAGCTCCAGGATTAACCTCGACCAGTTTGCAAAAGAACACCGAAAGAACTTTCTTTCATCATATTTTTATGTTGCAGCATCTAGCCCAAGGCATAAAAAGCAGATCTGACACTATCAACAAACAGAAAACACATCTGAAGAAATATCAAAACCGAACCCTCTCAACGAACCTAAGAACACAGTCCAAATCCCGTAAATGTCTTACCACCTATTGTTTCTACAAAACCTGCAAGAGCAAAATGAAAAGAATACCGATGAGGGGGAAGAAAGGAGAACGAACTTGACAGCAACCAAATTCTACCACCGGAAGAACTAGATAGCACCACCTGCAGAGAACAAACTGACCCATCGGCAAGAAAAAAGTGAACTTTTTTTACCTAAATTATGAAATGAAACATCATCTAACTGCTAATTTTTTTACTAAAAAATAGATTTCCTTCAAGACAAGATTGACCCGGGAAGGCCACGGCCTACATGAAACAATAAGAGATCAAAAGGATCACGGCGTGCACCTGGACGGTGTGGGATTGGATGCTGAGGATGTGACCTGTCTCCGAGGGCAGGGCCAGGGTGAGCACCGGAGGCCGTCGCTTCCTACGGAGTCTACGACGACGACATCCGTTGCGTAGTCCATGGCTGCGGAAGGCACAACGATGGGCATAAAGGTGACGGCCGGCGCGATTGTGGCTGCAAATGTGGCGATCATGGCGACGGCTGCACAAACCCTAGGATCAAAGCCAGAGAAGGAAGGGGTATTGGGGGTGGATGGGAAGGTGGCACCGTTGAGGGCAACAGTGCCTGCAGGTGACGGTGGTGATGGCGACGATGGCGGCTGGGCGTTCTCCCTCAATCCGATGTGTCTCGTAGCGGCTCTGGTGCTGGCGAGAGAAGGTGAGATCAACAGCGAGGAAGGGGCGCCAGGGAGCGGTGGCTCTGGTGTCGACGAGAGAAGGTGAGATGGACAACAGGGAAGGGGAGCAAGGGAGTGGTGGAACGGACACCAAGAACCTCCGATGTGTCCCAAGGCAGAAATGTAACGACCCGAGAATCCAATTACCGGGAAGGCCCGATAACCCGAGACTCGAACCGCCACGCACGAGCCCGAAGACTCGGAAGGGTTAAAAAGGAGTGTGGAGGCACAAAGAAATAGGAAGTAAAGCAGGACAATGCAACAATTAATAGAAATAAATAAACAACTACTACAACAGTAACAGAGTCCAGTCCAACAGAAAGTACAGTCTAAAGTAGTAAAGCGTACCACATGCCGAGTGAACACTCGGCCCGGCGAGCTGGCAACTGAGAACCTCCGAACAGCACCCTCGAACCTCGAGGAAGAACCGCCTCACCTGAAAAATAGGGATGAGTCTCCAAAACAGAGACTCAGCAAGGATCCCACGGAACCCCAACCGAAAACAACGGCGGTAGCGGAAGGGAAAGCTACAACTACAGCAGGAACAGCAAACCGGTGGCCGGTCAAAAACTCAGCACTACAGCTACTCCTACTGTACTAGAAACACACCCCGATCTCACGGTCGGGGGCTACGGAACTACACTAGCACCACTTACCGAAGTGAAACCTACGGTAACCCCGCAGTAGAGGCCTGTCTCCTGGGACACGGCCAACCTGGACACGCTGTCCAAGGTGCAACCCCGACCATTCGGTCGCGCGTACTGCACAACAAGATGCCACCTCTGTAAAGCAACTAGCACTAGTCTCATGGCACAAAAACTGACGCACGTGCCACAACGAAAAAACCAGAACTCAACGGTCAACATGACAAAAAACCCGAAGGTCGAAGTCACAGAAACTGACAGTCTGTCACTCCCGACTCGACAGCAGTACCTCCCACTAGAAGCACAGTCGGTAGCGTCCCCTGATGTCTTACACCGCACCGCAGGTGAACTGCCTGATGTGGTAGCGCCTACCAAAGGCACGGACACCGCACAAGTAACCACAAAGCAACTGACTAGCTGGGGTCACGCTCGTCAGCGCGTGTCCACTGCCCTCAACCACATGTGCACACACAGACCATGCGTCCTAGGTCTAGCCTCTGACTGGTTTTCCCCTTAGTCGGACTCTAGCTACAGACCCCACCCGACGGAAACCAGTCTAAAAATAGTCCTCAGGGTGAGCCCGTACACCTACTCCCAGGTGAGACCAGCACACGCGTACTGGTGGGCTACGACTAGTGGAGGGTCATTAAAGGAGTAGACTCTCAAGTCAACGAAAAACAACGTCCGAACCTGACGAAGTACGGGGACCGTCCAACGTACCAGCACCGTCGCACGGTGACCACGGTCGGAGGAGAAATGGGACTCACAGTCCACGGGCCATGCACCCGGCCACGCAGAAACGTAGAAGCACGATTCCCAAGGTAGCTCACAGGCCGCCAAACTCAATCCCACTCTCAGGGAAAAGCGGAACCCTCCAGCCCCAGACTGGACAACTGAGCTCACAGCCCAAGGCCTCACACAAGACCCACTCTGAAATCACTTTCCGGAGAAACCGATGACGCACGGGGAACTCTCACCGCACGCACACCGACAAACGGTGACACGAGTCGAGAACGCAACACCTCGGGACCACACCGTACCACGACACCTGGCCTTGACAAAGTGCACAGCATCCGTCAGGCCACGGGTCGACAGGTGGATCGAGAACCACACACTCGGGACTCGAATTGGTCAAAACGGAAACATCGAGTTAGACTGGCACATGGGTGATTCATCCTGGGCCGCTCAAGGGAAGTGCTGCTGGGGACGAGCCGCTCGAGAGATATGCGGCCAGGAAGGAGCCGCACAAGTTTTTGCTCCTCCGCCGTGCCCTCTCGGCGCATCGAAGAGCCCCAAAAGCAAGACGAAGGAGAGCCAAAACCCTATCGACGGAAAGAGTCTGGGATTACAACCAGCACCCACCGCCTATAAACCTACGAGGGAGGCGACGCGTCGTTCCGACCTCCGAGAAAAGGGGGCCCCTTCATTTCAAATCCGTCAGGATTACAATTATTACGGGCCCAGATGACCACGACACGTGGCTTCATAACACCGACAGATCTCCACCCACCCGAGCCACGCTGGTCCTAAACCCTAAATGAACTACTCTACCGAGCCTACTTTGGCTCGGGAGTAGGAGGGGGACAAGTGGAGAGGGGGATTTCTGTAGCCCACTTGAAGAGCAGCCGAACTAGGCCCATCCGGGCCCAACAAGGTCCCGCTCGCCCGAGTGACAGCCCACTGGGCCCACTCCGGACTGAAAGCCCAATAAAAGTTCGCTCGGGTATACCACCTTCCTAGGCGGCCCTTGATGGGAATCAAGCAAGCCGCCAGGCCAAAGCTGATCGTAGAAGCTACTGGGCCGAAGATGAACGTGCTACCTTTGGGTAGCGTGACCTGGATGAAGGCGCTAGGTTCCCCTAGCACGATCTCAGACAGAAACTCTGCTGCAGACGGTCCAACTTCCCGGCGCCGAAACTCACAAAAGTCTTCAATGTTTGCTATTTTTCGTGGTTGTAATCAATGTTCTAGCGTCATTTTGTCTTCCCCTTCCCCTATATATGTATCCCATCTCGTTTGATCAGAAAAAGAAGCAATGAATCTATGAAAGAGTTTATGAGTGTAGCAATGGCTATCTCCCCCAATCTTTGGAAACCTCCTTCCTCCTCCCCTCTCCGGGTGTGATGCCCAACCTTCTTCTCCTGATCCTCTCCCTTTCCCCTTCAATGGAGGATGATCGAAGCCCCTGATGTACCGGCTCTAAGACGGGGTCGAGTGTGAGGCTCCATTCAGAGCTTCGTTCTTCTTCCACCAACGTTCACCTCCCCTCACCACCGCCAAGGATGTTGCTAAGGTTAGGATGGAGCTCGGCTGCACCGTCCCTACGAAAGGTTCGGGTGAGAGGCCCCAGCCAAGCTTCCTCACGACCCTAGCATCATCTACACCCACCTTCCTTCCCCGCCGCTCACCCCCACATCCACCTTCACCAAAGTTATCCTAGATAGTATTAGGTTGGTTTGATTTCAATTTTAGTGTTCCCCGTGTGTTGTCCATCATCTCGTGTGCTTTCCCCTTGTGTTTTGAACCCCCGGAGTCATCCATGGGAGCCCCAACGTCGAGGTTCGTCGTTCTGCCAACGTCTGTGAACGCGCTAGGATGATATAGCGCGTTCTTCAAGAAGGCGCTAGGAGGCTATAGCGCGACTATGGGCAGAAAGAAGAAGACCCCCCACTTCTGTCCCGCATCAAATGGTATCAGAGCTTAGGGAACCAGGCTGTTCTCACAGATTGGGATCTTGAGCTACGTTTCGAGGATGATCCTTCCAAAGTGGAGGGGTTTGATGGGAATCAAGCAAGCCGCCAGGCCAAAGCTAATCGTGGAAGCTGTTGGGCCGAAGATGAACGCGCTACCTTTGGGTAGCGCGACCTGGATGAAGGTGCTAGGTTCCCCTAGCGCGATCTCAGACTGAAACTCTGCTGCAGACGGTCCAACTTCCCGGCGCCGAAACTCACAAAAGTCTTCAATGTTTGCTATTTTTCGTGGTTGTAATCAATGTTCTAGCGTCGTTTTATCCTCCCCTTCCCCTATATATGTATCCCATCTCGTTTGATCAAAAAAAGAAGCAATGAATCTATGAAAGAGTTTATGAGTGTAGCAATGGCTATCTCCCCCAATCTTTGGAAACCTCCTTCCTTCTCCCCTCTCCGGGTGCGATGCCCAACCTTCTTCTCCTGATCCTCTCCCTTTCCTCTTTAATGGAGGATGATCGAAGCCCCGGATGTACCGGCTCTGAGACGGGGTCGAGTGTGAGGCTCCATTCGAAGCTTTGTTCTTCTTCCACCAACGTTCACCTCCCCTCACCACCGCCAAGGATGTTGCTAAGGTTAGGATGGAGCTCGGTTGCACCGTCCCTACGAAAGGTTTGGGTGAGAGGCCCCAGCCAAGCTTCCTCATGACCCTAGCATCATCTACACCCACCTTCCTTCCCCGCCGCTCACCCCCACATCCACCTTCACCAAAGTTATCCTAGATAGTATTAGGTTGGTTTGATTTCAATTTTAGTGTTCCCCGTGTGTTGTCCATCATCTCGTGTGCTTTCCCCTTGTGTTTTGAACCCCCGGAGTCATCCACGGGAGCCCCAACGTCGAGGTTCGTCGTTCTGCCAACGTCTGTGAACGTGCTAGGATGATATAGCGCGTTCTTCAAGAAGGCGCTAGGAGGCTATAGCGCGACTATGGGCAGAAAGAAGAAGACCCCTCACTTCTGTCCCGCATCAGCCCTTAGGCTCGGGAGCCCGAGCGTCGGTCAGGTCATAGGAAAGGTCCCCGCCCGAGCCATCTCTCCACCGGGGAGAGGAAGGCGCATACCAACCGATCCGACCCATCTTCATCCGAGCTAAGCCTATCGCCCAGGATAAGGGCTGACATCTCTGAGCTCGGAAGGCCGACAATTGCTTATCCATGCAGCCGTTAGGAGCTTTCTGTAAGCAGGAATCTACGAGGATAAGGGACTCCACGTCTCCATGGCGATAAAGATCCCACGATGAGGCAGTTAAGAGCTCACGTTGAGGACATAACTCCCGTCTGAAACCCCTCGACTTACAGGACTCCTGAAGAACGGCGCACTATTTAAATGAAGGATACCCTCCGGTGAAAGGTAAGGGCAACTACACGCTCAAAACTCCTGAGCAGGAACCACTTCACCCTTCTGGTGGAGAGGGATCTCGCGCAGAAGCTACTCCCCCCCTTTATTGCTCCCACCATAGCTCTACTGACTTAAGCATCGGAGGGTTTTTCCCCAGGGACTCATCCTTGGGCCCCCTGATCCGTTTCCCTTTTCTTGTAGTTCATAATCCGGTGATCCTCTGCCTGCTCAGGACCCGCGCGAGATCACGTCTCTTCAGGGGTTTTTGAGCTTCCCGGAGCCCTACCGGTCCAATGGGACCACCAATCGAGATGAAATCAGGGGGGAAAGAATGCTCTCACCCCAAGGAATCCATTGACAGTAACCGATCGGGAAACCGTCACCGTTTTCCGACGGACCCTACGAACTCCACGAAAACTACCATTTAGCCTAAACGACTCCAAACGCACCTATTTTCGCACCGAACGATGTGCAATGGCAAGGAAAGCGAGTAGGACGTAGTAGTGTTCCGTCATCCTACCTCCACCAAAGAAACCGCGCGCCGAAATGACTAATTCACGCCGAAAACTGCCCAGAACATGAACGATGCCAACTCGGAATCCACCGAGGGATCGCGCCTGCTACCGCCTCGATCCTCGCCCATCCTTGCCTGCATCCTCGCCCGCGCTGCCTCCACCTCGCCCCCGCCTCGCTCCGTCGGCCGTCGGAGAAGAGAGGGGAGAAGGAGAGCGTGAGAGAAGAGAGAGGGAGAGTGAGTGAGAAATGAGAGGGGGTGAGGGAAAAATGGGTTTATATAGGAAAATCTGTAAATTCTAAAAAATACCAAAAAATAGGAAATCACACCCCCGCGATCCTCAGAACACGCTTATCGTTGTGGTAACGTCCCGGCGTCAGAGAACACAATGGTTTACCCTATACGGGGTTCCGAAGGTCCTACAGATGGAAAACATGCGTAAAACCCAAAACGCAACCCGGGACCCACAAAGGCACTCCAAAAATTACAGAAAATTACCGGCGTGCTCCTCACAACACCACGGACCCAAGGAAACACACGGGCACACCACCAGAGGGTCCGACAATCCGGTAAAAATAGTCTGAAGCCCGATCGGACTCAAATCTGAAACACACGGAAAGACAATCCGAAACCCACGGATCTAGATCCGAAAAACCCGGGGCATTACAGCCCTCCCCCCTTAAAGGAATTTCATCCTTGAAATTCAGGACTAGCAACCCGCCACAGGGGAGGAACGCCGAACCAATTGACAACGCTATCAGAGCCCCAGCACAGAAACCTCGATTCTCACGAAAGCTCTCAACATGAGGGACACAGCTAGACTACTATCACGAACAACACCTCGCTCCACGCGCTGTGCACACCGGCCATCAGAGCAGGCATATACCAAAGGACACAGTCCGGCATCACCTCAGACGCCACAAAAACCAATCATGGCACCGCTGCCACCATCTCGCTCACCGAGGAGACACAGTCCTCATCACGAGAAACAACTACCGATCCATCCAATGGTCAGCAAACAAAACACACATCAGCTTCACAACCAGCTGACAGGTTGCACACCCTCTTAAGAAAACAACCAGTATAGAGCCTCCACCAGCTCACGTAGCCATCTCAATAGACTGCAACCAGAACATCGGCTCAGCGCCAAGAAACACCTCACGCATGGCAAGCTGAAAGCCTGACATATCACTGTGCCAACTCTGTCAGAAGACAACTTCGACAAAAGCCCAGATCCCGTCCGGAAAGGCACACCTCAAAATCAGCCACCCAAGGCCTCGCTGGTACATGGCTCTCGCCACGCTCGAGCCCCGACAACCAGCATCTTCTGTCTGTGAAAAGACCATCCACTGGTCACCCGATACACGTCAACGGGAAACCTCCACCGTCCCAGCAGGCACGATCCAACTCATGACAGGCCATCCGCCGACTCGCACAGATAATTACCACATCTCGAGCTGCACTCCTCTCGGACTCCGCATCCGATCTCAATCATCGCGCCAACTCGACCCTCTCGGGGAGCATGATGAAACCAATTAAAGAGATCTAGGTGTCTTCGGTCATCACCTCACTCGACTCAGACTCACAGGGGAACCATCCCATGCTGGTCACCAAACCATGGATAACCATTGTGACACCAACGTTCCATCAAGGACCACCAATCACAGGCGTCACTCTTCCGTCTGGTCTCATCAATTCCTCGACTTCCGTCAGGCGACGTCCTCAATAACTCCATCCGGGCCTAACATCGACGCCTGACACGGCTTCCATCACAGGAATAGGGTACTCATGCGACGCAGTAGCCAGCACATTCCCCAACACTTCATCTTGCCAGTGCCAAGAACCATAATACCTCGAGCAACGGCACGACAACAACACGTTTCACACAGAGGAACCAATCCTCCGATGCTCAACGCAACTCAGGAATCCACCCGTAGTAACCGACGCTACGATCCTGAACCAGTGGGTTGTGGGCCCACCACGCTTCCGCTGCGCACTCTGATCCACGCGCACAGCCGCAAATTCTCGGAAACACCGCCCAACCGGCACTCGTCCTTTCGGAAAAGCGCCAACACCCTCACACAACCAGGGCATTGGGCACAGCTTCTCACAGGCAACCACTTGGCCAAGACAAGGAGCATGTCTCGCACGGACTTCATGGCACACAAGGCCAACCAATCTGGACACATGATGCAAGATGGCAATCCTAGCCAAACACAATCTCTCCAACCAAAGGAGAAATCGACACTCTTCTGACCAACGGAAGAACTCCACGCTCGACCTGACCTCGAACCTCGCACATGCTAGGAACAGCTCCTTCTAGCACCGAGAAAATCATCGCTTCCATCAAGTCAGCGCCTCCGACACACTCAGCAAGTGTCACGTTGGACCACAGCCACAGCATCTGTTGATGCACCACCACTGCAATTCCTTGAATTACAACGCACCACGCCAAGAGCCGCAACACGAGCCATAACGACAACCGTCAACACTCATCCTCGAGTCCCGAAACTCACTGCGGAACCTTCATATCTGAAACCAAATCCAAGGCGAACACAACCCATTCGCACGCAAGAGCGCAGGAGCAAGAACTTACTGGGATACCACAGCCCAATCCTGCCTCGAGATCGGCAAAACAATCGGGACCACCACGTCATTTCTGACGCCATAGAGCACAACAAGAAAATCAGGCTCGACGAAACAGCAGCTCACCGAGAGGATATCCTCCGCTCACCCGAGCACACCTCTCGATCAGAGAACTTGCTCTGGCACCTCAAACCATGACCTCAACACATCAGGGGTTGGATAGACCTCAAGCTGGAGTGGCCAAACTCAACGACAGCTCCCTCAGAGCACGCTCACGGCCACTTAACCACAAACAATCCTCGCCAGCCACCTGACCTCGCTGTAAAAAACTCGAACGCAGCACCACGAGCTCACGCCTGCCAGCAACCTCTGCCCAATGTAGCACAACCAGGACCACCACCGATGAGGGAGAAGGCTCTCGACCTCAATTCTTAGACCCCATGCTAGCACGAAAGCCGCAGACCGCAACCACCTTCACAGCGCCGCATAGCGCACTCAAGCTCTCAAGCGAGAAACTAGGCAGAAAGCGAACACAAAACCCCAAGCCAGCTACCGACTGTACTGGACCTTATGGACTCTGATCACTGCAATATTTCGAATTCCTATGTACGTCCACAACCACTGCTCTGATACCAGCTGTAACGACCCGAGAATCCGATTACTGGGAAGGCCTGATAACCCGAGACTCGAACCGCCACCCACGAGCCCGAAGACTCGGAAGGGTTAAATAGGAGTGTGGAGGCACAAAGAAATAGGAAGTAAAGCAGGACAATGTAACAATTAACAGAAATAAATGAACAACTACTACAACAGCAACAGAGTCGAGTCCAACAGAAAGTACAGTCTAAAGTAATAAAGCGTACCACATGCCGAGTAAACACTCGGCCCGACGAGCTGGCAACTGAGAACCTCCGAACAGCACCCTCGAACCTCGAGGAAGAACTGCCTCACCTGAAAAGTAGGGATGAGTCTCGAAAATAGAGACTCTGTAGGGATCTCGTGGAACCCTAACCGAAAACAACGGCGGTAGCGGAAGGGAAAGCTACAACTACAGCAGGAACAGCGAACCGGTGGCCAGTCAAAAACTCGGCACTACAACTACTCCTACTGTACCAGAAACACACCCCGATCTCACGGTCGGGGGCTACTGAACTACACTAGCACCACTTACCGAAGTAAAACCTACGGCAACCCCGCCGTAGAGGCCTCTCCCGGGACACGGCCAACCTGGACACGCTATCCAAGGTGTAACCCCGAGCATCCGGTCACGCGTACCGTACAACAAGATGCCACCTCGGTAAAGCCACTAGTACTAGTCTCACAGCACGAAAACTGACGCACGTGCCACGACGAAACAACTGAAACTGGTGATGGCACGCGCCGCATCACTCGACAGAGCACACGGAGCACGCCAGCATCTCTTTGGCTAGGCGACTACGGCATCTACTAGAGGATCTTTCTTCTCATTTGAGGCCATGTTGGGACTTGGTTTAGTCCCTGCGTGGACACTTTTATTAGTTGTGTGGACCTTTGTAGGTCAATTGGGGCCAATTAGGCTTTACTTGAGTCTTTTATGCTTATTAGGTAGTAGATGGGGTTATTGGGCCACTTTTTTGGTTCAAGCCTTGGCCCATTGGGCATGGCTGCCCAACCATGGCTTGGCCCACCTGGAGATTTACGCCCCCCCTCCCTAGGGTTAGGGTTTGGGCGCCCCCCTCCCCTCTTTCCCTCCTCTTGGAAGGTGGCAGCCGCCCCTCTCCTAGATTTTAGGAAGAGGGGTGCCGCCCCCCCCCCCTTTCCTTCCCCATTCAATCACCCCCCTCCCTCCTTTGGCCGCCCCCATCCCCAATCCACTCCTAGATTCTACGAGTGGTGCACACCCCCCCTTTCCCCCCTAGCCCATTGCGCATTCCCCCTTTCCCTTGTGGCTAGGGTTTCAACCCTAGCATTCCCCCTCCCCATATATAAACTTTGTATTTTCTTTGGAGAGAAATTATTGAATGAATAGAAAAGAAAATTGCTTGTGCTCTTGAAGGTGGCTGCGCCCCCCTCTGTTCCTCCTTGCTCCTGCGACGGGAGCAAGCCTGGGGTGTGACTCCCCATCCCCTCGGTGCGACGCCGAGGTTCCCCCCTCTCTTCTATCTCTTCACAGATTCACGTTCAGTGCAACCAGATCTTGTCTTCAAGAGCTGCGGCGACCTCCTCCGTCCGTGGTGACCTTGGGCGACCAGTCCATTTTTGGGTGATTCTTCTACGAGTCACCGACGCGTGCGAGGTGGTCTCGCCTCATTCGGAGTTCGGCATCACCCGTGGCGATTTTCTTCGTGAGCACGCGCAGGACCCCCTCTCCCTGCGAGCCTGGTTCTGTTCGCCCCCTTGCAAAAATCCCACGGGACGGACATCTGCGAGTTTGGATGTGAGATCTTCACCGGTCGTACCTCTCTTCGTCCTCTGTCCAACGCCGCTGATCTCGCCTCGTTCCAACGTCCGAGCTACTCGTGGCGTCCATTCCCGTGAGGTCGCGCAGGTCTGCCCTGTCCACCCGGCGCCAGGACCACCTGCGGATTCCAGAGCTTGCTGCTCTCAGCCACGACCAGATCTGACCGATTCCTTCAGTCGGGACCTGCTGCTCTGCGTCCTCTTCGTCCTCCAGCAAGCGGAGCTCCGTTCGACCTTCGGAGCCACTTATTCTCATTTTTCCCGCTCGAGCGCGCGGTTCTAGGAGCAGAATCCAGTCGCAACTTGCAGGTGCGCCCCCGGCTTCCACGGACGGAATCTGCACGCCCCCTTTGGCCGAGGCTTCCTCCCGTGACCTAGCTACGCGCCATCGCTGACGGAACCTCAATCGGACACCGGACCAGGTCGTGGGAGCTTTCACCGCGGAGTCACGCATTGCTGCGAACCTTCCGACCACCGTTCGGATCCTCCTCGTGGCCAACCCTTCACCGAGTGCTGCCCGTCAGCCCGTACATCGGCAGCCCCGAATCTCTTTGTGTAGCCTGTTATCTCCCTGCGAGGAGTGGGCGTTGGTGGTTGAGGTTGTATTATTGTTCGTCCTTGTGTATCGGGGTTGTTGATCTCGGCCGGGGTTCCTTCCCCACGCCTAGGCATGGAGGTACGTGCGACGCTCCCTTTGTTGGCATTTGCTTTACTAGTATACTTTCTAGCATGCCGCGTGAGTGTGTGTAGGTTCCTAGCTAGCTTGTTATTCACCACGTGATTGCGAGTTGAGCACCCATTCCGTGGCCCTAGTCGAGCGCCGAGCTCGGACTAGATTCCCATAGGCGCACGGCGGTTCCTTAGCCGCTGAGATCCCCGCGCTTCCCTCATAGGGACGGTCATTGGGCTTGGATTTCTTGTTGAGAGACGCCTCCACCCGGAGGAACGCTACGGAGGTCAGCCGCCCGGCTTGCCTTTGGCGTGCGAGTGCTGGTCGCACTTGTTGCATTCGTAGGTCTTTGCTCATTTCAATCCCGTCCCGCATCAAAATGGTATCAGAGCATATAGGTTTGCGTCTAGGGTTGAGTCTTGCATTCCATTTAGCATGTGTCCACCCATATAGGTCTTAGTGAGTCCCCCTTCGCTCCATTTAGGTCCCTTTGCATGCCCACTCGGGGTGGCACCCACTACCATCGCCCGGACACTATGGGCGACCCCCGTGGTACCACCCAGGGAGGCCCCTCTCTAGAGGATTTCATGGCCGAAGTCATGGAGCGCTTGGCTAGTTCTGAACAAGCCACTAAGGACCTGACCAACCGTCTGGAGGGCCGACTCAAGGCCATAGAGGACCGCGCTGAGGTTTCTGACCGATCTATCCAAGGTCTGATCGGGCGGATAGGGAGGATAGAGGAAGTGCCCCATCAGGACCCCCCTAGAGTTGATCATGCCCCACAGGCGGCAGCTGCCCAGCCACCACCATATCGGGCTGAGGAGCGACGGCCACGAGTCCCCGACTTTGAGGATTACGGATCCGACAATGATTATGAGGGGAATGGCCGACGCCACCGTGGTCACCGACCACAGAGGGATGATGAGGATGATCGGGCCCTTAGGACCGTTCGCGCGGACTCTCCCACTTTTGACGGGTCCCTGGACCCGAAGATCTACCTAGACTGGGAGGCTAGCATGGACAGGTACTTTGAGTGGGTTGAGATGTCTGACCACCGGCAAGTTAAGTTTGCCAAGATGAAGTTACTAGGTCGGGCACAAACATATTGGAGGAATCTGGAGAGTCTGCTATTTCAGCGTCAGGACCCCCAGGTCGAGTCTTGGAGTGAGATGAAGGTCAAACTCCGAGACAAGTACCTGCCTCCCTCATATTGCCAGAGGCTCATTGACAGATGGCAGAGTCTCAGCCAGGGAGATCGGACCGTGTCTGAGTACATCGCAGAGTTCGACGAGTATTTCTTGCGATGTGGAGTCAGTGAGGAGAGCGCCATGCCCATCTCTCGTTTCCGTCGTGGTCTACGGCCCCATTACCAGTATGAGTTATTTCGCCGTAATGTGATCACCTTAGAGCTCGCATATCAGGTTGCTATGGAGCTAGAGCAGTTTGAGGCGGAGTTCACTCCTACTCAACGTCAGGGGACCACCAGTCAGCGGGGGTTCAACCCACGCACCGCACCTAGTTCCTATAGTCGGTTTCAGGCGGACCGGCCCTCGGAACCCCCTCGCCAGGACCCCACTGTTCCTAGGCCTCGCCCTCCCCTGCCGAGGGACACTCTCCCTCCTCCTCGCCAGCAGCCACCTTACCCCACCTCACGCCCTCAGCCGCCCGCGTTCCCTACCCGACCCCAGCTACCACCAACCCCGGCCCGTCATGATGACAAGGGGAAAGGGCCAATGACCGGGGGAGCATCTCCTAGCACAGGGGCGCGAAACAACTGTTATAGGTGTGGGGGAGTCGGCCATTATGCGAACAAGTGCCCCACTAGAGAGTCTCTTGTTGTGGCGGACCCCTCGCCCACTGATCCCACGGCTGAGCTTCTGCCAGTCAGCTATGAGGCCGACCAGGAGTTAGCGGAGGAGTTCTTCGATGAGTTGCTTGAGGGAGAGCAGGAGGATGTCCCTGGTACTCAGTATCAGGGCGATGCGCAGTTAGGGGTAGTCCGGTGTATCCTTACCCAGCCCCAGGTGAGTGACGACTGGCGTCGTACCACCATCTTTCACACCTTTTGTAGACTTGGAGGGAAAGCCTGCAAGGTGATCATTGACAGTGGGAGCTGCATTAATGTCATATCCACCGGTACGGTTACTCGTCTTGGGTTGACACCTGTGGACCACCCTGCTCCATATCGGGTATCCTGGGTAGATTCTACCTCTATCCCGGTCAGGCTTCGTTGTCTAGAGCCATTGTAATTTCAGACCTACCATGATGAGATTTGGTGTGACGTGCTACCTATGGAGGTGGGTAGTATCATTCTAGGTAGGCCTTGGCTCTTCGATAGGGATGCCACCCTCCATGGCCGGTCGAACACTTGCATCTTCGACCATGGTGGTCATAGGATCACTCTTCACCCCACCCAGCCTAGGGATCCTGCCGTCTGCGGGCCAGCCGGCCCCAGTGCCACGAACACCCCTCGTCAGGGGAAGGCCGACCCTCCTACCCCACCCTTGGTGCCAGCCACTACCTCCTCCACTACCCTCACCCTAGGAGAGCCTTCCACTAGGAGGTTGATGGTGATTAGTCCCCGTGAGATGGAGAGGGAGTTCACCAGTGGTAGTCCCCTCTTTGCTGTTGTTGTTCGAGAGGTGAGTGATGTCATCCCAGGATCCGAGGGTGAGCTAAACCCCGAGTTGGCTGTGATTTTACGTGAGTTTTATGATATCTTCCCGGAGGACCTCCCTGGAGGCCTTCCACCTATGCGTGACATCCAGCATGAGATCGACCTTGTCCCGGGCTCTTCGTTGCCTAACCTCCCTCACTATAGGATGAGCCCCGCGGACCATGCCGAGTTACAGAGGCAGGTCGAGGAGTTGATGAGTAGGGGATCCCTCAGGGACAGCAAGAGCCCTTGCGCTGTCCCCGCTTTGCTAGCCCCGAAGAAAGATGGCACATGGAGGATGTGCATCGATAGCCGTGCGATCAATAAGATCACGGTGAAATATCGTTTTCCTATTCCCCGACTGGATGACTTATTAGATATGATGTCGGGAGCCACTATTTTCTCTAAAATTGATCTTCGAAGTGGCTATCACCAGGTTAGGATCAGGCCTGGGGATGAATGGAAAACTGCATTCAAGACCAAGGATGGTCTGTATGAGTGGTTAGTTATGCCTTTCGGGCTATCTAATGCCCCTAGTACATTCATGCGGTTGATGACCCAGGTCCTGCGGCCTATGATAGGGGTCTTTTTGGTCGTCTACTTCGATGACATCCTTATTTATAGCTGCACTAGGGAGCACCACTTAGACCATCTCAGGTAGGTCTGCATTGTTTTGAGGCGAGAGAGCTTATTCGCCAACCCGAAGAAGTGTGCTTTCATGACCGATCAGGTTTCCTTCCTTGGGTTCATAGTGTCTCGAGATGGGGTCTCCGCTGATCCGGAGAAGATTCGCGCCATTCAGGAATGGCCCGAGCCCCGCACCCTCCACGATGTTCAGAGCTTCCATGGCCTAGCGACGTTCTATCGTCGCTTCATTCGTGGCTTCAGTTCCATCACTGCCCCGATCACGGATTGCATTAGGAAGGGGGCATTCACATGGACTAAGGCTGCAGCCACGGCCTTTCAGAGCATCAAGGAGCGCATGACCCAGGCACCTGTTCTTACCTTACCTGATTTTTCTAAGGTGTTTGAGGTCACCTGTGACGCTTCTGGAGTGGGTATAGGGGGAGTCTTGAGTCAGGAGTCTCATCCCATTGCCTTTTTCAGCGAGAAGCTGAACGATGCCAAACTGCGGTACTCCACGTATGACAAGGAGTTTTATGCAGTCGTCCAGGCATTGCGATATTGGCGGCACTATCTCCTACACCAGGAGTTTGTGCTCTTTTCTGATCACGAGGCTTTGAGGTTTCTCCATACCCAGAAAAAGCTGAATGCGCGTCATAGTCAGTGGGTGGAGTACCTTCAGGAGTATACTTTTGTGCTTAGGCACAAGGCAGGGGCCGAGAACAAGGTGGCCGACGCGTTGAGTCGGCGAATGATGATGTTGTCCACCATGAGTGTCGAGGTGGTGGGATTGGATAGGCTGAGGGAGGCTTATGTTGACTGCCCGGACTTCGGTCCGATTCATGCTGCCCTTCAGTCGGGCCCCTCCCGTGAGTATAGTGAGTTTGTCCTTCAGGAGGGTCATTTATTCCGAGGTGGCAGGTTGTGCATCCCACGGACGTCTGTTCGTGATTTTCTCACTTGGGAGTTACACGCGGGGGGTCTTGCTGGCCACTTCGGCCGGAACAAGACCATTGAGACCGTTGAGCATAGGTTCTATTGGCCTAGTTTGAAGAGGGATGTTGCTCGCATCGTGGCTCAGTGCCGCACTTGCGCTATGGCCAAGCAGAGGAAGCAGAACACCGGCCTTTATACTCCCCTCCCTGTCCCGGACAGTCCATGGCAGGACATTAGCATGGACTTCGTGTTAGGTTTGCCTCGTACCCTCCGTCGGCATGACTCCATTTTTGTGGTGGTAGACAGGTTCTCTAAGATGGCCTTGTTCATTCCCTGTTCCAAGACTTCAGACGCCTCTAGAGTTGCCCGTCTGTTCTTTACTCACTGTGTTTCCAGGTTTGGGCTTCCACGTACTATAGTGTCTGATAGGGATGTGCGCTTCACTAGCTACTTATGGAAAACCCTATGGCACATGATGGGCACCCAGTTGAAGTTCTCTACCGCCTATCACCCCCAGACCGATGGTCAGACGGAGGTAGTCAATAGGAGTCTAGGGGATCTTCTTAGGTGCTTAGTGCGTGATCGTGTCGGGGATTGGGACTTGGTTCTACCTCTAGCAGAGTTTGCATATAATGACTCGGTCAATAGGTCTACAGGTCTGAGTCCATTTGAGATTGTTACTGGCCGTAGACCTAGGAAGCCGATTGACTTGGTCCCATCTCCCATCCAGGCCCGTGTTTCTGAGTCAGCTGAGTCCTTTGCAGAGCATATTAGACAGTTGCATGAGCATGTACGTCGTCATATAGAGGCCAGCAACGCACGTTATAAGGAGTTAGCTGATGCGCATCGACGCACCCGTGAGTTCCAAGAGGGAGAGTACGTCATGATCAGGGTCAGACCTGAACGGTTTCCTTCGGGGGCCGTGAAGAAACTCCAGGCCCGTGGTGCTGGACCCTTTCGAGTCTTGAAGCGAATTGGGTCGAATGCGTATGAGATTGAGCTGCCAGACGACTATGGGATCTGTTCGACGTTCAATGTCTCAGATCTGGTGGCATATCGGGATCCCGCGGTGATTCCCAGTGAGTTTTTTGGGCCCTCCCCTCCTGTTGAGAGTATTACACCTTCTGAGCGTCCACCTCTTCCAGCCCCATTACAGAAACGCGAGCATATAGATTGTATACTGGATGAGCAGGTGACCACGACCAGGAGCGGAGCCTACCAACGCTTCCTAGTGCGTTGGAGAGGGCGCCCTGCGACAGACGACGCTTGGATCACACATGGAGAGCTGGAGAGGATCGACCCGGACCTGCTGGAGCGCTACTTGAGCGACCGTGACCCTTACTCGACGGGGTCGAGTTCTTCCCACCCGGGGAGAATTGGTGAGGACACGCGTCGCATCACTCGACAGAGCACACGGAGCACGCCAGCATCTCTTTGGCTAGGCGACTACGGCATCTACTAGAGGATCTTTCTTCTCATTTGAGGCCATGTTGGGCCTTGGTTTAGTCCCTGCGTGGACACTTTTATTAGTTGTGTGGACCTTTGTAGGCCAATTGGGGCCAATTAGGCTTTACTTGAGTCTTTTATGCTTATTAGGTAGTAGATGGGGTTATTGGGCCACTTTTTTGGTTCAAGCCTTGGCCCATTGGGCATGGCTGCCCAACCATGGCTTGGCCCACCTGGAGATTTACGCCCCCCCTCCCTAGGGTTAGGGTTTGGGCGCCCCCCTCCCCTCTTTCCCTCCTCTTGGAAGGTGGCAGCCGCCCCTCTCCTAGATTTTAGGAAGAGGGGTGCGCCCCCCCCCCCCCTTTCCTTCCCCATTCAATCACCCCCCTCCCTCCTTTGGCCGCCCCCATCCCTAATCCACTCCTAGATTCTAGGAGTGGTGCGGACCCCCCCTTTCCCCCCTAGCCCATTGCGCATTCCCCCTTTCCCTTGTGGCTAGGGTTTCAACCCTAGCATTCCCCCTCCCCATATATAAACTTTGTATTTTCTTTGGAGAGAAATTATTGAATGAATAGAAAAGAAAATTGCTTGTGCTCTTGAAGGTGGCTGCGCCCCCCTCTGTTCCTCCTTGCTCCTGCGACGGGAGCAAGCCTGGGGTGTGACTCCCCATCCCCTCGGTGCGACGCCGAGGTTCCCCCCTCTCTTCTATCTCTTCACATATTCACGTTCAGTGCAACCAGATCTTGTCTTCAAGAGCTGCGGCGACCTCCTCCGTTCGTGGCGACCTTTGGCGACCAGTCCATTTTTGGGTGATTCTACTACGAGTCACCGACGCGTGCGAGGTGGTCTCGCCTCATTTGGAGTTCGGCATCACCCGTGGCGATTTTCTTCGTGAGCGCGCGCAGGACCCCCTCTCCCTGCGAGCCTGGTTCTGTTCGCCCCCTTGCAAAAATCCCACGGGACGGACGTCTACGAGTTTGGACGTGAGATCTTCACCGGTCGTACCTCTCTTTGTCCTCTGTCCAACGCCGCTGATCTCGCCTCGTTCCGACGTCCGCGCTACTCGTGGCGTCCATTCCCGTGAGATCGCGCAGGTCTGCCCTGTCCACCCGGCGCCAGGACCACCTGCGGATTCCAGAGCTTGCTGCTCTCAGCCACGACCAGATCTGACCGATTCCTTCGGTCAGGACCTACTGCTCTGCGTCCTCTTCGTCCTCCAACAAGCGGAGCTCCGTTCGACCTTCGGAGCCACTTATTCTCATTTTTCCCGCTCGAGCGCGCGGTTCTGGGAGCAGAATCCAGTCGCAACTTGCAGGTGCGCCCCCGGCTTCCACGGACAGAATCTGCGTGCCCCCTTTGGCCGAGGCTTCCTCCCGTGACCTAGCTACGCGCCATCGCTGACGGCACCTCAATCGGACACCGGACCAGGTCGTGGGAGCTTTCACCGCGGAGTCACGCATTGCTGCGAACCTGCCGACCACCGTTCGGATCCTCCTCGCGGCCAACCCTTCACCGAGTGCTGCCCGTCAGCCCGTACATCGGCAGCCCCGAATCTCTTTGTGTAGCCTGTTATCTCCCTGCGAGGAGTGGGTGTTGGTGGTTGAGGTTGTATTATTGTTCGTCCTTGTGTATCGGGGTTGTTGAACTCGGCCGGGGTTCCTTCTCCACGCCTAGGCGGGGAGGTACATGCGACGCTCCCTTTGTTGGCATTTGCTTTACTAGTATACTTTCTAGCATGCCGCGTGAGTGTGTGTAGGTTCCTAGCTAGCTTGTTATTCACCGCGTGATTGCGAGTTGAGCACCCATTCCGTGGCCCTAGTCGAGCGCCGAGCTCGGACTAGATTCCCATAGGCGCACGGCGGTTCCTTAGCCGCTGAGATCCCCGCGCTTCCCTCATAGGGACGGTCATTGGGTTTGGATTTCTTGTTGAGAGACGCCTCCACCCGGAGGAACGCTACGGAGGTCAGCCGCCCGGCTTGCCTTTGGCATGTGAGTGCTGGCCGCACTTGTTGCATTCGTAGGTCTTAGCTCATTTCAATCCCGTCCCGCATCAGAAACTCAACGGTCAACACGACCAAAAACCTGAAGGTTGAAGTCACGGAAACTGGCAGTCTGTCACTTCCAACTCGACAGGAGTACCTCCCACTAGAAGCACAGTCGGTAGCGTCCCCTGACGTCTTACACCGCACTGCAGGTGAACTGCTTGACGTGGTAGCGCCTACCAAAGGCATGGACACCGCACAAGTAACCACAAAGCAAGTGACTAGCTGGGGTCACGCTAGTCAGCGCGTGTCCACTACCCCTAGCCACGTGTGCACACACAGACCATGCGTCCTAGGTCTGGCCTCTGACTGGTTTTCCCCTTAGCCGGACTCTGGCTACAGACGTGGGGCCCGACAGAAACCAGTCTAAAAATCATCCTCAGGGTGAGCCCGTACACCTACTCCCAGGTGAGACCAGCACACGCGTACTGGTGGGCTACGACTAGTGGAGGGTCACTAAAGGAGTAGACTCTCAAGTCAACGGAAAATAACGTCCGGACCCGATGAAGTACGGGGACCGTCCAACGTACCAGCACCGTCGCATAGTGACCACGGTCGGAGGAGAAACGGGACTCACAGTCCATGGGCCACGCACCCGGCCACGTAGAAACGTAGAAGCACGGTTCCCAAGATAGCTCATAGGCCGCCAAATTGAATCCCACTCTCAGGGAAAAGCAGGAACCCTCCAGCCCCAGACTGGACAACTGGACTCGTATCCCAAGGCCTCACACAAGACCCACTCTGAAATCACTTTCCGGAGAAACCGATGACGCACGGGGAACTCTCACCGCACGCACACCGACACACAGTGACACGAGTCGAGAACGCTACACCCCAGGACCACACCGTACCACGACACCTGGCCTCGATGAAGTGCACAGCATCCATCAGGCCACGGGTCGGCACGTGGATCGAGAACCACACACCCGGGACTCGAATTGGTCAAAACGGAAACATCGGGTTAGACTGGCACATGGGCGGTTCATCCTGGGCCACTCAAGGGAAGTGTGGCTGGGGACGAGCCGCTCGAGAGATATGCGGCCAGGAAGGAGCCGCACAAGTGCATTAATCGGACTAACCTCAAAGAGAGGATAAGCGGTTAGGGCTGAGCCGCCCAAAGGGATGTGCGGCCAAGGGTCACCCGCACAACCCAATCGACCTACTACAGTGTCGGTCAAAACGGTTTTGACCAAACCGCACAACCCGACCGACACAAAATTGTTGACCAAGGGTCAACTGGGACACGCGGTCAGCTCCTGGCCGCTCATCCCAACGGAAAGACAGACGGCTGGGGACCAGCCTCCCATGGGGGGACAAGCGGACCATCCCTGGCCGCCCATCACATGAGCGGTCTATCATCCGACCGCTCAACCCCAAAACTAGAACAAGAAACACAGACCAAAGCCAACCGCCCATACCATGGACAGGCCCTGGTTCGACCGCCCAACCGTTACGGCGAGTAAACCCAGGGGGTACCCGATCGTGGCCTTTCCACGCCCTGTTCGTGCTGAAACGAAGGGGATACAGCCACAACCTCCCTGGCAATCACATGGACTCCGACCGGAGTCAAATCGACGCATGAATCTCGAGAAATGGGCGATTCTATCGAAGTTACTCAAAAAGGGTTTCTGAGCTTCTCGGAGCCCTACCGGTCCAACAGGACCACCAATCAAGATGAAATCAGGGGGGAAAGAACGCTCTCGCCCCAAGGAATCCGTTGACAATAACCGATTTAGAAACCGTCGCCATTTTTCGACGAACCCTACGAACTCCATGAAAACTACCATTTAGCCTAAACAACTCCAAATGCACCTGTTTCCGCACCAAACAACGTGCAATGGCAGGGAAAATGAGTAGGACGCGGTAGTGTTCCGTCACCCTACCTCTACCGAAGAAACCGCGCGCTGAAGCGACTAATCCACGCCGAAAACCGCCCGGAACACGAACGACGCCAACTCGGAATTCATCGAGGGATCGCGCCCGCTACAGGCTCGATCCTCGCCCATCCTTGCTCGCATCCTCGCCCGCGCCACCTCCACCTCTCCCGCGTCTCGCTCCATCGGCCACCGGAGAAGAGAGGGGAGAAGGAGAGCTTGAGAGAAGAGAGAGGGAGAGTGAGTGAGAAATGAGAGGGGGTGAGGGAAAAATGGGTTTATATAGGAAAATCTGTAAATTCTAAAAAATACCAAAAAATAGGAAATCACACCCCCGCGATCCTCGGAACACGCTTATCGCTATGGTAACGTCCCGGCGTCAGAGAACGCAACGGTTCACCCTGTACGGGGTTCCGAAGGTCCTACAGATGGAAAACACGTGTAAAACCCAAAACACAACCCGGGACCCACAAAGGCGCTCCGAAAATTACAAAAAATTACCGGCGTGCTCCTCACAACACCACGGACCCAAGGAAACACACGGGCACACCACCAGAGGGTCCGACAATCCGATAAAAATAGTCCGAAGCCCGATCGGACTCAAATCCAAAACACACGGAAAGACAATCCGAAACCCAGGGATCCAGATCCGAAAAACCCGGGGCATTACAAGAAAGGTGCGGTCAAAGGGCCTCCTGTAGTAGCAGGTGGCGTGGGGAAGGAGGCAACGACGTGTCGAGCACCGGCATGGGGCAGCACGACAACGGTGGTAGGAGAACCACCAACGCTGGCAGACGCGGGCACGGAGGCCAACGGAGGGAGGGAAGGGTGAACGGAGGGAGGGGGAGGCACCATTCTGGGGAAATGGTACGTTAAAATGGGGAGAAATTGAAAAGTATCGGGCGCTAACTTTGGCGCACACGGGGTATCCCCTCTTCCTACGTTTTTTATTTTTTTTTTATTTGAAGCGACTTATTCCTACGTTTTAACAAAAAGCGAAACAATATCTAAGACCTAGTCTCACATTTACGAAAAAAGCATAAGAATAGATTACTTTTTCATACGTTTATTAAAAAATCATCGGAATAAGATGACCATATAACTACGCTATAATAAAATGTAGGAAATTTACCCGCGTTAATTTTAAAACGTCAGAATATGTCGCTTATACCTATGTTTTTCAAAAGCGTAGGTAAAATTCGTGGCTATAGGTCAGTTTTCTTGTTGTGATGGCAGGAGAATTCTTGGAAATCTTCATGGATGATTTTTCAGTGTTTGGGGATTCATTTGAAAATTACTTGAAAATTTTGAAGAAAGTGCTTGCAAGATGTATTTAAACCAATCTTGTTCTTAGTTGGGAGAAGAGTCACTTCATGGTTCAAGTGGGCATAGTTTTGGGCCATATTGTGTCCGAACAAGGTATAGAGATAGATAAGGCCAAGATTGATCTTATTGCTAATCTCCCTCCTCCAACCTCTGTGAGGCAAATTCGTTCATTCCTTGGCCATGTCGGCTTTTATCGCCGATTCGTACGTAACTTTTCCAAAATTTCCCGCCCGTTAACTCTTCTCTTGGGCAAAGACACTCCATTCCATTTAGATGTTGCCTGCCTAGAGGCTTTCAATATCCTTAAAGAGGCCTTGACCAAAGCACCCATTCTTCAACCTCCCAATTGGTCTCTGCCCTTTGAAATCATGTGTGATGCCTCCAACTATGCTATACGGGCAATTTTAGGCCAAAGGATTGAGAAGTGTCTGGTGGTGATCTATTATGCGAGTCGCACCCTCGCTGATGCTCAACTTAACTACACCACCACGGAAAATGAGTTTTTAGCTGTTGTCTTCATCCTCAAAAAATGTTGATCATATCTTTTAGGGGCAAAAGTCATTGTGTATTCTGATCACTCAACACTCAAGTACTTATTCTCCAAGAAGGATGCCAAACCTAGACTCATTAGGTGGATCCTCTTACTCCAAGAATTTGATCTTGAGATCCGGGATAAAAAGGGTTCTGAGAATAAAGTTGCCGATCATCTTTCTTGGATTCTCACAACTGATAATGCTCCCTTGCAAGATTCATTTCCTGATGAACACCTCTTGTCCATCACCCATAGTCAACTCCCATGGTTTGCGGATATTGTCAACTATTTAGCTGTGGGACAAATTCCTAATGGGTGGTCTAAATATGACAAGGAACACTTCTTTGCCAAAACCAAACACTATTTTTGGGAGGACCCCGAATTGTTCCATGTTGGTCCAGATCAGATAATTAGAAGGTGTGTTCCCGAGGAGGGGCAACAAAGCATCCTAAACTTTTGTCACACTCTAGCTTGT
The DNA here is from genome assembly GCA_022559845.1 of Amorphophallus konjac. Classification (NCBI taxonomy): domain Eukaryota; kingdom Viridiplantae; phylum Streptophyta; class Magnoliopsida; order Alismatales; family Araceae; genus Amorphophallus; species Amorphophallus konjac. The sequence goes on along the minus strand of CM040125.1, from coordinate 286,729,993 downwards.
GGGGAACACTTCGCGGGAAAGAAAACGGCTATGAAAGTATTGCAAAGTGGATTCTTCTGGCCCACTCTCTTCAAAGATGCCTATGATCTTAGCAAAACTTGTCTTAGGTGTCAAGCCATGGGAAACATGAGCAAATGAGATATGATGTCACTCAACCCCATTCTAGTGGTTAAAATCTTCGATGTTTGGGGACTTGAGTTTATGGGGCTCTTTCCACTATCATTCGGACATGAGTACATTCTGGTGGCAGTTGACTATGTATCTAAGTGGATTGAATCCATCGCCACCCAGACCAATGATCATAAGGTTGTCATGAAGTTTGTTTGAAAGAATATATTTTCAAGGTTTGGTTGTCCTAGGGCCATCATTAGTGATGGGGATTCTCATTTCACTCATGCCCAATTCTGAGCCCCCCTCAGGAAACATGGGATCACTCATAAGATTGCCACCCCCCACCATCCCCAAACAAGTGGCCAAGTGGAGATATCTAACCGGGAAATCAAAAACATCCTTCAAAAATCTGTTAGGTCCGATAGGAAGGATTGGTCTGAGAGATTGGATGACACTCTTTGGGCCTATCGGACAGCATACAAAACCCCCATTGGCATGTCCCCCTATAGGTTGATCTTTGGAAAAGCTTGTCACCTACCCGTTGAGCTTGAGTATAGGGCCTATTGGGCTATTAAGCAATTCAATTTTGACTTGGCCCAAGCTGGATCTTATAGGGCCCTACAATTAAATGAGTTGGAGGAGTTGAGGAATGAAGCCTATGAAAATGCCAAGATTTATAAAGCCAAGACCAAAGCTTTCCACGATAAACACATTGCCAGAAAATCCTTTCAACCCAATTAAAAAGTTTGGCTCTTTAATTCAAGGCTGCGTTTATTCCCTGGATAATTGAAGTCTAGATGGGACGGACCATTTGTTGTGCTTAAAGTCTTTGATCATGGTGCTGTCAAAATCCTAGATCCTAAAAATGGTCAAAATTTCACTATCAATGGTCAGCGTCTCAAACCCGACTTGGAAAACACACAACTTTCATCAAAGGAATCAATCCCACTAAGTGACCCATGATAAATGCAAGAAAGTCGTCTGGCTGAAGACGTTAAACTTAGCGCTTATTAGGAGGCAACCTAACCATTTTCCCTTCAATAATCCAGTAAGTCATTGTCATCTATGTATGTAGAAGCTCGAAGAAGTAGTCCATAAAGCTGCTGGCCAAAATAGCCTCGTCTGCGCACCCCAGGTTGTACCTTTCCTTCCCAAACATTCATGTATGCATTGTCCTGTTCGTATATTGTTCATGCCATCAGAGACGATGTCATTTAAGTTGGGAGGTAAAAGTAATCATTGTAAAAATCTCATGCAACCTGCTACCTTGTAAAAATCTCACACAAATTGTTGCCTCATGTGTTTAAATAAAAAATAAAATAAAAAATAAAAAAACAAAACAAAAATGCCTCAACTGAGTTTTCATGATTCATGTCGTCATAAAAGAAGACTCTAGAATAGAGAAAACTATGGAGAAGGATGATGGAATGATTTTTTGTGTTTAGTCATGGGAGTTAGTTTAGAATCTTCTAAGGTCTCTTAGCATAAAAAAAAATCACTTGCACACTAATGAAACAGGAAGGACAAGCCTTCTATCATTTGGTTTGGTGTCTGATACTCTGCCCTCCCTAGAGAATAATAAGATCTGAAAAAAAACCATGGAAAATACCCCTGATCTTAGTAAACGGGCCTGCTTCTCCTAAGACAAGAGTCGAGGTTCGCGTCAAACGGTAAAGGGTTGTGCAGCACCATGTGTTTGAAAAAAAACCATAGAAAATGTCCCCGATCTTAGTAACCAAGCATGCTTCTCCTAACACAAGAGTTGAGGTTCACGTCAAATGGTGAAGGGTTATACAGCACCATGTGTTAAAAAAAGAAGAAAAAAAGTGAAGGCTATTGTGATCAAAGCTCTAATCTAGGAGGTAGAGTTGAAAGACACCGAGCTAAGATGGCAATTTGGAGGATGCAATTGTCCAAATTATGGATTTAGATTTCATGAGCACAAGTGCTTTGAGACTTTAGGAGTATTCTAAGAGAATTAAGAGCATCATGTTCTAATCCTTTGGCTAGTACACTTTAATAATTCCAAATTCCTAATCCGTAGTTGATTCTGTGAAGGAGGAATCTTGAGTGGAGGCATGAAATCTTTCAAACTCCTGTTGGTCCCTAATCTTAATTTGTTTACATTGCTAAGGTACTAGCAATGAGTAAGTTCGGGGTGTGATAAGTGCTTAATTATCTATTGTTATTCACATCACACACATAGTTCTTGGGCTTTAATGAAGATAATTATGCAATTTTACATGATAATCTCGGTCTCGCACTAAATAGAAAATCTTCTAGAATTATCGAGATTTGTGGCATTTTTAAATAAGAATATTGCATCATTCGAATTTTGTCCAAATTTGGTTTCCCTAAATTCATTTGTGGAATAAACAAATTGGGGGGCACTTGATAAAGCATATCTTTCATTGATTAAACTTGAAGGGCCTTCATATATTTTTTTACATACCTTTGCCAACCTTGTGAACAGTGGCAATCAAGCTCCCTCACGATGGCCAGTGGCCATGCAAGCACCGCCCCTCTCATGCAACAAGCTACCCCTGGCAGCTCTTTTAGTATGAATGCATGCATGGCAGCAACATCAGGATCATGGGCAAGTGGCTATGCATATTCTGCATGGCAACATGGCAAGCCCTCATGTTTGAACAACACGGCCCCTCATGCTGCAAATGAACACGGGAGCAGGACGCATGCAGATGGCAGACATCGGGAGCTGGCAAGATCCATGCCACAGACTATGGCAGGGCAAGATCTAGGCATGAGGAGCCGGCGAGCCTGGGGAACATGGCAAGATAGCCTTGGGAACATGGCGAGATCCTCTGGCAGTAGGCTCCGGCGAGATCCTCTGGCAGTAGGCTCCCCCTCTCATAGCATGATCACCGCAAGAGCAGGCACGCATGCAGGGTGAGATCCAGTTTGCAGACGGTGAAGATTGTATGGTGAGGACACCAGAGCACGAGTACGGCCCGACCCAGCGAGCCGTCGGTATCGGACCCGCAGCACAACTCGGTCGACATCGACATCGTTGTGGCTAGGCGATAGTATGGAGTCCCCCCCCTGAGTGTTGATACTTTCTTTATGTTTAGTGTATTGGTGTGTATTTATTTTGAGTATTTATGAGTGTAATGGGTCAAGGTTATAAAATGGGTTACACTTCATGTAAGGAGCCCAATTTCTAAATTGGGCCTCCAAACTTTTAGGAGCCCTATCAGGCCTCTCTCTCCCTTGTGGGCTTCTACACATGTGGGCCTAAAAGGTTGGTTCAAGGCCCAAGATGGGTTTCTAGAAGACTTGGACCATTAGACCAAGGAGACAAAGGTAGAGGATGCCCCCTCCTTGTCCCCCATGCTTGTCTCCCACCTACCCTTGACCAATGTTAGTGTATGTCCTTTGGAGTTAGTGGATGTCCTTTGATGTTAGTGGATGTCCTTTGGTATTAGTGGATGTCCTTGGGTCTAGATCTAGGGTTTGAATACTTATAGTCTCTCATTATATTTTGTGTGAAACTAATGAGAAAATTGAAGAGAATATTGATTGGTGTGCACTCCCCTCTCCCTCTTGAGTGTTCTTGGTGTTCTTTCTCCTCCTACCCCCAACTCTCTCTAGATCTGATCCCAAATCCTCTATCTCCCTCATATTTCTTCTACTTCTCTTCTTCCTCTATCTTCTGTGAACGTTCACCATCGCCGCCGCCGCCGTTCAGTCTCAACGAGCCGGTCTTCATCCTGCTACACCAAACTCGGAGTTTCATGATAGCAGCTCGGTGAAAGAACTGGTACAGAAGATCCGGCCGTTGGATCATCGCGAAACTTTGAGGGTAGGCTCCCCCCATCAGAGGACATTTCCAGTTCAATGTTTAGGTCGATCAGAGCCCGTTTGCCCCATTTTGGATCCACCTGTTCATCTTCCCCAAAATCTGCCTGTGTGCAGGTCTGCCGGATAGATCTTAGTAGCCGATTTTTCTCACCTATCAACTGTTGACCAAATCTCACAAATGAGCTATGTGCATCTCCATCACCCTCCCCTCTACCCACCATAAAAATATATGGTCCTAATTCACCCATTTGATCTTTGGTCAAAGCCCTTGATCAGGGAGGTTAGGTTCTGTCCTGACTGTTCTTTATTTCGGGACAGTATGCTCAGTCAGTTTTTAGTCGCTCCCATTTTCAATCCAATCGTTGGACGAGTCTGTAATTCCAATATGTTGTAGGATTTCAAGTCCTCTTTCCAACGGTACCTTTTGTGTTCCGATCCGACGTCGGAGTTGAGCGTACCAGCCGATCTCATCGGAGCGCGCAGATCTAGACATAAACACAGTTGCGGGACAGCATTGGGAGATAATTCCAAAGAAATCACCCGCCTCCACTCCGGCGACCGCCGCTCCCGGGGATCGACCCGGGACACTCCAGGAGCGTCCCCGTCAGTCACTGCAGACAAGAGCCACCCCGGACGCCACCGTACCAGCAGTGGGTCGCACGTACCATTCGGTGGGCCCGAGTGAACGGAGCTGAATCGACCGACCGCGTCTGCCCGAGCGCCATCGATTGCTGCCCGCCAACCCGAGATTGGTGCTCCCGGATCTCACGTGTCACCTGTTACCTCCCTACGTGGAGTGGGCTTAGCATTATTTCTGTAATTATTAATTATTTCTGTATCGGGAGTTCTGGATCTCGGCCGGGAAGTCTTCCCCACGCCCCGAGCGTGGAGGTACACTCGCCACCCCCTTTTGTCGTATTTGCTTAGCTAGTATGCATTCTAGATGCCGCTGCATGTGAGTAGGTTACTTTCCTAACTAGCTCGCGATACATCACCACTGTGAGTTGTGAGTGCGAGACCCGTCCCACGACTCGTTCCGAGCGTGAGAGTAAGCTGACCACCCGAGACTCAAAGCCGGTTACTCAACCGTGCAGATCGTCGCGCTTTTCTCGATGGGGACAACCGCGAGTTAGCACTTCTTGTTTGGGGTACATCGCCTCTTCTGGAGCTTTTTAGGTACCGCATTGTATCGTTGTTGCTGGTCGTGTCATCAAACCCGTCGCGTCGTCCTATAGAGTCCAAGGTCGCAACTCGTCCACGTCGAGTCTCGTAGTCGTCCCGCATCAAATTGGTATCAGAGCCGGTTTGAGTCTAGGGTATTCTGGTCCAAGGTCTTGCGTTGCATCCCAATATTCGATATATAAAAAGGTGTTGTCGGACCGTTAGGTTACGCCTATCGGGGAGGTGATTCACTCGCGTGAGAGGATCTTCGGATCCCCGGACTCCGCCAAGTACCGGATATCAATTTAAGTCTAGGTTCCTCAACTTGCATCGGTCCATCCATATAGGTCTAGTGAGTCACCCTTAGCTCTCTTTACATCTCATTGCATGCCCACCCGTGGAGGTGCCCAGTACCATCGCCCTAACACTATGGGTGAACACCGAGGTGCCAACCCAGGAGGCCATTCCCTGGAGGACATGATAGCTCTACTCATGGAGCGCATGGATAGGTCCGAGCAAACTCTTAGGGAGCATACCGAGCGTATGGAGAGCCGATTCAAAGCCATGGAGGACCGCGCCTAGGCTTCTGACCGATCTGTCCAAGGACTGGTTGGAAGGTTAGAGAGTGTGGAGAGAACCCCTCGCCGAGACCTACCAGGCATTCTCCCGGCCCCTCAGGCACATGGTGCCCAGCCCGCGCCTGTTGCCCAGCTCGCACCACCTCGAGCTGAGGAGCAACGGCAACGTGCCCCCCATTTTGAGGACTACGAGTCCGACAACGATTACGAGGGAAATGGCCGGCGCCGGCATGGTCACCGACCACACAGGGATGATGAGGACGAACGGATCCTCAGGACCGTCCGTGCAGACCCTCCCACGTTTGATGGGTCCAAACCTTTGAAACCCAAGATCTATCTTGATTGGGAGGCCAGCATGGACCGGTACTTTGAGTGGTTCGAGATGACGGACCACCGGAGGGTCAGGTATGCCAAGATGAAGTTGTTAGGGCAAGCACAGACTTACTGGAGCAATGTAGAGAGTTTACTCTTTCAGCGTCATGAGCCCCAGGTAGGTTCTTGGGATAAGATGAAGGACAAGCTTAGGCGTAAGTATCTTCCTGCCACGTACCGTTAGCAACTTATTGATAGGTGGCAGAGTCTCACCCAAGGGGACCGATCCGTGTCAAACTACATCGCGGAGTTTGACGAGTACTTTTTGCGATGTGGCGTTACGGAGGAGAGCACCATGCCTGTATCGCGCTTCCGTTGTGGTTTGCGGCCCCACTACCAATATGAATTATTTCGCCGCAATGTTACCACCTTGGAAGATGCATACCAGGTTGCTCTAGAGTTGGAGCAGTTTGAGGCGGAGTTCGCTCCCGTCCAGCGCCCGAGGTTCACTTATCAGCGTGGGAACGACCCTCGTACCACACCTACCTCCTATAGCCGGTTTCCGGTGGCCCATGCCCCGGAACCCCCTCGGCAGGACCCCACTGCTCCTAGGCTCCGCACTTTCCCTCCGAGGGACCCTCCCCCTCGCCCGCAAGCACCCATCTGGTGCGGACAACAGAGCACTCGATCGGCACGAGTCAGCGAGCCCCGATACCGTACGCGGAGCACCACCCGAGCGACAGCGGCTTCCTTCTGGCTCGGAGATGGCCTGGAGACTCCCCCTTGAGTCTCCCGTTTATCATATTTAGTTAGACATTATTTTTGTATAATGTGTGTTTGTTTCATTTTATTCGGTATGTAAGTTTGATTGTAATAAGGGCCTATGTGCAATTCCGACCCCGTGGGCCCCACGGGCCCCACAGGCCCCACCCCATTGGGCCACCTCAGCCTAGGGTCCCACGTGGGGCCAGTCAACATGCCACATGGGAGCATCTAGAAGTTTGAATGGGAATTGGACACATGGGGGACAATGGACTTGAAAAGTCCAAGGAGGCCACCTACCCCCACCTACCAAGTCCACATTCTACATCTAGTCCAAGGGCCGCCCCCCTCCCCTTAGTTTTTTATTATTTTTGTGTGTGTGTGTCACATGCCATCCCAGCCCTTCATTCCTATCCCCTAGATCCAATGGTTGTGGATGGATGTGAGATGTAAGGTATTTAAACTTGTATTTTCCATTTTACTTGAATTAATGCCATTTGATTCACACAAATTCAAGAGTAAAGGGCTGGTGCGCCCCCCTCCTCTCCCCTCCCTCTCCCCCTTGGATGCTGTGAAGGCTTCCATTCTGAGGTGTGAAGCCTCATTTATCAGTTCCGACGATCGCCGCCACCGCCACGAGCCGCCACCGCACCGCCATCGTCTTCATCGGAGTTCTGCCCGTGCAGTATCACAGCACCTTCCACGAAATTTTTGTCTCAGCCACGAGCTCAGATAGATCTGAGAATTTTACTGGAGGTTCCAGAGGTGTCAAGGATATCCCATAAATTTTGGTTTGTCATTCAGATCCCGTTTCATAATTTTTGATTTTTGTCCACCCTTCTATTTCAGTTCTGCCAGAGTTCTGTCCAGATTCATATCCGCCCTGTGTTTCATGTTTTAGGTCCGTCTTTTGATTTCTGTTAGTCCCATAAATTTTACTGGAGTTTCCTTCCATCCACCCCTTCATCTCAAATTTTTCTAAATTTCTGGTTCGCCCATTTCATATTTTCTAAAAATCATTCTCAGTCCCATCTACAGTTCTGTCCACATGTTCCCAGATCCGACCACTAGTTACTCCACAAATAATATAAAATCGCCACCACCTCCAAATCCAATTTAAAAAATTGTCCCACTTTCTTAGTTTGATTCCCTACACCTTTTAAGAAGAGCTCTAAGCCTGCTTCCAATGGCAAGTAGGCGGTCAATGGCCATTTACAGGAAACTCATATGCTGATCTGATATTTCAGGAGCTGTGCAACAGAGGATTGAAAAATAGTTAAAGCCTAGGTCCGCAGAGGTTCAGAAGATTCCACTAGCCCTAGGTTGAAGTATTTTGAATCCTATTTCCAACGGCGCTGGTTTCATCACATTCCGACGACGGGGCTGATCGCAGCGGCCGTTTTCCCCGGAGCGCGCGCTGCTAAAACAGCAACCTCAGCTCGTGGACAGCAACTTCAAAGCTTGGAGATCGGGACCGATCGACCCCCGATCGGTGTTCCCGGCCGACCGCCGTCCGTGGAGGCGCGCCACCAGGGGTCCCCATTATAGTGGGTCGCACCCCCGCAGATCCGGAGGACAGCGTCATCCGTGGGCCCCGTGGGCCCGCAGAACCCGCCGTTCGGAAAGCACGAAAACGCGGAGTTCGGCACCGCCGGGCGACATCAAGATGCTGCCCGTCAACCCAATTCGCGTGATTCCCGGGCCCCGCATGTGACCTTTTACCTCCCTGCATGGAGTAGGTCAAATTATTGTACTGCTGTAAAATTGTGTTAACCGGGGGTCCGTGATTGGCCGAGGTTATCTTCGTCACGCCGGGTGCGTGGAGGTAATAGTCCGAACTTCTTGGCGTTACATTGCTTAGCTAGTATACGGTCTTAGGCCGCTGCCGAGAGTGTAGGTACTAGCCCGTGTGTCCATGTCACCGCTGTGAGAGTGAGAGTGACCCGTCCCGTGACTCGATCCTAGTCCGGAAGTTGAGTCGGACTACCCTTGACCTCCGCCGGTTCCTTAACCGCGCACGGTCCGCTCTTTCCCTCGCTTGGGACGACGAGTGAGCTTCCACTTCTGTTAGCGACGTTTCGCCACTAGGAGCTCGTAGTGTCGGGCTTAGTGTCTCCCTGGTGTGTGCTGTTGGTCGCGTCTTCATTTAGAGTCCGGGGGTGGCACCTAATAGTGTCGTCTCCCGTGTCCGTCCCGCATCACCATCCCTGCCCCTCGACCTTATCAGCCCGCCGTACCAGCTCGGCCTCTTCTTCCCACACCCCCAGTCCATCGAGAGGACAAGAGTAAGGGGCCAATGATTGGTGGAACATCTCAGGGCACTGGGACACGAGACCGTTGCTACACTTGTGGTGGAGTTGGCCACTTTGCCAGCAAGTGTCCCACCCGGGGAACACTTGTTATTACCGACACGCCGGCCTGTGACCCGACCCCCGAGTTGGTGCCAGTCAGTTATGAGCCGGACCAGGAATTGGCCGAGGAATTCTTTGATGAGCTGTTGGAGGGCGAGCAGGTCGACGTCCCTGGTACCCAGTATCGGGATGGCATACATTTGGGTGTAGTCAGGTGCATCCTTACCCAGCCGCAGGTGAGTGACGACTGGCATCGCACCACCATATTCCATACATTTTATAGGCTGGAAGGGAAGGCATGCAAGGTGATTATTGATAGCGGGAGCTGCATCAACGCTATCTCCACAGGCACCATCAAGCGCCTTGGTTTGACGCCCGTGGATCACCCCACACCCTATAGAGTTTCTTGGGTGGATTCCACTTTCATCCCGGTCAGACTGCGGTGTCTGGTGCCACTGCAGTTCCAGGCATACCATGATGCGATATGGTGCGATGTACTACCTATGGAGGTGGGTAGTATCATCCTTGGTAAGCCTTGGCTCTTTGACCGAGATGCCACCCTTCATGGCAGGTCGAACACTTGCACCTTCGACCATGGTGGCCAAAGGATTACCCTCCACCCCGTCCAGCCGAAGGACCCGTCTGTCCGAGGACTAGCTGGCCCCAGTACTGCGACATCTCCTAGTCAGGGGAAAGCCGGTCCACCCGCGTTGTCCTCGGCACAAGCCTCCACTTCTTCGACTGCTCCTAGCAGAGTGGACCCTCCACCCAGGAGGTTGATGATGATCAGTCCGAGAGAGATGGAACAGGAGGTGACCGGGGGTAACCCCATTCTAGTTGTCATTGTCAGGGGCATAGAGGATGTCGCCCCTATGTCTGAGGATGAGCATCCCCCAGAGATAGTCGCAATATTGTAGGAATTTTTCGATGTCTTCTCCGAAGACCTCCCTGGAGGCCTTCCACATATGAGGGATATCCAGAATGAGATCGACCTCATCCCGGGCTCATCTTTGCCCAACCTTCCCCATTATAGGATGAGTCCCACAGACCATGCTGAGCTTCAGCGGTAGGTCGAAGAGTTGATGAGTTGGGGGTCCCTTAGGGACAGCAAGAGTCCATGCGATGTCCCCGCACTATTGGCCCCGAAGAATGATGGCACATGGAGGATGTGCGTTGATAATCGTGCAATCAACAAGATCACGGTGAAGTATCATTTTCTCATTCCCCGATTGGATGACTTGCTTGATATGATGTCGGGAGCCACTATCTTCTCAAAGATAGACCTTCGTAGTGGCTATCACCAGGTGCGGATCAGGCCTGAAGATGAATGGAAGACGGCATTCAAGACCAAGGATGGTCTTTATGAGTGGTTGGTTATGCCCTTTGGGCTTTCCAACGCCCCTAGCACCTTCATGCGGTTGATGACCCAGGTTTTACGCCCTATGATAGGGGTCTTCTTGGTCGTCTACTTCGATGACATTCTTATCTACAGCCGCACTAGGGAGGACCACTTAGACCATCTTAGGCAGGTCTGTGTCGTGCTAAGGCGAGAGAGTTTATTTGCCAACCCGAAGAAATGTGCTTTCATGTCCGATCAGATTACTTTTCTCGGGTTCATTGTGTCGAGAGATGGAGTCTCCGCTGATCCGGAGAAGATTAGGGCCATTAGGGAGTGGCCCGAGCCACGCACGCTCCACGATGTCTGGAGTTTCCATGGCTTTTAGCGACGTTCTACCGTCGCTTCATTCGTGGCTTCAGTTCTATCACTGCCCCGATCACTGATTGCATAAAGAAGGGGGCATTCGTATGGACTAAGGCTGCAGCCACGGCCTTTCAGGACATTAAGGAGCGCATGACCCAGGCACCTGTCCTTGTTTTACCTGATTTTATAAGGTGTTTGAGGTCACGTGTGATGCTTCTGGTGTGGGTATTGGTGGCGTTTTGAGTCAGGAGTCCCACCCCATTGCATTCTTTAGCGAGAAGCTTAATGATGCAAAACTGCAATATTCCACATACGACAAAGAATTCTACACAGTTGTCCAGACATTGAGGTATTTGAGGCACTATTTGTTGCACCAGGAGTTTGTCCTCTTCTCTGACCATGAGGCCTTACGATTCCTCCATACCCAAAAGAAGCTGAATGCTCGCCATAGTCGTTGGGTGGAGTATCTCCAAGAGTACACCTTTGTGCTCAAGTATAAAGCAGGAGCGGAGAACAAGGTCGCCGATGCACTGAGTCGTTGGGTGATGATGTTGACCACCATGAGTGTTGAGGTGGCAGGGCTAGAGAGGCTGAAGGACGCCTATGTTGACTGTCCGGACTTTGGTCTGATCTATGCCGTCCTTCAGGCCAGTCCCTCGTGCGATTATAGCGAGTTTGTATTGTAGGAGGGTCACCTATTCCGGGGTGACAAGTTGTGCATCCCACAGACTTCTGTTCGTGACTTTCTTACGTGGGAGATGCACGCGGGAGGTCTTGCTGGTCACTTTGGCCGGAACAAGACCATAGAGGCAGTTGAGCACTGATTCTACTGGCCTAGCCTAAAGAGGGATGTTGCTCGTATTGTAGCCCAGTGTCGCATTTGTGCTATGGCCAAACAGAGGAAGCAAAATACCGGCCTCTATACTCCCCTTCCCATCCCGGATAGCCCATGACAGGACATTAGCATGGACTTTGTGTTAGGACTGCCCCGCACCCTCCGAAAGCATGACTCGATCATTGTGGTTGTCTATCGGTTCTCCAAGATGGCCTTGTTCATTCCATGCTCCAAGACTTCGGATGCCACTAGAGTTGCCCGCCTGTTCTTCTCTCATTGTGTCTCCATGTTTGGCCTTCCCCGTACCATAGTGTCAGATAGGGATGTACGATTCACTAGCTATTTTTGGAAAACCTTATGGCACATGATGGGCACCCAATTGAAATTCTCCACTGCATATCACCCCTAGACCGATGGTCAGACTGAGGTTGTCAATAGGAGTTTGGGGGATCTTCTTAGGTGTCTTGTCCGAGATCGAGTCAGGGATTGGGATTTGGTCTTACCCTTGGCCGAGTTCGCCTATAACGATTCGGTCAATAGGTCTACAGGTATGAGCCCCTTCGAGATTGTCACTGGTCGTAGACCTAGGAGACCTATAGACCTAGTCCCATCTCCCATCCAGTCCCGTGTGTCTGAGTCAGCCGAGTCTTTTGCTAGCCATATTAGACAGTTGCATGAGCATGTTCATCGTCACATTGAGTCCAGCAACGCACGATACAAAGAATTGGCTGACGCCCATAAGCACCACTGTGAGTTTCAGGAGGGTGATTCTGTCATGATCAGGGTCAGACCTGAACGGTTTCCCTCAGGAGCTGTGAAGAAGTTGCATGCTCGCGGTGTCGGTCCCTTTCGGGTAGTGACGCGAGTCGGATCGAACGCATATGTTATAGACTTGCCAGAGGATTACGGGATCAGTTCGACTTTCAACGTCTCGGATCTCATCGCTTATAAGGACCCAGCGGTGATACCCAGTGAGCCCTTTGAGCCATCTCCACCCATTGTGAGTGACACCACCCTAGAGTGTCCACCTGCAGCCTTGTTACCTCAGCAGCGAGAGCAGATAGAATGTATACTAGACGAGCAGGTGACGACTACTAGAGGTGGAGTGTACCAGCGCTATTTGGTGCGTTGGAGGGGAAGGCCCACGTCCGATGACACCTGGATCACCCGGGTAGAGCTATAGAGGATAGATCCCGATCTGGTGGATCGGTACCAGAGCGACCCGGACCCTTACTCGACGGGGTTGAGCTTCTCCCACCCGGGGAGAATTGGTGAGGACACCAGAGCACGAGTACGGCCCGACTCAGCGAGCCGTCGGTACCGGACCCGCAGCACGACTCGGTCAACATCGACATCGTTGTGGCTGGGCGATAGTATGGAGTCCCCCCCCCTGAGTGTTGATACTTTATTTATGTTTAGTATATTGGTGTGTATTTATTTTGAGTATTTATGAGTGTAATGGGTCAAGGTTATAAAATGGGTTACACTTCAAGTAAGGAGCCTAATTTCTAAATTGGGCCTCCAAACTTTTAGGAGCCCCATTAAGCCTCTCTCTCCCTTGTGGGCTTCTACACATGTGGGCCTAAAAGGCTGGTCCAAGGCCCAAGATGGGCTTCTAGAAGACTTGGACCATTAGACTAAGGAGACAAAGGTAGAGGATGCCCCCTCCTTGCCCCTCATGCTTGTCTCCCACCTACCCTTGACCAATGTTAGTGGATGTCCTTTGGAGTTAGAGGATGTTCTTTGGTGTTAGTGGATGTCCTTGGGTCTAGATCAAGGGTTTGAATACTTATAGTCTCTCACTGTATTTTGTGTGGAACTAATGAGAAAATTGAAGAGAATATTGATTGGTGTGCACTCCCCTCTCGGTGTTCTTCCTCCTCCCACCCCCAACTCTCTCTAGATCTGATCCCAAATCTTCTATCTCCCTCATATTTCTTCTACTTCTCTTCTTCCTCTATCTTCTGTGAACGTTCACCGCCGCCGCCGCCGCCGCCGCCGCCGCCGCCGTTCGTGTCGCCGTTCAGTCTCCACGAGCCGGTCTTCATCCTGCTGCCCCAAACTCGGAGTTTTAGTGTTGTCCTCCTGATTTTGATGATGATCACCATGATATGACAGGGTGTATTATTATCTGACAATCTGGTATGTGGCAAGAATTTCTGTTGAACTTTAATGCAGGCAATAGTCAGCATCGACGCCACAAGATCAAAGGGTCGACGCAGCCTTCAGCTCCTCCAAGCTGAAGCATACTTCATCTAGACTGCGTCTACGCCTCAAGCAAGATAACGTCGACGCTGTGACTAGATCTCAAGATGTTTGAGTCATGCGCATGCTAACTGCGTCAACGCCACTCGGATGCAGCGTCGACTCGCATGCCTCCAGAAGATATCTTCACACAGCGTTGATGCTACCAGCTACCAGCGTCGACGCAGCGGGTGCCTGAAGATTAAGAAGCTATCTTCACATAGCGTCGACGCCACCAGTTATCAGCGTCAACGCAGCGAAAGCCTGAAGCCGTACATCGAAGGAAGATCAGAAGCTGTCTTCACACAGCGTCTACGCATTCAAATGCTGGCGTCGACGCACCCAGTCCCAGACAAGCGCTCTGGCAGAAGGACTGGATAAAGTGGGCCAGCCACGTCTGCAAACGAAGGACACTCTTCCTCCTTTAGTCCAGAAGCTTCTCCACACGTGGGCAAATGATTGGGAATCTCGTGGGGGCCCAATCTTGCGCGGGAAAAATGAAAAAGGAAATGTAGAAGTGGATCGAAGGGGGATGAGTAGAGCTAAGGATAGAATAGACTGAGAAGCACTCGTACAGACAGAAGAAGGCGGAGAGCCTAGCATCGTGAAAAAGGTCCAGTGCGTGGATTGAAGCATAGGCTCGTTCTCCTGGTGAAGAAGATCAGATGTTGAAGAACCATGAAGGCATCAGATTGATCTAGTCTCAACTGAAGGGGAGATCATACTCAGATCATACTGTTCATCTCTTCGGGCTCTACTCTCTTTTGCTGCGCAAGAAGTCTGAAGATCCATTGATCAGTGTATTCTGAGTTTATTCCTTACCTTGTATTTTTGTTTTCTTATACAATTCTATTCTCGGATTACTGTTCCACTGGGATTTAGTGGACAGGTGTGTTCTGATCCAGAGTGTGTTCTGAGATCAGAGGTGTATAGACTCTGTGTCTACAAGTTGTTCGACAGCGGTTCTGTGACAGGGTATAGCTGTCTTCTGCAGATTGGATCTGCAGGTCAGAGAAGGATTCTTCTCTGGTGTTAGCTAAGCTGTAAAGCTCAGCGGTGATCCCCACCGGTTTGGTGAGGGGGTGGACGTAGGTCTCGAGATAGAGACTGAACCACCTTAAAAACTCTGATCTATTGTGACTTGTGCTTGTGGGTTGTTCTTGTGACTATTGTCTCGTTAGATCGCTTAGATATTGCGCTGGCTCTTTAGAGATTCACGAACCGGAGTTTTGTCTATGCTATCACAGAGAGTGCAATTGTCTTATTCTGCCTAAAATTTTTAAGTGGTCAATCTATTCACCCCCTCCCCCTCTAGTTTGACAATCCTCTGCTCCCAACAAGTGGTATCAGAGCGCTAGGCTCTCTTGAACGGTTTAACAGCCTAGAGAGAAGTAATGGAGAGCAAAGGATTCATGCCAGAGGGTTATGCTGTGAATAGACCACCATTTTTCGATGGCACTAACTATTCCTATTGGAAGAATCGCATGCAAGTTTTTCTCAGGGCCCAGGACTATGAAGTATGGAAAGTTGTGAGCAAGGGGCCCTACATAATTGAAGGCGACGAAGAATTATGGGTGAAGGAGCAAGTAAGAAAATCAACCGTCAACTGGCAGGCAATGAACATTATGCAATGCTCCCTGCATCCCAAGGAATTCTCGCGCGTCTCTTCATGCGCAAGTGCGAAAGAAATGTGGGATCGACTCGAGGTAATATACGAGGGTACCTCGGAGGTAAGGGAGACCAAGGCTAACATGCTAATCTCTGAATATGAGTCGTTTCACATGAAACCTGAAGAAAGTATTTCTAAGATGTATGCTCGTTTAACCGTGCTTGTCAATGGTCTCAAAGGTCTAGGGAAGGCCTATACAGATTATGAGCTGGTGAGAAAGATTCTTAGATCTTTGACATCCGTGTGGCACACAAAAGCCACAGTGGTCGAAGAATCTAGGAATCTTCCCAAGACCACTCCTGACGAGTTGATAGGTTCCCTTATGGCCTATGAGCTGAATTTGAAAAGATCTGATGAGGAAATAAAGAAGAAGAAACCCCTAGCTCTCAAGGCTGCTCCAAGCTGCAAGGAGAGCTCATATGAGAATCTGACTTCTTCTTCAGACAGTGATTCAGGTGAGATTGCTATGCTCACAAAGAAATTTCGAAAATTCTTATGAAGGGAAGGTAAAGCTGGTCAATTTAGAAGCTATCAAGGTAAAATGAATTCTAAATTTAAGTCTGACCAAACTAAGAAATCTGACAAAGTTATGTGTTATCAATGCAGGAAACAGGGACATATCAAGTCAGAGTGCCCCGAAAATTCTAAGAAAGCTTACCCCAAGTTCAAAAATAAAAAGCCCAAGGCCATGATCAGTACATGGAGTGATGAAGAAGAGGAAGAGGAGGATAGCACCTCAGAGGAAGAAAAAGAAGTAAAGCTATGCCTAATGGCCAGGGGAGAGGACTCTACTGAGGTAAATTCTCCATTTGATGAATTTACTTGTGATGACTGGGAAGAAGCTTTCAATGACCTTATGGATAAATATAATGTTGTGAAGAAAGAAAATAAAATGCTTAAAAAGAAGAAAAACCAGGGAAGTCAAGAAAATTTGTCAAATGAAAAGGTTAAAATGCTAGAAGATGAAATTGTTTGTCTGAAGAAAACTCTGAATGAAGAAAATGAATACAGATCTCAATTGATTGAATCAAAAAGAGAAAATGACTTCTTACTAAAAACACATGATGAACTGAAGTTAAGAATGCAAAAACTGGAAAAGGACACCAAAATCACTGAAGAGAAATATCAAGCGGTAAATGGTGTCAACTTGAAACTTCAAAAAGATTTGAAGAAAGTTGAAAAAGAAAAATTGGACAAACAAACTTCCCTAGAGAAAATGACACAAGGCAAACATAATCTTGATGCCTTAATGGGAACAAAATGCAATGTCGGCAAAGAAGGACTTGGATATAATCCAAGCTCAAAGAAAGAAATTGGACTTAAACTGGTGACCTTCATATTAGAAGAAAAGAAAGCTGAGGAGAAACATGTGGCTGAAGTAAAAAATGTTGAAAGAGACAAAGGGAAACAGATTCAGAAAAATGAAGTGACAAAGGAGAAAGGAAAAGAGAAGATGAATGAATCTCCTAAGGCAAAATTTGCAAAGAATTTAACCAGCTGCAAGCCTGTCATTTCATCACCACCTAAGGCCTCCAGCTCCAGACCCTTCGTTCACCAACATAGCACCAGAAAGACTGAAAATACCAAATCTGGCAAGAGTCAGATGCGTCCACGCAAGGCCAGTAATGTGTCAATGCAACCTTCATACAATAATAGGCCTTCTGCATATAGGTCTAGGCACTCAACTCAGATGCGTCAACGCTACGGGCATGTGGCGTCGACTCGGGCCGAATTCCAAAGAGTCCATAAGAATAGGAACGACCACATGGGTCGACGCATGCAGGGATATGCGTCCACGCACCCATACCACCATGGCCAACACTTCAATCAATCTGGGTGAATGGGTCAACGCACACACCACAATGCGTCCACGCACCCTACATTCTATCATACACATAGGAGCAACTATGGGTGGGTGAGTCCACGCATTCATTCAGGAAGGTCGACGCATCCCATGTATGCATATCCAATAAGACAAACACATTTATTTAGGGCAGTCAACCCACATCACCAAGAGGCTCTTTGGAGCCAAAATAAACGATGGTTCAATAAAGCAGCTAAAACAACCTTAAAATCAAATCAGAAACCAGCTGCCTCCTCAACTAAAAACCATCAAAAACCTCAACAAAGACAAATGTGAATTCCTAAGAACCTACTGAATTTCTTGAAGTCTTCCAGTGATCCAATGGGACCCAAGTGTGTTTGGGTTCCAAAATCTCTTGTTTGATGATTCTTGCAGGAATGCCTTGCAGCCATGCACAACATATGGTATCTTGACAGCGACTGCTCAAGGCATATGACAGGGGACAAGGCCAAGTTTTGTCTCCTGGTTGAGAAGGATGGAGGATTTGTTACCTTTGGTGGAAACAATAAAGGCAAAATAGTTGGCAAAGGTACAGTTGGCAAAAACCCTTCTACCTCCATTGATGATGTTCTTTTAGTAGAGGGTCTAGAGTATAACTTGCTCAGTATAAGTCAGTTGTGTGATAGAAATAATAAAGTAGTGTTTGATGCAAACACATGCACCATCTTAGAAGAAAAATCAGAAAAAATTAAATTTGTTGGAAAAAGAATAAACAACATGTACATGGTAGATTTAGATGATCCTGCACATAATAATCTTTGCCTTGCTGTAAATAAACTGAATTAGCTTGGTTGTGGCACTGTAGGCTAGGACATGCTAGCTATAGTGTCTTGCATAAGTTAGCCAAACACAGAATGGTAAATGGCTTGCCTGATGCTTCATTCAAGAAAAATGACAAAATCTGTAATGCATGCACCCAAGGTAAACATACTAGCAAGTCATTCAAGTCCAAGATAAAGAGTCAGTCCACTAAACCTTTTGAACTCATTCATTTGGACTTGTTTGGACCTACTAGAACAGCAAGCATTAATGGTAATAGATATGGATTTGTTCTAGTTGATGATTTTTCTAGATTTACCTGGGTATTCTTCCTAACTCATAAGAATGAGACTTTTGAGGAATTTCAGGCATTCTTCAAGAAAACACAGCAAGAGGGTAAGTTTGTCATTTCTTCCATTATATCAGATCATGGTGGAGAATTTGACAATTCTGAATTTGAAGATTTCTGCAGAACAACAGGGCTAGATCACAGGTTTTCTTCCCCAAGAACACCTGAACAAAATGGAGTCATGGAAAGAAGAAACCGAACCCTTGTGGAGATGGGCAGAACCATGCTGATTGAAGGGCAACTTCCAAGGAAGTATTGGGCAGAGGCTGTGAACACTGCATGCTACATTATAAATCGGGCAATGGTAAGACCTCAGTCCAAAAGGACTCCATATGAAATGCTGAAAGGTAAGAAGCCCTCTGTTGCTCACTTTAAAGTTTTTGGTTCAAAATGCTTTGTTCAGAATAATGATAAACGAGCCCTAGATAAGTTTGAACCCAAGAGTGAACCCGCCATATTCTTAAGATACTCCAGTCACTCTAGGGCTTATAGGGTCCTAAATCTGAAAACTCAAACAGTTGAGGAATCACCTCACATCGTTTTTGATGAGCTAATTGAAAATTCACAAGTTGAATCCTCATGCAGGAACAAGGGTGATGAAGACTTCCTTGACAAGCCTGAGGAGAAAGAAACTTTGGAAGGAGATTCAAGACCAAAAGAAGATGAGCCAGAGTCTAGTAATCAGGGTAATGCAGATATTAATGGAGGTAACCCTCTAATTAACATTAGGTTGTTAAGGGATCACCCATCATCTAGCATAATAGGCAACTTGCATGAACCTGTTAGGACACGCTCTCAAATACAAGAAATGGATAACATGGCACTTGTGTCTCAAACTGAACCCAAGAATGTTATGGAAGCCTTAAAAGATCCCAACTGGATAAATGCAATGCATGAAGAACTCAACCAATTCACAAGAAATAAAGTGTGGCATCTAGTGCCCAGACCCAAGGATCAATCTATAATAGGAACTAAATGGGTCTATAAAAACAAACAAAATGAAAATGGTGTTATTGTTAGGAATAAGGCTAGACTGGTTGCACAGGGCTACAATCAAGAGTTCGGTATTGACTTCGAAGAGTCCTTTGCACCAGTAGCCAGATTAGAAGCCATTCGTTTGTTGCTTGCATATGCTGTAAGCCATGGAATAAAATTACAACAAATGGATGTAAAAAGTGCCTTCTTAAATGGAATAATAAAAGAAGAAGTATATGTGGAACAACCCCCTGGATTTGAGTGTGTAGAAAATCCTAACCACGTATACAGGTTAGACAAAGCACTGTATGGACTCAAGCAGGCACCTCGAGCCTGGTACGATCGGCTCAGCTCCTTCCTAACTGAAAAAGGATATTCAAGAGGTAAAGTGGACCAGACATTATTTACAAAGGTAAAGAATTCAAATATCATTCTGGTTCAAATATATGTTGATGACATTGTCTTCGGTTCCACTAAAACCAGTATGTGTAAGGAGTTTGTAAACTTAATGACTACAAAATTTGAAATGAGCCTCATGGGTGAACTCCAATTTTTTCTAGGTATGCAAATCACCCAAAGCATGGACGGTTGCTTCATTAGTCAGACAAAGTACATCAAGGAGCTACTGAAGAAGTATAAAATGGAAAATCTGAAAGTGATCAACACTCCCATGTGTACAAACACAACCTTGGATGTAGATTTAAAAGGTACACAAGTTGATGCCAAGACCTATCGAGGTATGATAGGGTCACTTTTATACCTTACTGCATCAAGGCCTGATATTCAATTTTGTGTCTGCATGTGTGCACATTTTCAAGCTGATCCTAGAGAATCCCACTTAAGTTCTGTCAAGCATATTTTTAGATACCTTGCTGGAACTCAAGACCTAGGGATTTGGTATCCTGCATCCTGCACCTTTGACTTGGTATCATATTCGGATGCAGACTATGCTGGATGTAAATTGGACAGAAAAAGCACTAGTGGCTACTGCCAATTTTTGGGTGGGTGCTTGATCTCTTGGGCTTCCAAGAAACAACACTCAGTGGCATTGTCCACTGCAGAGGCAGAATATGTCGCTGCAGGGAGCTGTGGCACTCAAGTGTTGTGGATCCAGCATCAGCTCCAAGATTACCAAACTGATCTTGGATGTGTCCCAATATTGTGTGATAACACAAGTGCTATAAACCTGGCCAAGAACCCCATCCAGCACTCTAGGACCAAGCATATTGAAATCAGACATCACTTCTTAAGAGATGAGGTCAGTAAAGGTAGTTTCAAGCTTGTATTTGTAGAAACTGAACGTCAACTAGCTGATATTTTTATCAAGCCTCTCAATAATTAGTGTTTTTCATATCTTAGGAGAGAGCTTGGACTCTGCAATTTACATTCCGAATCTTGAATTGACTGCATGGCCGAATATCTGAATGATGCCTGATTACTTTTGTGATGATCATTTGAAGTCCTGCTATGGTCAAAATGTCCTTGTTTGAATAAGTCATACACTTAGGGAGAGTATGAATTTTTTTGTTAGTATGTCTTGGTATTTTGTTCATCTGAAATAAAACCTCAGCATGTTTACAATTTCATCTGTTTTAATCTCTTCTATCATGCTTGAGTTAAGGGGGAGTAAGGTTTTATGCGGTAACGCACCCTTTAAGATGCGTCCACGCTGCGATGGATTGCCTCTGTTTAATGTTAAACAATCCGTGCAGTATGGCAAAGTGCGTCGACGCTTCAGGTATTCTGCGTTGACGCTATTCAAGTAACAGTGTGTTGTGCTGGTGATTGTGACCTCTCGTCCAGTTCATAGGATTCTCTCGTTCATCCTTCTAACTAGACTTGTTCCTCTTCAAGAATCACTTTTGCACTCAATCTTGCTTATTTTTTACCTTCTTAACCTTCTTAATCCTAAGATTTCTTGATGTACTCTTCTTCTATTCCTGAATAAGGGAATTGTCTCAAATGTCCTGGTGAAAAGTTAATGCCTTACATTCAGGGGGAGCTAAGGGAATAATCTCTAATGAAAACAAGTTTCTCTTAGAATAACTTCACACTACTTAATGATATAAAATGTGTGTCCTTCAATGTTTGAACTCACCAGAACTTGAACCTAAAAGTGGGTGAATCTGGAATAAGAACTAAAAAAGTTAATGTGACTTGGTTCCTATCATCTCTTTTTCCCAATTGATCAAAAGTAGAAGGATCTTTCAATATATGGAAATTTAATTGGTATTGTTGCTAAAGTCTGATAAGTCTAAAAAGAGCTTCAAGAAAAAGTGAAACACATAGTGTATCTGTTCCTTGCAGAGCAATGGTAGATTTCCACTAAGAAACTGGCTCTATGCACCAAAGAAGTGTTAAAGAGCAAGTCATGAGGTGGACTACTATCTCTGTCCTTTAATGAAATTTATCCATGTTAGAGCAATGGTGATTCTCAACCGAGAAACTACCTTCCTCACCAATGAAGTGTTGGAAGGCATGTCATGAGGTTGATCACTACCTCTGACTCTAAGCATAATGATTCGCTATGCTGAGTAACCGGGGACTCTGGTGCCTGATAAGCATGTGTACTCGTGTCACAAGGCTAGCTATATTTGACTGCTAATGGATGGAATAAATAAAATAAATATTAAGACACATGTGTGTTGGTATGAAATCAAAGGCTCAAAAGATCTAATGAACTTATCCTCAATGCTTCTTAAATTTCTTTCTTCAAAGATTCTTTCGAAATTGAGTAACGAAGGATAAAGTTATGAGAAGATCCCGAGTATGAAGCTAGTTTAGAAATTACTCCAATTCTGCACTATTACTATTCATTTCTGTGCTTCAAACTTCGCAGAATATTAACATTTTATGTCACTAAATGGTTCGAAGCTAATCTGAGTAAATTTTATTTTCATGGGAATTTGAACTGAAGCTATTAAAAATCCCTGAGTATGAGTGTATTTTCTTATGAATCTTGGATTCTAACGACACTTTCCAATTTCTGCTCTTCTAGCTGCATCTTCTATCTTTCAAAATCTGTGTCTGGCAGAGTGTAGTTACACTATGGCGTCGATGCATTCTTGCTCTTAACGTCGACGCCTCTGTGCTTTTCCAATACACTTTTGTGCATAAGTGATCATAGCGTCGACGCATTGATTTCCTCGCGTCGATGCATCCACTCTATCTAGGTTCTTTCGGTTATGATCTGGATCCGTTACCCGGTTACCCGATAACAGGATTTGGGGGTTTCGCGTGTCACCCTGTTAAAACCCTCAACTGAGGGAACAGTCGGCTACTTTTCATTCATCCTTCTGAGGCACAACGGTTCCTCTCCTCCCTCTGAAACACCTCTTGACTGTTCTTCTTCTCCTCTATCCATGAAGATGGCTCTCGCCTACTCCAGGAAGGGGAAGAAGCCTGCTGAGGAACCATCTTCGGCTCCTCCAACTCCTGCCATCGCTGCTGAAGCCCAAGTTCATGAATCACCTGCGGCGGCTCCTCCTCCTACATCTTCTTCTTCGCATAAACGCAAAGTCAAGGGGAAGCGTCCACGCAGCCCCTCCCCTCCTTCCAAGAAGAAGAAGGTCCGATCGTCCTCCAAGCCTTCATCTCCTCAGAAGAAAGTCTTCTCCAAAAAATCCAAGTCTGGGGTTTCCATCTCCGCTCCTTCCTCTGGTACAGACGAACCCCTGAAGGTTTTAATTCCTCGATATATCCTTGAATCGGATGAAGCCTTTCATGCTGTCTTCCCTGAGATTAGACCCACTTTGGAGTTTCAAGGTTGGTGGGGTTTTGCCACCAAGTACTCCGTCTATTATCCTACTCTTGTCAGGGAGTTTTACCGCAATCTATGCCATCAACCCGAACGTGGAAGACTGATCAGCTCTGTTCAGGGTGTTAAGTTTGAGCTTACTGCTAGTCTACTCGCCAAAGTATGGAAGATTCTGATGAAGGGGGCCGAACTTCATTCATTTCCTTTGAATGAACATGAAGCATTTGTTATTTTGACCGGGCAGCCAGAGGACCCTTCAGACACTAAGCAGACTCATTTGTCAAGCTTAAAAGCTAATCATTTTTCACCTCCCGTTCGTCTTCTGCACCATATATGCACTTCCATTTTTACCCCACAGAGCAGTGGACGTGAAAGGGTTACAATCATGCAGAGATTTTTACTATACTGCATGTTGAAAGAAATCAATGTGTCTTTGATTGATGTTATTATTCAGACAATGGGGACTTGCCTGGACAACTCTAGGACTCTACCCTACGCAGCACATCTCACAGCCTTGTTCAGAAAGGTTGGAATTCAGTTTGGCAATGAAAAGAAGTGTGTTGTTCCTAGAGGCAATGTGTACTCCATGTCGTTTGTTCAGAATTTTATGGGTGTAAAAATTGTAGATGGCAAGCCAGTCAGAGTGCTGCCAAGTCAACAATCTTCTGTCAGGGCAGCTGCTACTCCTTCTGAGCCCGAACCAGAGTCAGTCAGGATATCTCCTGAACCTGTTGCTTCTCTTCCACATTGGGAGGGTCAGGAAAGAGAAGTGGACATTGAGGTCCAAGGTGCAGCACAAGCTCCAGCCAGGTCACCTCCACCTTTTGACACTCAGGATAGGCCTGCTCATACTGTTGATAGTGAGCAGGTTTTTCCTTCGTATGTGGTGGAGTCTCCCAATGATGCTGATGAGGAAGGATTTCAATCTGCAGTACCCCCTTTTCAAGATGATGAGCCTGAATGGTATGACATTAGAGGGGAACCCAAGACTCAGTGGGAACAAGGTGAGTCCAGCTCACATAATTTTAATAGAGAACTTGGGTCCACTAGCCAACAACCTCAGGATGATTATTTCCAGGCCCCTCCTTGTGCAACAGAAAAGGATTTACTGGTTCACCTCATCCGAATGATGTAGCATCAAGGGGACAAACTTAACTCTTTTATTATGTATACTGACTTTCAGCTGGAACGACTGTATAAAAGAATTGTCTTATCTGAAATTTCTATAATGGTCTCTTGGAGAGACTATATGAAGGCCAAGCAGAAAACTGACAAAGCAATGAGGAAGGTCCTGCAGAGTGTTGCAAAGATTGTCAACAAGATTGCAGAGTTAGTTTCCAATATGCACTCTACACAGATGTCTTCTCTTCAGACCATGGCCAAGATGCAATCCATGTGTTATGATATTCAAATTGCTATGGTTACTCTGCAGTCTCAAGTAACCTCGATTCCCACAGGTTTTCAAGCCGTGTTTGACAAGATGTCTAGTCTTTCATCCTCCATGGAAACTATGTGCAGTACGCTTGAGTCGTTGACACGAGGATCTGACGATGTCCGCTCCGAGCTGGGAGGTCTTAAAAGCACTCTTTTATTTCAGTTGGGCGAGCTTTCTCAGGCAATTCAAGCTCTGCATGCCCAGCAGACCTTCTCATCTCATCGTCCTCCACCTCCACCGGGCCAGTCCTCTAGTCACTCGTCTAGGAGACATTCTCAGTATTTTCCCTAAGTAATGGTCTGGATATTTTTTTATACTTCCTTGTCTTCTGACCTCCCCTTCTTGCTGATGTCAAAGGGGGAGACTATCTTGTGAATGCACTTCGTTTTGATTTATAGTTAAAATTGACTATGTGCGTAAGTGAATGGTGAATGAGTTGAAGTGATACCTGTGTTTGATTGCTATGGTCGTGCTTGCCTCTGCTTACTTGGTTATTGAATTGCATGATCATTAAAGTACCAAAATTCCATCATGGTTGCCATCATCAAAAAGGGGGAGATTGTTGTCCTCCTGATTTTGATGATGATCACCATGATATGACAGGGTGTATTATTATTTGACAATCTGGTATGTGGCAAGAATTTCTGTTGAACTTTAATGCAGGCAATAGTCAGCGTCGACGCCACAAGATCAAAGGGTCGACGCAGCCTTCAGCTCCTCCAAGCTGAAGCATACTTCATCTAAACTGCGTCTACGCCTCAAGCAAGATAACGTCGACGATGTGACTAGATCTCAAGATGTTTGAGTCATGCGCATGCTAACTGCGTCAACGCCACTCGGATGCAGCGTCGACTCGCATGCCTCCAGAAGATATCTTCACACAGCGTTGACGCTACCAGCTACCAGCGTCGACGCAGCGGGTGCCTGAAGATTAAGAAGCTATCTTCACATAGCGTCGACGCCACCAGTTATCAGCGTCAACGTAGCGAAAGCCTGAAGCCGTACATCGAAGGAAGATCAGAAGCTGTCTTCACACAGCGTCTACGCATTCAAATGATGGCGTCGACGCACCCAGTCCCAGACAAGCGCTCGGGCAGAAGGACTGGATAAAGTGGGCCAGCCACGTCTGCAAACGAAGGACACTCTTCCTCCTTTAGTCCAGAAGCTTCTCCACACGTGGGCAAATGATTGGGAATCTCGTGGGGGCCCAATCTTGCGCGGGAAAAATGAAAAAGGAAATGTAGAAGTGGATCGAAGGGGGATGAGTAGAGCTAAGGATAGAATAGACTGAGAAGCACTCGTACAGACAGAAGAAGGCGGAGAGCCTAGCATCGTGAAAAAGGTCCAGTGCATGGATTGAAGCATAGGCTCGTTCTCCTGGTGAAGAAGATCAGATGTTGAAGAACCATGAAGGCATCAGATTGATCTAGTCTCAACTGAAGGGGAGATCATACTCAGATCAAACTGTTCATCTCTTTGGGCTCTACTCTCTTCTGCTGCGCAAGAAGTCTGAAGATCCATTGATCAGTGTATTCTGAGTTTATTCCTTACCTTGTATTTTTATTTTCTTATACAATTCTATTCTCGGATTACTGTTCCACTGGGATTTAGTGGACATGTGTGTTCTGATCCAGAGTGTGTTCTGAGATCAGAGGGTGTATAGACTCTGTGTCTACAAGCTGTTCGACAGCGGTTCTGTGACAAGGTATAGTTGTCTTCTGCAGATTGGATCTGCAGGTCAGAGAAGGATTCTTCTCTGGTGTTAGCTAAGCTGTAAAGCTCAGCAGTGATCCCCACCTGTTTGGTGAGGGGGTGGACGTAGGTCTCGAGATAGAGACTGAACCACCTTAAAAACTCTGATCTATTGTGGCTTGTGCTTGTGGGTTGTTCTTGTGACTATTGTCTCATTAGATCGCTTAGATATTGTGCTGGCTCTTTAGAGATTCACGAACCGGAGTTTTGTCTGTGCTATCACAGAGAGTGCAATTGTCTTATTCTGCCTAAAATTTTTAAGTGGTCAATCTATTCACCCCCTCCCCCTCTAGTTTGACAATCCTCTGCTCCCAACATTTAGGACAGTAGCTCGGTGAAAGAACTGGTACGGAATATCCGACCGTTGGATCATCACGAAACTTTGAGGGTAGTCTCCCCCCATCAGAGGCAATTTTCAGTTCAATTTTTAGGTCGATCAGAGTACTTTTGCCCCCTTTCCTATCCACCTATTCATCTTCCCCAAAATCTGCCTGTGTGCAGGTCTGCCGAATAGATCTAGTAGCCAATTTTTCTCACCTATCAAATGTTGTCCAAATCTCAAAAATGAGCTATGTGCATCTCCTTCACCCTCCCCTCTACCCACCATAAAAATATATGGTCCTAATTCGCCCATTTGATCCTTGGTCAAAGCCATTGATCAGGGAGGTTAGGTTCTGTCCTGTCTGTTCTTTATTTCGGGACAGTATGCTCAGTTAGTTTGCAGTCACTCCCATTTTCAATCCAACCGTTGGACGAGTCTGTAATTCCCGTATGTTGTAGGATTTCAAGTCCTCTTTCCAACGGTACCTTTTGTGTCCCGATCCGACATTGGAGTTGAGCGTACCAGCCGATATCACTGGAGCACGCAGATCTGGACAGAAACACAGTTGCGGGACAGCATTGAGAGATAATTCCAATGAAATCACCCGTCTCCACTCCGGTGACCGCCGCTCCCGGGATCGACCCAGGACACTCCAGGAGCGTCCCCGTCAGTCCCTGTAGACAGGATCCACCCCGGA
Organism: Amorphophallus konjac; assembly: GCA_022559845.1. Classification (NCBI taxonomy): domain Eukaryota; kingdom Viridiplantae; phylum Streptophyta; class Magnoliopsida; order Alismatales; family Araceae; genus Amorphophallus; species Amorphophallus konjac. The sequence goes on along the minus strand of CM040125.1, from coordinate 286,702,539 downwards.
CGCCGCCATACCAGCAGCGGGTCGCATGTACCATTCGGTGGGCCCAAGTGAACGGAGCTGAATCGGCCGACCACGTCTGCCCGAGCGCCATCGAGTGCTGCCCGCCAACCCGAGATTGGTGCTCCCGGATCCCACGTGTCGCCTGTTACCTCCCTGCGTGGAGTGGACTTAGCATTATTTCTGTAATTATTAATTATTTCTGTACCGGGAGTTCCGGATCTCAGCCGGGAAGTCTTCCCCACGCCCCGAGCGTAGAGGTACACTCCCACCCCCTTTTGTCGTATTTGCTTAGCTAGTATGCATTCTAGATGCCGCTGCATGTGAGTAGGTTACTTTCCTAACTAGCTCACGATACATCACCGCTGTGAGTTGTGAGTGCGAGACCCGTCCCATGACTCGTTCCGAGCGTGAGAGCAAGCCGACCACCCGAGACTCAAAATCGGTTACTCAACCGTGCAGATCGTCGTGCTTCCCTCGATGGGGACAACCGCGAGTTAGCACTTCTTGTTTGGGGCACATCACCTCTTCTGGAGCTCTTTAGGTGCCGCATTGTATCGTTGTTGCTGGTCGTGTCGTACAACCTGTCGCGTCGTCCTATAGAGTCCAAGGTCGCAACTCGTCTGCGTCGAGTCTCGTAGTCGTCCCGCATCATTGTATGGGAAGTAAAGGAGGATGCTAGCAATGGCAATGTGGCAGAAGCTTCAAGCAAACTTGGTGCTGGCAGACGGCTTGCAGGCAGTGTTGGCAGGGTGGCATGGAATGCGAAGGGATGACAGACGCCCCCTTGGCTCCTATAAAGCCTGCACCCCCTCTCACCTTGGGGCAGTGTTGGCAGGGTGGCATGGAATGCGAAGGGACGACAGACGCCCCCCTTGGATTTTATAAAGCCTGCACCCCCTCTCACCTTGGGGTAGTTTTTGGCTCGGCACTTCTTCTCCCCCTCTGAACCCATCTTTTCATTTCCCTCTCTTCTTCAAGCCCCCTCCCACTACTTCTCACTCTCCACCTCTCTCTCTCTCTCTCTCTTAAAACCCACGCAGGCCAGTCCCCTGTTTGGAATAGGGGCACCGTTGGTGCCTCATTCCCTCCTCTCTATCTCTCTCCTTTGCACCGCTCCAGCCCCCCCATCTTCTCATTCCCTCACTCTCTTCCTCCTCTCTACTCATCTTCCCTTCTCACCCTTTCTATTCTCTATACACAACCACCGCCGGCTGTACCCTTCACCTGCACCACCGACAACCCACTGCACTCTCTCACTCTCTCTTTCTCTCCCACACGCACACACGTTGCCACACAGCCGTTCCTCGCCCTCTGCCCTCTCTCGCCAATGCACGCCACACACACTCTTCGCACCTTCGCCACCTAACCGGCCCCTCCGCTGGTGTCATCCTCCGCTCACCTCGCCGCCGCGCACACACGGTACTCCCCCTCTCACGTGGATCTGCCTCGCCCTCTCCCTTTCTCTCTATAACTCAGCCGCAACAGTCCCAGCCGGCCTCCTTGTGCCTCTCTCACCCTTTTTGTACTCCCTCTCACACTACATGCACACACACTACACAACGCACACATACACCATGTAGCCCCTCTCTCTCTCTTCTGCACCTCTCACTCACACACTCGCCACCTTTTCTCCATCCTGCTCACACAAGCACACACTGCTCACGTAGCCTTACTCTATCTCCCATTTTCTTTACGTATCGAAGCTGGATGTCGCCCCCCTTCTCTTCACCTGCTCACACACCCTTCACCTGCACCACCTGCACACACCACACTATCACTGATGTGACACCACCTTGGGGGTGATAGTCACAAGACCGAAGACCCCTCGGACCTAGCAAGCAAGCGATGCAACGGACCGGCAACTTCCCTCGAGCGGACTCACCCGCGTAGCGCGCACCCGGGATCGTAGGTGGATCGGTGATGGGGATGAGGGTCCAAGGTTGGACCTTGAGATTCCAGGGGGTTGGGTAGCTTAAGATTGAACCCCCAAGGGTCCCGGGATGCCCACTCTCGCAGGCGGCCAGCACGCCGAGGGCGTGGGATATAATGGCTCTCTCGCAACTCGCCCGCGATAGTCGCTCAATTTTAAGCAAATTTGGGGATCGGGCACTCTCTTACCGCCGACGGAGCAACCAAAAACAATACTAAACTAAGAAATTAAGGGCCAGCAATGAGAAGTGTTCCGAAGCTCACCTGATCGGCGTGAATACACCGATCCCGGTAGGAGACGAGGGCGAGCGGGGAAGCGTGGGCTTGCCCGCACGCCGCGCCGATGAAGCTTCAACCTGAAATATAGTGGGTTACAACACTACACCTCTCGCATGAGGGGGATCTCGGGGTGGGGGTTAAGAGATTTACAACCAAATACTACCTCCACGCAGGGAGGGGTTGTAAGTCGGCCAGGCGGGGTGGGGAAACTACGATAGAAAAATCGAGTTGCCGAGCTTCATCGATTCTGCTGGCTTCAGGAACAGCTTGACATGTAGTTGATTTTGGCACCGCCACGGGCTCAGCTGAGCTCAAAATTAGTCAAAATAGGTGCCAAAACTTTCCAGACTAACCCAGGATGTTGCCTGAATTTTCTTGGAATTTCATGACGATGTCGCTGGCCGGGGCAAAGCCTGGAACAGGGCTAGTCTTCGCTGGTTCTGGTTGCTCTTAGGGTGATTCTGCTGGAAGACGGGGGCTCCACGAACTGTCCCGTACTCTGTTGGAGGCAAGACGGGTACCGTTGCGATCATGGTCGAGTCTTCTTTCCGTCGAGACTGACAGCGCCATCGGCAGATGTCGGAGCTCATCGTGAGGGCCCGAACAACAAGGATGTGTCGGTTCTGGCTCGGGAAAACTGATCTGACGCACTTGGAATGGAAAATTTGTAACTTTTTATGCCGAGGTCCAAACTTAGCTCTGATTCTTGGGGATGGAAGAGGACTTGAAGGAGAAGCCCTCAGCCAAGTTTCACACCCAGATCTGCAAGGGAGTGGCTGTGGTCAAACTTGATCTGGAGCTCTGGTTCTCTGCCTGAGTGGTTCTGCACAGTCGAGGAAGAATCTCTCTCACGGGAAGCTCGATGCTTGGACGAAGACAAAACCATCTCGGCTGCGAATCTGACTGGACGACGATTCCAACGGTATATGGTACACCTCCTGAAGCTTCTTGTTGATGACATGGCAGCCTCAGAAAGTCGCTGGTACTCTGCTGCCTGCGAGCTGGGAATAGGCTGATGGTGTAGGGTTGTGTGTATGAGGGTGGGATGGCCAAGGGAAGCAATGGGAAATGGGGAGGGCGACCAGGGTAAGAAGGGGGTGTTGGGGAGGGGTGAGGGGCAGCCAGGAAGGGAGGGAGATTCAAATTTGGCCTAGGGTTTGAGCCCGTCAGCCTTGGGGAGATGGAAGAGTGCTTGGGAAAGGGTAGTGGGTGGTTGGGGGTTGGAGGGTGGCTTGGAGATTGGTGGGTTCTTCCTTGGGGGTTAGGGGGACTTGAATGAGTGTATGGGGAAGGGGGGGATATTAATGAAGAGTGAATGGGGAGGAGAGAGAAGAAATTTCAAAATTTGGAGGTGGGAAGAGAGAGAGGGGGGGGACCCCTTAGAGAGAGAGTGTGTGAGAGAGAGGGGAATCCACCCCTTAGAGAGAGAGGGAGAGAGATGGAGAATCCACTCCAATTGCACTAGAACACTTAATTTTTGATTGACCAAAAGATTCCAAATGAGGGAGTGAGGTGGCCTATTTATAGGCACTCATATTGGTGCGGACACCCGAGCAGTTGATCGGCACGACACACCGAGCCACTGGTACCGCACACGGAGCATGACACGAGCCACCTCAGCGTCCATCTGGCTTGGAGACAGCCTGGAGACTCCGCCTTGAGCCTCCCCATTTATTATATTTAGCTAGACTTTATGTGTGTGTAATTTGTATTTATTTCGTTGCATTCGGTTTGCCATTTTGAGTGTAATAGGGACTTACGAGTATTTCGGACCCCGTGGGCCCCACGGGCCCCCCGGGCCCCACCACATTGGGCCACCTCAGCCTAGGGTCCCACGTGGGGTCAGTCAACATGCCACATGGGGCATCTAGAAGTTTGAATGGTCAATTGTCCACATGGGGGACAAGGGACCAAAATAGTCAACATTTCCAACCAACACCCACCTACCATGTCAAGCTTATTCCCCCCTAGTCAATAGGCTGTCCCCCCCCCTTATTTTTTTAATTATATTTTTGTGGAATGGTCACAAGCCATCCCAACCCTCCATCTCACACCCCTAGATCCAACGGTGGAGGATGGATTAGATGGGTGACCTATATATGCTTGTATTTTCCCATTTTGATGAATTAATGCCATTTGGAATCAAAGAAATTGTTGGAGCTCCAGCTTGGTGCGCCCCTCTCTCCCCCCTTGCAGCTGTGAAGGTTGCCTCTGGAGGTGTGACTCCTCCCCTATCAGTTCCGGTCATCCTCGCCGCCGCCACGAGCCGCCACCGCACCGCCATCGTCTTCATCGGAGTTCTGCCCGCACAGTACCACAGCAACTCCACGAAATTCCCAACTCACCCAAGAGCTCTGATAGACCTGGGGATTTTACTGGAGGTTCCATAGGTGTCAAGGATATCCCAAAAAAATTGGTTTGTCATTCAGATCCCGTTCCATATTTTTAGATTTTCGTCCACTCTTCCCTTTCAGTTCTGCCAGCAGTCTGTCCAGATTCATCTCCGCCCTGAGTTTTAGGTCTTAGGTCCACTTTTTGATTTTATTTGGTTATACAAATTTTACTGGATCTTCCTTCCACCAACCCCTTCATCCACAATTTTTCTAAATTTCTAGTTCGTCCATTTCATATTTTCCACAAATCGTTCTCAGATCCACCTGAAGTTCTGTCCACCCTTTCCCAGATCCGACCACTAGACACTCCAAAAATCCTATCAAATCACCACCACTCTAAATCCAATTCTAAAAATTGTCCCAGCTTCGTGATTTTATTATCTACAACTTTAAAGAATAGCTTGAAGTCTGAATCCCACTGTACGTAGGCGGTCAACGGCCGTTTATAGGGAACTTATGTGCTGAACTGAGAGTTCTAGAACTGTGTAGCAGAGAATTGAAAATTAGTTAAGTTCTAGGTCCGCGTAGGTTCAGAAGAATCCACTGATGCTAGGTTGGAGGATTTTGAGTCCTCTTTCCAACGGCGCTAGTTTCGTCGCATTCCGACGACGGGGCTGATCGCAGCAGTTGATTTCGCCGCAGCGCGCGCCTAAAAACAGCAAGCAAAAATCCGTGGGCAGCATTCCACAAGCTTGGAGATCGGAGTTGTTCGGCCACCGATCGGCGTTCCCGGCCGACCGCCTTCCGTGGAGGCGTGCCACCAGGGGTCCCCATCACAGTGAGACCCACTCCTGCAGATCCGGAGGCCAGCACCACCCGTGGGCCCCATGGGCCCGCAGAACCCGCCGTTCGGAAAGCACGAAAACGCGGAGTTCGGCACCGCCGGGCGACATCAAGATGCTGCCCGTCAACCAAATTCGCGTGATTCCCGGGCCCCGCATGTGACCTTTTACCTCCCTGCGTGGAGTGGGTCAAATTATTGTATTGTTGTAAAATTGTGTTAACCGGGGGTCCGTGATTGGCCGGGGTTGTCTTCGCCACGCCGGGTGCGTGGAGGTAATGGTCCGAACCTCTTGGCGTTCATTTGCTTAGCTAGTATACGGTCTTTTGCCACTGCCGAGAGTGTAGGTACTAGCCCGTGTGTCCATGTCACCGCTGTGAGAGTGAGAGTGACCTGTCCCGTGACTCAATCCGAGTCCGGAAGTGAGTCTGACTACCTTGAACTCTGTCGGTTCCTTAACCGCGCACGATCCACGCTTTCCCTCGCATGGGACGCCGAGTGAGTTTGCACTTCTGTTAGCGACGTGTAGCCTATGGGAGCTCTCCGTGTCGGGCCTAATGTCTCTCCCATCATGTGTTGATGGTCGTGTCCACGTCTAGAGTTCGAGGTCCATACCACGTAGAGTCGGTCCCCGTGTCCGTCCCGCATCAGTTTGGTATCAGAGCGAGTCGAGTCTAAGGTAGTCTTTGCATATGTCTTGCATGCATCATGGTCTAAGTCGAGTCTAGGACCATCATTATTTTCAAAACAAAAAAAAAGGTGTGTTTTAAATTGTATTTGCACCCTTTATTTGGTATCTTAAAAGGTGTTGTCCGAACGTTAGGCTACGCCTACCGGGAGGTCACACACTTGCGGGAGTGATCTTCGGATCGATTAACTCCGCCCCGTACCGGATATTGGTTTAGGTCTAAGTGCATCATTTAGTGTGTGTTTGCATTAGTCGGTGTCTTCTAGGTCGTGTGTCAGTTGCATGCCCACCCGTCGAGGTACCCAGTACTCGCCACCACCACCTATGGCGGAGTCTCGAGCCCGTAGTTCTGATGAGTCTTCCACGGCCGAGATGTTTCGGGCCATCATGGATCGTTTAGACACGCGTATGGATGGTCTTAGTACGCGTATGGATGGCATAGGGACGCGTCTAGAAGGGAGGATGAAGGTCCTCGAGGATCGGGCCGGGGTTTCGGAGCAGTCCATTCAAGGCCTTGTTGGGAGGATTGCCGTCCTAGATAGGGGCCCAGTAGCGGCGCAACCCGCGCCGACGAATGGCCAACAAGAGCCGGTGCAGCAACCCGCTGTGCCAAGGGCTCAGGTGGAGGATGTCGGGAGGCAACAGGCACCTATAGTGGATGATTATGCCTCCGACAATGATCACGGGGGTAACGGTCGTCGTCATCAACGATGGAATCGTGATGACGAGGATGACGACCGCATTCTTAGGGGTGTGCGTGCGGACCCTCCCACTTTTAGCGGGTCCTTGGACCCTAGGGTGTATTTAGATTGGGAGGCCGGCATGGACCGGTACTTCGAGTGGTTTGAGATGACAGACCACCGAAGAGTCCGATACGCAAAAATGAAGTTGCAAGGGCAGGCCCAAACTTATTGGATCAATGTGGAGAGCCTGCTCAACCAGCGACATCAACCCCAGATCGGTACTTGGGATGATATGAAAACCAAGTTGAGGGAGAAGTACCTTCCCGCCTCATATCGCCAACGTCTCATAGACAAGTGGCAAAGCATCTCCCAAGGGAACCGATCCGTGACCGAGTACACCGCCGAGTTCGATGAGTATTATTTGCGGTGCGGGGTCACGGAAGAGAGCACCATGACGATATCCCGCTTTCGGAGAGGTTTGCGGCCCAATTATCAATATGAACTCTTTCGCCGCAATGCCACCACTTTGGAGCAAGCATATCAGATTGCCCTCGAATTGGAGCAGTTCGAGGCCGAGTTTGAGTCACCCCATCGGTTGGGCTCCTTTCCCCTTCGCAGTGTCGAGTCCCGTGGCTCATCTGGCACGTATCCGAGGGCCCCCATGACTCGACCTCAGGAGCCCGCTCGCCCCGAGCCCTTTGCTCCTAGGCCTCATCCTCCACCCCCGAGGGACCTTCCTCGTCCCCAGCATCTTACGGCCCCACCCACAGTCCGTCCACAGGCACCCGCACCTCCTGCACGTCCTTTGTTGCCTATGCCTCCTATCCGTCGGGAGGATAAAGGTAAAGGACCTATGATTGGGGAGTCTAGTGGATCACGGCAGCAGTGTTATCGCTGCAATGGGTTTGGCCATTTTGCCAACCAGTGTCCTACCCGCCCATCTCTTCACATTGGGGACACACAGGCCGAGGATACCACCTCTACGGGCCTCGAGTTAGTCAGCTATGAGGCAGATGAAGAGTTAGCTGATGAGTACTATGAGATGGGAGGTGAGGCCCAGGATGTCCAGCAGTCGGACGATACCCGCGTGGGGGTCGTCAGATGTATCCTCACCCAGCCGCAGGTCAGTGATGACTGGCGTCGGACCACTATCCTTCATGTATTCTGTAGGCTGGGAAAGCAAATTTGCAAGGTGGTCATCGATAGCGGGAGTTGTATCAATGCAATCTCCACGAACGCTGTCACTCGTCTTGGTCTCACACCCGTAGACCACCCTTGCCCCTACCAAGTATCATGGGTGGATACCACTTCCATTTCGGTCAGGCTGCGGTCCTTGGTCCCGCTGCAGCTCCACTCCTACCGTGATGAGATCTGGTGCGATGTTCTTCCCATGGAAGTGGGAAGTATCATTCTTGGTAGGCCGTGGTTATTCGACCGAGATGCCACACTCCATGGTCGGTCGAACACCTGTACCTTCGACCACGATGGCCAGCGGGTCACCCTCCAACCCGTTCGGCCCAGGAGCCCATCTGTTAGGGGTCCTACTGGCCCTAGTACTCCGAAGCCTTCCGTTCCCGGGCCTAGTACCCCATCCCCAGCTCGGGCTATGACTGTTACCTCTGGCCCAGGAGAGCCCTCGACGAGGAGATTGATGATGATTAGCTCCCGGGAAATGGAGCAGGAGCTTAGTCAGGGCTGTCCGGTGTTTGCCATTACGGTCCGAGAGGTGGAGCGGGACTCCGAGGGTGAGCTCCCACCCGAGGTTGTTCCTATTCTGCGGGAGTTTGCTGATATTTTTCCCGATGAGCTTCCCGAGGGACTCCCACCCATGCGGGATATTCAGCATGCTATCGACCTTGTTCCGGGCTCTTCCTTGCCCAACCTTCCACATTATCGAATGAGCCCCACGGAGCATGCCGAGCTTAAACGGCAGGTCGATGAGCTTGTGCAGAGAGGATCTGTCCGGGATAGCATGAGTCCATGTGTTGTACCCGCATTACTCGCCCCGAAGAAGGATGGCACGTGGAGAATGTGTATTGATAGTCGTGCCATCAACAAGATCACCGTGAAGTACAGGTTCCCTATTCCCCGCCTGGATGACATGCTAGACATGATGGCAGGTGCCACTATCTTTTCGAAGATCGATCTTAAGAGTGGCTACCATCAGGTGAGGATTAGGCCCGGTGATGAGTGGAAGACCGCATTTAAGACCAAGGACGGTCTATATGAGTGGTTGGTCATGCCTTTTGGGTTGACCAATGCCCCTAGCACTTTCATGCGGCTCATGACTCAGGTCCTTTGACCTTTCATTGGAGTCTTTGTAGTGGTGTATTTCGATGATATCCTTATCTATAGCCGCACCACAAGGGACCACTTAGACCACCTTCGGTAGGTCTGTCTACTTCTTCGGCGAGAGCAGCTATTTGCGAACCCACAGAAGTGTGCCTTCATGACACCTCAGCTTACCTTCTTGGGTTTCATTGTGTCTAGTACTGGGGTCTCCGCCGATCCGGAGAAGGTCCGGGCCATTGTTGAGTGGCCAGAACCCCGTACAGTTCATGATGTCCGCAGCTTTCATGGCCTTGCGACGTTCTACCGTCGCTTCATCCGCGGATTTAGCTTCGTCACTGCCCCGATCACGGATTGCATCCGTAAGGGCACATTTGTCTGGACGAAGGCCGCATCTGCTGCCTTCAGGGACATCAAGGAGCGTATGACCCAGACACCTATCCTTCGACTGCCTGATTTCTTGAAGGTGTTTGAGGTCTATTGTGATGCGTCGGGTGTTGGGATTGGAGGAGTTTTGAGTCAGGAGTCCCACCCGATTGCATATTTCAGCGAGAAGCTGAATGACGCGAAACTGCGATATTCCACGTATGATAAAGAATTCTACGCAGTTGTTCATGCTCTTAGGCATTGGAGGCACTATCTTTTACATCAGGAGTTTGTCCTATACTCCGACCACGAGGCATTGAGGTACCTCCATTCGCAAAAGAAGCTTAATTCACGTCATAGTCGTTGGGTCGAGTATCTCCAGCAGTTCACCTTTGTGCTTAAACATAAGGCTGGAGTGGAGAACAAGGTGGCTGATGCCTTGAGTCGGCGAGCATGTTTGCTTACCACCATGATTGCCAAGGTCATAGGGTTAGAGAAGATGAAGGAGGCCTATGTTGATTGTCCTGACTTCGGTCAGATTTTTACCACCCTCCAGGCCGGACCCTCGAGAGACCTTGATGAGTATGTGCTTCAGGAGGGTTACCTCTTTCGAGGTAGCAAGCTATGTGTTCCCCGAACTTCGGTTCGAGATTTCTTAGTGTGGGAACTACATGCGGGAGGTCTAGCCGGCCACTTTGGTCAGAACAAGACTATTGAGGCAGTGGAGCATCATTTTTATTGGCCGAGCTTGAAGCGCGATGTTGCTAACATCGTGGCTCAGTGCCGTACATGTGCTACGGCCAAGATGAAGAAGCAAAGCTCAGGCCTTTATACGCCTCTTCCCGTGCCTGATGCCCCGTGGCAGGATGTTAGTATGGATTTTGTTTTGGGATTGCCACGTACCTCCAGGAAGCATGATTCGGTCTATGTGGTGGTTGACCGTTTCTCGAAGATGGCCCTCTTTATCCCTTGCTCAAAGACTTCGGATGCTTCTAGGGTAGCCCGCCTATTCCTTACTCATGTGGTGTGCAAGTTCGGGTTGCCTCGCACTATAGTGTCTGACCGTGATGTTAGGTTCACTTCCTGATTTTGGAAGACACTATGGCATATGATGGGTACGCATCTTAAATTCTCCACTGCATATCATCCCCAGACAGATGGTCAGACCGAAGTGGTCAATAGAAGTCTGGGTGATCTTTTGAGGTGTCTTGTTAGGGATCGCATCGGCGATTGAGATCTCATCCTACCCATGGCTGAGTTTGCATATAATGATTCGGTGAATAGGTCTACCGGCATGAGTCCATTTGAGATTGTCACAGGTCGTAGGCCTAGGAAACCCGTTGACCTTGTCCCCATGCCTATCCATGCTAGAGTTTCGGAGTCGGCCGAGTCGTTTGCTAGGCATGTTAGGAGTTTGCATGACGACATCCGTCGTCACATTGAGGCCAGCAATGCACGGTATAAGGAGTTAGCCGATACCCACCGACACCACCGAGAGTTCTACGAGGGCGAATATGTCATGATCAGGGTAAGACCTGAACGGTTTCCCTCTGGAACCGTTAAGAAGTTGCAAGCTCGCGGAGCCGGTCCCTTTAGAGTGTTGAAACGCGTTGGATCCAATGCGTATGTTGTGGACCTGCCCGAGGAATATGGTATAAGCTCTACCTTCAATGTATCGGATCTTGTTGCATATAGGGACCCAGCGGTGATCCCTAGTGAGCCTTTTGAGCCATCTCCTCCCCTTGAGAGTGATCCCACACCTGAGTGTCCACTTCCACCTCCAGCCCCTTTTTCACGGCAGCGTGAGCACATAGATCGTATACTGGACGAGCAAGTGACAGTTACCGGGAGTGGATCTTACCCGCGCTACCTAGTGCGATGGAGAGGACGGCCCGCTACTGAGGACACATGGATCACACATGGCGAGTTGCAGCAGATTGATCCGGACCTTTTGGAGCGATACAGGAGCGATGCAGACCCTTACTCGACAGGGTCGAGTTTCTCCCACCCGGGGAGAATTGGTGCGGACACCCGAGCAGTTGATCGGCACAACACACCGAGCCACCTGTACCGCACACGGAGCACGACACGAGCCACCTCAGCGTCCATCTGGCTCGGAGACAGCCTGGAGACTCCGCCTTGAGCCTCCCTATTTATTATATTTAGCTAGACTTTATGTGTGTGTAATTTGTATTTATTTCGTTGCATTCGGTTTGCCATTTTGAGTGTAATAGGGACTTACGAGCATTTCGGACCCCGTGGGCCCCACGGGCCCCCCGGGCCCCACCACATTGGGCCACCTCAGCCTAGGGTCCCACGTGGGGTCAGTCAACATGCCACATGGGGCATCTAGAAGTTTGAATGGTCAATTGTCCACATGGGGGACAAGGGACCAAAATAGTCAACATTTCCAACCAACACCCACCTACCATGTCAAGCTTGTTCCCCCCTAGTCAATAGGCTGTCCCCCCCCCCTTATTTTTTTAATTATATTTTTGTGGAATGGTCACAAGCCATCCCAACCCTCCATCTCACACCCCTAGATCCAACGGTGGAGGATGGATTAGATGGGTGACCTATATGTGCTTGTATTTTCCCATTTTGATGAATTAATGCCATTTGGAATCAAAGAAATTGTTGGAGCTCCAGCTTGGTGCGCCCCTCTCTCCCCCCTTGCAGCTGTGAAGGTTGCCTCTGGAGGTGTGACTCCTCCCCTATCAGTTCCGGTCATCCTCGCCGCCGCCACGAGCCGCCACCGCACCGCCATCGTCTTCATCGGAGTTCTGCCCGCGCAGTACCACAGCAAATCCCACGAAATTCCCAACTCACCCAAGAGCTCTGATCGACCTGGGGATTTTACTGGAGGTTCCATAGGTGTCAAGGATATCCCAAAAAATTTGGTTTGTCATTCCGATCCCGTTCCATATTTTTAGATTTTCGTCCACTCTTCCCTTTCAGTTCTGCCAGCAGTCTGTCCAGATTCATCTCCGCCCTGAGTTTTAGGTCTTAGGTCCACTTTTTGATTTTATTTGGTTATACAAATTTTACTGGATTTTCCTTCCACCAACCCCTTCATCCACAATTTTTCTAAATTTCTAGTTCGTCCATTTCATATTTTCCACAAATCGTTCTCAAATCCACCTGAAGTTCTGTCCACCCTTTCCCAGATCCGACCACTAGACACTCCAAAAATCTTATGAAATCACCACTACCTCTAAATCCAATTCTAAAAATTGTTCCAGCTTCGTGGTTTGATTATCTACAACTTTAAAGAAGAGCTTGAAGTCTGAATCCCACTGTACATAGGCGGTCAACGGCCGTTTATAGGGAACTGATGTGCTGAACTGAGAGTTCTAGAACTGTGTAGCAGAGAATTGAAAATTAGTTAAGTTCCAGGTCCGCACAGGTTCAGAAAAATCCACTAACGGTAGGTTGGAGGATTTTGAGTCCTCTTTCCAACGGCGCTGGTTTCGTCGCATTCCGGCCACGGGGCTGATCGCAGCAGTTGATTTCGCCGGAGCGCGCGCCTGAAAACAGCAAGCAAAAATCCGTGGGCAGCATTCCACAAGCTTGGAGATCGGAGTTGTTCGGCCACCGATCGGCGTTCCCGGCCGACCGCCTTCCGTGGAGGCGTGCCACCAGGGGTCCCCATCACAGTGAGACCCACTCCTGCAGATCCGGAGGCCAGCACCACCCGTGGGCCCCATGGGCCCACAGAACCCGCCGTTCGGAAAGCACGAAAACGCGGAGTTCGGCACCGCCGGGCGACATCAAGATGCTACCCGTCAACCCAATTCGCGTGATTCCCGGGCCCCGCATGTGACCTTTTACCTCCCTGCGTGGAGTGGGTCAAATTATTGTACTGTTGTAAAATTGTGTTAACCGGGGGTCCGTGATTGGCCGGGGTTGTCTTCGCCACGCCGGGTGCGTGGAGGTAATGGTCCGAACCTCTTGGCGTTCATTTGTTTAGCTAGTATACGGTCTTTTTCCGCTGCCGAGAGTGTAGGTACTAGCCCGTGTGTCCATGTCACCACTGTGAGAGTGAGAGTGACCTGTCCCGTGACTCGATCCGAGTCCGGAAGTGAGTCTGACTACCTTGAACTCTGCCGGTTCCTTAACCGCGCACGATCCACGCTTTCCCTCGCATGGGACGCCGAGTGAGTTTACACTTCTGTTAGCGACGTGTAGCCTATGGGAGCTCTCCGTGTCGGGCCTAATGTCTCTCCCATCATGTGTTGCTGGTCGTGTCCACGTCTAGAGTCCGAGGTCCATACCACGTAGAGTCGGTCCCCGTGTCCGTCCCGCATCACATATTTTCTTAGGACTAAAATGACCCTGACTAAACAACTAATGACCAAAGCAGTCCAAGGGAGGGGGCCCTGGGCTAAGCCCACTAGTTGGGCCCAATAGACAACTTAATTAACCACATGACTCAAGACTTAGGTAAATGACCCTTATACCTAGGTACCGGACTCAAATAAAGGGAAAATTACATAGTTTATGACTCAAATAAAATATAAAAATTACATGGATAGACTCAGAAAAATGTGAAGAACACAATGGCGCAAACCGTCGATCCATCAGAGCTTCGCAAAATGTGGAGGGGTAAGTGATGCCTCCATCATACCCCCGGGGTGGGGAGAACTCGACCCCATCGAGTATGGGTCCACGGGGAAGTGGTACACCAAATGCAGCTCCGGGCGAGCCACGATCTCCAAACTCAACCCCGTGTCCATGGCCAGGGGATGGCGCTTCAGCTTCACAGAGTGGCACGGACACACCCTCATGCTGGCAATGATACCTTGCTTGCCTAGTATTGCCTCCGTGTGCACACGTCGGGCTCTCAGGCTGATTTGTGGTGGCTCTCTGGGGGTGTCACTCTCAAAGGTAGGTAGAGGCTCAAGACACTCACTAGGATCCACCGCGGTGCCCATAGAGGGTGCCGGGTCTGCCACGTGAGAAGTGGGGTATATCCCATAACCCGTCGATAAGTGCAACCCGTAAGCCGGGTTGCCAAAGCCACTCGGAACTTGGCAAGCTCCAAGTCCTCATGCCCTCAAATTGGAGGTGACCCTATGGTAGAGCCACTCCAAAGTCATCATCGCCCAGTTGCCAACTTGGAATTCAAAGTGTCGTTCACGAGCTTTTGCCCGCTTCTTGTGATTCTCACCGCTCGTTGCTTGTTGCTTGCTAAAATACTCATGCCAAATACTACGATGCGGTGTGAATGGGAAATGCATGCTATGCAAAGGGGGGCCAGGACAACCATATTTAGACCAATCATGCAGAGATGCCATGGAGACTTTGAAGGGTGTGGGAGGGTCGGGGCATCCATAGGTGTCCCTCTCATGCGTGGGTGTGATGAGTGCCGGAGGACCCGAACATCCATAAATGCTCCTAACATGCTAAAGACTCATGATGAATGAAGATGGACCATTACATCCGAATATGGACCACTCATGCTTCCTACTTGACATGTGGGTGATATGAATGAATGGACCCGACTTATGAATCATGCCAAGTGGTGTGGTAAGCCTAGACACATGCATGCTTATCCCAAAGGTGACTTCTATGTACATATGTGTGGGATGGCCTTTGAGCTTCCATGTGAAAGGGTCGAAGGGATCTCGGAAGGTGGATATGGGGTGGGGCACTTCCTTGATCTCTAGGCGGGTGTTACCTAAGGTCATGGTTCCTATGGTGTAACCCGAGTCTAGGAAGGGGTGGGTTTGATCCATCATGGTAGGTTGGGGTAGAGAAAGGTGGGTGGTGAGTAAGGTGGGTTGGTCATACGAGCATAGGAAGGGGTCGAAGGGATCATGGTAAGGGCTTCCTAGGGAGGGGAACTCCATGTCCTCAAGGTCCTCACAAGGTGGTGAGTCATCCTCCTCCCAAGTAGTTGGTCTAAGGTCTCTAGTGGGTTGACCGTTCAAGGTACTTGGGATCTCAAGGGGTAAGGAGTAGACCGGGATGGGTTCTTCCTCCAAGGGGAGAAATAGGATGATCTCACTAGTACAATGCCCACTTGTGCAAAGGGAGGTGGTGGAACCGATGGATGGGTGGACAAAGTTGACGGTGCTAGGCTCCAATGATCCCATGGCTAGTAGGCCGGTTAAGTGGGCTTGCCAATGTAGACAATCCACAAGGTCTCCCAAGTCTTTCATAAAGTAGAAGTTCTGATAAGTGACATGGGGAGGCCGGGTGGGCACAATTTGGGCTTGATATCCCAAGGGTGAGAGGTAGGGTGGTGAGCTAATAATGGCGGGGCCTCGCTTGAGCCATTAGAGTATGGACTCATTCATGGTGAGGGTGTGCGGCTCATGAGGACCCGGACTAGGAGAGGTGGGTGGAAGTGGGGGGTCTAGGATTTTCTCTATGGTGGGAGGTGGATCCGGATTGGCATCCATCTCCACTTGGGTGTGTGTGTGGGCCACAACTTCTAAGGATAATGGGGTAGGAAGGCCTATGGTGAGTGGAGTGGTAATGGTCGGCGTATGGTGCACCCGGGGTGGTGAACAAGGACAGACTTGGGTTGGGCTTGGTAGGGGAAGTTCTTGGGTTGGAGTTGGGGTCGGGGGTGGAAGATCGGTTGGTTGAAGAGGTTTGGATTGGGATGTGTAGATCTTTCAAAGATTGGCCCTCATTTTGACCCAAGATTCAATGGGTGCTTCCCCTTTTGCTTCTCTGAAATCTACAATGTTCTCCCATTCTTTCCTAGCTTGGCGCCAGAGCAAACTCTTGGCATATTTGACTTGCATCGGCCCTGACAGAGTGAACCTCGCAAAATATCGGTCTATGGAGCTCTCCCATTCTAGATATATACTAGGGTGGGATCCATCAAACATAAAAGCCGCTAATGGGTCTAAGGATGGCGAATAGGCTAAGTAGGAAGTGGTCATGATGAACGGGTGATGAATGCAATGGCCCTAGGACAAGACTTAATAGAGACAAGTCTAGAACTTGCTCTGATACCACTTGATGTGACACCACCTTGGGGGTGATAATCACAAGATCGAAGACCCCATGGACCTAGCAAGCAAGCGATGCAACGGACCGGCAACTTCCCTCGAGCGGACTCACCCGCGTAGCGCGCACCCGGGTCCGTAGGTGGACCGGTGATGGGGATGAGGGTCCGAGGTTGGACCTTGAGATTCCAGGGGGTTGGCTAGCTTAAGATTGAACCCCCAAGGGTCCCGGGATGCCCACTCTCGCAGGCGGCCAGCACGCCGAGGGCGTGGGATATAATGGCTCTCTCACAACTCGCCCGCGGTAGTCGCTCAATTTTAAGCAAATTTGGGGATCGGGCACTCTCTTACCGCCGACGGAGCAACCAAAAATAATACTAAACTAAGCAATTAAGGGCCAGCAATAAGAAGTGTTCTGAAGCTCACCTGATCGGTGTGAATACACCGATCCCGGTCGGAGACGAGGGCGAGCGGGGAGCGTGGGCTTGCCCGCACACCGTGCTGATGAAGCTTCAACCTGAAATATAGTGGGTTACAACACTACACCTCTCGCAGGAGGGGGATCTCGGGGTGGGGGTTAAGAGATTTACAACCAAATACTACCTCCACGCAGGGAGGGGCTGTAAGCCGGCCAGGCGGGGTGGGGAAACTACGATAGAAAAATCGAGTTGCCGAGCTTCGTCGGTTCTGCTGGCTTCAGGAACAGCTTGACAGGTAGTTGATGTCGGTGCCGCCACGGGCTTAACTGAGATCAGAATTAGTCAAAATAGGTGCCGAAACTTTCCAGACTAACCCAGGATGTCGCCTAAATTTTCTTGGAATTTCATGATGATGTCACTGGCCGGGGTAAAGCCTGGAACAGGGCTGGTCTTCGCTGGTTCTGGTTGCTCTTAGGGTGATGATGTTGGAGGATAGGGGCTCCACGAACTGTCCCGTACTCTGTTGGAGGTGAGATGGGTACCGTTGTGATCGTGGTCGAGTCTTCTTTCCATCGGGACCAACAAAGCCATCGGCAAATGTCGGAGCTGATCGTGAGAGCCCGAACAATAAGGATGTGTCGGTTTTGGCTCGGGAAAACTGACATGACGCACTTGGAATGGAAAATTTGTAACTTTTGATGTCGAGGTCCAAACTTAGCTCTGCTTCTTGGGGATGGAAGAGGACTTGAAGGAGAAGCCCTCAGCCAAGTTTCGCGCCCAGATCTGTAAGGGAGTGGCCATGGTTGAACTTGATTTGGAGCTCTAGTTCTCTGCCTAAGTGGTTCTGCGCAGTCGAGGAAGAATCGCTCTCACGGGCAGCTCGGTGCTTGGAAGAAGACGAAACCATCTCGGCTGCGAAGCTGACTAGATGAGGATTCCAACGGTATATGTTACACCTCCTGAAGCTTCTTGTTGATGACGTGACAGCCTCAGAAAGTCGCTGGTACTCTGTTGCCTACGAGCTGGGAATAGGCTAATGGTGTAGGGTTGTGTGTATCAGGGTGGGATGGCCAAGGGAAGCAATGGGAAATGGGGAGGGCAACCATGGTAGGAAGGGGGTGTTGGGGAGGGGTGAGGGGCAGCCAGCAAGGGAGGGAAATTCAAATTTGGCCTAGGGTTTGAGCCCCTTTAGCCTTGGGGAGATGGAAGGATGCTTGGGAAAGGGTAGTGGGTGGTTGGGGGTTGGAGGGTGGCTTGGAGATTGGTGGGTTCTACCTTGGGGTTGGGAGGACTTGAATGAGTGTATGGAGAAGGGGGGGATATTAATGAAGAGTGAATGGGGAGGAGAGAGAAGAAATTTTGAAATTTGGGGGTGGAAAGAGAGAGAGAGAGGGGGGGACCCCTTAGAGAGAGAGTGTGTGTGAGAGAGGGGAATCCACCCCTTAGAGAGAGAGAGGGAGAGAGAGATGGAGAATCCACTCCAATTGCACTAGAACACTCAATTTTTGATTGACCAAAAGATTACAAATGAGGGAGTGGGGTGACCTATTTATAGGCACTCATATTTTCCTAGGACTAAAATGACCCTGACTAAATAACTAATGACCAAAGTAGTCCCAGGGCGCCCCTGGGCCAAGCCTACTAGTTGGGCCCAATAGACAACTTAATTAACCACATGACTCAAGACTTAGGTAAATGACCCTTATACCTAGGTACCGGACTCAAATAAAGGGAAAATTACATAGTTTATGACTCAAATAAAATATAAAAATTACATGGATAGACTCAAAAAATTGTGAAGAACACAATGGCGCAAACCATTGATCCATCAGAGCTTCGTAAAATGTGGAGGGGTAAGTGATGCCCCCATCAGTCACACACCCAGCGGCTTCTCCCTCTCACACTCCCCACACAACACCTCACGTAGTCTCTCCCACACACACAGTGCACTTCTAGCCAACCCCCCCCGACGCTCTCTATCTCTCTCCCATCGATTTTCTGCACCACTGGTCCCCCCTTCTGCTCTCCCTCTCTTCCTCTTCACCACACTCACACACCGCAACACACCCTCTCCCTAGCCGGCCTCCCTCTCTTGCTCTCTTCCATCTCCTCCGTAGCAGCACCGTCGGCCGCCTCTCTCCTATTCCTCACTGCCTCCTTCTTTGTCCTCGCCCCTCTCTCTTCTGCACACTCACAGCTCACACACACACCGCATCATATCACACACTGCACTTCCGTCCCCCTCACACACCACATGCACAGTGGGGTCGACCCCCTCCTTCCACGGGTCGACCCCTCCCTCTACACTGCCATCTCTCTCTCCCTATGTCTTCACACTCATACACCCACACACAGTGGCCATTGCTCCCCCTCTCCCAATCTCTCTCTATCATCTCTCACCTACACACACATTACACTTCACGTAGCCTTCACACCTGTTCCCCTCTCTTTCTTTATACACACACTATTTTCAAATTTTTCTTACATTGATTTAAAAGTCCCACTTCTCTCTCTTTCTCTTCATCTCTCCCTATTTTCTCTCTATAAACTTTCCTCTCTAAGGCTCTCTCACGGCGACGTCTCCTCCGAGGTTGGGCGGCCCTCCAAGGTCCAAGGGCGTGGACGACGGCGGTTCTTGACGGCTATTTCTTCACCCTATCTCTTTATGTTTAGTTTAGTTAGAGTTTACTTGAGATTGTAATTTTTCATTCTCTTGTCTCCTTGTAAACGTTTAATCTTTGGAGCAATAAAGTTAGTTTAGTGTTGTTCTCATTGTCTCTTACATTTTCTTCTTTCCTCTCTCTATAATTCTCCATCTAACCCTCTCAATTTCTTTAGGTAGATTTACTTTTATGCAATTCTAAATTCCAATAGAAAAAAAATCATTCCATAATTTTCTTTCAAAATACAAAGTTTTCAATCTTAAAAATCTAAACCTCTCCGTGGATTCGACCCGGACTTGCCACGATACTACGGTTTTATTTATTTACGAGTTCAGAATTTAGATTTATGGCCATTGTGTTTAAATGACGCACATTTAGGTTCGATCAATATCAGAGAGGAACAACAAGGTTTGTCTCTCAAATATGCCAAGCTGATGGATGCCTCTACCAAGACTGAAGACCAAGTGTCTACGGTGTATAACAAACTAGATATGGTGGGTGATGAAGTGATCGAAATGATACGAATTCTCAAAGCACAATTTCCACCCAATCTAGAAGACCAAGGTGAGGGATACTACCCACCTCAGCCAGAAGCTACTTCCTCTTATGTCCCACCAAAAGCCTCACAGCAAAAGGCTCGGACAGAATATATATGTGACATGTTGCATAACTGGCTTGAGGACATTAATGAGAACATCAAAAATCTTCACCGCTTTGTTCAAAAAAGAGACCAGCAACTCACTGAAAAGGTTGAATCTCTGGCAGCCACAGTACTTCAACTACAACAGCAAGTAGCAGACTCTTAAGCCTTCAAATTTCCTGGCAGGTCCAGTTCCATGCCTCCTTAGCCACGGCCTCCAACTGGAACACCCCCTCCTTGATGATGACAAAGGGGGAGAGAGTCAGAGTCAGAGAGTCAGAAAGAGAGAAAGAGAGAGAGTCAGAGAGAGTGAGGGACACTTGTCCAGACATGTTCAGAGTGTGTGTCTCCATGTTGTGTGTCCATGTTAGCATATTGCATACATATATGGCATTGCATGCATACTCTGTATTAAACGTTTGTATGGAACTCTTTTGATATATATAAAATGTTTATGTGATTTTCTTCTTGTTGAACACCTTGTGTCAAAAGGATTCATGAATGACAAAATTCCTACTTTTACTATCTGCAATAATGGAATGCCATGTGAAAGACCTCATGGTTGTCATCATAAAAAATGGGGAGAATGTTACGTCCCCAGGTTTTGATGATAACATACTATGAATCATTATTGAAGGTCTTAGTTTAAGTATTTGTTGTTTATCTAATTCAATTTTGAAAGTGTTCATTAGATAGGTCGACGGTGTTTTAAGAGAGTGTCAACATTACAGTTGAAGGCAGATAGGTTTTGGAACAGTACGCTCAAAGTGTCGACCTCACCAGCTAAGAGTGTCTACACTATAGAACAAACGTGGAAGGTTCATGTTTCTATTTGGGATCTGTTATTCTCAGGGTGTCGACACTACTAGTTGACCGTGTCGACACCACAGTTCAATTGAAACCGAAGATCGATTCTGTCTGGAGTTCATGCCTCGACACCAAGAAGGCCAAGTGCCGACACTGCGAATCAAAAGGCTTGCAACTATCCGCGATGATGATCCAAGTGTCGACCTGTAGGCAAGACAGTGTCGACACCACAGTGAAGCACTTAACCGCTCCTCCATGATTTCAACGAGAAGTGTCGACACTTCATTTGAAGAGTGTCGACACCATCAAGTACGTGCGGTTCAGATCTATTTTTGATAATCACCCGTTTCTAAGATTCGCAAGCAATCATTAGGATCTGATTCGTACGAGGAAGATGCTTCTGGAAGGTTGCTTTTCAGAAGGAATCATTTTCTGGCATAGGATCATCCAGAGGTGGTCCCCACTACAGATATTATTCTCTTTTGCTCACACGCATGGTGTGCACGAGAGATAAGACAAAGAAAGAGAAGAAGAACGAGATAGATAGAAAAAGAGAAGAGAGCAGCCTGCGGGGAGAAGCTTGAGGAAGAAGTCTTTTCGAAGCCTCATTTTCCTTTGAAGGGTGAAGAACAGGGTGAAGAAGATAGAGAAGAGTGGGAGATACACAGCTGAGAATCTCATCATCCTGCTTCCCAGCAAGACAACACCGTAGCAGACTCCTCGTCAGTTCCTGAAGTCCATCCAGTCGAGAAGATCCCGTCTCAAGACTTCTGAGCCGCTGCTGGAAGACTTCTCCTGCAACTCTTCGAGCTTTTGGTGAAGAGACCTCAAGTCTGGAAGCCGCCCAGAGCGTCATCCAATCTACATACAGGATCCTTCTTATCCGCTTTCATTGATACATTCTATCTGTTTGTCAACCTTTTTCTTTCAGTTCTTTTATTTCTCCTTTGGATTCAGACATACTACCTTGTTCCCTACCCTGCGAGTAGGACCATAGACTGAGTGCAGTCTCAGTTCTGTGGGTGTGGGCCTTGCGTGCCTGCAAGCTGTTTGTCAGCAATTTGGAGAGTGTTTTCTCTCTGTGTGAAGATACGAATCAGCTGTTTGGTGCTTATGTACTAGTGAAGTCTCACTCAGTTGAGTGAGGGGTGGACGTAAGTCTCTGGATAGAGACCGAACCACCTTAAAAACACCAGTCTCATTGGTTTGTATGATTTTGTTATTTTGCTATATGCTTGTTTAGCCACGATGTTCCATCTTTCTATCTGCATTTTACGAAATAGGAGTACTCTATATCCCTTCATAGTTGCGGTATTTTTTATCTTTAGTTTTTATAGAAAGAAAGGGGCTGATCTATTCACCCCTCCCCTCTAGATCCACCAATCCCATCTATCAGAGATGTATAGGAGGTTCGTGATAGAAATGTATGCCCAACAAGCCAATCACATGAGATGTGATGGTGACATTTCTTGTAATATCTTATTCATATTTATATTAATGGCATTTATTCATTGCATTTAATTTATGTTTATGATTTGAATGTGATGAAGTCCCTGAACATGTGTGATGATGGCTGGATCATAATGAGATCAGTCATGCAGATGTACATGTTCTAGATGTT
Organism: Amorphophallus konjac; assembly: GCA_022559845.1. Classification (NCBI taxonomy): domain Eukaryota; kingdom Viridiplantae; phylum Streptophyta; class Magnoliopsida; order Alismatales; family Araceae; genus Amorphophallus; species Amorphophallus konjac. The sequence goes on along the minus strand of CM040125.1, from coordinate 286,680,016 downwards.
CCCAGTCATAGGATCTTCAAGAAGAGACATTGAAAATCCGGATAGACTGGCACACATGATACTTACTTATTTGATGGGTGTGATTGTTCTCATAGTCATCAGTGTGGAGACACTGAAGTACGTGTGTGGGTGCTCATTAGTGGAATGAGTTCACTGAACTGACCCGATCTAGAATCTCTGAATGGTAATCATACTGACTGTCAATTCGGGTATTCTTTGTCACAGTAGCACAGTTGGATCTTAGACCTGAGTCACTAAAGATGTCTTGCATAAGGGATGCTAAGTATTTTATTACTGACTTATGGACTTCAATTAAGTGGTCTTGTACAGTTAGTTATTCAGACTCAGTGGAACTCGTGCGAAGGCAATTAGTTTGACAACATGGAATCATTCACTCTCAGTATGATATATGAGAGAGAATGCCCTATGGATCTGTACTCGGGAAATCCCCTGGCCAGGGTATGGGAGTTCATTATGAAAAGGAGTTTTTCTAATGAACCAGTTTGGAGTACAAGATTCAGTCGAGCCGGGACTCAACAAGGTTTGACAGATTGACCATACCCTAGTCCTGGTGGGGCATTGGATGAATGTGGATCTATAGTTGTGTGGAATCTGTAGACGGAAAGGTTCCTGAGTGGGTTGCTTATCCCCAATGTCATTTGGGATCACGAAGCGTTGGTGCTTTTTGTGATCGGAAGGCCCTCTAATTCCATTAAGAGTTAATGGATAGAATTAATTAAGTTAAGAAGGAGTTCTTTACTTAATGGGCTGGAAAACCAAACAGACTATTGGGCCTAGAGGGTCACACACAATAGAGTATTGGACAGACCGGGATGGGTGGACTTTATAGACTATTATTGGGTTTTTATGAAAAACGCCAAATGTCTATAAATATACGCTGAAGGGAGAAACCCTAGCCAAGCTACAAGGTTGAAACCCTGGTCGCCCTCTCTCCTCTCTCTCTCTCCAAGGGGCGCCCCCCTTCTTCTCTCTCCTTCCTTCACGGTGGATGGTTGTGTTGAGATCGGGTCGGCGCGTGGAGATCGTGGAGGAGATCCCGTCTGCTTCCACTGCTCATGTGGATACGTCTAGAGGCCGGATGCTTGAACGGCTCGCGACTCCGGGATCTTCCTCTCGTTCATCTTCGAGGTTTTGGGAGATTCTCAACCCCGCAAAGGTAAAGAATCGTTCTTCACATTGCTGGGTTTACCGATCTAGTTCGATTTTAAAAATTCGGCAACGATATGCAATCTAAGGTTTCGTTGATTTCCGCTGCGCATTCTGGTTGGAACCTTACAGTCCGCCCACAACAGACTGAGACGGACTCTATAAACGACAGGCATGTCGAAACGACAGCCCAGACCCTACAGCGAGTGGCGGATCTCTGAGGACTCACCTACCATGTAGCAACCCAGATAAATTATAGGAATGAAAATTTTCTAAATAAATAAATTCCCTGATTTATAAGACATGGGCCAAATAAAACAAACAAAATATAAATATCCAACTCACAAGCCCTCATTATTGGGCCTCAGCCCATATACACTCAAAGCCTATATGAGTCTCACGTAAGTGAGATCTAATAGATACCAAATGTGCCTTTTAGTCCATAACTTCTTCCACGGTGGGAAGGTAGTGCTTAGGATATATGTGTATATATAGATAATAGAGAGGTTGTGTTACAAACCCAAACTTCATCACATTCGAACATGTATTGGCCTTAGGGTTTCAAACCTAACCAGGAACGTGGCTGCAGATATAGTAGGATGGTGATATACGTGACAAACATTAGACGAGTTAGGATTGCTTTCATGGGAAACTTCTATCCCTATAGGATTCTAAATCTCAAATCCTATAAATAAGCCTCCATCGAATGAGTTCAGGGCTGTTGCTATTACTCGTTCTGAAGGAGAAAGCCTTGTTCTTCCTTCTACAACGTACCTGCTATTGCCACAGCTATTAGAGGAGCTTGTTTCTCCTCTCTTCCCCCCATTGCCATTCGAGCTGCTGCCGTGAACGAAGAGAAGAAATACTACTTCTTCTACATATGTTGCTGCCAACTGCTTCTTCCTCTCATCCTGCCTACTAACCGGCCGTGCGTGAAGAGGAGCCTTACTTCCCCATCTTCTCATTACTTCCCAGCAGTTGTGTGAAACCTGCTGTGCTTCTTCTTTCATCTCCTGCAGTTGCAGTACCGTAGCTACCTGCTGCTGCTGTTATTTCATCTATTATCTCCTTTGATTCGTTCGTCATCCACACCAAGCCAAAGAGGTAGGTTTTCTCAAGTTCTAAAACCCAAGAAGATAACAGATAGCATAGATCATGCATATACGATCATATTAGAATCTTTACATATCATTTTCATAGTCAAGATCTTGAGTTCTCAATAGTTTTAGGTTTTTCCTGTCTGCATGAAAATAGCGACCAAGGCATGGCCGCTTATTGAATGAACGCCCGCACGAGCTGTCACCAATTCTTCTGAAATAGCGACAGTGGCCAGGGCGCAAGTTAATGAGCGACCCTTTGCCAATCCACTAATTCTCTAGTGTGTTTAATAAATACCACATGCTAAAAATTAAATATCTATGTAACATGACATTAAAATTATTGCATGAGCATGATTCTAGATTCCTGATATTTTTCTCGGTCTATTCATGTCTTTACTTTCCTCATTATGTGAACTCCAAATACATGAACAGTATTATGTGTCTAAGATTGTACCTGCCTAATGCGTAGAATCAAATAAAGAATGAGCGACAGTCCCCTAATCGCTATTTAAAGAATGAGCGCCCCTATACGGTGGCGCTATATTATAAAAAATCCAGTAAATAGAATTTATACTGAAATCCATGAATGTGAGACCTAGATCAGGGCATCATTTAAAGAATGAACGTCATCAAACACAGTCGCTATTTATAATTATAAATCTTAATTTTTGGAAAATTCTATAAATTAACGCCCGTATACAGTGTCGTTGATTCTTATTATTTCCTTGGAATTTTTGTTACAAATTAAGATTGAACGACCTCTCAAAAAGTCGATATTTCTTGAAATAGCGACATCTATTGAGGCACAGTTTCCTGTCTCTCAATTTTATCGCATTTTCCTGGCCCATACCGCATGTCTATTGACACTCTCATCTCACATCCGTAGATGGGGTTTCTATTTTTGATTCTATCAATTACACACTAACTCTCGGTGATGTTCGAACCCTCCACGGGATATTCCTTCCTTTGGATTGGTCTAACGATGCCTCCACCACAGCAGCCTCCTCCTTCACCCCCTCCTTGCTGATGACAAAGGGGGAGAAGTACTGAAGACCAGCATCATCAAGCATCCAGCATATAGTTAGCTAGTTTTTTTCATCTAGATTTTGCATGTAGATTTGCAATGTAACTGCTTTAACACGCATCCTTACTTGATCTGTACAAAACTATGGTTGATTAATGAATCAAACCTTTTTGTTACCGTTGAAAATGCTCTGTGTTGAAAAATGCTAACATTCAATGGTTGTGTGAATGAATGAACTTTTCATTGATTGATGGCTCCTCAAACCAACTTGATTGAATTGCTATATGAATGTTTGGATATAATGATTCATGGTTGTCATCATCAAAAAGGGGGAGAATGTTGTGTAAATCATAAATCATTAATAGATGTTTGAGAAATATCTAACTTATTCTTGGCTTGATGAATTGATTAAAGAAGTGCAGAAGAATCTCACTAAATGATGTCTTGACACGGTCCAGTGATGTCTTGACACATCCAAAAGAGATCATGTTGAAATTCAAACAATTTGAGCTCCAGCATAACATAATGTGTCGATACATCCTATTCATGTCTCGACACATCCAGAAGAATTCAAGCTGAAGCCGTTCTGACTAAGTATCTGGATTCACCGATGTCTCGACACACTGAGTGAAAAGTGTCGACACATTCGTGTGATAATCTCTGCACAAGGCGCTTATGTCCCGACACCTTCTTACAACAACTCTGCACCTGGCTCACATGTCTCGACACCGTTGGTGTTGTTTCGACTCATCAGCCATGGTTCTTCAAGAATTTCAAAGGGATGTCTCGGCACACTAGGGGTAAAGTGTCGACACATCAACGTTCAACCAGAACATACTTGAAACCGGCAGAAGCTGTCTACTAGGCTTTTCAAAGGGATGTCTCGACACACTAACAGAAAAGTGTCGACACATCCACGATCAACCAGAACGATTCTCCAAGTTTTTCAAAGGAATATCTCGACACACTGACAGGAAAGTGTCGACACACTTTGTTCGTCCAGAACGGATCTGAATCTGACGGAAGCTGATTTCAAGATCCGGAACTTAATCCAGAGGATATGTTTGCTCTGGAAAAAGTCGTCAAACTGCTTCGGTGTCAAAAGACTGTGATTTGGCAGAGATATTTTCTGAAGAAAATCATACCTTCGCTGCTATGGTCTCCTACCTACCCACATTCCTGCAGACTTGGTAAGAATGGAGTCAACTGTGCAAGTGGAAGCAGATCAAATAATGTGGATGTGACATTCTGGGTGTTGCTTGAAAAGTGGACAACGTTGGTGTCGCCCAAGGACACCAATATACATAAGGAGCATGAGCTCCAGTTCGAATAAAAAGGAGAGCAGCAAGTGAGCTGAGAAGAGTGCTGAGGAGAAAACGAAGAAGAAGAAAGCTTGCTGCCCAAGATACTCTTCATCCTAATGCTGCCGGCGTGAGTGAAACTAGAAGAAGACATTTTCTCTTCCTCACGACGAAAAGAAAACCTCCGTGGCTGCTACGAAGATTCAACAAGAAGAAGAAAGCCAAGGCTCTCTCAAGCTCATTCCCAGACAGGATACCTCTTTGTCATAGCGTTTTCATTACGATACTTTGTCTGACCATTTCATCTTTAGTTTGCTTTTCTTCTAAACAAACTTCATATCATTAGATCCCTACCTGCGTGTAGGAAGACAGAAGGTGTGGTCGCCTGTCTGTGTGGTTTGGGTTGTGATCCCACAAGCTATGTGACATCGGAGTGTGAGAGTGTATCTCTCAGTTAGAAGTTGTGAATCAGCTGTTGTGCGTTGGCACTAGTGAAGCCTCACTGTGTTGTGTGAGGGGTGGACGTAGGTCTCTAGATTGAGACTGAACCACCTTAAAGATCTTATCTTGTGGTTTGTCTTCTCTCTTGTTCCATTGGTAGAAGCTTGATATGACCTTTTCCAGGCATCTTGTGTGTATCTAGCGTCTTAGATATTAGCTAATATCTACTTCATTATCTATTGTGTTAGACTTAGTTTTTATTTCCGCAAAGAAGGGCAAAAGGGGGCTGATCTATTCACCCCTCCCCTCTAGATCTGCTTATCACCACTCAACACGTGGTATCGGAGCTAGTCTCTTTGAATGTGGTCTAACGACCTTGAGAGAATTGGTGATATGGCTTCTAAAGCTCCTATGGCTGAAGGACATTCTGTAAATATGCCTCCCTTTTTCACTGGGATAAATTATCCTTACTGGAAAAACCGCATGCAGGTCTTCATTAGAGCCCAGGATCATGAAGTCTGGCGAGTGATCAGCAAGGGACCATTTGAGCTGCCTCCGGACGAAGATACATGGACTAAAGAACAAATCAGGCAATCAACTCAGAACTGGGGGGCCAAGCATATCATGCAGTGCTCCCTTCGTCCAACTGAATACTCAAGGGTGTCAACTTGCAAAACTTCAAAAGAAATGTGGGATCGCCTTGAGGTAATATATGAAGGGACACAGTAGGTACCAAAGCTAATATGTTGGTATCTGAATATGAGAAGTTTAGAATGAAATCTGATGAGTCCATTTCGGACATGTATACTAGGCTAACCTCGCTCACTAATGGCTTGACTGAGCTAGGTAAGACATACACTGAGCAGGAGATAGTAAGAAAGATACTGAGATCACTAACTCCTATCTGGCATACAAAGGCCACTGTGGTTGAAGAATCAAAAGACCTAACCACCATCAAAGTAGAAGAACTCATAGGGTCCCTGATGACCTATGAGATAAATCTGAAAAATAAAGAAGCTGAGGTAAGTAAAAAGAAGCCTCTGGCTCTTAAAGCTGGACCAAGCATCAAGGACCTATCTGATGATGATGAGCCTTCAAGCAGCAACACTGAAGAAGATGAAGTTGCCCTATTGACAAGAAAGTTCACAAAGTTTTTAAGAAAGGAAGGTACATGCTTTACTAAGAAGAAGCCCCAAATAAGAAGAGGTTTTAGGCCAAGACCTGAAAATGCTAAAAAGTCTGAAAAGCTTGTATGTTACTCTTGCAGGAAATCAGGACACATCAAGTCTGAATGCCTTGAAGGAGCCAAGAAAGCCATGCCCATGTGGAAGAGCAAGAAGAAGCAGGCCATGGTGTGCACTTGGAGTGATGATGAAGAAGAAGAAACTGAAGACAACTCCTCTGAAGAGGAAAAAGATGATCTCTACCTAATGGCCAAAGGAGAAAATGACAGCGAGGTGAGCTCTCCCTTTGAACATTTCTCCACTGATGATTGGGAAGAAGCTTACTTTGAACTGATGAACAAATACGAAGTATACAGAAAAGAAAACAAAACCTTAAAAAAGAAGGTTGAATCATATAGACATGATAAAACTCTCAATAAAAAGATAATTTCTTTAGAAACTGAAATTGAAGATCTAAGAAAAATGAATGAGAATCTTGAAGAAGGAAGAAAAGAAATGAGAGATTTGGAAGATGAAAATGAAAGGCTAAGAGATGAAATTGATGAATTGAAATTAAAAATGCAAAACTATGTAAAGGACAACAATCTGTGCAATGAAAAGGTTGAAGCCTTTAAATAGGTCAACTCTCAACTATTGAAAGAAAATTAGAAACTTCAAAAGGACCTAGTAGATAAACAAACTTCTCTTGAAAATTTTGTTGATGGGAGTGAAAACTTGAATGCCCTGTTAGGAACCAAAATAAACTTCAACAGAGAAGGGATAGGATGTGAGCCTACCAAAAAGAAAACATTTGAGCTAAAGACCACCACTTTTGTATCATCTTCTGAAGCATCAACCTCCAAATCAACACACCAAGAAAAGGTTAAAAATAAGGGAAAAGAAAATAAAGAAGAACCAATCAACAAAACTTTCCAACAACCCAAAAAGGTTCACAAACAATCCCAAACAGGTCAACAACCGTCCAAGCCTCAGCCTGCACATCACAAAGGAAGAGACAGTTACAATGTTAGAACAGGTCGGGACACTCCATGGAATAGGTCAACACCCACCAGGTCAAACGCCCAACAAAATCCCAGGTTTGCACCAACAGGTCAACAGTTTCCATACAGGAGGTCGACACATCCCTTATCCAGAAACAGTTATAGACGGACTGAACAGTGGACAGGTCGAGACTTTACCTTCTACAGATTGACACCTCCATGGGTAAGAAACAATAATGCTCCCTATGGTCATAGGTTCACTCAACCCCAACGACCTAGGAAATATGACACTTCCTACTCATCTAGACCAACAAATTGGAACAGATGGTCTAATCAACAATCCTTCTCCACCACTTCCAAAACTCACAAAGTCCAAAAGACTAAAGAGAGGAAAAATCAGAACTCCCAACAAAGCAAAGATGCTAAGAAAGTTTGGATTTCTAAGTTTGTCTTATCCTGCTTTGCAGAAATGAAGAAACTTTTGGGACCCAACTATCCTTGGGTTCCAAACATTGTCACTTAAGTCCTTGTGCAGGAGTGTCTTGCAGCCGTGCATAACTGTTGGTATCTTGATAGTGGCTGCTCAAGACACATGACTGGAGACAAAATCAAATTCTGTCTCCTGGTTGAAAAGGAAGCTGGACATGTCACATTTGGAGGAAACAACAAAGGAAAAATCATTGAAAAATCATTGGTTCAGGTAAAGTTGGTAAGAACCCCTCCAACTCAATTGATAATATATTACTTGTTGATGGTTTGGAGTACAACTTGCTGAGCATTAGTCAACTTTGTAATAAAGGTCATACTATAATTTTTGACTCTAATGAATGTAGAATCTTACAACCAAATTCAAAGGAAACCAAGTTTTCATGCAAAAGAGTCAATAACGTGTACATGATTGACTTAGATGACCTTGCTCACATAAATCGTTGTCTTGCTGCATCCAAATCTGAATTAGCATGTTTGTGGCATCGCAGACTAGGACATGTTAGTTATAATACTCTTCATAAATTGGTGAAGCATTCAATTGTCAAAGGTCTGTCTGAAATTAAATTCAAACTGAACACTAAGATTTGTGATGCATGTGCTCAAGGAAAATAGACTAGAAAGTCATTCAAAAGCAGAACTGAAAACTCATCATCTAAACCACTTGAACTAATCCATATGGACTTGTTAGGTCCAACCAAAATAGCTAGCTTAAGTGGTAAAAGATATGGTTATGTCTTGGTGGATGATTTTACTAGATTCACTTGGGTATTCTATCTTGCACATAAAAATAATGCCTTTGATGAGTTTCAGGCACTATATATGCAAGTGAAGCAAGATGGTAAGTTTAAAATTTCCAACATCATTTCAGATCATGGTGGTGAATTCGACAATGTTGACTTTAAAAATTTTTATAGGACTGAAGGAATCATTCACAAGTTTTCATCACCTCGGACTCCTGAGCAAAATGGGGTAGTTGAGATGAAGAACGGAACCCTCATAGAGATGACACGCACAATGCTTGCTGAAAGGCATCTACCAAGGAGATTTTGGGCAGAAGCAGTAAACACTGCATGCTATATCATCAACCGCTAAATGGTAAGGCCCCTCACCAAAATGACTCCATATGAGCTGTTGAAAGGTAAAAAGTCATCTCTCTTTCACATGAAGGTATTCGGGTCAAAGTGTTTTGTTCATAACAATGACAAAAGAGTTCTGGACAAGTTTGAGCCCAAGAGTGAAGAAGGGATATTCCTTGGGTACTCTGACAAGTCTAGAGCTTATAGAGTCTATAATGTTAGGACCCTTTGTGTAGAAGAATCCCCATCACATCACTTTTGATGAGATTGATCATAACAATCCTTGCAGGGAAGATGATGATGGGGAATTTCTAAACATAAGAGGAAGAGAGGAACTTCCACAAGAAGAAATACAAGCAAATGAGGACCAAGGAGAACCAAGAAGAAATACAAGCAAATAAGGACCATGGAGAACCAAGTAATACTCCAGTCACCAAAGCAGATGAAGGTAATGCTCAACCTGATCTAAGAGTGCTAAAAGATCATCCGTTGGAAAACATCTTAGATAATCTGCATGACCGAACCAAAACTAGGTCTCATTTCAAAATTATGGATGAAATTGAACAACTTGCTCTTGTGTCTCAAATTGAACCCAAAAATGTTGTAGAGGCCCTAAAAGATGAAAACTGGATCAATTTCATGCATGATGAGTTAAACCAGTTTGAAAGAAATACAGTATGGCATCTTGTTGGAAGGCCTAAAGAAAAATCAGTCATAGGAACAAAATGGGTATTCAGAAATAAGCTAAGTGAAGAAGGAAAGATAGTCTGAAACAAATCCAGATTGGTGACTCAGGGGTACAATCAAGAATTTGGCATAGATTATGAAGAATCTTTTGCTCCTGTTGCTAGACTTGAGGCCATTAGAATTTTGCTAGTATTTGCATATTCTCATAAAATCAAACTACAGCAAATAGATGTTAAGAGTGCTTTCCTAAATGGTCTTATTAAAGAAGAAGTTTATGTAGAGTAACCCCCCGATTTTGAATGCACACATTTCAAAGATCATGTTTATAAGTTGGACATGGCTTTGTATGGCTTGAAGCAGGCACCTAGAGCTTGGTACGATAGACTAAGCTCATATCTCACCGAACAAGGGTATTCAAGAGGTAATGTAGATCAGACACTATTCACCAAGAAACAAGGTAAAGATATCTTGATCGTTCAGATTTATGTGGATGACATAGTGTTTGGGTCCACTAAACCTCAAATGTGTGAAGAGTTTGCTAAACTCATGACCAATGAATTTGAAATGAGTCTAATGGGTGAGCTTCAATTCTTTCTTGGCTTACAAATTAGTCAAAGCAATGAAGGTTGCTTTATCAATCAAGCCAAGTATGTGAAGGAGTTGCTGAAAAAGTTTGATCTGACCAACTGTAAGCCTTTAGGAACTCCAATGGGGACTACCACTTCACTGGATGCTGATGAACAGGGTATTCTTGTAGATGCAAAGAGATACAGAGGTATGATTGGATCATTGCTCTATCTAACTGCGTCTAGACCAGACATTCAGTTTAGTGTTTACCTTTGTGCTAGATTTCAGTCTAGTCCTAGAGAGTCCCACATGACTGCTGTCAAGCGTATCTTTAGATACATTGCTGGCACTCAAGAATTGGGACTATGGTATCCTACATATTGTGAACTTTCACTTATTTCTTATTCAGATGCAGATTATGCTGGATGCAAACTGGACCGCAAGAGCACTAGTGGCTATTGCCAATTTCTCAGTGGGTGTTTGGTTTCTTGGGCTTCCAAGAAACAACACTCGGTTGCACTCTCAACTGCAGAAGCAGAATATGTTGCTGCAGGGAGTTGTGGCACCCAAGTACTGTGGATCAAACACCAACTCCAAGACTATCTAATAGATCTTGGTTGTGTACCCATACTGTGTGATAACACTAGTGCCATAAATCTTGCAAAAAATCCAGTCATGCACTCTAGGACTAAACACATTGAAATTAGGCATCACTTTATAAGGGATGAAGTCCTCAAAAATCACTTTGAGCTCCATTTTGTAGACTTAGAAAATCAGATTACAGACATCTTCGCAAAACCCTTAAGCAATGACAGGTTCATAACTCTAAGGAGAGAGCTTAGTCTATGTAGACCTCAGTCCACTCAGGTTTGAGCTATCAATTCCTCCTTAATGATCTGCTTACTTGTCTTTACCATGATTGAAACAAGCATATCTTAATTGATTTAGATCTGGTCCATTTGGTGTATGAACCTTGCCTGGAATGATGGTCACATTCAGGGGGAGCTTGCTTGTACTTATGAATGTCTTTAATTGCACATCATCTTGTGACTGCATGGTATATCAAATGTTGAGAAGTGAAATGACAGGTTACGTCTGTCAGGAAACTCTCCTCATGCGTGAGGATAGGCCTCCGCCAAGTACCATGAGTTAAAATTGCATATTGCTATCTGCATAGTTGATCTCTAATGCATATGCATGTTTAAAGCTTTAGCATCCAATCAAGCATTTCTCAGTGGCAGCAAAAGGTAAAACCTTTCTTGAATGGCAGTCTGAAAGAAGAAAGTCAGAGGCATTGGCAGTAAAAGATGGCAGGTGTCTGTCAGAAATGAAGAATCACAGAATCTAGTAGAGAATAGTTTGACGTACTGATATGTGTCGAGACATGCTGAACAATGTCTGTTGAACAGGTCGACACCTTATTGATGTGTGTCGAGACATACAGCTTAGAAACTGGTGGCGACTCCACTGGGGAGACTGTCATGTGTCGAGACTGTTTCACTGCCGCTTTGGTTTTGAAGAACAAATGGAGAGTTTCCTTGACTCCCTCTTTCCACTGCTTCTTTCATTTCCACCTCAAATCTCTTGCCTCTAAACCTTCACTTTTCACCGAGTATCAAGTAAGGGGGAGTTGAGAAAATTTTCATTCATCTATACAACCCTGAGTGAGTCTTGCTGTATTACTCCTGTTAAAGAAATGGTTTCTTGTTTATAATTCTCATTTTTGTGAATCATTGCATTGAGTTTTACCAAACTTGCATTCATAATAGGATTGAAACATTTCTTAAGTCCTTGAAAATAACCCTTGCCCCTGCGTCTGAAACTTCACTGCAACTTGGCTCCTTGGCTTTTGAAATGATTGACATGTATTGTCTTTAAACATGTTCTCATCTTGAAGTCTATTAGAGAATACGCCTCTAAAAATCATGCTGCTATAATTTCAGAGCAATGACCTCTCTTCAGAGAAATTAGATCCTTCATCAATGAAATGAAAGGTTAATCTAGTTATGATGAGGAAAGTCACCTCTGTTCAAAAGAATTCAGAAAGATAAGTTACACTGAGTAACAAGGGACTCTAGCATCTAAACAATGTGTTTCCTTGTGTCAAAAAGTGAATGCTATATCAGACTGATTTATTAATTAAAAAAATGGTTTGGGGTTGACTCTACAACTTGCTTCAAAACAAAAAGGGATATTGTTTATTTTCAATACTTGCTTATCTTCTTTTCCAATCATGCCAAATGAATGTGATGAGTAAGTCAAATGGGCTTGGTTCTATTCTCTTACTTTCTCAAATGTTTAAGTCATATTATTTATTGCAAAAATGGTTTGCTCAAACTTTTATTACTCAAAAATGAGCTTATAAGCCTTAAACCATCTGAACTTAACATAGGGGCATATACACCATTTCTAACTTCAGGGTTGTCTTTCTCAAAAGTAAAAAATCTCAACTTTCCCCATTTAACTCATCGGTGAAAATCAAGTCTCACCTTCCTCATTTCTAACCCTATTCACTCCCGCACACGCTTTCTGGTGACCTGGCACACCCTCACCTAGAGGTCGACGCCCTCGTTCCCTCTCCTACGCCTGTGAAACCCTCTCCACAGCTAGCTCCAGCTGCCCTCCGTTTCCTCACCTCCCTTTCTTCTAACCTCTCCATGGCTCCTCCGGTCACCCGCGGCAAGAAGAAAGAGGCGGTTTTATCTAAGAAGGCCGCTGCCTCAAAAGCTCCATCTGAAGGGCGATCCAGGCTTATTGAGGACCGCCCAGCTGCAGAACCAGCCAGGAAGAGGGCTGTCGAAGCCCAGGGGTCCAACACTGACCAGGGTTTGCCGTCACAAACTCCGGCCAAGCAGCCACGGCTGTCAGCCAAAGAAAAAGGGAGCCAAAGCTCAGTCAATCCCTCATAAGCCCAGCACTACTGCCTCTCCCAGGGAAGAAGACAGTGATCCCACCAGGATTCTCTTCCCTAGGTATATAGATTTTAGTGACCAAGAGTGTATTTTCCTGAGCTACTGCCGTTGTTTGAGTTCCAAGGTTGGAGACAGTTTATGTCTGAGCATAGGGTATACTACCCATTTCTGGTTCAGCAGTTCTACAAGAACTTGTTTTTTGATGAGAAAAAGAAAGTCCTTCGAACTGTAGTCAAGGGGGTTTCCATCAAGCTCACAACTAAGCTTCTTCACAGAGCTTTACACATACCCCGGGATGGAGAAATAGAATCTGAGGTTGAGATCGATTTATCTGCAGCTTACACCGTCCTGACTGGCAAGCCTAGAAATCCTCAGGATGACACCCAACTTTTGGTGAAATCCTTTGACACCAATCGGTTTCCCCCACTGCAGCGTCTATTGCATCATACCTTCACTACCATGATTACCCCACAAGAGGGTGGCAGAAGCAGACTTACTGAGACACAGAGATTCCTTTTTTACTGTCTATTCAACAATTACCATGTGTGTCTTCCAGAAATCATGCTTTAGGTTATGGACAGTTGCACTTTCAACAGGCGTAGCCTCCCTTATGCTACACACCTTACTGCCATCTTTCAGAAGGTTGGCATCCCTCTTAACAAGGAGAAATCCATAACTATTCCCCAGAGTAATGTCTACACCCTGAGGTTCATCCAAAACTATATGCACTTCAAGAAGGAAGGCGACAAAATGGTGAGGAATCTACCTGGTCATATACTTGACCCTCCTGTTCAGCCAGCTCCACAGGAACAGCTTCCACAGGACCAACCTCCACAAGGTCAGCCCGCACAGGACCAACCAGATTCAGAAGCACAGTTAGATCAGCATGAGGACCTGTTTCATGCAGATATCCACTTTGAGCATGCTCCTCAGCAGTAGCAGTTTGCAGATCCCATGGACCAGCCTGGGATGATGATGGCTTTTGGTATCCAACCTCCTTTGTCTCCAGAAAATTAATGAGCCTAGAGTGTTCACTGCAAGGGATGCCCCTCCTGAATTTCATGCTGAGGCCTCCACCTCACAAGGTCCTGCATTTGGTGCTACTGACAGTTTAATGGATATTCATCCTGCCCTCATTCAATTTCTCACTGCCCAATTCGGGAGTTTGAATTCCTCCTGTCGTCAGATCAGTCTACAAGTGGATAAACTGGAAGCTAGACAACTCCATTATGAGCAAGTTCAGAACAGTCGATGGGAGAAATTTGTGCACGACAAACATAAGTCAGATGCAAGGATGAAAAGCTTCATGACCTCCTTGCTAACTGTGTGTGAACGAGTAGGAAAAATCATGAAAAGACTACGAGAGATCCACACTGAAATCCAGGAGAAAACTATTGAAATGGTCATGCATGCCTATGACATCCGAGAGGATCAAGGTAATCTCAACATTAAGTGTGCCAGACTGATGGAGTCCTCCAATCAGCTAGCTGAACAAGTGGCTGGAGCCACTACATCCATCAGAGCACAAGCGGCTGGCACAACAACATCCATCCGGGCACATGTGACCGTAGAGATCAACAAATCTCTTGATGCCACCTCCAATCTGGAAAGAACCATCAATACCACTACTTCTCGCTTACTGGATGCTTCCCAAAGGTTGAAAGGGAAACTGTATTCTGACACCAATAAGCTACTTGATGCCTCCTCCAGGCTTGCCGACACATTTCATACTGACACAACTAGAGCAGTCAACAGCACCACCAAAGCTGAGGCTAAGATGAATGTGGTATACGACAAACTGGATATGGTTGGCACTAAAATTTTGGAACTCATTCGGTTGCATAAAGCTCAACTCCAACTAGCCCTGCAGGATACAGGTGATGAATGGTGCCCTCCTCCTGAATCTGAGGCCACCTCCTCTCGTTTCCCAGTCCATGCCTCTCAACAGAGGGCCCAAACAGAATACATCTGTGAAATGATTCATAGCTGGCTCACGGACATCAAGGAAAATATCAAGTCATTGAAACAGTTTGTCAGACAAAGGGATGAGAAGCTCACTCAGAGGATTGACTCTCTTGCAACTGCCATCTCTCATCTATAACATGACTTCCAAGAGGCACAGATCACTCACTCTGCCAGCACCAGCTCCATGCCTCCACCACAGTAGCCTCCTCCTTTTTTTCCAGAAAAGAATTGCTGCACGGCTTAAACTGCAGGTGTCTCCAAGGGAAGTGCCATGCAGAACAATGATGGCTCTTTTTTCCAAAGTTTAGAAGAACCATGTGTAGACCATCTTTCTAACATTATACACATGCAAATAATATATGCTACAAATCTCAAGGATAAAGTTCTCCCCCCGCCCCCAAAAAAAAAAAGCCAGGTTCAAGTTCGGCGAAGCTCTTGTGAGACGTGTAAAATGCCTGATGAAGGCTTCCAAAAGAATTACCTGAACTCTGCGATCATTTGAGTGCACTATTTTAGAATGTAGACCATCAAGTAGACTATCATGTCAACTAATGCTGAAGCAAAAAAGTTGCAGCAACTCAAATTGTATCAAGTTTCTTCTGCAATAATATCTGTCCGGTTGGATGTTTTTGCAGGTCCTGGGATATCTCCCTCTTCCCTTTGTAGCCGACTGTTGAGCACTTCAAGCACGTTCTCTGGTGGGCACCGATGGGCAAGATCTTTTGCTGACATCTGGCAGAAACATTCAGGCCATGAATTGGTATAGAAAGATTCAGGCCGCACACGCTTGTGGGGCCCGCCAAATTTTGTGTTGGACATGACCCGCTGGATTCGTTCCTCGAAGCCAGATGTGCGGACCTTTTCTCGATCAATGAATATTGGAGCAAGCACTTTCCTATCAGGCTGGATAATGGTTCAAAAACCATAATAAAGGCGGTGGCCCATGAGGTTGTTGGCAAAGTTGCTCGGGCCATCATATGTTGGCATGAAAATGTCAGATAGGAGGCAAACCATGTAATCCACAGCAGAGCCCCCAAGACCCCGGGCATTTTCTTCTAGCTTCTCCACTGGACCCACTGAACTGTGGTTCTCTAGGTGTGGGAATAACCCTCTCAGTGGCTTCATGAAGCGATCCCCACCAAAGAGTTCACCAGCAGCAAGGTATATCCGAGTGGAGTTGTCAAATCCCATAGAGTGCAGGATGAGGCCAACCTCTTCTGGAGTCAATGGGCACTTCTTGCTGATGACAAAGGGGGAGAAGTACTCAAGACCCGCATCATCAAGCATTCGGCATATAGTTAGCTAGTTTTTTCATCTACATTTTGCATGTAGATTTGCAATGTAACTGCTTGAACACACATCCTTGCTTGATCTGTACAAAACTATGGTTGATTAATGAATCAAACCTTTTTGTTACCGTTGAAAATGCTCTGTGTTGAAAAATGCTAACATTCAGTGGTTGTGTGAATGAATGAACTTTTGATTGATTGATGGCTCCTCAAACTAACTTGATTGAATTGCTATATGAATGCTTGGATATAATGATTCATGGTTGTCATCATCAAAAAGGGGGAGAATGTTGTGTCCCCTTGTTTTGATGACAACAAATCATAAATCATTAATAGATGTTTGAGAAATATCTAACTTATTCTTGGCTTGATGAATTGATTAAACAAGTGCAGAAGAATCTCACTAAATGATGTCTCGACACGGTTCAGTGATGTCTCCACACATCCAGAAGAGATCATGTTGAAATTCCAACAATTTGAGCTCCAGCATAACATAATGTGTCGACACATCCTATTCATGTCTCGACACATCCAGAAGAATTTAAGCTGAAGCCGTTCTGACTAAGTATCTGGATTCACCGATGTCTCGACACACTGAGTGAAAAGTGTCGACATATTCGTGTGATAATCTCTACACAAGGCGCTGTGGACGTCAAAAATGACGGCGTCGATCATACGGCATGCACATCGTAACACTCGAGAGCAAGCCGGAGATGAAATGCCGAATAAACCTCATGCCTCGCCCGATCAGGACGAGAACTCGCTTGGTGGTCCGCTACCCGCTAAGGAAGCCCCCTAAGCAGAAGATACAGCTACAACGCTCCGACCGGCCATGCCGAGAGCTGAATCAGAGAAAAGTCGGGAACTCCGGCACAGACTCGACATGCACCGAAAGTCACGCAAAATCTGGGACCGAGTCCCAGAGGCTACAAATGGAACATTGCGGAGGCCATACATTGCAACCAGAACGTTCTGGGAATGCCGACATTCATATAAATGGCCGCGACTTCGAAAAGAATCCGTTTGGTGCTTAAAATGGCACGAAGGGGCCTTAAAACGACGCGCCTTAAAACGGCGCCCCCCCCCCCTTTTGCTTAAAACGGCACGCCCCTTATTTCTTTGGCTATCCGGCGCGCTCCTGTCGAAGGGGCCTCCCCCCTTTTGATGCTTAAAACGGCGCCATTTGTGTTGCATTAAAATGGCGCGCCAATTTCACTTGGGTTTAATCTGGCGCGATCACATCCCTCCGCGTTGTTTTACCTCCGAGACATCCCATCCCGTCATCAGTCTGATCCCCTATTTTCGGGCGCAAACAAAGAGAACTTACCTGAAATGGCCAGGCCTCCTGCGTGCGACCAACGTGCAACCGCCTGAGCTCCTCAAGCTTTCTGGAATGGCAATCTTCGAGCTCCGCACCGAACGTCGCTTCCCCGCCGGTCACCGTCGGCCAATCCGGTGGAGGCACTTCCCCTACGCTATGAATCCCTCTACCTGCAGGCCACTCAACAGCATCAGATACAGAAAGGGAGAAGAATGGAAGCGAAGGGATTTTTTGAACTTCAAGAGGCTTCGTTCCCAGCTCGATGGATATATATATATATATATATATATATCGAGAGAAGAGAAAGGAAGAGAGGAGGAAGAAAGAAAGAAAAGGGAGAGAGAGCCAGAGAAGGGGGAACCGGCCTTCAAGAGCTCCACAGTTCTGGGCTGAAGAAAGGAGAAAAGAGGTAGGGGGTGAGAGCGAGAGGTGAGTTGGAGGGGGAGAAGCCAATGCTTCCCTCTCCCTCCTCCGTCTAATGCTTCTCTCTTTCTCTCCATCGAATGTATTTTCCCTTTCTTTTTGTAATGCTTTCTCTTCCATTTTATATGTATCAAGTTTCCTTCCCCGTTTGTATGGATGAATAAAAGAGAAAGAAAGGAAGTCTTTTTGCAAGCTCAGTCTCCTCTATTCCGACCCTTGCTCCCCTTTCTTGCTCTCTGATCATCCGGGGGACTTTGAGGTCTGCCACTTCATGGCATGACCCCCAAGGTAACCCATTCGATGGATGAACATTTCTTGCCCAGCCGTGGCAAATATTTGTCCCTGTTGAAGACCCATCGCCCGTGAGTCGTGGTCGCTCTTGTAGGCTAGCCCTCGAGCGTTCCGCACTCGCACTTGGGCTAACAGACCGCCGTGAGGCCGCTCCGCATTTTGAGAGTTTACCCCGGAGCAATCCGATTGGTGACTCTCCTTTATCTCCGGCAAGTCCCGGTCCGGGGGAGGTGCTGCCCAATTCTCGCCATGGCCAGGAATGCTCAAGAATAAATGAACAAGCCACTTCCGAGAACAAGAACCACACACAGTAAAAATATGTGAACTAAACCCCTCGAACGAAACACTTAAAGTACACGCTAAGTCACCCTAACGAACAGTTAAACGCTAAAACTTCCTTCCTACCAACATAATCTACCAAATGGATGAACAAACGCATCATAAAATCTATCTATGGGTGAAAGAAAAGAAGTGCACAGTCAAAGCAATAAGCGCTCGGGGGAGTTTAATACGACGCGGTGACTATTTCACCGCGCCGGTTTAATATCACTCTCAAAATCCTCTTTGAACCTTCAATCGACAAGTGCCTTCAACACCGTAGCCCGGCGCGGCCTTAACCGGCGCGCCCTCCTCACAAAAGCCCCGTATCCCCTCCTTCCAAATGTTAAAACGGCGCGCCCTCCCTTGTCCTCCAATTCCGGCGCGCCCCTTCACATCTTAACCCAGCGCCCCTAAAATCGGCGCGCCCATCTTCTTGCAACTTGCTAATACGGCGTGGCAAAAGAAAACTAAAAGAATGAAAAGAAGAAAGAAAACTATTAAAACTAAAGAATAAACAAGAGAATAAGGACTAAATCAGTAAACAAAATAGAAAGAATGGAATGGGAATGAACCACTTAATTCAATGATTGGAACAACGACAATAGCATACCCCCCCCCATAATTAAAATTTTGTTCCGGGGGCGTTGCCCCCTTGACCCCCGCGACCTGACCGCGCAGGTCGATCCGCGTGCGAGGGCGCACGTTGGCGAGTTTGGGCTTCACACCTAACAACCCGATCCCCCGGACTGTGCGTGAAGAGGAAAGTAATGATGCCCCGTGATATCGGACGTGGACCGCGGGATCCCCGACATGGTCATGGTCCGGGCACCTTTTGGGCCGATAGTTTGTCAGCTTGACCCACTTCTTCTGGGATCTAATCCCGCACTCGCATTAAACCTGCCGTCCTCACGGCAGACATCTGCACGGTTTTGCCACCGTCTCTTACGCTACAAACACGGACCTTTGTCCGAACATGAAGTGGCCCACGAGTGGCCGACATAGGCTGAACGTTCACGTCCCAATACGGGTTTCTAACATAGTTCGTCTTTCGTTATCCTCCTGCATTACTAGTATTCTCTTTAGGCCGTAGGGCCCTTATTCCCGGCAATCAATCAAGGGTGTTCCCCGTATGGGGGATGTAAATGACGTCATGGCCTTCATGGCACGGCGGGTTTTGGTCCCGACACGAACCACACAATCGTCTGATTAGTCAGATTGAGCGCACAATAAATCGTTACTTTGTGACTGGCACGCCCACCCACCTAAATAAACGAACAACATGATAAGTGAAAATAAGTGCGTCCACAAGTCTGGCACGTCCGGTGGGACGTAAATCACCCTTCATCTCTTTGCCGGGACTAAGGGCCCTACGGCCCCTTTCTTGTAATACTAATTGTTTGATTTGCAAATGCAGGTTGCATTTCGGACACCAGGATGGCCCCCACATTCGGCCAACAGGCCGTCGAGAGCCATGTTCGGAACGGCTACTTGGTCGTCCCCCTCAGCTTCGGGAGCTTCCCTCCCGTGGTAGGCTTCCCCAACTTCCTCGGGGTGGCCTTCACGAACCTACTGGACGTGGAAGCGTCTAACAGGACTGAAAGCAACGCTCCCATCCAGGGGGCCGCCAAAGCTGCTGTAGGCCGATCAATGGCCGAGACTTCCAAGACCGTCCTGACTGGGACGCTGAGCTGCAACGTGCACCACATGCACCAAACTGCCGGCCCTTCTCACCCAAGGTCGGCCTCTCACCAGAGGAGGCTCCGGAGGAGCCACGCCATGACATCACTCCGAGGCCGGTTCTCTAGCACCGGCAAGTCGGCTGTCGTCGGGACTTTCCGAGTGCATCTTAACGGACAGCGTTCCAAGGTGATCCCGGATCGCATTGTACCCGCCGTACCAGTGTGCAACTCTTTTCAGGCACTAGAGAAGATGAAGGGCAGGATGACGCCCGCCATTCAGGACCCAGCGCCGCAGCATCAGTCGGCCTCCATGCCCACCAAATGTAAGCAAGTTTGGGTTCCCAAGGGGGCCCGGTTCACCTCACCAGCCCAGGCGAGGCCCAGCACCTTCCGCCCGGCAAGGGCACAACAAGGAGATCGGGTCAAGACATCGGCCCCCGTCCGCCAGCTGACATTAACTACACCGGCCCCACCGGATAACATCCACCGTCGACACTACCGACGTCACTATCAGGCTGCCCGTGTGGAGCCTGCAACCCACATGCCCGTTGCTGCCAACAGGGCGACATCACCGGCTTCTCCTCCTGAGCAAGACTGGGAAGGAGTGGAGCAATCCATGAGGAACTACTTGCAGGGCCCGGGGAGCACTCCCCTGAGTCGCCAAAGATTACTGGGGGCAGTAGCCTCCGCCTTTGAAGAAGAAGAGACTCGGCCGGTGCCCAGCGTCGAGTCAAGAAACTGCTCTGAGGAGCGCTATCAGTCTCCGCTGAGGGAAGAAGTGAAGCCGCGGAGATCGGTCTTTGACAGATTGGTCTTCCCAGGTAAGCCGTCAAGAAGAACGGCAAGAGGAGGCAGAGACCTGAGGGTCTATACCTGCAACATGGCAGGGGTATCTGGTCGGTACGGGGCTCTACCAACCGAGCCCGAAGAAATGTCCAGGCTTGCCACAAGGCCAGGACCTCTTACCAGAAGAGGGAAAGCGGCAATTGAGTAGACACAAGTCCACACTGGAGGAGTTAACTATGAGGAACCTTCAATGTCCTTGGCTGCCAATGTTATTACAGAAGGCACTGCGGGAGGACCATCCACTTCATCTGAAGAGGCGCCGATCGAAGAAGGAGGAGGCACCCCTAGCCTTTCCATGAACGACCCCGCAGTATTGCATATGATGTAGCAATATCAACGGGAGATCGAATTGTTAAAGAAGCAATTGATTGAAAGAGCTGCTCAGCCCTCGACATCCGGGCAGACTGAAGCATTTCCAGAGACCCTTGGGGGCAACGGTCAGGCCTCGGAAGCTTCTCCGCGGGCGACGGTGTCTTCCCCAATACTTACCTACACTGGTGACGTACCCCTGCATCAGCCACAACATGTCACACCGGCCCCGCCACCGAACCTGCCATTCCAGGGGTCCACTATTGCACCTAAGGCGACAGTGTTAACAACGCCGCTGGCGCAACCGGCCCATTTCTATCCAAACCCGGTTGACCCGGCAATAGTGAGCAGACTAATGCTCGAGCAAATGATAGATATGAAGTTGGCAGAGAGGAGCGATGGTGATCACACGCCATTCGACGTATACCGGGTACCTTACCCGGCACACTATGCTGCCAAGAGGCTACCGGTCGGCATCACCAAGCCGCCGAAGTTTGAGAAATTTAATGGGCAAGGGTCTCCCAGGGAGCACATTGCCTATTATGTGAATGTTATGGGGGATCTAGCTGCGGATGAAGCTTATCTTCTCAAATTCTTCAGCTCGACGCTTACCGGACTCCCTTTCGAGTGGTATTCGAGCTTGCCCGCCGGGTCCATTGCAGACTGGCCCGATATGCAGAAGAAATTCAAGGAAATGTTCTACATAGCTGAGTGGGAGGTAACCGTGGAAGAGCTTTACGCCACAAGACAGAGAAATGATGAGTCAGCACTCGACTACATAAAGAGGTGGAGGAACCTCAGCATGAGATGCAAACGTCCCCCGCATCAAGAGGACGCAGTGCAGATCTGTAAACAGAATGTGAAGAAGGAAATCTTTGAGAGGATGATTGGTGCTGAAGTAAGGTCATTTGACCGTCTGAATAACATAGTGACAGAGATCGAGGCATTCCTTGCTCGATACTCTTCTGCTCCAGCTGCATCGAGCCAGAGGGCCAGGCAGGTCGAGAAAAGACCAACACCGCCAGAAGTTCATACACTGGACTTCGAAACTTTCGAGAAGCAAAGAGAGAAAGCCAAAGAGATAGCCGACCCTCCTCCGCCCAGGTCCACTGAACGGCGGGAAGGTCCCTCCCCGCGGGAGAAGATGAGGAGTAAATTGTACTCTTTTCCTCGAGACAAAGCCCGGGCCCTATTTGAATGGGCCACCAGGTACAACAAGATCACATTACCAGATCCAAAGAGGCCTGGTGACTTGAAGAAGAAGGATGATCCTCACTTTTGCTCATACCATCAGATGCTTGGGCATACCATTGAGGATTGTTACATCTTTAAGGACGTCATTGAGTCTTTGATCAAAAAGGGAGAGCTGGACATGGGGGAGCTCAGAGTGGATCCTCCGCAGCCGCACGAGATGTCAAACATCGGAACCACTGTCAACATGGTATCTTTATACCAGCAGCTGCCTGAAGAATGGGCGGAGGCCAGTACACAGGCTACTTATCAAGCCTTCGTCATGGCGCCAGCTCAAGACCAAGGAGGTTGGCAAGACGCGCCGATGAAGAACAGAAGAAGAAGACAAGCTCCCCGGCCCACTTTGAAAGTTCACATAAGGGGCGTTACACCTCGGCCGGCACCGCCACCAGTGACACCTATCTGGCAGGACATAGCCCCCCGGCTCGTTATGATACGGCCCACTCACAACAAGAAGAAACACATCCCGATGCAGGTGCACAAGGAAACTAGTCCTGCGGTAGAAAGGCTCCAGGCCATTATTGACGGGCTTGAAGACTATGAACAGCCCGAGATCCAGCCTGTGGAGTTGAAATAGTATGTCCCTTGGGAGGAGTTCGAGTCACTCGAACTAGCTCCAGAAGCAGAAGCCGAGACGAAAGAAGAGCCTCTCTTGTGGGGTGAGCTCCCCCAAAAGCAGTTGCCAGCCACTGAAGAGAAGAAGAAAAAGAAGAAGAGAAGACCTAGAAACAAGAAGAAGAGTGGGGTTGCCCTGTCTTGCAACACCCTCTCGACATTATTTGACACAGCCCTCTCCCTGAGAGAGGAAGAGCAAGAAGTGCCCGTCGAGCCATCAGAGGTGAATCAAGCTGAAGCATCCGCTTCCCAACATGCCACCAGGTCGGGAAGAACGTGGGGACGCCCTCCTCAGGCCAACCACAACATCCTGCTTAGGGGAGAACAACCATATCACATCCCCGAGCCTAGGGTCCAAGGCATGGAGATCCCCCCTCCATCAGGCCTCTACCCCGGAGAACCAAGTGGCCAGAGTGCCCCGTCATTCATTGAATTTCTTACAACTCAAAGGGGAGGACAGTCAGGCCCCCGCGAGTCCCGACAGACCAAAGGGGCAGGTAGCCCCTCGGTTCCGTCTGCGGCAATCCCTCCTCAGCCAAGGGAAGAACCTGACAACACCCCAAACCTTATCGAGTTCTTGCAAGAAAAAGAAGTGACCCAGCAGGCTCCGCAAGCTCAAGTGGCATCCGACCCAGTGGAGGAGGCACCCGTTGAGCCGGCTCCTGTGGAACGCACTAAGTTTCGTTGGTTTCATGAAAATATCGGGATATTCTTTTATCGGTCTATCGGTTTATCTAGTGCGAGGGCGTGCCAGTCACCTAGGTGACAATGTGTTCGGGCTTCAAGACTGGAGTGGTCCGAAGCCCGGGGTGCGCTCCATCTGACTAATCAGACGATTGTGTAGTTCGTGTCGGGACCAAAACCCGCCGCGCCGTAAAGGTCACGGCGTTATTTACATCCCCTCGGAGAGGGGAACACCCTTGATTAATCGTCGGGAATCGGGGCCTCATGACCAAGAAACTATATCGAGAGAAACAAGCCGATAGCGGTCTCGAATCAGTCGGAAAGCCCTATGTCTAGGGAAGCAAGCATTCGGAAGATGTCGGTCACTCAAGGGACCATTTTGATATTCGGACGAGCGTCCGGCTTCAGAGAATCGTGATCGTCACGGGGAAAGCTGGAGCGTATGTATGCCGAGGTATGGCAAATTTATTGTTCAAAGGGACGGGAAACGTTCAGTTAAATCCTGGTTAGAGCGGTCGGAAACCGACAAGTTTGTCGGCCCAGTACAAGATCAAGCTACGACCATACTGCGGTGGGCCCCCCACGGTTGAAGTCGGGCTCGCGTGGGCATCGTCGATGTTTCCGGTGCCAAGGGGGCAACGGGAGGATGTCCTGGGACAAGATCTGAGAACCAATATGCGTTTGAAGAGAGCGGGCTATAGGCCGAGGATATGGGTCAAGCAATGACCATGATCGGGGCAGACCCGAGGTCTAAGCATGGCCCACATAGGCCTTATTGATATTCCCATGTATAGGGTCCGGGGATGACGAGATCCTTCTCGTCCCATTCAGATTTTGTCGGTCACTCATGGACCCCTTTATGTTCGGACAAAGGTCCGTGTTTGTAGCATAAGAGACGGTGACAAATCGTACAAGTACCTACCGTGAGTACGGAAAGTTTAATACAAATGCGGGATCAGATCCCAGTATATGCATGTCAGTCACTAACGGACCATTCAGCATTCGGACGAAAGTCCATATTCAAAGCATCGAAGGTAACAATAAAGAGATTCAGATATCTGCCGTAGGTACGGCACATTTCATGTGGGTGCGGGATCGGATCCCGGAAGAAGTGGGTCAAGCTGATGAACTATCGGCCCAAGAGGTGCACGGATCATGACCATGTCGGGAGTCCCGAGGTCCACGTCCGATACCACAAGGCATCATTGAGTTTCTCTTCGCACTCAGTCCGGGGGAGCGGGTTGTTAAGTGTAAAGCCAAAATTCAGCAACATGCGCCCTCGCACGTGGATCGACCTTCTTTCTTCTTCCAGGAAAGCCAAAACATTCTATTAACTTGAATTGCATGTTTTCTTTTATTTTCTTGATCACCTTCTTTCTTCCAGGCACGCCGGATTGAGGAAGCAAAGGGGATGGGGCGTGCCGGATTAGTATCAAGAGGAGTGGCGCACTGGTTTAAGTGTATTAAGAGGGGCACGCCGGTTAAGGATGTTAAGGGGGGGCACGCCGGTTCAAGATGTTAAGGGGGGCGCGCCGGTTCTATGGCAAGAAGGAAGAGGTTCCAAGGATGCACCGGAATAGGCAATGAACAGTATAGCGCGCCGATTTAATGGGCTAATGTAAGGGGGCGCGCCGGATAGCTGCAAGGAAAATAAAGTGGGTTTTGAGTGTGGGGTTAAACCGGCGCAGGGGGGTAGCACGCCGGATTAACCCACGCCGGATTAGGGGGCACCGGATTAAGCATTGTATAGCTTCCTTTCAACCCGTTTATGCTCTGTTTCTTCTTTCCTTCAACTGCAAGTTGATTTATTGATTGGTTTGTTCATCTTATTGATGGATTATGTTTGTGGAAAGAAGATTTAAGTGTTTTAAGTGTTTGTTCAGGTGGATTGTCATGATGATCTGCGTGTTTTATCAGAATAGTTTGTGCAGGAACTCAGAGATTCAGTTTGTTTCAGTGGTTTCGAGCATATGGTCTTCTTACTCCTAGAAAGCTTAACTTGCTCGTTTGTTCTTACATGTTTTTGTCCTTGCGAAATTTGGGCAGCATCTCCCCCGGACTGAAGCTTGCCAAAGAGCAATGGGGAACACCAAACGGATTGCTCTGGGGTGAACCTCAAAATGTAGACCTCACGGCGGTCCGATAACCCAAGTGTGAGTGTGGAAAAGCTCGAGGACTAGCCTTCAAGAGCTCTCAGGACTCACGGGCAATGATCCCTCAAAGGGGAACAAGTGGGGAAGGAGATCAGAAACATATCAAAAAAAAGGGATCTCCCGAAGGATCATTTTCATTTCACCACAAGGGGGTGCAAATACATGGGCTCTTCATGCATCTAAAGAAAGGAACCAAAGGGAAGAATACATCGGAGGAAAGAAAAAGAAACAAGGGGGGAGGGGAGATCTGTATCTCCCTCACCTCACTCTCTGCTCTCTCCTTCTCTTTTCTCACTTAACTTCGCTCTCACAGGAACGCTGGCTTCGAGCTTCAAGGGGTTTCTCTCAGAAGAAGACTTCCACTTTTCAGGCTTCCGAGAGTTGTTCAACCCTTCCAACCGGATTTAAGCTTCGCCTGGGTGCTCCTTTTATAGGGGCCAGAGGCCCTGCTTTGGAGGGATTCCTTCTGGGTTTTTCTTCCTCCCGTTGGTTCCTTGTTTCCCGCAACCACCACTGCTGCTGCTGACGTTGGTGACGTTGCCCTGCTGCTGCTGCTATTGTCGTGGCCTTGCTGCCGCTGTCGACGTTACCTCCGCCGAGGCTATAGTGTGACCGGGAGGGGGGCAGAGGCATGGCCTCCTCCTCCGCTGGCATATCCACCGGGAGCCACGTTGCTTTCATCATTTGCTGAAGAATGGCCGGCCGACCGACGGAATGAGCACAAGGCGGGATGGGGCTCGAGAACTTCCATTCACGGCATATGCTCGGTTGCCCTCCGGATCGAAGTGGGAGTTTTAACCACTTCAGGCTTGTTCGTCATCATGCCGTTCCCAGGAAACAGGGGACTGCATTGATGATGGGATGGCTTCACTGTACACCGGATAAAGGCATCAGAGAAAGGCTTGTTTTTAAACTAAGCACGCCGTATTAGCACTCCAAAATGGGCGCGCCGGTTTAGTGCATTCAAAGGGGTGGCCCTTTACCAGGAGCGCGCCGTTTTAACATAAAGGGAGTGGCGCTGTTTTAACAAAAGCAAGGGAGTTCATGGGGCGCACCGGACTAGCGTCTTGTAAAGGGGCGCGCCGGATTAAGCATAAGCAAGGGGGGCGCCGGTTTAAGGACCATGCAAGGGCGCACCAGATTAAGGCTATTGGAAGGGGCGCATCGGTTTAAAGACCATATAAGGGCGCGCCGGTTTAGACTTCGTCTCGGCTTCGCGGCTATTCGGATGGATGCTTATCCTCCTGTATTGCTTTAGTCGTAATGCACCGCCGTCGGGGTGTTTAGTTCAGGGCCTCTGCATCCCGATTTGGAACTTCGAGTGATCCCCGGCGCGTGCCGAACACGTGTTCGAATTCCTGAGTTTCTTTTGATTCAGCCTTTGGCAATGCCGACTGGAGAGCCGGGGCTGTCTCTTCAATACGAGGGGATTCTTTGTCGGGTGACGGAGCACCGGGTAGGTATTCGTCCTGCTTGGAGGAGGCATAAGGTTTACTAGGCCCTTCCGTCTTCGACTTGCTCTCGAGTGCTGAGATGTGCATGCCGCATGATCATTATCATTTTTTTTTTACGTCAACAGCTCCCCAGGCCCAGACTGGGGGTAGGCGTAGTAGAGCCGAAGAAATGAAGTTGCTCGAAGTCCGAGCTGGCAACAGGATAGTCAAACACCTGAAGAAGATTCCAGCCAAGTTTACCGTCTGGGAAATCATGTCCTTAGATGAAGAAACACGGCAAGCCATCATTGCTGCGCTCCAGACGCCAGCATATGTTGAAGCCTGCCTTGCAGAAATGTCACCTGAAGTAGCTGTGGCCTTCACAGAAGAGGATATGCTTCTACCTACCTGCAGTCACAATAGGCCACTCTACATGAAGGGGCAGCTGAATGGGCATCCCATCAACCGAGTATTGATCGACCCTGGGGCAGCAGTGAACATACTCCCCTATCGGGTGTATCAGAAACATTACTTTGATGTACACCTGGTCGAGGTCAGGAACGTCAAGATTGTCGACTTCAACCAGAAGTGTGAGGTCCCTATGGGGGTCGCAGTGTTCAACCTCTCCCTCGGTGACTTCACCACCAAGGTCCAGTTCCATGTGATCAACTCCAGCACCTCTTACAAGGCGTTGCTCGGCAGACCTTGGCTGCACCAAAACCGTGTGGTACCATCCACTCTGCACCAATGCATCAAGTACCCCGGCATCGGGAAAGAGGAGAGAATCTTTGCCGACCTCCATCCTTTCGAAGTGTTCGAATGTCACTTATCGGACGCAAATCTCTATTTGGAAAAGCTGAGGCAAGCCTCCCAAGCCACTCAGGACAAAGAAAAGAAGAAGGCAGAGCCTGATAGCTGGTTCCCTCCACCACCACCTGGCTATGTGGCTCCCCCTCAGGTGTCATTCATTTCTGAAGCAGAATGGGTATTCCGGGCCACCTCTCTTCCCATCTACCCTACACCGGGAACATCATACCTGGAAGACTTGCTGGAAGACGTCAGGGTCCCACCCGGGATCATCAAGCCTCTTGCAGAAGCTGACTGCCAGGTGGTTGAGTCATTAAGGACCTTCGAGGTGCCCAACCCCGGGGGTCTGCCTACCATCTTTTATGTGGCCAAGGAGCACCCAGTCAAGGGGGATGATGATTGTAGACTCCCCGATGAGCTGCACGACCCGCTCGTCCCAATCATGGGACTCCCTGACACAGCCTATCGTGTGGTCAAGATGACCAGAAAGCCAGGGATCCCCTTTTGCCAGCTCTCCAGTCAGAAGGAAATGTTCAAGAAAATGTGGAACCCACCAAACCTGGACTGGAGGTTGTTGCAAATCACCCGGCATCCAAGGTTGGGCTTTTCGCTAGAAGACTCCTAGGAAGCCGATGTGATATCAGTCTCGGCTCCATGCAGTAATAGTTGCACAGGCAATGCAGGCCCACGACAGGTTGAAGGCCGCCAGCACCTTATGCCTTTGTCCAACGAAGAGCAAGATGAAGAAATATTCCTATGGAATCCACCTCCCTGTAGGAGAAAGGGGAAGGTCCCGTCCTCCTCTGAGGGACCAACCTCGAATAACTATAGCAGCGGGGTGCCATTGCCCTCATCTGACATTGATGCAAAGGGCGGGAAAGCAAGTCAAACTCCGAGCCCCCCTCGGTGCGACTCTACCCTTTTTGCCCTGTGTTATCAACAACAACGGGAAATTGAAATGTTGAGGGCTCAATTGGCCGAAGCGACTGCACTCGTGTCTGACTTAATCAGGAGCATCTTCTGCCAACAGAACACCGACACGCGTCAGTCCCCGAATAGCGTCCCGAATGCCCCCACGCACCGAAGAAAGGAGGCAAGGGATGTAGTTGTCCCCTCAGTCAGACAATTGACCAAGCGAAATCCTACACTACATGAGAGGATGGAAAGGCCTTACTCTTTCCCGAGGAATAAGACTCGAGGAATCTTTGATTGGGCCTGCTACTACGGCAAGGTCTCCCTCCCGAGGTCTAAGAGGCCGCAAGATGCTCGCAGAAGTGGCGACCCCCTATTTTGCCCTTATCACCAACTACTGGGCCACTCTATCGAAGACTGTTACGTCTTCAAGGACATCGCTCAAGACCTGATTGAGAGAGATGAGCTCAGAATGGGAGATTATGTGGTCGCTCCGCCACGCCCCCATGTGACGGGCGGCCACGAAAGAAGCATCTACATGGTCTCAGTTCAGCACCAGATTTTTGAAGATGCAGCTGAGAATGGGCAACCCCAGCCACCAGCAGAGCAACAGCCCCCAATATGGCAATCAATCACCTCAGCCCCTGCAAAAGCCATCTATGACAATTACAAAGAAGATCCCGAAGAAGTCCTTTACTTCTCCACACAAGAGAGCCCCCCAGAGCCGCACACAGCAAGCCTAATAGAGGGGGAAACAAGCAAAGCCTCATTACCCAACGAGGCATAGCAAGAAGACGCCTATGGTGTCCTTGAAGCAGAAGATGGTGAAGACAAGGATTTCATCGACCTACTACCAGCGCCTCCAGAAATTGAAGATGGCGGCCAGGCCACAGTGGATGAGCTCGTTGAAATTAACCTAGGCACAGAAAGTGACCCCAGGCCGACCTTTCTGAGTGCCCTTCTTCCTCCACAAGAGAGGGGACAATATGTCAAGTTACTGCTATGAGCGACGTCACGTGGTTCGGGGAGCGAAGAGGACGCGGAGCGCGCGGGCTCCTCTTTGTTTGCTGCAACACAGAAGTAAAAGAAGAGAGAAGGGGCCACCACGGGAGATTGTTCCGGCGGGGCGAGCGGGACACATGTAATATAGCAAGATATGGGGGTTAAACGGCCATAGCGGGAAGTGACTCACAGCAGCCTCAGGGGGACGGGAATGGTGCAGAAATTAAATAGCAAGAATTGAAACGGCCATTGGGGAAGTGACTCGCCGCGGCCTCGAGAATATGAGCATATAAGAATATAACAGAATATAAGGAGAATATAAAGAGTGGGAATTTAAACGGCCATTGGGGAAGTGACTCGCCGCGGCCTCGAGAATATGAATAGATAAGAATATAACAGAATATAAGAGCGAGAATTTAAACGGCCATTGGGGAAGTGACTCGCCGCGCCCTCGAGAATATGAATAGATAAGAATATAACATATAAGAACGGGAATTTAAACGGCCATTGGGGAAGTGACTCGCCGCGGCCTCGAGAATATGAGCAGAATATAACAGAATATAAAGAGAATATAAGAACGAGAATTTAAACAGCCATTGGGGAAGTGACTCGCCGCGGCCTCGAGAACAAAATGTGATCGCCAGGGGCCAAAAGACCCCAAAATAAAGAAAGTGATCGTGCCTACCTCAAGAGCGGGAGATGGCGGGTTACTTCTTCCTCCCCCTTCGGCCGGCCGATGGAGAGGGCTTTCCTTGGGTACCCTTGCAAAACAACGACAAACAAGTAACGAGTGGATTAGAAAGATGAAGGTGTAGTATTCAAATCCTTACGATAAAAATAAAGAAATGATGGCAAGACACACACCTGGTTTGTGTTATCTTTTAAACCCCTCTCGGACTCGAGTAGGAGGAAAATGAGATGATGGATGCAAGAAGTATATAAGAAGAGGCGCTCTTATGAAGGGGGATAGAGGATGCGAGATGATGAATGCAAAAGAACTATGAAGAAAAGGAAAGGATTGGCGTATTGGATGTGCCGATGGTGAAATTCGGCGGAGCTCCGGCAGCGTAGGGACAACGTGGAAGCGTGGTGGATGAAGACGACCTTCCTCTCCCGAGCGTGGGCAGCCGAGAAGTCGGCAGAACCTCCACCTACAAAAGACCCCACGGGTTAGAAATGACTCCGGTAGCCTCTGGGCTCCGGCAGCCTATCGGATCTCTTAGAAGCTCCTCCAGAACTGAGGGGGTGGGCCTCTATTTATAGGACTCCGGAGGGTGGAGGCGTCCAGGACCCTGGACACCTCCATCAGGGTAAAAAAGATATTTTATTCTATTTTTATTCATTTTTTTCCGAATATTTTCATGGAGGCGTCCAGGGTCCCGGACGCCTCCATAAGTCCCACCGAACTCCGCCGAAAGTCGCACGCGGTTTAACACAACGCGTGGTTTTGGAGTGGCGACCCGTGATTTGAAAATGGGCGCGTCCAGTCGGCTGGACGTCTCCACAATTTGGATTCTTTCACACACGACAAACCGTCGTTCGGTGGGCGGTGCCCCGTGAGTGAGTTGATGGAGGCATCCAGGGGCCTGGACGCCTCCAAGAAAATATATTATTATTATTTGTGTTTTGTCTTTTATGCCAACTGGCATTTTATATTTTTTTTATATTTGTTTTTATGGAGGCGTCCAGGGGCCTAGACGCCTCCATTAATATATTATTTTTTATTTGATTTTGGGCTTTGAAAAATAAATTAAAAGAATGGGGGCGTCCAGGGGCCTGGACGCCCCCATAAAGACCCACCCGGGTCCTCAGTTCAGGCGTTGGCGGCCGCCCGGCAGACACCCTTCCTGGTTTCGGAACCTCTGATGCGTCCGACTGGTGTTGATGCCGTCCGAATGTCGTGACGAGACGATTCCAGATGCTGAGAAGGGCGGAAGAAGACTCAAGAAAAGGAAGCACTCGAGCGATTCAAAATGCGTAAGCCGTCGCGGGGCGTCGTATAATAATATGAGACTTTCTCAGGAGACGTCAGGAATCGCGTGTCTACAGCTGCCCCGCCTTGGTGTCTGCTTTGCAAGGGAGCGACACGTAGTGGAATGGTATCGAAGTGGAGTGAAATGAAGTGGGAGCGGACTGATAAGTTGATGCCAAGGTGTGATGAGACACGCTTTTGACGTTACTATTTGGAATCTTTCTAAAGTTTCAATGAGGCGACCTTGAAGGAGGTCTTTCAAATTTTGACGATTTGCTTGGACGGAGATCAAATAAGGGAGGGTGAGATGTGCGCTCAGGCACGAAATAAAAAGAGACCAACTTCTCGGTGTGGAAGTACTTGGGTCATAAACCTGCAGGTTTCACCTTTGGGGAGCTGTTACCAGCCAACGTGGAAGTGCTGCGGCCAAGGTGGGTCAAGCAAGGTAAAAAGCAAAGGAATATCTGAGGGTCTGTCCAAACAAGGGTCTCCTTTGGAAGAGCAGCGTAGGGCCGTTTCAAGGAAACTCAGTATTTCATTCGGAGTGGAATATCTCATATTTGTAAGAATTGAAGCACAACGGCTTTCGCAATCGAATCACTTGAATGATCTTCCGCAATAAATCAAAGTCCTATATGAATGCATGCTGGGCTTAAAGAAAAATTTAAAACAAACTAAAATAGAAAATAGCCAAGGATAATATTGTCAACTTCTTAAGAACGGGTCAGGATACCGATCCGGTGAGCCAACACTGGGCTGGGGCCCGTTTATCCGCGCATCAACTCACTGAATGGAACCGCCGTCCCTATGCTACCACAAGTTAACGGTCTATCCGTACAACCCAAATTCTTCCGGGATCATCACTGTTTTTGTTGAAGGGGAACTCAAATCCCATATTCGTTCGGGCCGCAAGGTCTTTGACATGTTCTAGTAGCGTAGGTATCATATACTACGATGCATGATATGGTGGGACCAACCATTGAAAGGTGGGACAGGAGATAGGACAAAGACGTCCGTTAGTAAAACCTGCACAGGCCAGCATGGATTAATAACATCAGAAAGTAACAGAATCGTAACAGAATCGCACCACAATGGAAAGGAGGTCTAGCCAAAATTCTGACGACTGACCAGTGTAGCGCCTCTCCTTTCCTACACTTCTTCTCTTGCACCAAGTTGTTTCGAGGCATGCCTTACGAGACTTTTGCCCTGGACAGAAGGGAACTACTTTGCACGGAGGGATTCTGTTGCTTTCTTTTGGGCGCGTCCAGGCGCGAGGACGCGTCTTAACCCTCGAATTCAAATTTAAAGTGCCGGGTGGCCTTTCTTCTCCCGTGCCTTACCCGCAAACGAGCCCGCCTTCCGCCGAAACTCGCTCGCCCGTCTTTATCTTCTTCCCCTCGATCGATGGAGTTCGGTGGGCCAGACCATGGTGAAGGTGGAGAGGGATGAGGGACTCCTCGACCGAGGAGGGACACGCAAGAGCACGGAACGGCGTCCATGGAGGAGGAAGGGCCGCTTCGGGCCCCCGAGGGACCCGAGGGGGCTGATGGTGCAGAAGGAGGTGAACACGGTCTGGTAGGTCCTCGGATCTTCTCCTTTGATCCATTTTGAGTTTTGAAGCGAGCCGTGGGGGGAAAAGGTTTTGGCGAGTGTTGCACTCAAATGATGGACGCGTCCTTGACAGGAGACGCGTTCTTGTTATGACGTGAGGCCCTTCTTTCTTGATGCAGGACATGGCAGAGATCCCGGGTTTGGCCGATGAATGGGCGAGTGCAGATGAGCCGAGCCGTGTCAGGAAGGAGAGTCGCGGCAAGGCGAAGCTCGAGGATTGGCGCATACGTCTCCCTGGACAGCAAGGGGCGTACTGGTGCAGGATAGTGCCGACTTCCTGCGGCAACAGAGAGAGAGAGAGTTACGTGGGTCTTCCCCGAGCCGGGGATACGCGCGACGTCAACGGGTCGCGTGCCCAATTAGCTGAGGTCAGGCGGCAGCTGGCCGCCACTCAACAGGAACTGTCGCTCCTGGTAAGCTAAGTGCTGCATTTTCTATTTTTAAATGTGGAGCTTAGCTGACGGCTGTTGTTTGTTCGTTCCAGCGTGCCCAGCAGATAGCGATGGTAGGAGTGGTTGGCGGCGCATCTTCCAGTTCCTCGGCCCCTTTTCTTGAGATTGCCTCCCTCCTGGAGCAACTTGCTGGTGCGGTGGCTCGGGCTGCCCGGGCAGAAGAGGAGCGTGATGCCTGGGTGGCGACTGTAGCAGAGCTGCGACATCATGGTGAGGAGAGAGCTTCTCCAGACATCCTGGAGTTAAGGGTTCTTCTGCATATGATGAGGAGAGAGACAGAGAGAGAGAAAGCCGAGAGAAGGTCCGAGCGACAGCGATATCAGGCCGAGAGGAGGGCCTTGGAGGCCTAGGTGAGGGAGCTCCAGCTGGGCCTTCAGGTCACGGTGCAGAGGCTAGGAGCGATGGAGACGCGCTACGAGAGAGCGCAAGAGTTCGGGGAGCGACTGCGCCAGTCTGGTCGCTTTGCCGCTAGTGGCTTCTTCGCCACGTTAGGGGAGGAGCAGCGAGTCATTGCTGTGAAGCCGGCGCCATGAGACGAGGCGGGTGCTGCTGCACGGGGATCCAGAAAGCTTCTGAGGGACCCTCACCTCAGGGGAGAGGAGAGTGACGTCTAGAGGGACGAGCACGAAGATAATGGCACGAGTTGGGGAGCCAGTGGACCCGCCTCATCTTATGATTGTAGTGTTTATGACAGCTTATGTAGAATTATGAATGGAGTGATTTGATTTTCTGCTGCTTGTTTGTTCTCTTGTGCGTTCCTTCTTCCCTATACTTCTTCTCCTTTACACTGTTCCCATGTGATGGGTCTGTCGAGACTCCGCCCCAAGCGGAGAATCGCGTCTTGTTGTGACCATTTTCCACGGGAATCTGCCGTCGAAATCAATAATGACGGCCCTAGTTCCTTCTCCCGGATGTTGTGTCAAGTTTTGCGGATGTCCTCCAAAACATGATAGGGTATCCCTAGACAACATAGGGGGCTAGTCGTCATATTCTTCGTCCAATCAATCACCCTGTGCGAGCGGTGAAGTGACACACGGGACCGCATGGCAGGTGCTTCATCGCGAGGGCTATCATTAATAGGTGATGGAGGCAATCTTGGCCCGCACTCCTTCCATTTCTATAAATTCTTGTCCCTTTTATCCTCCCAGGTATATCGAGGGCTAACTCGAGGAGCACAAGTTCTCACGGGAGAGGAGGAGTTCAAAATTCTGAGAGTTGGATGGAGGGCGAATCTTCTCACTCCTCGAAGAGAAGCAGGTCCAGTGGTAGTAGTTCCAGGAGGCTTTCGGACCTCGAAGGGCACTTCAGCGAAAGGGCCCAATCACAACTCGTAAGCTGAGCTTTCCTGCCCTTTTCTCATTCTTTCTTCCTTCCTCTTGACAACACCCTTCTCCATTTCTTATGCACGCACAGAGTGTGATGAAATCACACATTTCATGGGAGTTAGCAGTGGCCGCATACAGGGGTCTCCCGGATTTTTAGAAGGCGAGGCTAGACGTGATGGGATTTGGCACCTTTCTTCTGATCGAGCCTCTCGAGCTCGACCTGGCCCTGATCCAAGCCTTGTGTGAGAGATGGGATCTAGTGAGTCGGGCATTCCTGATGCCCTGGGGGCACATGGTGCCCAGTTTGGAGGATGTGGTCCAGATCACAAGCCTGAAGGTGGAGGGCGAGGCAGTGACCGGGGTCACTTATGCGGATTACCGAGAAGGTGCTCGGAAGCTACTGGGTTTGGACCTATATGGTCGGAAAAATAGGTCGGTAGCTAGGGCGTCCCTCATGGATGCATTAGGGCTCACCGACACTCGTCGGCGGGACGACGAATCCTTAGAAGAGTTCATGGAAAGGATGGAAATAGGATGCCGTGCCGTGTACTGCACAGATTTCGGCAACTGGGAAAGATGCAACATAGATTTGAGGAGATTTCTCCTCTTCCTTTTGGGGAGATTGGTACTGAGCTCGAAAGGGGACGGTATCTAATGTCACTTCCTGGAGCTGCTATCAGACCTTGAAAGAGTAGGATACTATGCCTGGGGAGCTGCCATGCTGGCACACTTGTTTGCAGGCCTGTTCCAAGAAGCGGATCGTGAGGTGGCTGTGAGTGGTTTCACACCATTCATCCAGGTATTTTTGGTTTTGCTTGTTTTGTATTTTTTTTATTTTTGCAAGGTACTGATGACCTGCGCCGAACAGCTGTGGAGCTATTATTACCTCCCGATGGGGAGAGCTTGGTATTGGCGACCCGCGATGGTGTCGCTAGCCAGGCGGTGGGAACCCATCATGAGTGCGGCACCCCTAACCTACCAACTGATGGTGCTAAGGCGGGAGCTACAGGAGTTTCCTGCAGCGATGGTAAACTGGAGACCCTACTCAGACATGGTCGATGCCGACCAACCGTGAGTTGGCGAGCCAGTGGACCCGCCTTATCTCTATGATTGTAGTGTTTATGACAGCTTATGTAGAATTGTGAATGGAGTGATTTGATTTTCTGCTGCTTGTTTGTTCTCTTGTGCGTTCCTTCTTCCCTACACTTCTTCTCCTTTGCACTGTTCCCATGTGATGGGTCTGCCGAGACTCCACCCCAAGCGGAGAATCGCGTCTTGTTGTGACCATTTTCCATGGAAATCTGCCGTCGAAGTCAATAATGACAGCCCTAGTTCTTCTCCCGGATGGTGTGTCAAGTTTTGCGGACGTCCTCCAAAACATGATAGGGTATCCCTAGACAACATAGGGGGCTTGTCGTCATATTCTTCGTCCAATCAATCACCCTGTGCGAGCGATGAAGTGACACACGGGACCGCATGGCAGGTGCCTCATCGCGAGGGCTATCATTAAAAGGTGATGGAGGCAATCTTGGCCCGCACTCCTTCCATTTCTATAAATTCTTGTCCCTTTTATCCTCCCAAGTATATCGAGGGCTAACTCGAGGAGCACAAGTTCTCACGAGAGAGGAGGAGTTCAAAATTCTGAGAGTTGGATGGACGGCGAATCTTCCCACTCCTCGAAGAGAAGCAGGTCCAGTGGTAGTAGTTCCAGGAGGCTTTCGGACCTCGAAGGGTACTTCAGCGAAAGGGCCCAATCACAACTCGTAAGCTGAGCTTTCCTGCCCTTTTATCATTCTTTCTTCCTTCCTCTTGACAACACCCTTCTCTATTTCTTATGCACGCATAGAGTGTGATGAAATCACACATTTCATGGGAGTTAGCAGTGGCCGCATACAGGGGTCTCCCGGATTTTCAGAAGGCGAGGCTAGACGTGATGGGATTTGGCACCTTTCTTCGGATCGAGCCTCTCGAGCTCGACCTGGCCCTGATCCAAGCCTTGTGTGAGAGATAGGATCCAGTGAGTCGGGCATTCCTGATGCCCTGGGGGCACATGATGCCCAGCTTGGAGGATGTGGTCCGGATCACAAGCCTGAAGGTGGATGGCGAGGCAGTGACCGGGGTCACTTATGCGGATTACCGAGAAGGTGCTCGTAAGCTACTGGGTTTGGACCTATATGGTCGGAAAAATAGGTTGGTAGCTAGGGCGTCCCTCATGGATGCATTAGGGCTCACCGACACTCGTCGACGGGACGACGAATCCTCAGAAGAGTTCATGGAAAGGATGGAAATAGGATGTCGTGCCGTGTACTGTACAGATTTCGGCAACTGGGAAAGATGCAACATAGATTTGAGGAGATTTCTCCTCTTCCTTTTGGGGAGATTGGTACTGAGCTTGAAAGGGGACGGTATCCAATGTCGCTTCCTGGAGCTGCTATCAGACCTTGAAAGAGTAGGATACTATGCCTGGGGAGCTGCCATGCTGGCACACTTGTTTGCAGGCCTGTTCCAAGAAGCGGATCGTGAGGTGGCTGTGAGTGGTTTCACACCACTCATCCAGGTATTTTTGGTTTTGTTTGTTTTGTATTTTTTTTGTTTTTGCAAGGTACTGATGACCTGCACCGAGCAGCTGTGGAGCTATTATTACCTCCCGATGGGGAGAGCTCGGCATTGGCGACCCGCGATGGTGCCGCTAGCCAGGTGGTGGGAACCCATCATGAGTGCGACACCCCTAACCTACCAACTGATGGTGCTAAGGCGGGAGCTACAGGAGTTCCCTGCAGCGATGGTAAACTGGAGACCCTACTCAGACATGGTCGATGCCGACCAACTGTGGGTTCTAGCAAGTCGTGCCTGGTTCGGACAGGAATTGTGGATGCACTGCCTGAATGAAATTGAGCCGCTTCGGCTACGATTGGTTATGAGGGTTTTGGGACTGGCTCAAGAATGGGTGGATTCAGCTGCGCCACCTCGCGTTGGGAGAGAGACGCGAGGACCGGCGACCTGCATTGACTGGCGTGTGCGATTCCCCGAACAGTATGAAGATTGGCAACGGGGTGACATAATCGTGGAATCGCAAGCACGGGATAGTGAGGATTACCTGCGTCTATACAAGACAAGGTACGCAGAGCGGTTCCAACCCCGGGGACTTGCGGAGGTAGGTCTCCCCTTTTTCTCTTTTCTTCTTTCTCCCTTTTTTAGTTTTCTGGTGGAAATGTTGACTCGTATGGCTGCATGATATCCGTGATACGATGATAGCGACTTTACGAACTCGCTTGGCAGAGATGGAGCAACGGTTGGGCGATGCCCGCGGAGCTACGAGCGCCTTGGTAGGTGTACAGTGCGTTCCTAATTAAAACCCCAGATTCCAGATGTTGGCTGCTAATTCACGCGGTCGTAGCATGCCCAGATTGGCGTGGCTTCCCCAGCGATGGGAGTAGGTGGTGCCTCTTCCAGCTTGTGGATTCCCACCTCAGAACTTGACTTGCTTCATGAGCAACTTGCTCACGCCACGCAGCGTGCTGCGGAGGCAGAAGGGATGCTCTGTATACAGGTAAAAGTTTCAGTGTTGAGTTCTCTTTGTTTACGCCTTATCGCGTATCTGAGATGGTACACTCGGCAGGAAAAGGAGACGGAAGAAGCGCTTGCCCAAGCTGCGCAGAGGGAGGCTAGGATAGCAGAACTGGAGAGGGAACTGTGGCGTCATCCTGATGATGACTCTTCCAGGGATGCTATGGAACTGAGGATCACTCTCCAGTTGGAGAGGGAAGACCGTGAGAGAGAACGGGGAGAGAGAGAAAGAGACGTAGAGAGAGAAAGAGCCATTAGATTGACTGAAAGGGAGGAATGAAGGGCCATAGAGGCCCAACTATTCGAACTCCGAACCAGCCTTGGTCTTGCTGAACAGTGGTTGAGAGATGGTGAGGAGCGCTACCGAAGAGCACGAGAGCGTGGCTTTCATGTTGGTAGCTTCTCTGCTGTTTCCGTGGATCAACGCCGGTGTGTGAGAATAGGAAGGGGAATACAGAGAGGTAGGAGTACCGCTTTTCGTAGTTGGGTAGCACCCTTGAGAGCGTTTTACCCGGAGAGTAGTGGGACGAGTGATGCAGAGAGAGAGGGCGGAACTTGATGTAATTTTTTTGTTTTGGAAAGGAATAAAATACAAGGTTTGGTCTGTTTGGTTTTCACCTTTACTTTTGTCGCCTCGAATCCCTGCACACATCACTGAAACAAACAAATCAGAATTTTTGTTCTGACTTGGCCCCTTGCTCAATAAGCAAATGGTCACATTGACTGTCCTTGATAACTGGTCAAGGGGCCAAGCCTTTATTAACGAAGGTAAGAGAAAGATGTGGTGATGATGGATGCAACAAACAAGTATGCGAATGCAAATGATATTAAAGTGAAATGCTGCATACAAATGCAATCATGCAGAATTGATTTATTTTTCTTTTTATATTTGGCATTTTTTGTTGTTGTTTTGTTATAAGAAATTTTTTGTACATTTTCTCTTTTTCCCTTTTTTGTTGTTTTTATCATTTCAATTTTTTGTTGCTAACGCCTGGCAAGCACCCAAATGGCACCTAACCTACGTGAGAACAGGGGTTTCTTACTAACCTCTCAGGTATCCTAAGTGCACATCTAGGTTGATTTGGGCCTCTAGACCCCTCGAATGATGATCCCATCGGCTAAGACTTACCCTGATGACAATACCGTCATGCCATGCTTAGGCTCCCAGTCGCTTCCGACCATAGGGATTCACCCAAAAGGTGTTTGAGGTAAGAGATTTGCCCGACCCGGGTCTGTTTCCTCACAACTCTAGATGGTATATGATGAAACACCCTGGAACTCCAATGACCAACTGCGCGACGCTGACCCGGAATCAGACGCCGTCGCACCCATAGGTGACGCGCTTGCATTGGCCTAAGCCCAAGGTTAAGCAAGAAGACATCAAGGCGGTAAACATGGGTCTTGACCAGCCAGAAACACAGAGACTCCTTCGCAGCGATAGCTTTTGCTTTTCAAAGTAGGCAACCATATGTGTATATTAAAATAAGGTCGCAGACCTTGGCGGGTTTTGCCCTTTAGAAACTCCATCTAGCTTTCATCTTCAAAGGAAGAAGGAAGAGCGTGGGGGGTAAACCTCCTGAGAGGATCGGTAAAACCGTTAACCCGGCGAGCCAATAAGGGTCCATTTAACTCTTTCCTTTTGGACAACTTCAGACCAAATCTCGAGCATTTACATTCCACGGCCCCTTTTGTGGATTCAGACTTTTGCTTTGAGGGGTTCCGTTTATCGCAACAGGCACGGTCACGACCAGGCTTTTCTCTTGATTTTGATTTTGTGTTTTCTTTTTGCGAGGGAAATATAGTCGTTTGACGTTATGGGCTTCCTTTCGTATGCCTGCGGGGACACTGCCCTCTTCTCGTGCTCTGATCGATGCTCGAGGAAATGGATCCTATTCTTGCCCTTGGGGGTTTGAGTTTTGGTTTCTCATGCTCAGCGTTTTAAGGGCGCCGACTATCTCATTTGGTCGAGGAGAAAAGAATAAAGATTACAGCTTCTGGAGATCTTCCGGATGAGGCCCCACCGTAGATGATGCTGCCAACTTTTTTGGGATAAAATACGTAAATGGATACGTGTTGGCTTCCTTTGAGCGAGCATAGGCCGATGTGGCCGGACATGGATCTCTACGGTTCTGGCAAACCAAGACCCGGTGCCTACCAAGCCTTAATGGGCCCTATCCTCACATGAAGGTTGGATGCAGCGACTTAACTACATGGTGACCACCAGGCATTGGCATTTTGAATTTTCCATATTTTTAGTGATTTTCAATATTTTTTTGTTGTTTTTGATGTTTTCTATCTTTTCATCATTTTTTTGTTTTGTGCTAAGGGTAGTATTTCTTAAGATAAAGCTCATTCCAAGGGTGGGATAACTCGGTCCCTTCGGCGTTGATTAGCTTGTAGGCGTTGCTAGGGTACACGGCTTGAATTACATATGGTCCTTCCCAATTGGGTTGGAGCTTAGAACGCGGTCCTCCAGGTTTGACAAAAATTCTTTGATGTGACACAACCTAGGACTCAACAAGCAAGCACAATTAAGCATTAAAAAACGGACCGATAATAGCAACCGCTCACCCGATGCTCACTAAGACCCGGGGTAACTTGGTAATGCCAAGGGGAGGTTGTGTGGGCTAGGCCCTTGCTGGTAGAGGGCCAGAAAGGCCAAGGTTTGATTCCCCAAGGGTACGGCAGTCCAAATCAAGGGTCCGACGAAGTGCCAAAGGGCACGGGTTCCACTCTCTTCCCAAGATGATCACTTATAGCAAATGAGCTTAAGGATCGGGCTCTCATCACGGCCAGCGGAGTTTATGAACTAATATTGAAAGAACAAGAATGAATTAGAGCAAAGTTTTGGAGCACTCACTCGACCGGTTTGAAGAAACCGGTCCCGCTCGGAGACGAGGGCGAGCGGGGAAGCGTGGGTTCCCCACACGCCGCGCCGGGGTAGCTTGACCTGTTTAAGCTATTACAACACTACACCTCTCGCAGGAGGGGGATCTTGGGGTGGGGGTTAATGGATTACAATCAAACTACCTCCACGCAGGGAGGGGCCTTCAGCCGGCCAAGCGGGGTGGGGAAAACTAGGGCTAAAATGATGATGAAGTTGATGCCGAATCTGCCTTCTCTCGATAATTGTGGATAGACAGTCGGTACTGTGGCTGCAGAACTTGATCAGGAATTTTTATGAGGGCGAGACCAGTGAGGAAATCTTCATTACTGGAACTAGAGTGCCTCTGAATTTTACCGAATTCTTCTGGGGTCACTGCTGGCCTGGGCAGGAGCTCGAACAGGGTCGCTGATTCCCGGACTGACAGCAACTGGTTATTAACAGCAGGAAGAAGAGGTTGCCCCGGCCGCTCCCGAACTCCAAATCAGGTGCCGCCAGAACCGTTGGAACCGTGGACGGGTCTTCTTTACAGCAGAACAAACGGGGACACCAAACAATGCCGGAGAAGAACAGTGGATCCAGAAGAATGAGGGGAGGTCGGTGCAGACTGTATGGAAGTAGAGTCGCACTACCGAGGAATAAAATTGATAACTTCTGCTAACGGATGCCGAACGGGATTCTGCTTCTTGATTCCGAAAGTAGACAGGAAGAAGAAGAACTTTGTAGAAGAGCTCGTGGCCTGGTTCCTCCTGGGCTCATCGTGGTGAAGCTTTTTCTCCGGCTTAGAACCTCTGCAGGGGGCAGATCGGTATAGTAACAGTAGGTTGCAGAGGATGTACTGGCAGCTCCCGAACTCGTAATCGAGCACCGTCAGAGTCGTTGGAATTGTAGATGAATCCTCTTCTCAGAAAAACTGACGGAAAGTCCAGACGATGCCGGAGAAGACCAGAGAACTCTGAACACTGTTGACTGGTCGGAGCAGACTGTGGGTAGCAGGATTGCGAAGCTGAGGGAGAAAATTGGTAACTCCTACTACCGGATGCCAAACGGGGTTCTACTTTTTGATTATGAAAGTAGAGAGGGAGAGGTAGAACTTTTTAGAAGAACCCTTGGCCTGATTCCTCCGAGGTTTGGCGTGGTGAAGCTTTCTCTCCGACTCAGGACCTCTGCAGGGACACCTCTGCGCAGTCGGGTAAGAATGGACCTCCAAAGCAGCACCGATCTCCGATGGGGATGAAACCATGACCGTTGCGAAGAGAACAGGCAGATGCTTCCGTGGATGCCTCTTGAGCCTTCAGATTCTCTGGGATGTGGTCGAGGTCGCCTCTTCAAACTGCTACTATTCTGCTGCCAGCGAACTGAAAACTGAAGGTTGAAGATGGTGGGGGAAATGGGGTATATGGGAGGGGAAATGGAAGTGGATGAGTGTGGGGAGAACCCTGGCTGTGAGGGGGTCTAGGAGGGGATGTTCCAAGGTGTGAGAGGGGAAGAATAGGGTCTGGAAGGGGGTCTAATAGGTGGTGGGAGGAGGAGCTATGAATTTTGGCTTCGAGGGAGAAGGAGGAAGGTGGGGGGCACAAGTGGGTGGAGGGCATGTGAGTTTGAATTTCCTTTAATGTGGGGTGATCAATGGTGGTCTTGGGGATGGGAAGAGATGCCTTGGGAAGGTGGAGGGCTGCTTTGGGTAGTGGGAAGGGTGCTTGGGGAAGTGGGTGGGGTAGTTGGGGGTTGGGAGGTGGAGCTAGGATTGGTGGAAGCTCTCTTGGGACTAGGGGGTGGAGTAATGGGGTGTGTGGGGAAGGGGAGTGGCCTTTAATGGGGGTAGGTGAGAGAGTGGTGGTTGGGAAGGGAGGAGAGAGAAAATTTTTGAAATTGGGTGTGGAGGAGAGAGAAAGTGGAGTGAAAATAGAGATTAAGAGAGGGAAGGGTGGAGAATCTCTCCCCTAGGGTCTCTCACCCAAAAAATAGAATCTCTCCACTAGATAAGAAGTGTAAACTCTCAAAATGGCAAATTTTTCATTCATTGATTCATTAAGTTGAAATGGGGGGA
This sequence comes from Amorphophallus konjac, assembly GCA_022559845.1. Classification (NCBI taxonomy): domain Eukaryota; kingdom Viridiplantae; phylum Streptophyta; class Magnoliopsida; order Alismatales; family Araceae; genus Amorphophallus; species Amorphophallus konjac. The sequence goes on along the minus strand of CM040125.1, from coordinate 286,635,926 downwards.
ATGGGGTCCTATATATAGGAAACCCACATTTCTAAAAAAGTCCCTGACAATTGACTTAATGACAAATAACCGAGGGGGTAAGGGAGAGCCCTTGGGCCAAGCTCAATGAGTTGGGCCCAATAGCTAACTAGACAACCTAATGACACTCAAACTTAGGGAAATGAACACAAGACCTAGGAACATGACTCAAATAAAAGGAAAAATACATCAAATGACTCAAATAAAAATTACATAGGACTCAAAATTAAATGACTAGACCATGCCGGATGAAACCGGGACGCGGAGACGAGCTGTGAACGTGGGCATGGGAGGTGATGTCCCCATCATACTCCCGGGGTGCGGAGAACTCGACTCTGTCGAGTAAGTGTCCTTCCCTCCTTGGAGGGTGTAGAAGTGGTACTGCCCTCAAGTCTTCCGAACGAGACCAATCCATCCACCTGCCGAGATAGTGCTCGTATATCTTGCTCCTGGTGGTAGTGACCTGTTCATCCAATATTCGTTCAATGCGCTCACGCTGGGCTCTCCAAGCTGGTGGACTCTCCTCACGGGTGGGTGCTCTCTCAATGGAGGGAATAGGCTCAATATCCTCACTAGGTACCACTGCGGGTCCCTTGTATGGCACTAGGTCGGCGACACTGAATGTGGGACTTACCCCATATTCCTCAGGGAGATCTAACTCATAGGCATTTGCACCAATGCACCTTAGGACCTGGAAGGGACCAGCCTCAGGTGGCCTCAATTTGGAGATGGCTCCCGAGGAGAGTCTCTCCGTCCTTACCATCACAAAGTCACCCTTATGGAATTCTTGGTGATGTCGATGAGAGTTGGCTTGCCTTTTATAAGTCACATTCTTCTTGCTAATGTGCTTGCGGATCTCTTTATGCAATGTTGTGTATGCAGACATTCTGGGGGTGATGGGTGGACCTGGACAACCAAAAGTAGACCTATCGTGTAATGATGAAGTGTAGACTTTGGTTAGTCTAGGTGGGCCGGGGCACCCGTAGGTGGCCCTATCATGCAAATTGGTGATAAATATTAGGGGACCCGGACATCCGTAGATGCCTTTGACATGCTTAAGACCCATGATGAATGAAGGTGGACCATGACATCCGAATATGGACCACTCATACTTTCTACTTGACATGTGGGTGATATGAATGAATGGACCCAACATAGTGTTCATGCCAAGGTGTATGGTAAGCCTAGACACATGCATGCTTTTCCCAAAGGTGACTTCCATGTGTATAGGTGTGGGACAACCTTTGAACTCCCATTGGAAAGGATCGAATGGATCTAAGAAGGTGGTCATCATGGGGTGGGGCACAACCTTATTACCTAGGGATATGTGGCCCAAGGTCATGGCTCCCAAGGTGTAACCAGGGTCTAGGATGGGGTGGATTGGATCAAACATGGTGGGTTGGGATAGGGAAAGGTGGGTGGTGGATAAGGTGGTTGGGTCCCATGGGTTCTTTGACCCCCATTGGAAGGGATCAAAGGGATCATAAAAAGGGTTATCGAGGGGGAGGGGCCCTATGTCCTCAAGATCCTCAAGTGGTGGTGGGTCATCCTCCTCTAATGAGACAATTGGGCCGAAGTTCTTTGTGAGTGGGTCGACCATGAGGGAAGGGCTTGACTTTCCACCCGATATAAGAAGCTCCAAATTGAGGAGAAGGTCGGGCTCCTCGGGTGTGGGGAGGAATAGAATGAGGTCACTAGTGTAGCATCCAATGGTGCAAACCGAGGTGATAGACCCGACACAAAGGTGTAGGAGGTCAAGGCTCCTAGATTGGTGGGCCATGGGGGTCAACAAGCCGGTCAACTCATATTGCCAAGCTAAGCCCTTGAGAAGGTCCTCTAAGGTTTCCACTTGGTAGGATGTTTAGATTATGGTGTGATAGGAGGAGATGTGCACTATGGGAAGGTTTTCCTTTATGGGAAGGCAATCGTGGGCCGTGATCTCTCTTATTGGGCTCTTCTTTAGCCAACTAATAAGGGGTTCCTCTAAGATGAGTTTGACCCTAACTAGAGAGGGTGGTGTAACGTGAAGGTCACCATGTGATGCTTCTTCTTCTTCTTGGTCATGGGTTTCCTCCAAGGTAGGGAGTGGGTTTGGGGTGTTCACCACTATTAGATCGAGTATGGGTTCTTCTTCCAAGGAGGTGAGAGGGGCTTTTGAGGGTGTGGTGATGATTGGGGCATGGTGTATCCGGGGTGGTAGGTAGTGGGAAACTTGGGTTAGGATAGGTAAGGGTAGTAGTGGAGGATTTGGTGGGAGTTGGATTGGGGTAGGGAGAGGAAGATGGGTGGGTTGAAGGGGTTTGGGTTGATTAGTTTTGGGAGGAGTGTCCCCTTTTGGGGGTGATGGAGAGGTAGTGGTGAGGGTTACCATGGGCCTAGGTGGAGAGTTGGTCATGGGGCCCAATTGGGTATGGGGACCTATGGTTGTGGTGTGGACTTGGAGGTGGGGTGTAAATGTAGTGGTTGGGGTAGGAGAGATGGGAAGTGGTGGGGAATGGGTGATTGGGGTCTTGGATTGACTGGGTGGGGATGATGGAGTTAAAGTACTTCTTGGACTTTGGTGATTTGAGTAGGAGGGAGAGGGTTGGAGAGTGTAGGTTTTTCTAAGCTCGGTCTTCATCTCATCCCAAGTGCTAATTGGAGCCTCCCTACTGATCTTTCTCAAACCTTCCACAACTAACCAATGAGTTTTAGCTTGTTTGGAGAGGTGTGCCTTGGCTAGCCTCATTCTCCTTCCTTCGTTCAAGGGGAAACCTTTAAAGAATTGGTCTAGGGAAATCTCCCAATCTAGGTAAAGGCTTGGGCTGTTGGATCCATCAAAGGCGGGGGTTTTGATTTTCAAGTGTTCTAAAAATATGGTTTGTAGATTTCCCCAAAGGTCACTCTCATTCACTCTTGGTACACGGCTATTTCCTTCAAGTCGATCGAGTCGAGACATGATATCTTCAAGCCGATTAAGGACATTAGGTAGGGCTTCTATGATAGAGGTGTTGCTACCCACTTTGTTGGCAATGGAGCTTCCATGAGGATTTGGGCTTATTGGGAAAGTTGATGGGGATGGATATGACGGGTATGAAGTGGCCATTCTAGTTGACATGGGAGATGCAACCGAGGATTCTAAATACATAAACATGCCCTAGGACCAACTTGTGGAGAGACAAGTTGTGAACTTGCTCTGATACCAATTTGATGTGACACAACCTAGGACTCAACAAGCAAGCACAATTAAGCATTAAAAAACGGACCGATAATAGCAACCGCTCACCCGATGCTCACTAAGACCCGGGGTAACTTGGCAATGCCAAGGGGAGGTTGTGTGGGCTAGGCCCTTGCTGGTAGAGGGCCAGCAAGGCCAAGGTTTGATTCCCCAAGGGTACGGCAGCCCAAATCAAGGGTCCGACGAAGTGCCAAAGGGCACGGGTTCCACTCTCTTCCCACGATGATCACTTATAGCAAATGAGCTTAAGGATCGGGCTCTCGTCACGGCCAGCGAAGTTTATGAACTAATATTAAAAGAACAAGCATGAATTAGAGAAAATTTTTGGAGCACTCACTCGACCGGTTTGAAGAAACTGGTCCCGCTCGGAGACGAGGGCGAGCGGAGAAGCGTGGGTTCCCCACACGCCGCGCCGGGGTAGCTTGACCTGTTTAAGCTATTACAACACTACACCTCTCGCAGGAGGGGGATCTTGGGGTGGGGGTTAATAGATTACAATCAAACTACCTCCACGCAGGGAGGGGCCTTCAGCCGGCCAAGCGGGGTGGGGAAAACTAGGGCTAAAACGATGATGAAGTGAAGATGCCGAATCTGCCTTCTCTCGGCAATTGTGGATAGACAGTCGGTACTGTGGCTGCAGAACTTGATCAAGAATTTTTCCAAGGGCGAGACTAGTGAGGAAATCTTCGTTACTGGAACTGGAGCGCCTCTGAATTTTACCAAATTCTTCTGGGGTCGCTGCTGGCCTGGGCAGGAGCTCGAATAGGGTCGCTGATTCCCGGACTGACAGCAACTGGTTACTAACAGCAGGAAGAAGAGGTTACCCCGGCCGCTCCCGAATTACAAATCAGGTGCTTCTAGAACCGTTGGAACCGTGGACGGGTCCTCTTTGTAGCAGAACAAACGGGGATGCCAAACGATGCCGGATAAGAACAATGGATCTAGAAGAGTGAGGGGAGGTCGGTGCAGGCTGTGGGGAAGTAGAGTTGCACTATCGAGGAATAAAATTGATAACTTCTGCTAACGGATGCCGAATGGGATTCTGCTTCTTGAATCCGAAAGTAGACAGGAAGGAGAAGAACTTTGTAGAAGAACTCGTGGCCTGGTTCCTCTTGGGTTCGTCGTGGTGAAGCTTTTTCTCCGGCTTAAAACCTCTGCAGGGGGCAGATCGGTGCAGTAACAGCAGGTTGCAGATGATGTACCGGCAGCTCCCGAACTTGGAATTGAGCACCGTCAGAGTCGTTGGAATTGTGGACGAATCCTCTTCGCAGAAAAACTGACAGAAAGTCCAGACGATGCCAGAGAAGACCAGGGAACTCTGAACACTGTTGACTGGTCGGAGCAGACTGTGGGTAGCAGGACTGCGAAGCTGTGGGAGAAAATTGGTAACTCCTGCTATTGGATGCCAAACGGGGTTCTACTTTTTGATTCTGAAAGTAGACAGGGAGAGGTAGAACTTTGTAGAAGAACCCTTGGCCTGATTCCTCCTAGGTTTGGCGTGGTGGAGCTTCCTCTCCGACTCAGGACCTCTGCAGGGACACCTCTGCGCAGTCGGGGAAGAATGGACCTCCAAAGCAGCACCGATCTCCGATGGGGATGAAACCATGAACGTTGCGAAGAGGATAGGCATACGCTTCCGTGGATGCCTCTTGAGCCTTCAGATTCTCTGGGATGTGGTTGGGGTCGCCTCTGCAAACTGATACTCTTCTGCTGCCAGCGAACTGAAAACTGAAGGTTGAAGATGGTGGGGGGAAATGGGGTATATGGGAGGGGAAATGGAAGTGGATGAGTGTGGGGAGAAACCTGGCTGTGAGGGGGTCTAGGAGGGGATGTTCCAAGGTGTGAGAGGGGAAGAATATGGTCTGGAAGGGGGTCTAACATGTGGTGGAAGGAGGAGCTACGAATTTGGACTTGGAGGGAGAAGGAGGAAGGTGGGGGGGCACAAGTGGGTGGAGGGCATGTGAGTTTGAATTTCCTTTAATGTGGGGTGATCAATGGTGGTCTTGGGGATGGGAAGAGATGCCTTGGGAAGGTGGAGGGCTGCTTTGGGTAGTGGGAAGGGTGCTTGGGGATGTGGGTGGGGTAGTTGGGGGTTGGGAGGTGGAGCTAGGATTGGTGGAAGCTCTCTTGGGACTAGGGGGTGGAGTAATGGGGTGTGTGGGGAAGGGGAGTGGCCTTTAATGGGGGTAGGTGGGAGAGTGGTAGTTGGGAAGGGAGGAGAGAGAAAATTTTCGAAATTGGGTGTAGAGAAGAGAGAAAGTGGAGTGAAAAAGAGAGATTAAGAGAGGGAAGGGTGGGGAATCTCTCCCCTAGGGTCTCTCACCCAAAAAATGGAATCTCTCCACTAGATAAGAAGTGTAAACTCTCAAAATGGCAAATTTTTCATTCATTGATTCATTAAGTTGAAATGGGGGGAATGGGGTCCTATATATAGGAAACTCACATTTCTACAAAAGTCCCTGACAATTGACTTAATGACAAATAACCGAGGAGGTAGGGGACAGCCCTTGGGCCAAGCCCAATGAGTTGGGCCCAATAGCTAACTAGACAACCTAATGACACTCAAACTTAGGGAAATGAACACAAGACCTAGGAACACGACTCAAATAAAAGGGAAAATACATCAAATGACTCAAATAAAAATTACATAGGACTCAAAATTAAATGACTAGACCATGCCGGATGCAACCGGGACGCGGAGACGAGCTGTGAATGTGGGCATGGGAGGTGATGTCCCCATCATTCTTTTTACGACCATCTCACCGACTTTGAATTTTCTCTCAACGACTTTCTTTTGGTAAAAGCGAGCGAGTCTATTTTGATACACACGCGCATGTTCGGCAGCGGCCAGCCGCTTCTCATCCAAGAGTTCCAACTGGGCGAGGAGTGAATTACGACGATCGTCGAGGGGAAATTCCTCGTCCAATTGTACCCTGAGAGAAGGGATCAGAGTCTCGTACGGGACTACCGCTTCCATACCATAAGTAAGGGCAAATGGAGTCTGTCCGGTGGGAGTACGGATTGAGGTGCGATAGGCCCATAGGGCTTCGATAAGTTTTTTTGGCCAGTCTGAAAACTTACTAGACTCGCATGTTTTTTTGATAATTTTGAGCAATGTTTTATTGGTGGCCTCCGCTTGGCCGTTACCTTGTGGGTAATAAGGCGATGAATGATGTAATGCAATTGCGTACCTCTTGCAGAGGTCCTGTAGGTCCTGAGAAATGAACTGTGGCCCATTGTCGGTGACGATTGTGCTTGGGACGCCGAATCTGGCGAGGATGTTCTTCATGATGAACTTGCAGACTATTGACGCCTTGATTTCTGCGTAAGCTTCGGCTTCGGCCCATTTGGTGAAGTATTCCGTCGCAGTAAGGATGAAAGATTTCTACTTGGTGAGGGAATTGGGATCACCTAGGGGACCAATGATGTCGAATGCCCACATGGAGAAAGGCCATGGGGAGGATATTGGATGAAGTGAGGAAGATGGTGAATGGATTTTATCGGCGTGAAGTTGACACTTGACACACCTACGGATATAGACAGCACAATCCTCTTCCGTAGTGGGCCAGTAAAAGCCTTGCCGAATGATTTTTTTGGCGAGCATCTGACTATTCACGTGGCCACCGCACACACCCGAGTGCGTCTCCTCTACACATTTCCAAATCTCATCGTCATCCAGGCATCTCAACAGAATGCCAGTAAGGCTCCTCCTATAGAGCAGACCCCCAACCAATGTGTATTTCTGAGCCACCCTTCTTATGGCCTTCTTATCTTCTGTGGTGGCTCCTTCAGGATAAGACTGATCTTTGCAGTATTTGACAATTTCATAGAACCACGGTTTCTCCTCGTCGGCCAGTTCTTCCTCGGCTTCTGCCAACATGATTTCCTTCTTCTCAAGGATTTCTTCCTGCAGGACCTTCCTTGCTATCCTGTCTTTGATATTCACGTAGGAAGCGTCATCAATTGTAGGGGCATGAAGTTTGTAGATGGAAATGGACTCAAACCATCTCCCTAGAGGGAACCTTATGGCTGATGCCAATGAGGCGAGGGCATCGGTGAGAATATTCTGATTACGAGGGACATGAACAAAGATCAGTTTGGTGAACAGTTTGGCAAAGGCAGCAGTGAGTTCTTGGTATGGCTTGAGTTTAGGATCGCGAGTGCGATATTTAGAGAGCACTTGGCTAAGGATGAGTTGACTATCACCTACGACTCGTAACTCAGTGATACGAAAAGAATGAGCGAGTTCTAGGCCAGCTAGAAGAGCTTCATATTCGGCTATATTATTGGTAACTGGAAATTTGAGCTGGTATGCCAATGGGAATGTGAGGCCTTCAGGCGACAGGTGGGCGACGCCGATTCCTCTCCCTTGAGAATTCAGAGCTCCATCAAAATATAGTGTCCACATTGGCTCATCTGATTGGTTGACGGACATTAGTTCCTCATCTGGAAACTCTGATTGGACGGGATAGAACTTGGGAAGAGGATGGTGAGCGAGATGCTCGGCTATGGCATAGCCTTAATCGCCTTTTGCTGGATGTAGGTGATGTCGAACTGAGAGAGAAAACTTTGCCAGCGTGCTAGCCTATCCGTAAGGACGGATTTCTCCAAAAGGAATTTGATAGGATTCATTCGAGCAATCAAGTGGACCTCATGAGCCAAGAAGTAGTGCTTCAATTTCTGCACTACCCAAACGAGGGCAGCACAGGTTTTCTCCATGATGGTGTACTTCTGCTCATAGGGATTAAGAAGTTTGGACAAGTAATAGGTTGCCCGTTCCTTGCCTTCTTCATCAGCTTGTGCGAGGACGGCTCCCACGGAGTCATCCAAGACTGAGATGTAAAGGATCAGAGGTTTTTCTGATTTGGGTGGAATGAGAACGGGTGGACTAGCCAGATATTCTTTCAACCCTTCAAAAGCTTTCTGACATTTAGAATTCCAGTGGAATTCTACTCCTGGCTTGGTCAACTCGTAGAGAGGTCTACACCTTTGTGAATGTTGGGACACAAACCGACGAATAAACTGCAACCTCCAAATTAAATCTCGGACTTCCCTCAAATTCTTGGGAGGCGGCATATCCCTGATGGCCTTAGCTTTGTCGGGATCTATCTCGATCCCTCTTTTACTCACAATGAACCCCAGCAATTTACCCGATGACACACCAAACACACACTTTTTCGGGTTCATTTTCAATTGGAACTCCCTTGACCTCTGCAAGACCTTAGCCAAAATTTCTGGATGTTCCATCCTGGTCCTTGATTTCACCAATAAGTCATCCACATACACTTCCAGATATATGTGCATCATGTCATGAAATATGGCCATCATAGCTCTTTGGTAAGTAGCTCCAGCATTCTTTAATCCGAACGGCATGACCACGTAACAATATGTTCCCCAAGGGGTAGTGAATGACGTCTTTTCCTGATCCTCTTCTGCCAAACGAATTTGATTGTATCCTGAAAATCCATCCATGAATGAGAGGGTTTCGTAGCCTGCCGTGTTATCAATCAACACATCAATGTGAGGTAAGGGAAAATCATCTTTTGGACACGCGCGGTTAAGGTCCCGGAAGTTGATGCAAATCCTGACTTTCCCATCTTTCTTCATGACCGGGACAATGTTCGCCACCCATTGAGGATAAAGAACGACTCTAATGAACCTGACTTTGTGGAGCTTATCGACCTCTTCTTTCATTTTCAAAGCCATCTGAGGGTGAAAACGCCTTAACCTTTGTTTTACCGAGACGGACCCTGGTTTTAGGATTAAACGGTGTTCGACCAAAGTTGAATCTAGACCCGGCATATCCTCGTAGCTCCATGCAAACGTGTCCTTATATTCCTTGAGAACCTCAATTAATGCCTCTTCTTCAGAGGGTGGTAGGTTGTCACTTATGAGGATGATCCTAGGGTCTTCCTCAGTTCCCAAGTTGACTTCTTTGGTGGATTCTTCTACGGCGGTTGACGGCTCGTCGAATCTCCTCATTCCACTAGCGTATGCGCCCGCCGCATCCTCGTATTCTTCACCCTCATCTTCAGTGGGGCATTCTTCATCCGTGATCTCGTAGACTCCATACCCTTCATCAAATGCACAGTCGCCCTCACATTTTATTTCCGGTAGCTGGATGGGGTTTTCTAACAACTGGGGGATGGCGAGAAGGGCCTGACACCTGGTGGCTAAATCCAGAAGGAATCGATGAGAGATCTGCCTACCCTTGGATTTCTTCCTAGGTACTACCCTTGGCTTATCATTCCTAGATTGACTGACAATATTTACAGAAGAAGAGGAAGACGAAGAGGATGGTGTAGAATGTACAGGAGAAGACCCCTCAGATGAGGGGTAGAAAAGGTCGCTCATCGGACCTTGGACGGGTGGTCCGCAGGGCGGGACGCACCTGTGGGAGATGTAGGAGGTTTCCTCAACGAAGATGTGTTGTTGGGGAGTTTGAAAATTGGCATTTTTTTTTCGTTTTCATTTTTAATGACAAAGCAGTGAAAAGAGATTGGAGGAGAGAGAAAAGTGGTTATGGCTAGAGAATTGTGAGGCTCATAGAGCAGATCATGGTTGAAGACCTGGCGCGGGTTGAGAAGCCCGCGTAGGTATGTAAGCAGAGAAGGGGATCTGGAAAGATCATCAGATAATTGTCTGGCCCAGGAAGACGATATCAGCAAAGGCTGAGACGAGTGGATGGAGAAGATGGCGGCTAATGAGCCGTCGACGGCAATGTTGAGGACGGATGAAGATCCGTCGATGACAGGGTCCTTCTGGCGAGGACGAGGATAGTTTGGAACCTTGGCAAGAGTGGTAATATTCTCTGGTATTCCGAGATCAATGGTGGTCCTTCAAGCTGCGGAGATGAGAACATCCTTTCCAGTGCAACGGAAATATCCCGTATGTCGAACCATTTGTTCCACTCGCATTCTGGATCTTTGATCTTGCCTCTTTTGGTGATCCTCGGACATTTTTCAGCCAAATATACAGCATGTGATCTCCCATATGCTTCTCGTGGGTAATCTCCCATCTGAACAACGGGCCCTCTGTTGAAGTGGTTTGATAGAGTCCATGTGAGGGGCTTCCAATCCGCCCTGAACGGTCCTTTGAAGCCTAGGCCAAACCTACGGTTCGGCCTAATTTCCTTTGGCGGTTTGAGCCTACCCTGTAACTGTGCGCCCAGACCTTTACCATGTTGGTAGCCGATGTTCCTCATAATCTCCCACCCTTTGGAGTGAAAAGGGAGATATGATGTTATGGTTGTCCTGACCTGCTCCTTTGGTGCTAGTGGAACGTGAGATGAATAACGTACGTCCAGTAGTGACAATATGGGCCGATGAGACGGCCAAACAGAGGGCAGAGAGGTGTTGATAGCATCCACTGTGTGAAGGACAGGTGTACTGACCACTTTAATAATCCTCCCATTGTAAGGAAACTTCAGGCACTGATGGTTGGTGGAAGGCACAGCGTCCATGGCTTCGATGTAAGGGCGACCCAGTATAGCCTTGAATGTGGGGTCCATGTCGAGGACATGGGATTCCGTGGGAATTGACATGGGGCCTAGTTCTGCCTTCAGAATAATCATCCCCTGCGGCGGCCTTTTGCTATTGTCATAAGCCGTGACCGCGATCGAGGAAGGTCTTATTTGTTCCTCGTTGACCCCACACAACTGAAAGGTGTCCATGGAGATCACATTTATGGACGCACCTGTGTCCACAAGACACGGGTTTATGGATACCCCATTAATTTTTATTGAAATACACAGTGCATATTTTCGAGCTTCCTTGGGAGCGAGCTCATAGTTGTGGAACATGATGGCCGGTTGTGTGTCCGTTGGGGTCAGGACGGTAGAGATCTTTTCTACAGGGAGGTCCTCATTCACCATGACCCTTTGAAGGTACTCCATTAAGGCTGCCTGGTGGGATGTGGATCTTTGAAGTAGCTCCAGGATGGAGATCCGAGCAGGCGTCTTATCCAAGTGTTTCAATAGATCATACTGTGTTCCAGGGATAGCTCTTTCTGGTTGTTCTCCATCATCCTTCTCTGGCTGAGATTGCTCAGGATTCTGACTGTTATGGGGGAAAACCCTGTGGAAAATCCTTCCACTCCGGAGCACCATTGTCTGCGGCTTTTGTACCTCTGTGGGGGTAGCAGTGGGTTTTAACAGGGATTTGAGGGGTAGTGGTGGAGGAATGGTTGATGAAGCAGGGGTGATGACGGGAGCAAGGATTCTGATGAGGGGTTTGTTAGGTGGAGGCATGGTGGAGGTAGAGGGGATATCGCGCGGATTATGAAGGATAAGGGGTCTGGAAGGTGGAGGTGGAGACGAAGTAGAAGTGGGTAGGGCTTGAAGCGGGCAATGATTTTGAGGTGAGTGATGGGTAATGAGTGATTTTGAAGGCATTAGTGGTGATATGGTGGAGAAAAACGGGGTTATGTATGGTTGACGGATGATAAGGGGTTTAGAAGGCGTAGGGGTAAATGTGGTAGAGGTGGATGGTAAAGTGGGGGAGTGGGAGAAGATGAGAGGGTGTGAAGGCGTAGTGGAGAGTGTCGGTTGATAGGGGATCGGGGTACGGATGAGAGGACGTAATGGTAGTGGAAATGGTGAAGGCGATACTGACGCGGGTTGATGAGAGAGATGTGCTACCCGGGCAAGGCAAGGGTATTGCGAGATGATAGGATTGGCGATAGAAAGAATGGAGGTACTTTCCCGGTGCCACACCTGCTCTCTCCCGACTTCCGGGAAGGAGGAGATGGGGTTAACCTGATGATTGGGCTGTTGGTGCTCCGGTAATAGATTATGGATTATGCCCATGTTGGGCTGTTGTTGTGGGGCCTGCTGAGGCTGTTGTTGTTGTTGTGGTTGCTGCTGCTGCTGCTGTTGTAACTGTTGCTGTGGCCTATGAGGAGGTCTCCTAGCCTTGAGAGCGGCGACGTATCGTCTCATTTCATCCCAATCTATTTGATGTTCATCATTCATATCGTGGATGTAATCTTTGAAATGGAAGCAGTAATCTACTGTGTGTCCTGGTTGCCTGTGGTAGACGCAGTATTTGGAGGCATCAACATTCGGGGGCCACACGGGCCTTTCTCTGGGTAGGGCGAGTTGGTTTGATGCCATGAGGGCATTAAAAATGTCTGCTAAGGTGTCTGGCAATGGTGGATAGTAGGCTCTCTTGGGACCGACCGGCCTCCTTTGTTGCTGTTGGGGACCATAGTTCCCCGGGGGTGGAACTTGGTTGTACTGAAGCGGTGGTTGTTGTTGCTGAGGTTGTGGTTGTTGTTGCTGGGGTTGACGTAATGGAGGCATATTATCCTGGGGTGGATTATTTTGGGGTGGAGGACGAAGAGGGAAAGGACCTGGTTGGAGGGGAAGTCGGGGCATTTGTGGAGGCCTTGGGTTGACTGCATAGTTGGCATTGTTGACTGCACCCACTTGCTCATTTGTCACGACCCCTTCTGTGGCTCCGCCCGGGACACCAGCGCCTGTCTTTCTGACCACTTTGGGCTTCGGTGACTCAAACATGTTCATAATGGGGGAGTCTTTTAACTGGGTTTGGATGTACCGGGCCCTTTCATAGAGTTCCTCCATTGTAGTAAGTTTATTCATGGCCAGGACATGTCTGAATTGTGGGGTTACATTAGACACAATCATCTTCACTTGTTCGGGCTCGGAGAGGGTATCCCTTATTCTTTCCGCCAGAGACCTCCATCTATCAGCATAGCGGACAAAATCTTCGTCGGGCTTCATCTTTTCGGCCACTAGGTCGGTAATGGAGAGTGAGGGACCGACCCTATCCCTATATTTCTGCAAGAACCTTCTCTGGACTATTTCAAAATTCTCGGCCTCGCGGGGCTCCAAGGAATAGAACCACTCAAGCGCGGGACCATCCAATGATCTCCGAAAGAGGTATGCTAGGGACCTCTGATCGTTTTGCCAATATGAGGACTCATACATGAAATCCTTGAGGTGAATGAAGGGGTTGCCGGTACCATTGTATCTGCGGTACGTGGGCATTTCGGAGGGAGGAAGATGAATGACGGGAAGGATTGGTAAAGTAACCTCCGGGGTGGCTTTCACATCCACCATTCTTCTCAGATTTTGAAACTGCTCGTCCATGCGATTGAACCTATTGAGGAGCGATTGGGCGAGCTCCTCTGGAGGTGAAGGTGGTACTTGCCACTGGGGGAGAAACTGTCTCCCGGAGACTTGAGGGGGGAACCCCGAATGAGAGGGAGTTGTCGGACCGCCGACAGTTGGCCCCGGCTGAAGCGGTATGGGGGGAACAACGGGAGTTTGAGATTGTGACGGGAACTGGAATGAGGGTGGTTGTTGGCTCGCTTGTCCTTGAAGCGAGGGAGACTGGATGGCTTGCGCCAATGAAGGAGATGGAATGGCCTGCACGGACTCTTGGAGAGGTGCGATGGCCGGAGTTGATTCCTGGGGCGTGGGGGAAACAGATTTCCCCTTCAGAATGGCCTGGAAGGCCCGGAGCTGTTCAAAGGTAAGCTCCGTGTTGGCGAGGACGCCCAGTAAGGAAGAGATATCCTGTGGTGGGGATGTGTCCTCGGCAATAACCTGCACCTCATGCGAGGGCTCATGAGAAGGACCCGAGTCCATAGCATAGACTCGCGGGTCGGCTGACAAACCACGACTAGGGTGGTTCTCCTCAAAAGACTCGTGAGCCATGCTCACAGTTTTCCCAGAACGCAAAAACATACACTAGCAAGTAGGTAGCAGAGATTATCAAACAAGTGGATGCCTTTACGCCCTTTTTTGTGTTTTGATTTTGATGATTTTTTTGTGCATTTAGCGAGATCCGAAGTTCACACAAAATAGGGACCCTAGTTTATTTTTGTTTCACCGCCGTGTCAGCTAGGGTCTCTCGTCTCACCACGAATGGAATGACTAACTCCGGGGAACTTCAATGGTACAACCAGCCCAGTGAACGAATAGGAGATTCTTCGATGTCGGGGACTTACGGAGGTCCCAGTGGAGGAGATTCTAGTCCGTTGAGAGGAATTCTCAAACAGAGAGTCCTTCCTTCACCGGGAAAGGGTGGTCCTTAGAAAAAATGAAAAAGGATATAAAAGAGGGATGGATGTATGCAATGGAATGCTGACAAAGATATAGAGTAAGAAAATAACAGAAATAACAAACATATAATAAACACCCAACCAATCAAATTGACAGTGCTGCCGCGAGCACAACTGGGGCGCGCGAGGGCGCCAAGGTGGAGAGGCACGGACGGTGCCGAACTTGCAAGGGTATCCAAAAGGAAGCAGTAGAGGTCCCACCGTGATCGCCATTCTGTGAGCGACGTCACGCGGTTCGGGGAGCGAAGAGGATGCGGAGCGCGAGGGATCCTCTTTGTTTGCTGCAACACAGAAGTAAAAGAAGAGAGAATGGGACACCACGGGAGATTGCTCCAACGGGGCGAGCGGGACACATGTAATATAGCAAGATATGGGGCTTAAACGGCCATAGCGGGAAGTGACTCGCCGCGGCCTCGGGGGGACGGGAATGGTGCAGAAATTAAATAGCAAGAATTGAAACGGCCATTGGGGAAGTGACTCGCCGCGGCCTCGAGAATATGAGCAGATAAGAATATAACAGAATATAAGGAGAATATAAAGAGCGGGAATTTAAACGGTCATTGGGGAAGTGACTCGCCGCGGCCTCGAGAATATGAATAGATAAGAATATAACAGAATATAAAGAGAATATAAGAGCGAGAATTTAAACGGCCATTGGGGAAGTGACTCGCCGCAGCCTCGAGAATATGAATAGATAAGAATATAACATATAAGAACGGGAATTAAAACAGCCATTGGGGAAGTGACTCGCCGCGGCCTCGAGAATATGAGCAGAATATAACATAATATAAAGAGAATATAAGAGCGGAATTTAAACGGCCATTGGGGAAGTGACTCGCCGCGGCCTCGAGAACAAAATGTGATCGCCAGGGGCCAAAAGACCCCAAAATAAAGAAAGTGATCGCGCCTACCTCAAGAGCGGGAGATGGTGGGTTGCTTCTTCCTCCCCCTTCGGCCGGCCGATGGAGAGGGCTTTCCTTGGGTACCCTTGCAAAACAACGACAAACAAGTAACGAGTGGATTAGAAAGATGAAGGTGTAGTATTCAAATCCTTGCGATAAAAATAACGAAATGATGGCAAGACACACACCTGGTTGGTGTTATCTTTTAAACCCCTCTCGGACTTGAGTAGGAGGAAAATGAGATGATGGATGCAAGAAGTATATAAGAAGAGGTGCCCTTATGAAGGGGGATAGAGGATGCGAGATGATGAATGTAAAAGAACTACGAAGAAAAGGAAAGGATTGGCTTATTGGATGTGCCGATGGTGAAATTCGGCGGAGCTCCGGCAGCGTAGGGACGACGTGGAAGCGCGGTGGATGAAGACGACCTTCCTCTCGCGAGCATGGGCACCCGAGAAGTCGGCAGAACCTCCACCTACAAAAGACCCCACGGGTTAGAAATGACTCCGGTAGCCTCTGGGCTCCGGCAGCCTATCGGATCTCTTAGAAGCTCCTCCAGAACTGAGGGGGTGGGCCTCTATTTATAGGGCACCGGAGGGTGGAGGCGTCCAGGACCCTGGACACCTCCATCAGGGTAAAAAAGATATTTTATTCTATTTTTATTCATTTTTTTCCAAATATTTTCATGGAGGCGTCCAGGGTCCCGGACGCCTCCATAAGTCCCACCGAACTCCGCCGAAAGTCGAACGCGGTTTAACACAACGCGTGGTTTTGGAGCGGCGACCCGTGATTTGAAATTGGGCGCGTCCAGCCAGCTGGACGTCTCCACAATTTAGATTCTTTCACACACGACAAACCGTCGTTCGGTGGGCGACGCCCCGTGAGTGAGTTGATGGAGGCGTCCAAGGGCCTGGACGCCTCCAAGAAAATATATTATTATTATTTGTGTTTTATCTTTTATGCCAACTGGCATTTTATATTTTTTTTATATTTGTTTTTATGGAGGCGTCCAGGGGCCTGGACGCCTCCATTAATATATTATTTTTATTTGGTTTTGGGCTTTGAAAAATAAATTAAAAGAATGGGGGCGTCCAAGGGCCTGGACGCCCCCATAAAGACCCACCCGGGTCCTCAGTTCAGGCGTTGGCGGCCGCCCGGCAGACACCCTTCCTGGTTTCGGAACCTCTGATCCGTCCGACTGGTGTTGATGCCGTCCGAATGTCGTGACGAGACGATTCCGGATGCTGAGAAGGGTGGAAGAAGACTCAAGAAAAGGAAGCACTCGAGCGATTCAAAATGCGTAAGCCGTCGCGGGGCGTCGTATAGTAATATGAGACTTTCTCAGGAGACGTCAGGAATGGCGTGTCTACAGCTGCAAGAATTCCGGGACTGTTTCGCCTGGAACTACAAAGAGATGCCCGGCCTGAGGCCCGGCGTGACTCAACATATTCTGGCTATTGATCCCAAGGTGGAGCCGGTGAAGCAGCCCCCCCCCGGCGTATGAGGCCGGAACTGATAAAACAGATTTGCAAAGAAGTCGACAAGCTCATAGATGTCGATTTTGTAGCTGAAAATCAATACACTACTTGGTTGGCCAACATTGTACCGATGAAGAAGAAGAATGGACAGATCATGATCTGTGTGGACTTCCGCGACCTGAATAAAGCTTGCCCAAAAGATGACTTTCCGGTGCCCGTCACCGAAGTGATGATTGATGCAACTACCGGCCATGAGGCCTTGTCCTTCATGGACGGATCATCCGGCTATAATCAAATATGGATAGCTGAACATGACCGAATTCATATGGCCTTCCGGTCACCTAAAGGGATATTCCACTACAAAAGAATGCCATTCGGCCTCAAGAACGCTGGCGCCACTTACTAGCGGGCGATGACCAAGATATTCGACGAACTGCTATATAGTAAAGTCGAATGCTACGTTGATGATCTGATCGTCAAGACAAAGAAAAGGGGGGATCACCTGAATGACCTTAGAGTCATTTTCGAGAGACTCCGGTAATATGAGCTAAAAATGAACCCAATGAAGTGTGCCTTCTGCGTCTCTAGTGGAAAGTTCCTCGGCTTCATTGTCCGATATAGGGGGATCGAGATCGTCCCTTTTAAAATAAAAGCCATTCAGGAGCTACCTCCTCCGAAGAATTTGGGAGAGTTAAGGTCCCTGCAAGGCCGGCTGGCCTACATCCGAAGGTTTATCTCCAATTTGTCGGGGCGTTGTCAACCATTCCACAAACTAATGATGAAGAATGCACCTTTCAATTGGAACCAGGAATGTTAGAAGGCCTTCGATCGGCTGAAGGATTACTTAAAGACCCCGCCTATGCTAGGGGTACCTGTCAAGGGGAGGCCACTTATTCTATATATAGCTGCCACCGAATGTTCGCTGGGGGCAATGCTCGCCCAGAACAATGATGAGGGGAAGGAGCAAGCTCTCTATTACCTCAGCCGAAGACTAGTGGGGGCAGAAGCAAAATACACCACGATTGAGAAGGTTTGCCTCGCCTTGGTCTTCGCAGTCAAGAAGTTGAGGCATTACATGCTCTCGCATGAAGTGAGCCTGATCTCTAAGGCTGACCCAGTCAAGCACATTCTCTCCCAGCCAGTCCTGAAGGGACGTTTCGGCAAGTAGGCCGTACTGTTAATGGAATTTGACATCACCTACGTGCCTCAGAAGGCCGTTAAGGGTCAAGCCATGGCCGATTTCTTTGCAGCACACCCTCTGTAGTGTCCCGGATCTTTTGGACCCTTCCTTGTGGGTCCCGAATCTGGTTTATCGGAGTGTCTGACCCTGTTGTATCCAAAATTTCGTTTCGGACATCTTTCGTGTTCGGATCGGCGCGATCCGGAGCCGTTTCGGAGGCCCGGAGTGTGTCCGCGGCTTTTCCGTGCGTGTTTTCCGATTTTCGCGTACGGGTTTCGACGAATCCTTCGGAACCCTGTAGCGGGTAAACCGGGTCGTTCACCAGCCCGCGAGTGGTACCGTTGCGATCAGTGCGTCGAGGCGATCGAGGAGGTGTATTTTTCCATTTTTCGGTATTTTTGGCATTTTCCGAATTTTCTATAAATACCCCCCCCCCCTATTTTCCCTTTTCCTTTTTTTCCTTTTTCTTCTTTCCTTCTTCTTCTTTCCTCCCCTGTGAGCGCAACGGTCACACCCCCCCCCCCTTCTTGCCCGTTGGACCCCGCGGCGCCCCTTCCTCCTCCGGCGACGGGTGGCGGACGACGGCGACGGCGCGGTGACGACGGCGGTGGCGAGAGGATCGTGGCGGTGCCCCCTTTGGCGCGTGGGAGAGGAGTTCGTGGTTGAGCTAGATTTTGAGATCGGCAGCGATTCGGTGGATTTCGAGCTTCCTTGATGTAGGGGGACGGATCCTTGCCCTCTTCATAGCATTCCCCATGATTTCTAGGCCGTGGAGAGGCCGAGTGGGGTTAAATCCATGCTGGGAGGGTCATTTTCATGCTTGGGGTTTGAGCGCCGGATCCGTCGATTCGTGGAGTTTTTGATCGATTTGGGGGCTCTAGATGCATGCTAGGGCGTTATGGGGTGATCCCCCGTTGTTTTTCCTTCACCAGGGGTGGTGAATGGGCGTGGTTTTGCGTTTTCTGGGCGTATTTCACGAACCGGGCTCGACCCGTTGTCGCGCTATAGTCCAGTGGCGCGTTCTTGATGAACGCGCCGTGTCGTCCGAGCGTGTCCGTCTGAGAAGACGAACAGTAAGGCGGTGGGGAACACGCCTGGTTCTGGTAGCGCGATCTCCAGATCGTGCTATCCAAGACTAGCGCGTTCAGGTGTGAACGCGCTAGCTTTGGGCAGCGCGACATGGAAGATCGCGCTAGCCATAGCTAGCGCGTTCTTCGGTGTCACGCTAGGGATACCCAGCGCGACCATCCCCCTCCCCCGAACCGTGTTCTTGCGAGTAGCGTGACCTCCGGTTGGGTGAGTTATGGACCCGGTTGTGGCGTGTGGCCCTAGGGATGCCGTGGGCACCCAGTGAGAGCCGCAGGGGCGCCCGGGGTTCCCGGAGAATCAGTTACCTCGGTAGGGGTGCCGCGTGACTTGAGGGACGGTTGGACCTCATGCGTGTCCCCGGCATCCGTACCTATCGTCTGGTCATCGAAAGTCTGTGCTAGTGTTTGGTCGGTGGTTTTCCATGGATTAGTCCTTACTTCCAGTGACCCTACCACTAGTCGTAGCTTTCCCACGGCACGCGTGTGCTGGCTCGCCTGGGAGTGGCTGAGCAACGTACCCGAGAGAGGCGGTGAGTAGGCTGGTTACCGCAGGGCCCCCGCGTACTTCCGAGTCCGGGTTTAGGGCGAAATACCAGCTAGAGGACAGGCCTAGGGCGTACGGTCTGAGTGTGCACACGAGGCTGAGGGTTCGGACCCGCGCTGACGAGCGTGACCTCAGCTAGTCCTTGTTTTGCGGTTACTTCTGGTTACTGAGTGTGTCTGAGTCTCACGCCAGGGGCGTAGTAGCTAGACACTTGTGACGCGGTATAAGACGTCAGGGGACGCATCCGGTCGTTCTTCTAGTGGGTGGTGCTCCTGTTCACTGGCAGGTGTGGACTCGCATTTTGTTGGACCGAGGTTCCATAGTGCGGTACTGTTAGAGTAGTCGGCTTCTCCGTTTATTTATTTTAGCTTGTCGGTTCTACCGTACTCTTATTTGGTAGGGTTATCTTCTTCTTTCTCGTTTTTCGTGCGAGGTGGGGATTCGCGGGATCCCTACTGGGCCAATAAGATGAGGCTCACCCCTGCTCTTCAGGTGAGGCGGGGTCGACGGGAGGCGCGGCCGAGTTTCAGCGTGGTTCTTCTAGCCAGGGTTAGTCGCCAGTCTGCCAGAGCCGGGGGATGCCCCGTGTAGTTGTACTCCGGGGGATGCCCCGTGTAGTTGTACTCCGGGGGATGCCCCGTGTAGTTGTACTTTCTTTCCCGTTGACTGTACTTTCCTTTGGACATGAGACACTGTGGACCTTGTAGCAGTTTATTTATTTATCTTATTATGTGCATTTTATTTTAGATTATTGTGCTATCTCTGTGGTCGTTGCAACTTCTCTTGTACCCCCACACCACTCCTTTCTACCCTTCCGAGTCTTCGGGCTCGTGGGTTGGTGGACCGAGATTCGAGACGCGCCGGTTCCTTTCCGGTACTCGGATCCTCGGGTCGTCACAGCTGGTATCAGAGCGTAGGTTGTGGAGGTGCATCGGAACTTGGAACGAATTGCAGTGGTCCAGAAGGTCCATGAATGTCCTGTACAGTCGGCGACTGGCTTAGGGTCGTGTGTTTTATTGATTTTCGGTTGCTTTTCTTTGATGCTTGGTGTGTTATGGCGCCACGGAGGAAGACTCGTGCCCAGCAGGGAGAGTCTAGTGGTGGTCCAGAGGAGCATAGTAGGGCTTCAGTTTCCGAGGGTGTATCTGGAGATGCGAGAGCTCCAGGGATGGACGATTTCTTCCGAGGCATGTTTGAGTATGTGTTTCAGCGGCAGCAGGGAGACCAGCGGCAGCAGGGCGGTGAAGCTGGTGAGGATCAGGCTCGTGGTGGTCATGGTCGCGTGCTGAAGGAGTTCTTGCTGTTTCAACCTCCTTCTTTCAGTGTGCAGCCAGATCCTGAGGTGGCCAGAGAGTGGCTGGATGATGTTCAGCGGATTTTCAGTGCGATGGAGTGTTCAGAGGAGGAGCAGGTGGCGCTGGCTACTCATCATCTTCAGGGATCGGCCCGTATTTGGTGGACGTCAGAGTGGGGTTCAGCGTTCCGATCTCGTCCTCTTCGACAGATTACTTGGCAGGAGTTCGTCACGGCTTTCGAGCGTGCCTTCTGCCCGTCTTTTGTCAGGTCGCAGAGGTTGCGTGAGTTTATGGAGTTGACTCAGGGTGACATGACGGTGATGCAGTACCGTGCCAGGTTTATCGAGTTGGGCCATTATGCTCCTCATATCGTGGCAGATGAGGAAGTCAGGACCGATCAGTTTGTGGGTGGTTTGAGGCTGGAGTTGAGGCATCATCTTCTTGCGTCAGGATTGACCACTTTGGATGCGGCGTGCAAGGAAGCATCGGCACTGGAGAGAGATTTGCAGAAGGTTCGAGGGCAGGGCAGTGCTAGTCAGGTGCAGGCAGGTTTTGGCCAGCCGTCAGCAGTGCAGCAGCAGAGTACCGTCCAGCTCTCGGTAGGTGGTTCAGTGGCGACGCAGTCTGTGGCTCCTGTGCCAGAGTCTTCGTCCTTTGGCTTGAGGCTCAAGAAGTTACTCAAGGAGGCGGGCCTTGGCGGGAGACGCCGGGGTAAGAAGGGGCAGTCACAGCAGGAGTCGTCGGCCAGTGATCAGCAGTCCGTGGCTTTGCAGCGTCAGGGTTCGGTGTCAGGTGCTCAGGGCGGTTGTCCCAAGTGCGGTGGTTCTCATCTAGGCAGACCGTGTTCGGCGCCCATGATTTGCTTCAGGTGCGACCAGCCAGGGCACATGGCACGTGACTGTCCGCAGAGATCGCGCCAGCCGCACGAGTTTCAGCAGCAGCAGCAGTTTCGGCCCCAGCAGTCGTCAGCACAGCCGCAGCAGTACCATCAGCAAGGACAGTTTCCTCAATTGTCACGGTCAGCTACTATGGGGACGCAGAGATCCCGAGGCAGAGTGACTCACATGACCAGGGCGGAGGCTAAGGCATCGCATTTGGTGGAAGGTACTCTTTCGATTTTGGGTTGTGCGGCTCGTGTTTTGTTTGATTCAGGTGCTTCTCATTCGTTCATCTCGGAGGATTTTGCCCAGAGCATGGAGGACCCGGTGACCGAGGTGTCCTGTGACTTGGCGGTAGAGTTGCCTACCGGTGACTTCATGATCACCCCGTACTGCTTTGAGAAGGTACCTGTGTGGGTGGAAGGGCGGAGTTTGCCAGCTAGACTCTATGCGTTACCGCTTCAGGACTTCGATGTGATTTTGGGCATGGATTGGCTCGAGGCTCATCATGCCTTAGTGGATTGCGGCTCGAAGAAGGTCTACTTCCGACAGCTTCGTGGACCCACCTTCTATTTCCAAGGTATTCGGTCTTCCTCTTCCCGCTTGCTTATTTCGGCTATCCGTGCGCGTCGTTTGCTTGATGCAGGTTGTCAGGGCTTTCTCGCATCCGTGGTTTTGGTCGAGCGGCAGGGTCCTGAGGTAGAGGATGTTCATGTCGTGTGCGAGTTCCCCGATGTTTTTCCCGAGGAGCTACCAGGGTTGCCACCGCAGCGAGAGATTGATTTCATGATTGAGGTGGTGCCGGGCACGGCGCCTATGTCGAAGGCCCCTTATCGGATGGCGCCTGCCGAGTTGCGAGAGCTGAAGGCGCAGTTGCAGGAGTTGCTGGCCAAGGGGTATATTCATCCTAGTTATTCCCCGTGGGGTGCGCCGGTGTTGTTTGTGAAGAAGAAGGATGGTAGTTTGAAGCTGTGCATCGACTACCGTTAGTTGAACCAGGCGACTATTAAGAACAAGTATCCGTTGCCGCGGATTGATGACTTGTTCGATCAGCTTCAGTCGGCCCGAGTGTTTTCGAGGATCGATTTGAGATCGGGTTATTACCAGCTGCGGATCCGAGAGTCGGACGTGGAGAAGACGGCGTTTCGGTCGAGGTATGGGCATTATGAGTTCCTTGTGATGCCGTTCGGGCTCACCAATGCCCCCGCGACATTCATGGATTTGATGCATAGGGTGTTTCGTCCGTACTTGGACCAGTTTGTGGTCGTGTTTGTGGATGATATCCTTGTGTATTCGCGGTCTGTTGAGGAGCATGTGCAACATTTGAGAGCGGTATTGCAGACCCTGCGCGATCACCAGTTGTATGCCAAGTACAGCAAGTGCGAGTTCTGGCTCCGAGAGGTACACTTTCTGGGGCATGTTATTTATGGTGATGGTGTTTCCGTGGACCCGGCCAAGGTCGAGGCGGTGGTGCAGTGGCCGAGGCCGAGTTCTGTCATGGAGATTCGGAGTTTCTCGGGACTTGCAGGTTATTATCGGAGGTTTATTCAGGATTTCTCTCGTATTGCGGCCCCGATGACCAGGCTTACGCGGAAAGAGGTGCCGTTCGTCTAGACGGAGGAGTGTGAGCGGAGCTTCATGGAGCTGAAGAGATTGCTTACCACTGCTCCGGTTTTGGTGTTGCCATCTGGCTCGGGTGGTTTCGTGGTGTGTACAGATGCTTCCGGGGTAGGCCTCGGTGCTGTGTTGATGTAACATGGGAGAGTTGTGGCGTATGCATCGCGGCAGTTGAAGCCACATGAGGCGAACTACCCTACTCATGATCTTGAGTTGGCAGCGGTGATCTTCGCTCTGAAGATCTGGAGGCATTATTTGTACGGCGAGAGGTTTGAGCTTTTCACTGACCATCAGAGTTTGAGGTATGTGTTCACGCAGAAGGACCTTAACCTCAGGCAGAGGAGATGGATGGAGTACATGAAGGATTATGACGTTACTCTGTCTTATCAGCCTGGCAGGATGAATGTCGTGGCTGATGCTCTG
Organism: Amorphophallus konjac; assembly: GCA_022559845.1. NCBI lineage: Eukaryota > Viridiplantae > Streptophyta > Magnoliopsida > Alismatales > Araceae > Amorphophallus > Amorphophallus konjac. The sequence goes on along the minus strand of CM040125.1, from coordinate 286,612,198 downwards.
AGTAGAAGAGTGACGGTCAGTCTGATGTTGTTGAGGAAGTGGAAGCTCTGGGAGCAGGTTCCGACCATGACTTTTAGACTCAAGGTCCCGCAGGACCAGGGTTCGGCTGTCCTTGCGAGTCTGACTGTCACGCCCGCGGTGCGTCGACAGGTGACTGAGGCCCAGCAAGCGGACCCCGAGCTACCTCGTATTTTGTCGATGGCCGAGGTGGAGCTTGGCGAGGATGGAGCCGTGAGGTTCAGAGGTAGGTTGTATGTGCCAGCCGAGGGGCAGGTGCGGCGTAACGTATTGCGTGAGGCTCATGGGAGTCGGTATGCCGTGCACCCCGGATCGGCCAAGATGTACCAGAACCTGAAGAGGCAGTTTTGGTGGCCTGGCATGAAGAGAGATGTTGCGGAATTTGTGGCCAGGTGTTTGACCTGTCAGCAGGTGAAGGCTGAGCACCAGCGACCGGGAGGCACACTTCAGCCCTTGGACATTCCTGCGTGGAAGTGGGACCACGTGACCACTGATTTCGTGGCCGGATTGCCGAGGACGTCCAGCGGGGAGGATAGTATCTGGTTGCTAGTGGATAGACTGACGAAGACGGCGCGGTTGCTGCCAGTCAAGGTCAGTTGGAGCGTGCAGCGTTTGGCTCGTCTGTACGTGGAGCGGATCGTCCCATTGCATGGAGTTCCTATCTCCATCGTGTCCGATCGTGACCCCCGTTTCACTTCTGGATTCTGGAGGAGCTTCCAGAAAGCTCTAGGCACTGAGTTGGCCTTCAACTCGGCCTATCATCCTCAGTCAGACGGTCAGTCTGAGCGGACCATCCAGACTTTAGATGACATGTTGCGAGCATGTTGCTTGGAGTGGCAGGGGAGTTGGACCCACCATCTGCCATTAGTGGAGTTTGCCTACAACAACAGCTATCATTCGAGCATCGGTATGGCTCCCTATGAGGCGTTGTATGGGCGACCTTGTCGGACTCCGCTTGATTGGTTCGAGGTAGGCGGGCGTGCCTTGACCGGACCAGATTTGGTGCAGCAGTGCGTTGAGGTGGTGCATCTCGTTCGGCAGAAGATGTTGGCAGCTCAGAGCCGGCAGAAGAGTTATGCCGATCGGAGGAGGCGACCTCTCAGCTTTGCTGTGGGAGATCGAGTTTTCTTGAGAGTGTCTCCCATGAAGGGCGTGATGCGCTTCGGTAGGCGTGGGAAGTTGAGTCCCCGCTACGTTGGTCCCTTTCCCATCGTTGAGCGTGTTGGGGAAGTTGCTTATCGGTTGCAGCTACCTCCGGAGCTTTCCGCCGTGCATGATGTGTTCCACGTGTCGATGCTTTGGAAGTACATGCCTGATGATTCTCATGTTCTCGAGGATGCCGTTTGGCCTGAGGTGACCCCAGATCTGTCCCTTCCAGAGTTTCCTATTCGCATTGAGGATCGGCGGGAGCAGCGCCTGCGGAACAAGGTTATTCCTTTGGTTAAGGTGGTCTGGCAGCGTCATTCTGGCGGCGAAGCGTCTTGATAGCGCGAGGATGAGATGCGGGAGCTGTATCCTTATTTGTTTGTGTGAGTCTTTCCCTTGTCCTTGAATTTCGAGGATGAAATTTGTTTAAGGGGGGAGGGCTGTAGTGTCCCGGATCTTTTGGACCCTTCCTTGTGGGTCCCGGATCTGGTTTATCGGAGTGTCTGACCCTGTTGTGTCCAAAATTTTGTTTCAGACATCTTTTGTGTTCGGATCGGCGCGATCTGGAGCCGTTTCGGAGGCCCGGAGTGTGTCCGCGGCTTTTCCGTGCGTGTTTTCCGATTTCCGCGTACGGGTTTCGACGAATCCTTCGGAACCCTGTAGCAGGTAAATCGGGTCGTTCACCAGCCCGCGAGTGGTACCGTTGCGATCAGCGCGTCGAGGCGATCGAGGAGGTGTATTTTTTCATTTTTTGATATTTTTGGCATTTTTGGATTTTCTATAAATACCCCCCGTATTTTCCCTTTTCCTTTTTTTTCCTTTTTCTTCTTTCCTTCTTCTTCTTTCCTCCCCCGTGAGCGCAACGGTCACACCCCCCCCCCCCTTCTTGCCCGTTGGACCCCGCGGTGCCCCTTCCTCCTCCGACGACGGGTGGCGGACGACGGCGACGGCGCGGTGACGACGGCGGTGGCGAGAGGATCGTGGCGGTGCCCCCTTTGGCGTATGGGAGAGGAGTTCGTGGTTGAGCTAGATTTTGAGATCGGCGGCGATTCGGTAGATTTCGAGCTTCCTTGAGGTAGGGGGACGGATCCTTGCCCTCTTCATAGCATTCCCCGTGATTTCTAGGCCGTGGAGAGGCCGAGTGGGGTTAAATCCATGCCGGGAGGGTCATTTTCATGCTTGGGGTTTGAGCGCCGGATCTGTCGATTCGTGGAGTTTTTGATCGATTTGGGGGCTCTAGATGCATGCTAGGGCGTTGTGGGGTGATCCCCCGTTATTTTCCCTTCACCAGGAGTGGTGAATGGGCGTGGTTTTGCATTTTCTGGGCGTATTTCACGAACCGGGATCGGCCCATTGTCGCGCTATAGTCCAATGGCGCGTTCTTGATGAACGCGCCGTGTCATCCGAGCATGTCCGTCTGAGAAGATGAACAGTAAGGCGGTGGGGAACACGCCTGGTTCTGGTAGCGCGATCTCCAGATCGCGCTATCCAAGACTAGCGCGTTCAGGTGTGAACGCGCTAGCTTTGGGCAGCGCGACATGGAAGATCGCGCTAGCCATAGCTAGCGCGTTCTTCGGTGTCGTGCTAGGGATACCTAGCGCGACCATCCCCCTTCCCCGAACCGTGTTCTTGCAGGTAGCGTGACCTCCGGTTGGGTGAGTTATGGACCCGGTTGTGGCGTGTGGCCCTAGGGATGCCGTGGGCACCCAGTGAGAGCCGCAGGGGCGCCCGGGGTTCTCGGAGAATCAGTTACCTCGGTAGGGGTGCCGCGTGACTTGAGGGACGGTTGGACCTCATGCGTGTCCCCGGCATCCGTACCTATCGTCTGGTCATCGAAAGTCTGTGCTAGTGTTTGGTCGGTGGTTTTCCATGGATTAGTCCTTACTTCCAGTGACCCTACCACTAGTCGTAGCTTTCCCACGGCACGCGTGTGCTGGCTCGCCTGGGAGTGGCTGAGCAACGTACCCGAGAGAGGCGGTGAGTAGGCTGGTTACCGCAGGGCCCCCGCGTACTTCCGAGTCCGGGTTTAGGGCGAAATACCAGCTAGAGGACAGGCCTAGGGCGTACGGTCTGAGTGTGCACACGAGGCTGAGGGTTCGGACCCGCGCTGACGAGCGTGACCTCAGCTAGTCCTTGTTTTGCGGTTACTTCTGGTTACTGAGTGTGTCTGAGTCTCACGCCAGGGGCGTAGTAGCTAGACACTTGTGACGCGGTATAAGACGTCAGGGGACGCATCCGGTCGTTCTTCTAGTGGGTGGTGCTCCTGTTCACTGGCAGGTGTGGACTCGCATTTTGTTGGACCGAGGTTCCATAGTGCGGTACTGTTAGAGTAGTCGGCTTCTCCGTTTATTTATTTTAGCTTGTCGGTTCTACCGTACTCTTATTTTAGCTTGTCGGTTATCTTCTTCTTTCTCGTTTTCCGTGCGAGGTGGGGATTCGCGGGATCCCTATTGGGCCAATGAGATTAGGCTCACCCCTGCTCTTCAGGTGAGGCGGGGTCGATGGGAGGCGCGGCCGAGTTTCAGCGTGGTTCTTCTAGCCAGGGTTAGTCGCCAGTCTGCCAGAGCCGGGGGATGCCCCGTGTAGTTGTACTCCGGGGGATTCCCCGTGTAGTTGTACTCCGGGGGATGCCCCGTGTTGTTGTACTTTCTTTCCCGTTGACTGTACTTTCCTTTGGACATGAGACACTGTGGACCTTGTAGCAGTTTATTTATTTATCTTATTATGTGCATTTTATTTTAGATTATTGTGCTATCTCTGTGGTCGTTGCAACTTCTCTTGTACCCCCACACCACTCCTTTCTACCCTTCCGAGTCTTCGGGCTCGTGGGTTGGCGGACCGAGATTCGAGACGCGCCGATTCCTTTCTGGTACTCATATCCTCGGGTCGTCACACCCTGTGCCTGAAGATTCCCCACTGGCCACGGAGCTGCCTGAAGATGAAACACTAGAGGTGTACCAAGCCCAACAGATCACCTAGCAGCTGCACTTTGATGGAGCTTTGAGAACAGAAACAACCCCGTCTGGGCACACAAAAGTATGGGCCGGGGCCGGCATCGTCCTTAAATCCCCTGAGGGAGAAGTATTGCACACTTCCTGCTCCATTAACAAGCCATGCACAAATAATGAGGCAGAGTATGAAGCTCTGATCATTGGTATCCAAGTCGCTTTGCAAATGGAGATTAAAATATTACATGTGTTTGGCGATTCATTGTTGGTCGTCAAGCAAGTCCAGGGACAGTTTGACGTCCGAAAACCCTAGTTACTCCCTTACCATGCTAAGGCGAAACGGCTCATGCAGCGGTTCTACCTCATTGAGATAGGCCACGTTGCCAGAGGAGAGAATGCACAAGCCGATGCACTGGCGAAATTGGCGAGTTCATTGGCAGTCCCGCTGGATGGATCCCTCAGCATCCGGGTGGTGAATCAGCGTCAAGTGCCTAGCATGATAGAAGGGCCAGAAGAAGAAGAGCTTGAAGCCGCTACAGTGGAAGCCGTCGACCTACCTGACTGGAGGGACCCTCTTTTGCAGTGGTTTAAATACCAACAACTGCCCAGGCAAAGGGAAGAGAAGATCAAGCTAATTAGAACAAAGGACTCTTATGAGGTCCGGAACGGGATCCTGTTCCGAATTATGGCATATGCCAAACGGAAGGTACTCCTCCGATGCCTATCCACCGTAGAAGCTTGGAGAGTCATGAAAGAAGTTCACGCCGGAACGGCTGGTGCACACCAGGCAGGACCGAAAATGAAAATTGAAATCAAGAAACTCGGTTACTACTGACCGACAATGTTCAATGACTGCTGTAAGTATGCCAAGTCTTGTCAGAAATGCCAGGAGCACGCGACGGTGCCTAGAAGACCGCCCGTGCCGCTGCATCCAACACTGCCCAGCTGGCCTTTCGCCCAATGGGGAACAGACGTCGTGGGTCCACTACCCGCATCATCCGCTGGGTGCAAGTACATCTTGGCCGCAACTGATTACTTCTCCCGCTGGGCAGAAGCTATTGCCTTGAAAGAAGTGACTGGGGAAATAGTTGCCAGGTTTGTCTGCCGTAACATCATATTCCGGTTTGGCACTCCGAACCGAATTATCTCAGATAATGGAAGCCACTTCCGCAACCAGAAAGTCTACCGGCTGGCAGAAAAGTACAAGATCGACTGGAGGACGTCGACCCCTTACAACCCACCGGCCAATGGCTTGGCTGAAGCTTTCAATAAAACTCTTTGTACTCTCCAATCCAAAATTGTTAATTCTAACAAGAGAGATTGGGAAGAGAAAATGTACGAGGCCCTGTGGGCGTACCGTACTATATACAAACCTCTAACGGGTTGTTCACCCTTCTCCTTGGTGTATGGATCAGAGGCAATTGTCCCCATCGAGTTGGAAATACCCTCCCTCCGGGTCGCAATCCAGCACGGGTTGATCCGGGAAGAACAAACAAATGTCGAGCGAAGGCTCGAAGAGCTCTCCAACTTGGAGGGAAAAGGCTTCAAGCTTAGCAGAACATCCAGGTCTATCAGGCCCGAATAGCGCGTGCCTTTGACAAGCTCGTCAAGGAACGTGAATTCAAAAAGGGTGACCTCGTCAAGGTGAAGAGAAGAGAAGAGAAGTCATGGCTTCCAATCCTAAGGGCAAGCTAAACGAGAATTGGCTTGGACCGTATATAGTCCAGAAGGTCTACGAGGGTGGAGCGTATGTAATCATCAACCATCGGGGGGAGGTTCAGTTTCCACCCCTCAACGGTAGACATTTAAAGTTGTACCACTCTCCAGTTCCCCCATTCAATGAATGACACATTTCTCCGACCCACCCCGGGCGGATTTGCATTACTATTACCCGGGGGGTTTGGGCATTATTTATCTCATGTTTAAAAAAGAGAGAGAGAGAGAGAGAAGAACAAAAAAAAAGAGAAGACAAAAGAGAAGACAAAAAAAGAAACAAAGACAAAAAAAGAAAGAGAAAAAAAAAGAAAAAATGAAGGGGAGGGAGGAATCAATCTCCCTTTATGAGCATTCACTTTTATCTTCGAGAATATTTCAATAAACAAGCCAGCCATGTCGGTCCCCGACTCCCTGTCGGCATCGATGAACAAACCTGTGGCCCGAACCTTTCGTCTGGTTCCATGGTCAATGAATAAACCATGTCAGCTCCCGACGCCCGTCGGCACTGATGAAGAGAAGAAGAGACAAATAAACCATGTCAGTTCCCGACGCCCGTCGGCACTGATGAAGAGAAGAAGAGACAAACAAACCATGTCAGCTCCCAACGCCCGTCGGCACTGATGAAGAGAAGAAGAGACAAGCAAACCATGTCAGCTCCCGACGCCCGTCGGCACTGATGAAGAGAAGAAGAGACAAATAAACTATGTCAGTTCTCGACACCCTGTTGGCACTGATGAAGAGAAGAAGAGACAAACAAACCATGTCAGCTACCGACGCCGGTCGGCACTGATGAAGAGAAGAAGAGACAAACAAACCATGTCAGCTCCCGACGCCCGTCGGCACTGATGAAGAGAAGAAGAGACAAACAAACCATGTCAGCTCCCGGCACCCCGTCGACACTGATGAAGAGAAGAAGAGGCCAACATACCACGTCAGGTTCCCGACACCCCGTCGGCACTAATGAAGAGAAAAAGGGACAAGCAAACCATGTCGGTCTCCGACTCCCTGCCGGCATCGATGAACAAACCTGTGGCCCAGACCTTCCTTCTGAAGCCATGAACAAAAGGCCCTTTCTTTGGCACTAACCCCGCGTCAATGAATAAACCACCTCAATATCACAACTCCTAGTCCCACAGATGAACAAACCCTTGGCTCGGACCTTCCGTCCAAGTCAATGAAAAAAAAACCTCCTTTGCTTGGCTCGGACCTTCCGTCCAAGCCAATGAATAAAAAAAAAGAGAAAGAGCCTCCTTGCTCGACTGGGACCTTCCGTCCAAGTCGATGAACAAAAAAGAACCCCCTTTGCTTGGCTCGGACCTTCCGTCCAAGTCCATGAACACAAATAAACCTCTCCTTGCTTGGCTCGGACCTTTCGTCCCAGCCCATGAACAAAAATGCATCCCCTCTGCTTGGCTCGGACCTTCCGTCCAAGTCCATGAACACAAATAAACCCCTCCTTGCTTGGCTCGGACCTTCCGTCCCAGCCCATGAACAAAAAATGCATCCCCTTTTCTTGGCTCGGACCTTCCGTCCAAGTCCATGAACACAAATAAACCCCTCGTTGCTTGGCTCGGACCTTCCGTCCCAGTCCAAGAACAAAAAATGCACCCTCTTTGCTTGGCTCGGACCTTCCGTCCAAGTCCATGAACACAAAGAAACCCCTCCTTGCTTGGCTCGGACCTTCCGCCCGAGTTGAAGAACGAACGACTTTCCTAAACCCAGTACGAGTCACCAACCCCCCCGTGGGGTTGGCCTCATCTAAGTCGTTTTGGGCCTTTCGCCTAGGGCGACGCATAAGCCCTTCGTTCTTGCTTCGGCATGCCGCCATGCCGACGACCAAACCTCCACTCAGATATGTCGGTCCGTGTGCATATGTGGTGAAGCGATCCCCTCATCCCTTCGCTGAAGGAGTGAGCGCTTTCCCATGAATTCGCACCGGACCAGCATCCCACTAGCTCGGAAGAACATACATCTTGTCGAAGAACTCCACACTCGCGGGGCACTCGTCCCTCGCTTGCGCCACCCACGAGTGGGGGGCATTTGTGGACGTCAAAAATGACGGCGTCGATCATACGGCATGCACATCGTAACACTCGAGAGCAAGCCGGAGATGAAATGCCGAATAAATCTCATGCCTCGCCCGATCAGGACGAGAACTCGCTTGGTGGTCCGCTACCCGCTAAGGAAGCCCCCTAAGCAGAAGATACAGCTACAACGCTCCGACTGGCCATGCCGAGAGCTGAATCAGAGAAAAGTCGGGAACTCCGGCACAGTCTCGACATGCACCGAAAGTCACGCAGAATCTGGGACCGAGTCCCAGAAGCTACAAACGGAATATTGCGGAGGTCATACATTACAACCGGAACGTTCTGGGAATGCCGACATACATATAAACGGCCGCGACTTCGAAAAGAATATGTTTGGTGCTTAAAACGGCACGAAGGGGCCTTAAAACGGCGTGCCTTAAAACGGCGCCCCCCCCCCTTTTTGCTTAAAACGGCGCGCCCCTTGTTTCTTTGGCTATCCGGCGCGCTCCTCTCGAAGGGGCCTCCCCCCTTTTGATGCTTAAAACGGCGCCATTTGTGTTGCATTAAAACGGTGTGCCAATTTCACTTGGGTTTAATCCGGCGCGATCACATCCCTCCGCGCCGTTTTACCTCCGAGACATCCCATCCCGTCATCAGTCCGATCCTCGGTTTTCAGGCGCAAACAAAGAGAACTTACCTGAAATGGTCAGGCCTCCTGCGTGCGACCAACGTGCAACCGCCTGAGCTCCTCAAGCTCCCTGGAATGGCAATCTTCGAGCTTCGCACCGAACGTCACTTCCCCGCCGGTCACCGTCGGCCAATCCGGTGGAGGCACCTCCCCTACGCTATGAATCCCTCTACCTGCAGGCCACTCAACAGCGTCAGATACAGAAAGGGAAAAGAATGGAAGCGAAGGGATTTTTTGAACTTCAAGAGGTTTCGTTCCTAGCTCGATGGATATATATATATCGAGAGAAGAGAAAGGAAGAGAGGAGGAAGAAAGAAAAAAAAAGGGAGAGAGAGCCAGAGAAGGGAGAAGGGGGAACCAGCCTTCGAGAGCTCCACGGTTCTGGGCTGAAGAAAGGAGAAAAGAGGTAGGGGGCGAGAGCGAGAGGTGAGTTGGAGGGGGAGAAGCCAATGCTTCCCTCTCCCTCCTCCGTCTAATACTTCTGATGCGGGACGAGACCACGGACACGACAAGCTCGTAACTGCCCCTTAACGAGGGAAGCGTCGGACGTGCGCGGTTGAGAAACCGGTAGTGAGCTAGGGTGATCGGCTCTCTCGTGTGCCCGGATCGGGTCACAGGACGGTCTTGCACTCTCTCGCAGCAGCGGTAATGAATAGATAAAGCGAGCTAGATATCCCTACACATGCTCTCTAGCAGTGGCATAAACAAATATATATGAAGTAAGCAAAATGCCGAGAAGGGAGCGAAAACGATACCTCCACGCGCCCGGCGTGGGGAAGACGGACCCGGCCGAAACTCGTACTCCCGGGACAATTAATACACCATATTACAGCAAATGAATTACTACCCGCTCCACGCAGGGAGGTAAAGGGCTACACAAACGGGCTCGGGAGGACCGAATTTGGGTTGACGGGCGGCTTCTCGCGTCTCTTCGGCAACACCCGAACTTGTGACTGTGGGGCCCACGTGCTGTCCGGAGGGACCGTGCGGGACCCGGTGTCACCACTGTAGTGGGGACACTTGTGGAAGTGTTCCCTGGCCTGGCGGCACGCTGGTTCGCCGGCCGGAGGCCGGGCGGCTCCGTTCGGCACCGGTCGGAATGACCGGCCACGGACCTGCCGGTTCTGTTTTCCGGCGCGCGCTCTGGCGAGAACGGACGCTGCGATCAGCGTTGACGTCGGAATGCGACGAAACTAGCGCCGTTGGAAAGATGCTTCGAAGGGCTTCAACCCAAGGTGATTACAGAAAAATAATCAAGCCTGTACTTCTGATTGGAAAATTTTGAAGGTTGCTGTTGTACAGTTCCTGAAATCTCAGGTCAGCAGAGAACTTTCATATGGATTGCCTTTGACCGCGAGATAAACGTCCGAATCTGGGGTTGTATTCTTCAGAAAAGCTGTGGGAAATCAAGTTACAAAATTAGGACTATTTTTGGATCTGGATTTGAAGGTGGTGGTGATCTGTTCTGATTTTGGAAGTGGAGGGTGGTCGGATCTGGGATCTGACTGACAACACTGTACCTGAAGAAGAACACGAATTTCTAAAAATAGATAGAATGCTGATAAAAAATTAAAAAAATTTATAGATGTAGGGGGTGATGGAAAGAACTTCCAGTAAAATTGGAAGGATTTTGAAAAATCAAAAAGATGGCCGGAGGTGGGAAACACAGGGCTGATATCACTGTAGATAGAGACAAAACAGAACTAGGAATGAAAGATGCACGAAAATGGGAAAATACTAAACGATAGAATTTGGGCTTGAAAATTTAGGTGGAGCTTGGGATACATGGGAAGAACACACCATAAAAATAGCAGACCACGAAGAGGCCGTGGCTGATAGCAGGAATTTCGGGAAGAGACCTCTGTCCAGCAGGACAGAACACCGAGAACGGTTTCGCGGCGGCTCGAAGGCGGCACGAACGGCGGCGGCGGCGGCACAGACGATCACCGGAGATAGAGGGGAGGGGATAGAAGGTAGAAACACTCTAGAACTTGAGGTTGGAGGAGAGGAACTAGAGGGGAGAGGGCTGGGGGCGCAATATGCTCCTTGGCATTCAACAAAAATTCTGATTTTTCATTGCTTTTCTCATAAAAATATAAGCTTATATATGTTTCCAATCAAATCAATTGTGCACCCTTGGATCTAGGGATGGGGATTGAAGGGCTGGGATTAAGTGTGATAAACACACAAAAACTAATAAAAAATCAAGGGGAGAGGGGCGCCCCCTTGACCATGGTTAATGGGTTGAATGGGTAGGTAAGGTAGGTAACCCACCTTGGACTAATTAAGCCACGTGTCTCCCATGTGGTCAAATGGCATTCAACCCTTCTAGATGGCCACCTAGGATGGTTGACCAGCCCCACATGGATGACATGGACCAATGGGAAAGGGCTGGGGGCCCCTTGCTGGTCCTACTAACAAATTACATAGAAACCCACACAATCCGTGGGAATGACGCATTGGCTTACAAAGCCGTACAATTGCGTACATACTTTCCCGTGGATATAAAAATAAACTAAAGGATATAAATGCAATATGAAAAGTACTGGCTCGGCGTCGATTCCCATCAACTCTCCCCGGGTGGGAGGAACTCGACCCCGTCGAGTAGGGGTATGGATGCTCGAGTACTCCGGCGGATCCGTCACCGTGCCAAGTAGCGCGGGTATGCTCCACTCCAAGTGACCGTCACCTGCTCATTCCATATATACTCGATATGCGTAGGCTGCCATGGGCTAGAGGTGGACACTCCGGGTGGGGCACTCTCAAAGGGAAGGAAGCAGCTCGAAGACTCACTAGGAATCACCGCTGAGTCCCTGTAGGTGACTGATCCGGGTATAGATGTAGAACCGATCCCATACTCATCGAATGAGTCCACTCGCCTCTTACTCATAAGAGAACGACAACGAGCTTGCACAAGATACATGCAGACAAACGACACACAAACCATGCAAACAAACCACACAAGGAAAACACACCGACTCATATATGACCCTAGACATACCTAATGTTAGTCCGACCCGTACATGGGCGACGACGGACCAGGACACCCGAATGTGTGCCATGCATGCATGTTATGTAACCGGAGATGGTTGGTATGGGGAACACCTAAACATCCAAGTATGACTCAGTCATGCATGGACGGCCCTTTAGATTTAGGAGACTTGAGTGGGCTAGGAAAGCCGGGTGTGGAAGAGCCGGGTGTAGGTGTATCGTGGACGGGCTTGGTGGGTATGGAGGACCCGACCCGTAGGAAAGGGGTATGAAGGTGGACTTCCCCGAAGAAGTGAAGGGAATATGAAGGGTCTAGGGATCCACTAGGGAAGGGGTAAAAGGGATCAAAGAAGGTATGACCCCTTATGGTGGGTTACAACATGACATGGTACCAATCGTGAAATTCTTGAAGGTGCGGGTGGTCACCTTCCTCCGTCATGGTAAATGGGACCGTGTATAGGAAATATGACTCCTCCCTCGGAAGCAAAGTCATGAAGTCGGGCTCATCCGGTAGCGGGAGAAGTAGAAGAACCTCCGTGGTGACACAACCCACAGTGCACTCGGAGGTAATGGACCCGAAGGCCGGATGGGTGAAGCTACGACTTGTGGGTTGGTCGAAACCTCGGGCCAACATATGTGTCAACTGCCATTGCCAACCTAAACCAAGGATAAGGTCACCCAATGTGTCAACATGGTGACGAGATCGGAACGTAGTATGGTAGGAGTTGGCGGGCACTAAAGGTAGGGTAGGGTCCATAGACGGGTAAGGGAGTGGGACCAAGTCATCCTTGAGCAAACTAAGAAGCGGCTCGGCTATGTATAATGTACCCGTTAGAAATACGGGTGGCTCGGGATGAGGTGGCTCCAAGCGCGAATCCGAAGGTGGAGTGGGCCGCTGGGGCTGGGTGGCTGGACATACGGGGTCCCTAAGGGTGATCTTACCGGGTAGGTAAGGTGGGCATAAGGTGCAAGTCCTCTTGTCCCAGTCAAGATTGGCCCTTCTCTCTCCTAACCACTTTTGCCCTAAAATGATGCATGAACCAGCAAGTGTGCCGATCCTGCACCATGCACCATCGGTGTAGAGAACAGATCCGATCCTCTTATAGAACTCAACAAAAGCAAAATCACCATCGTGGACAATCTCGCCTGTCTTGGAGAGAGACTCCACGATGTCAAGAGAAACCCAATTACCCGACTCCCTATCGGTGAAATGGAGTTCCGTTGTGGACCCGTTGGGTAGAGCAACTTTCATAGTGAGAGGGGTAAAACCAAGGGCTCGGTCCATGAGGACATTGACTTTGGCCACAAAGGTTGACCACTCGGACGTATGGTCTTGGGGAACGGCCATGGGTAGCGGACATGGACATGCATACACACGGTGACAAGACACTAGACCGACTATGCAAGTTTGGAATTGTGGACGCACTAAAATTCGGAGGGGGGATCCGTTCGTTTGTTGGTCGGGGTTAATTCTTCTATTTAGTGCCAGGGCGTGCCAGTCACAAAGTGACGATTTATTCGGGCTTCATGGAAGCCCATGGTGCGCTCGATCTGACTAATCAGACGATTGTGTAGTTCGTGTCGGGACCGAAACCCGCCGTGCCGTAAAGGCCACGACGTTATTTACATCCCCCATACGGGGAACACCCTTGATTGATTGCCGGGAATAAGGGCCCTACGGCCTACAGAGAATATTAATAATGCAGGAGGATAGTGAAAGATGAACTATGCTAGAAACCCATTTCGGGACATGAACGCTAAGACTATGTCGGCCACTCATGGGCCACTTCATGTTCGGATGAAGGTCCGTGTTTGTAGTATGAAGGACGGTAGCAAAACCGCGCGAATGTTTGCCATGAACAAGGCAAGTTTAATGAGAATGCGGGATTGGATCCCGGTAGGGATGGGTCAAGTTGATAGACTGTTGGCCGGAGATGATTTCGGATTATGGCCATGTCGGAAGTTCCGTAAACCACGTCCGATACCATAAGGCGTCGTTGATTTTCTCTTTGCACCCAGTCCGAGGGAGTGAATTGTTAAATGCGTAGCCCGAGCTCAATAACGTGCGCCCTCACACGCGGATCGACCTGCGCGGTCATGTTGCGGGGTTCGACCTGCCTGGTCAGGTCGCGGGGGTCGAGGGGGCAGCGCCCCTTTGCGGGGGTTTTCGGGGGCAGCGCCCCCGGAACAAAATTTTTAATTGAAGCGCGGGTAATAGAGTTCCTTTCATTTTTGTTATTGATCTTTGCATTCTTCTTTTTATTTGAGCATTTCTCTCCTTTTATTTTTTTTATTATCCCCCCCCCCCCTTTTTCATATAAAGGAGGCACGCCGAGCTTGAAGTGGGCAAGAGGGGAGGCACGCCGGATAAGAGCTTCGAAGGAGGGCGCCGGATAAGGGAGCACAAGGGGGGAGCGCGCCGGCTAAGGTGGCAAGTTGGGGCGCGCCGGAATATGGATGCCAAGGGGGAGCGCGCCGGTTAATGGCAAGAAGGAAAAGGTTCCACGGGCGCGCCGGAATAGGGCAATGAACAGTATAGCGCGCCGGTTAGTGGCAAAGGAAATGAAATGGGTTTTGAGTGTGGGGTTAAACCGGCGCGGGGGGGTAGCGCGCCGGATTAGCCCACGCCGGATTAGGGCGCGTCGGGTTAAGCTTCTACGAGGTTTTGTTTTGCTCTGTTTTGATTCTTTTTGATCTGTTCTTGTTTCTTCAACTTACAGATTGATATTTTGGTTGGTTTATTCACTTAGTTGATGGATTAAGTTGATAGAGAAGGTGGTTAAAGCTTTCTGATCGTTTGTTAAGACGAACGAGCATGCGGATTGAATATCTTATTAAGAGGGATTATGCAGGAACTTGTTCAGTTTGATTCAGAGACGGCTTCAGACATATGATGTTCTTACTCCCAGAGGCCTTGGCTTGTTCAGCTGTTCTTATGCTCAGAGAACTCATCCTGTTCGTTTGTTCTTGAGTGTTCTCATCCTGGCGAGATTTGGGCAGCACCTCCCCTGGACTGGGGGTTGCCAGAGAATAATAAGGAACACCAAACGGATAACTCCGGGGTGCACCTCGAATCTAGACCTCATGGCGGTCCAATAACCCAGATGTGAGTGCTGGAGAGCTCGAGGACTAGCCTTCAAGAGCTCTCACAACTCACGGGCGATGACTTCGTGGAACGGGACAGATGTAGGCCGCAGGTGGCCATGACTGTTCACCCTTCGAACGGGTTCCCTCAGAGTTCATGCCACAGAAGGGCAAGCTCCCGAGGACCCCAGGTGATTCAGAGAACCAGAGAAATAAAACGGAAGAAAAAGGGGGGAAGGATCAGAGCCATAGAATACTGCGCATGCTCACAAAGTCATTCTTTTATTCATCCTCAAGGGAAAGGGAAGGAAGAATACAACGGAGAAGATAAAAGAAAAGCTAAATGTTGAGGTGGGGGAAGAAGATACATCGGCGGGGGAGAAGAAGGAACAGAGCACAAGCTCTCCCCCCCTCTCTCCCCTCTCTTGCTCTCACCCCCTCCCTCTCTTTCTTCACCTTGCAGGCGTGAACGGATGGCTGTAGCTTCTTCTCTTCGGAGGCTGGAGAGCTCTCGAGAAGACCTCTCTCCTTCTCCTTCTTCAACCTTCCTCTTCTCTTTTCTTCTGTTCCCTTCTATTGACCTCCCTCTTCTCTCGTTCTTGTTCCTCTTCTTTCTTGCAATGTAGCCCCCATTTTATATATTGGCCAGCCTGGGGAGGTTCCTGCCACCTCCACCTCGTCCGCGATGAAGCTCAGAGCTGACTGGCTGTGCTGGACACCGTTGATTCGTCTCGTACACTGCTGCTCGTCCGAGGATGGGACGCTCAGAGATTTGTCGGAGCTTGCCTTGCTGCTGCTGCTTATGTGCTGTCGAACGGAGGCTGAGACAGAACCAGGGGCATTGAATGTTCTCTGTGCATCTCATTTATGCAGAACAGAGTATCGGTCGG
Source organism: Amorphophallus konjac (assembly GCA_022559845.1). Classification (NCBI taxonomy): domain Eukaryota; kingdom Viridiplantae; phylum Streptophyta; class Magnoliopsida; order Alismatales; family Araceae; genus Amorphophallus; species Amorphophallus konjac. The sequence continues at coordinate 286,596,690 of CM040125.1, read as the reverse complement.
CAGACGGGACAGGATGAGGTTAAACTCATTTTCATTCGACGCGCCGTTTTAAGAAGAGCATATGGTGATGGCTTGTCCAAAAGTAGCGCACCGCAGAAATGCTTCAGAGAACAGAATGAGGGGTTAAAACGACGCGGGGGAATAGTGACCACGCCGGTTTAAACCCAAGTGTAATTGGCATGCCGTATTAAGTTTTTGGCCTTCAAAATGGCCATGCCGTAATAGCATATAAAGGGTGGCGCCGTTTTAAGGTATTGAAGGGGAAAAGGGGCGCGCCGGTTTAGATGAAGGCCATGCCGGTTTAACCCAAAATGCAAGGAATAGAGGAAAGGGGCGTGCCGGTCTTAGTGGCACCGTTTTAAGTGCATATCGCGCCGGTTTAAGCGCCGAACGGATTCTTTTCAAGGTTGAGGCCGTTTGTATGAATGTTGGCATTCCCGGCATGTTCTGGTTGCAATGTATGGCCTCCGTAATATTTTGTTCGCAGCCTTCGGGACTCGGTCCCAGACTTTGCGTGACTCTCGGTGTGTGCCGAGACTGTGCCGGAGTTCCCGACTTTTCTCTGATTCAGCTCTCGGCATGGCCGGTCGGAGTGTTGTAGCTGTATCTTCTGCTTAGGGGGCTTCCTGAGCGGGTAGCGGACCACCAAGCGAGTTCTCGTCCTGATCGGGCGAGACATGAGGTTTATTCGGCATTTCTGTCTTCGACTCGCGCTCTAATGTGTAGACGCGAATGTCGCCATGATCATCATCGTCATTTTTTTGGCGTCCACAGGAATGCATGCACACTAAGGACCCTAGACGTAAACCAAGACTCGGTACGTGGCGGAGATAAGCGATCCGAAGACCACTCGCGCAAGTGTGTGGCCTTCCCGATAGGCGTAGCCTAGCGTTCGGACAACACCTTTTGATATACCGAGTAAAGGGATGCGATGCAAAAAGACACTTTTTTTGTTTTGAAACAATGATGACCCTAAACACGACTAGACGTAAATGACTAATGACTAGACGTAAATGACACCCCTTTTTTTTTCTTTTTGACACCCTAGACTCAACCTCGCTCTGATACCAAATTGATGCGGGACGAGACCACGGACACGACAAGCTCGTAACTGTCCCTTAACGAGGGAAGCGTCGGACGTGCGCGGTTGAGAAACCGACAGTGAGCTATGGTGATCGGCTCTCTCGTGTGCTCGGATCGGGTCACGGGACGGTCTTGCACTCTCTCGCAGCAGCGGTAATGAATAGATAATGCGAGCTAGATATCCCTACACATGCTCTCTAGCAGCGGCATAAACAAATATATATGAAGTAAGCAAAATGCCGAGAAGGGAGCGAAAACGATACCTCCACGCGCCCGGCGTGGGGAAGACGGACCCGGCCGAAACTCGTACTCCCGGGACAATTAATACACCATATTACAGCAAATGAATTACTGCCCACTCCATGCAGGGAGGTAAAGGGCTACACAAACGGGCCGGGGAGGACCGAATTCGGGTTGACGGGCGGCTTCTCGCGTCTCTTCGGCAACACCCGAACTTGTGACTGTGGGGCCCACGTGCTGTCCGGAGGGACCGTGCAGGACCCGGTGTCACCACTGTGGTGGGGACACTTGTGGAAGTGTTCCCTGGGCTGGCGGCACGCTGGTTCGCCGGCCGGAGGCCGGGCGGCTCCGTTCGGCACCGGTCGGAATGACCGGCCACGGACCTGCCGGTTCTATTTTTCGGCGCGCGCTCTGGCGAGAACGGACGCTGCGATCAGTCCCGACGTTGGAATGCGACGAAACTGGCGCCGTTGGAAAGATGCTTCGAAGGGCTTCAACCCAAGGTGATTACAGAAAAATAATCAAGTATGTACTTCTAATTGGCAAATTTTGAATGTTGCTGTTGTACAGTTCCTGAAATCTCAGGTCAGCAGAGAACTTTCCTATGGATTGCCTTTGACCGTGAGGTAGACGTCCGAATCTGGGGTTGTGTTCTTCAGACAAGTTGTGGGAAATCAAGTTATGAAATCAGGACTATTTTTGGATCTAGATTTGGAGGTGGTGGTGATTTGTTCGGATTTTAGAAGTGGAGAGTGGTCGGATCTGGGATCTGACTGACAACACTATAGCTGAGGAAGAACACGAATTTCTAAAAATAGATAGAAGGCTGATAAAAAATTAAGAAAATTTTTGAATGTAGGAGGTGATGGACAGAACTCCCAGTAAAATTGGGAGGGTTTGGACAAATCAAAAAGATGGCCGGAGGTGGGAAACACAGGACTGCTATCACTATAGACAGAGACAAAATAGAACTAGGGATGAAAGATGCACGAAAATGGGAAAATAATAAACGATGAATTTGGGCGTGAAAATTTAGGTGGAGCTTGGGATACAAGGGAAGAAGACACCATAAAAATTGCAGATCACGAAGAGGCCGTGGCTGATAGCAAGAATTTTGGGAAGAGACCTTTATCTAGCAGGACAGAACACCGAGAACGGTTTCGCGGCGGCTCGAAGGCGGCACGAACGGCGGCGGCGGCACAGACGATCACCGGAGATAGAGGGGAGGGGATATGAGGTAGAAATACTCTATAACTTGAGGTTGGAGGAGAGGAACTAGAGGGGAGAGGGCTGGGGGCGCAATATGCTCCTTGGCATTCAACAAAAATTCTGATTTTTCATTGCTTTTCTCATAAAAATACAAGCTTATATATGTTTCCAATCAAATCAATTGTGCACCCTTGGATCTAGGGATGGGGATTGAAGGGCTGGGATTAAGTGTGATAAACACACAAAAACTAATAAAAAATTAAGGGGAGAGGGGCGCCCCCTTGACCATGGTTAATGGGTTGAATGGGTAGGTAAGGTAGGTAACCCACCTTGGACTAATTAAGTCACTTGTCTCCCATGTGGTCAAATGGCATTCAACCCTTCTAGATGGCCGCCTAGGATGGTTGACCAGCCCTACATGGATGACATGGACCAATGGGAAAGGGCTGGGGGCCCCCTTGCTGGTCCTACTAACAAATTACATAGAAACCCACACAATCCGTGGGAATGACGCATTGGCTTACAAAGCCGTACAATTGCGTACATACTTTCCCGTGGATATAAAAATAAACTAAAGGATATAAATGCAATATGAAAAGTACTGGCTCGGCGTCGATTCCCATCAGCTTCTCTCTTTCTCTCCATCGAATGTATTTTCCCTTTCTTTTTGTAATGCCTTCTCTTCCATTTTATCTGTACCAAGTTTCCTTCCCCGTTTGTATGGATGAATAAAAGAGAAAGAAAGGAAGTCTTTTTGCAAGCTCAGTCTCCTCTGTTCCGACCCTTGCTCCCCTTTCTTGCTCTCTGATCATCCTGGGGCCTTTGAGGTCTGCCACTTCATGGCATGACCCCCAAGGTAACCCATTCGATGGATGAACATTTCTTGCCCAGCCGTGGCAAATATTTGTCCCTGTTGAAGACTCATCGCCCGTGAGTCATGGTCACTCTTGTAGGCTGGCCCTCGAGCGTTCCGCACTCGCACTTGGGCTAACGGACCACCGTGAGGCCGCTCCGCATTTTGAGAGTTTACCCCGGAGCAATCCGATTGGTGACTCTCCTTTATCTCCGGCAAGTCCCGATCCGGGGGAGGTGCTGCCCAATTCTCGCCATGGCCAAGAACTCTCAAGAACAAACGAATAAGCCACTTCCGAGAACAAGAACCACACATAGTAAAAATATGTGAACTAAACCCCTCGAACGAAACACTTAAAGTACACGCTAAGTCACCCTAACGAACAGTTAAACGCCTAAACTTCCTTCCTACCAACATAATCTACCAAATGGATGAACAAACGCATCATAAAATCTATCTACGGGTGAAAGAAAAGAAGTGCACAGTCAAAGCAATAAGCGCTCGGGGGAGTTTAATACGGCGTGGTGACTATTTCACCGCGCCGGTTTAACATCACTCTCAAAATCCTCTTTGAACCTTCAATCGACAAGTGCCTTCAACACCGTAGCCCGGCGAGGCCTTAACCGGCGCGCCCTCCTCACAAAAGCCCCGTATCCCCTCCTTCCAAATGTTAAAACGGCGCGCCCTCCCTTGTCCTCCAATTCCGACGCGCCCTCCTCCCTTGTCCTCCAATTCCGACGCGCCCCTTCACATCTTAACCCGGCGCCCCTAAAATCGGCGCGCCCATCTTCTTGCAACTTGCTAATACGGCGTGGCAAAAGAAAACTAAAAGAATGAAAAGAAGAAAGAAAACTATTGAAACTAAAGAATAAACAAGAGAATAAGGACTAAATCAGTAAACAAAATAGAAAGAATGGAATGGGAATGAACCACTTAATTCAATGATCGGAACAAGGACAATAGCATACCCCCCCGTAATTAAAATTTTGTTCCGGGGGCGCTGCCCCCTTGACCCCCGCTACCTGACCGCGTAGGTCGATCCGCGTGCGAGGGCGCACGTTGGCGAGTTTGGGCTTCACACCTAACAACCCGCTCCCCCGGACTGTGCGTGAAGAGGAAAGTAATGATGCCTTGTGATATAGGACGTGGACCGCGGGATCCCCGACATGGTCATGGTCCGGGCACCTTTTGGGCCGATAGTTCGTCAGCTTGACCCACTTCTTCCGGGATCTAATCCCGCACTCGCATTAAACCTGTCGTACTCACAGCAGACATCTGCGCGATTTTGCCACCGTCTCTTATGCTACAAACACGGACCTTCGTCCAAACATGAAGTGGCCCACGAGTGGCCGACATAGGCTGAACGTTCACGTCCCGATACGGGTTTCTAGCATAGTTCGTCTTTCGTTATCCTCCTGCATTACTAGTATTCTCTTTAGGCCGTAGGGCCCTTATTCCTGACAATCAATCAAAAGTGTTCACCCGTATGGGGGATGTAAATGACGCCGTGGCCTTCATGGCACGGCGGGTTTTGGTCCCGACACGAACCACACAATCGTCTGATTAGTCAGATCGAGCGCACAATAAATCGTCACTTTATGACTGGCACGCCCACCCACCTAAATAAACGAACAACATGATAAGTGAAAATAAGTGCGTCCACAGGCGCTTATGTCCTGACACCTTCTTACAACAACTCTGCACCTGGCTCACATGTCTCGACACCATTGGTGCTGTCTCGACTCATCAGCCATGGTTCTTCAAGAATTTCAAAGGGATGTCTCGACACACTGGGGGTAAAGTGTCGACATATCAACGTTGAACCAGAACATACTTGAAACCGGCAGAAGCTGTCTACTAGGCTTTTCAAAGGGATGTCTCGACACACTAATAGAAAAGTGTCGACACATCCACGATCAACCAGAACGATTCTCCTAGTTTTTCAAAGGAATATCTGGACACACTGACAGGAAAGCGTCGACACACTTTGTTCGTCCAGAACGGATCTGAATCTGACGGAAGCTGATTTCAAGATTCGAAACTTAATCCAAGGATCCGTTTGATCTGGAAAAAGTCGTCAGATTGCTTCGGTGTCAGAAGACTATGATTTGGCAGAGATATTTTCTGAAGAAAATCGTACCTTCGCTGCTATGGTCTCCTACCTACCCACATTCCTGCAGACTTGACAAGAATGGAGTCAAATGTGCAAGTGGAAGTAGATCAAATAATGTGGATGTGACATTCTGGGTGTTACTTGAAAAGTGGACAACGTTGGTGTCGCCCAAGGACACCAATATACATAAGGAGCATGAGCTCCAGTTCGAATAAAAAGGAGAGCAGCAAGTGAGCTGAGAAGAGTGCTGAGGAGAAAACGAAGAAGAAGAAAGCTTGCTATCCAAGCTACTCTTCGTCCTGATGCTGCTGGCGTGAGTGAAACTAAAAGAAGACATTTTCTCTTCCTCACGACGAAAAGAAAACCTCCGTGGCTTCTAAGAAGATTCAACGAGAAGAAGAAAGTCAAGGCTCTCTCACGCTCATTCCCAGACAGAAGACCTCTTTGTCATAGTGTTTTCATTACGATACTCTGTCTGGTCATTTCATCTTTAGTTTGCTTTTCTTCTAAACAAACTTCATATCATTAGATCCCTCCCTGCGTGTAGGAAGACAGAAGGTGTGGTCGCCTGTCTATGTGGTTTGGGTTGTGATCCCACAAGCTGTGTGACAGCGGAGTGTGAGAGTGTATCTCTCAGTTAGAAGCTGTGAATCAGTTGTTGTGCGTTGGCACTAGTGAAGTCTCACTGTGTTGTGTGATGGGTGGATGTAGGTCTCTAGATTAAGAGTGAACCACCTTAAAGATCTTGCCTTGTGGTTTGTCTTCTCTCTTGTTCCATCGGTAGAAGCTTGATAGGACCTTTTCCAGGCATCTTGTGTGTATCTAGCGTCTTAGATATTAGCTAATATCTGCCTCATTATCTATCGTGTTAGACTTAGTTTTTATTTCCGCAAAGAAGGGCAAAAAGGGGCTGATCTATTCACCCCTCCCCTCTAGATCTGCCTATCACCACTCAACATGGAGCTCTTGAAGAAGGGTTTCATCAGGCCAAGTATTTCCCCATGGGGAGCGCTTGTATTGTTTGTAAAGAAGAAGGATGGATCGATAAGGCTCTGCATCGACTATCGGCAGTTGAACCACCTTACTATCAAGAACAAGTATCCGCTGTCGAGGATCGATGAATTATTTGATCAAATATCTAGATCCAAATATTTCTCAAAGATTGATCTCAGGTCAGGATACCACCAAGTGAGGATCAAGGATGAGGACATTCATAAGACCGCATTCCGGAGCAGGTATGGGCACTACAAATTTATGGTTATACCTTTTGAACTAACAAATGCCTCTGCAGCCTTTATGCAGTTGATGAATAGCATATTCAGACCTCATCTGGATCAATTTGTAGTGGTCTTCATTGATGACATATTGATTTATTGAAAGACCAAAGAAGATCATGAAGAACACTTAAGGATTGCATTATAAATATTAAGGAATAATCAACTTTACGCCAAACTTAGCAAGTGCGACTTCTGGCTCGCGGAAGTGTCCTTCCTAGGGCATGTGATCTCGAAGGATGAGATTTCTGTTGATCCGCCCAAAGTCGAGGCTATGAAGAATTGGGAAACACCAACCAATGCAACCGAGATCCGAAGTTTCTTAGGTCTAGCTAGCTATTACCGGTGATTCATCAAGGACTTCTCCAAGATCGCCGTCCCTCTTACTAGGCTGACCCGCAAGGAGATTCCTTATAAGTGAGATGAAAAGTGCAAGAAGAGCTTTCAAGTCTTAAAGGATCATCTAACAACTGCTCCGGTCTTGGCATTACCAACTGAAGGGGAGAAATTTGAGGTATATACCGATGCGTCAGGCATGGGCCTCGGATGTGTGTTAATGCAACAAGGGAGAGTCATTGCTTACTCTTCCCGACAACTAAAGAAGCATGAGGAGAACTACCCGGTGCACGACCTAGAGTTGGCCGCGGTGGTATTTGCTTTGAAGATCTAGAGACACTATCTCTAAGAAGAATAATTTACCGTGTACTCCGATCACAAGAGTCTCAAGTATCTATTTTCTCAAAAGGAATTGAATATGAGACAAAGGCGTTGGCTAGAGTATCTCAAGGACTTCGACTTCACTATACAATACTATCTTGGAAAGGGTAATCCCGTAGCCGATGCCCTTAGTCGAAAGCCGAGAGCGTTATTGGCCAATTGTATGGCCCAAGAATGGAAGATGCTGGAACACTTTTCAAAGCTTGACATAAGCACGGACAAGGAGAAAGGGTGTATTACTCTATCACGCATGAGGATACAACCGGATTTACTCTCCAAAATCCAAGGACTTCAAGACAATGACCCGGTACTGGTAGAAATAAAGGGCGAGTTAGAAGAGCAACCTGATTTCAAGCTAGTGTCAGATGGAAGATTATTGTTCCGAGAAAGAACTTGTGTACCGGATTGTCCAGTATTGAAGAAGAAAATTTTAGAAGAAGCTCACCGATCAAGGTACACAATTCACCCCGGATCTAATTTGAAATGGACCTTTTGGTGGCCCAACATAAAAAGGGAGGTAGCGGACTTTGTTTCTCGATGTCTTACGTGCCAACAAGTCAAGGCGAAACACCAAAAGCATGCCGGTAAGCTACATCCTCTAGATATTCCCAAGTGGAAGTGGGAGGATATCGACATGGACTTCATTATGGGTCTGTCTAAATCTAAAGGAGGACATGATGGAATATGGGTCATCATGGATCGATTGACCAAGTCAGCTCACTTCCTGCAGATAAAGAGCCGATGGTCAGTTAATATTCTTGATGTATTATAAATCAAAGAAGTTGTCAGGCTGCATGGAGTTCCCATTTCGATCGTGTCTGACCAAGACCCACGCTTCACTTCTCATTTCTGGAAGGGTCTACAACATTCGTTGGGGACAAGACTCAACTTTAGTACAACTTTTCATCCTCAAACAGATGGTCAGACCGAGAGAACGAATCAGGTTGTGGAAGACATGTTACGAGCTTGTATTATTGATTTTGGTGGAAGCTGACATGATTATCTACCCCTGGTCGAGTTTACATACAACGACAGCTACCAGGCAAGTATTCAAATGGCACCCTTTGAGACATTATACGGATTGAGTTGCCGATCACCCCTATGCTGGGAGGATGTTGGCGAAAAGTAACTACTAGGCCTAGACATGGTGAGGGATACCACCAAGAAGATTCAACTGATTAGAGAAAGACTCAAGATGGCTCGGTCTAGACAAAAGACTTACGTCGATATTAGAAGGAGAGACCTCGAGTTCCAAGTTGGAGATCACGTCTTTCTTAAGGTTTCCCCGGGAAGAGGCATTAGAAGATTTGGTGTTAAGGGCAAGCTTACACCAAGATATATCGGTCCCTTCGAAGTACTAGAAAGAGTTGGAGAGATCGCCTATCGGATCGCCTTGCCTCCACAACTATCCGAAGTACACAATGTATTTCATATTTCTATGCTCAAGAAGTATGTTCATGATCCGACCCACGTTATAGATCATGACAACCTGGTGATACAAAAGGATCTCACGTACGAGCAAAAGCCTTTGAAGATCCTTGATCGTGCGGTTCGCATACTAAGGAATAAGACGATCCCTATGGTAAAGGTACAATGGAACAAGTGCTCAAAAAAAGAAGTCACATGGGAGACTGAAGAATCTATGAAGAAGAGATTCCCCGACTTATTTCAACATCGTAAGTAATTCTGCACTCTCCATGTCTATATGAAATTGAATTTGGGGATCAAATTCTTTTAAGTGGGGGAGGTGTAGCAACCCAGATAAATTATAAGAATGAAATTTTCATAAATAAATAAATTCCCCGATTTATAAGACAAGGGCCAAATAAAACAAACAAAATATAAATATCCAACTCACAAGCCCTCATTATTGGGCCTCAGCCCATATACACTCAAAGCCTAGATGAGTCTCACGTAAGTGAGATCTAATAGATACCAAATGGGCCTTTTAGCCCATAACTTCTTCCACGGTGGGAAGGTAGTGCTTAGGATATATGTGTATATATAGATAATAGAGAGGTTGTGTTACAAACTCAAACTTCATCACGTTCGAACATGTATTGGCCTTAGGGTTTCAAACCTAACCAGGAAGGTGGCTGCAGATATAGTAGGATGATGATATACGTGAGAAACTTTAGACGAGTTAGGATTACTTTCATGGGAAACTTCTATCCCTATAGGATTCTAAATCCCAAATCCTATAAATAAGCCTCCATCTAACAGGTTCAGGGCTACTGCTATTGCTCGTTCTGAAGGAGAAAACCTTGTTCTTCCTTCTACAACGTACCTGCTATTGCCACAGCTATTAGAGAAGCTTGTTTCTCCTCTCTTCTTCCTATTGCCGTTCGAGCTGCTGCCATGAACGAAGAGAAGAAATATTACTTCTTCTTTTACGTCTGTTGCTGCCAACTGCTTCTTCCTCTCTTCCTCCCTGTTGATCGGCCGTGCATGAATAGGAGCCTTACTTCCCCTTCTTCTTGTTAGTTCTCAACAGTTGTGTGAAACCTGTTGTGCTTCTTCTTCTGTCTCCTGCAGTTGCTGTTGCAGTGCCGTAGCTGCCTGCTGCTGCTGTTATTTCATCTATTATCTCCTTTGATTCGTTCGTCATCCACACCAAGCCAAAGAGGTAAAATTTCTCAAGTTCTAAAGCCCAAGAAGATAACAGATAGCATAGATCATGCATATACGATCATATTAGAATCTTTACATATTGTTTTCATAGTCAGGATCTTGAGTTTTCTGTAGTTTTAGGTTTTTCCTATCTGAATGAAAATAGTGACCAAGGCCTGGCCGCTTATTGAATGAACGCCCACACGAGCTCTCGCCAATTCTTCCGAAATAGAGACAATGGCCAGGGCGCAAGTTAATGAGCGGCCCTTTGCCAATCCGCTAGCTCTCTAGTGTATTTAATAAATACCACATGCTAAAAATTAAATATCCATGTAACCTGACGTTAAAATTATTGCATGAGCATGATTCTAGATTCCTGATATTTTTCTCTGTCTATTCATGTCTTTACTTTCCTCATTATGTGAACTCCAAATACATGAACAATATTATGTGTCTAAGATTGTACCTGCCCGATGCGTAGCATCAAACAAAGAATGATCGACAGTCCCCTAGTCGCTATTTAAAGAATGAGCACCCCTATACGGTGGCGATGTATTATAAAAAATCTAGTAAATAGAATTTATACTGAAATTCATGAATGTGCGACCTAGATCAGTGCGTCATTTAAATAATGAACGTCATCACACACAGTCGCTATTTATAATTATAAATCTTAATTTCTAGAAAATTCTATAAATTAACGCCCGTATACAGTGTCGTTGATTCTTATTATTTTCTTGGAATTTCTGTTATAAATTAAGATTGAACGACCTTTCAGAAAGCCGCTATTTCTTGAAATAGCAACATATGTTGAGGCGCAGTTTCGTGTCTCTCAGTTTTATCGCGTTTTTCTGGCCCATACCGTAGGTCTATTGACACTCTCATCTCACATCCGTAGATGGGGTTTATATTTTTGATTCTATCGATTACACACTATCTCTCGGTGATGTTTGAACCCTCCGTAGGATATTCCTTCCTTCGGACTGGTGATTTCATCACGGAGACCTCCGTAAGTCTACACTAGCCTTGGATTCCCTCAAGGCAGCAGAGCAGGTTGTACCCTAAAAATCTTTGAACCCTTACTTGTCACATCACTCTAAAGAAACGTGATGCATTAGCCCTCATAGAGCGTTATTTTTGGCCTCTTTTGAGAAGTCTGTCTCTGTCAGAAAATAGCGACCATGACTTGGGCGCCAGAAGGAATTGGCGACCGGGACAGTGGTGTTATTTCCCTGATTTAGCGACCTGAGCCTGGGCGCTATTTTATCGAGCATGTACTGTTCACAGGACTGGGCGACCACGCATGTGGGTGCTATTTCTGTAATTGATGGCGACTGAGTGGGCGCCAATTACCCAGTTTCATGACATGTCTTGGTTTTTGTGAGGTTTAATGATGTGTCATACTTGTTCAAAGTTCTGCCCTTGAACTCCTTCATTCGTGAAATCTACCTTATCATCCTACCATAGTTTATTCTTTGGAATTCTATATTGGCTATAACTATAGTAGATGTCTAAAATATACATGACTCAATGTTTGTGCATATAGGGCCCGATCTGGCCCTAGGAGGAGCACCCGAAAGTACTTGTGCCCATGGGAGTTGATTGATCACAATGTGACATTACACCGAAGTGCGTGACTTGCTAGATTTGACATTCCATGACTCGTACTTGATTTGATGTGCATGACTTGCGTGGCCCGGATGGGTGTTTACTTGCTTGATATTATAATAGTCAATTCACGTGACAAGACTTGATATATTTACATGCTTGACCATCTTGATACATTTTACATGAGCATTATGAAATCTTGCTAGTTCATTAACTCTTGATACTCTACTCTCTCTCGGTATTTTCATGCGTACATGCATAGCTAGACTTGCATTCATGTAACATGTAATTTACTTAAAGTAATCTTGTACTTGAGATATAATTTCTACTGAGCGTCCGCTCACCTAGTATTGTCTCTTATTTTTCAGGTAACTCTAATGACGAGAATCAATCGGATGGGAACGAGAACGAGTAAAGAGCGTAGAGCCACCCAGTCACGAAAACGTCCATCTAGTCGTGTCTTTTTCCTATTTCTTGAGTCTATCATTGTAATTTTCTTTTATTAAGTATAGGGTGTCCTTTAGTACTCTTTTCTAAAAGGGTAGATTATGTAATTGATTTACCTTCATAGTTATTATGAATAAATTGGATTTAGTTATCTTGCAATTTGTGCATCTCTATCTATAAGGTCGAATTCCTTATGCTATGATTGACATGAATGATATAAACTCGTCACGCGTACCGGGTTCCTTCCACGCTCGGGACATGACATACCAGGAGACCCGTGTCACCCAAGAGTTATGAATCATTCTCTGCCGAGGGTGTTGACCCATTTCGGCATCATGACTTATACACGGAGGCTTAGGAGAGCGCTAGTATAACCATGGGTCGGTGGGTCTAGGGATATTAGGGCACTGTTCGCCACTCGGGTGGTTTATCTTCGCCTAGGAGAGGATGACCTTGGTCCATGATCTGACATGAATGGCCGTGGACGAGGAACCCTCTAGGGTGACAATGCATTGTTCCCCTGTTGAGATCATCAGAGATCATGTTGAGAGAGAAAAAAGGCAAGCCCCCGTGACCCGGTGGGGTGGTCAAAAATCGAAATGATAAACCAACCATGGGAGTCAGAAAATCATAACGTGAGGGGGATACATCCGCACTTAAGACAGATTCAGGCTTGGCAACTTTTTTGGGACAAATAATGACATCATATTGGCCCAAAGGGCCTTTTAGTGAAAACAAACGAATAAGCCAATGAATCGGTGATATGTGTAGATAGAAAGATATAGAACATGGTGTTTATTTATGACCCATGGCCGGCTCACATACCTGGGGTAGCACGGCATAACAGCCCGTATGGGTATTATGGCAAATGCCATATCATCTCTGGGTTATTGCCGACAGGGTTGCACACAAATTCACTTTTGAATGTGGAAGGCGAGTAGTATGCGATCAATCTATTTATACCCCCTTTGGCAGTAGCCGATCAGGGATCATGCTGTGAAATTTCAGCAAACACCTGGCGGAGTCAGGGTCAATCGTACAGGACAAAGTTGAGAGGCCCATGATGGGTGGTGATCCGGCAACACCCCCCCTTTGGCTATTCAACCTGATCTGGCGGCCTCTCTTTAGGGGTTCGACACGATTCGACGGTTAAGGATAAAACACTATATCCAGATAGGAGCATAAGTCCATAGATGACATCTGTCATGGAATTACTACCCTCTGTTGGCTCACGTGGTGGGTGTGAGCGACGTCATGCGGTTCGGGGAGCGAAGAAGACGCGGAGCGCACGGGCTCCTTTTTGTTTGCTGCAACACAGAAATAAAAGAAAAGAGAAGGGGCCACCACGGGAGATTGCTCCGGCGGGGCAAGCGGGACAAATGTAATATAGCAAGATATGGGGGTTAAACGGCCATAGCGGGAAGTGACTCGCCGCGGCCTCGGGGGGACGGGAATGGTGCAGAAATTAAATAGCAAGAATTGAAACGGCCATTGGGGAAGTGACTCGCCGCGGCCTCGAGAATATGAGCAGATAAGAATATAACAAAATATAAGGAGAATATAAAGAGCGAGAATTTAAACGGCCATTGGGGAAGTGACTCGCCGCGGCCTCGAGAATATGAATAGATAAGAATATAACAAAATATAAAGAGAATATAAGAGCGGGAATTTAAACGGCCATTAGGGAAGTGATTTGCCGCGGCCTCGAGAATATGAATAGATAAGAATATAACATATAAGAACGGGAATTTAAACGGCCATTGGGGAAGTGACTCGCCGCGGCCTCGAGAATATGAGCAAAATATAACAGAATATAAAGAGAATATAAGAACGGGAATTTAAACGGACATTGGGGAAGTGACTCGCCGCGGCCTCGAAAATATGAGCAGAATATAACAGAATATAAAGAGAATATAAGAACGGGAATTTAAACGGCCATTGGGGAAGTGACTCGCCGCGGCCTCGAGAACAAGATGTGATCGCCAGGGGCCAAAAGACCCCAAAATAAAGAAAGTGATCGCGCCTACCTCAAGAGCAGGAGATGGCGGGTTGCTTCTTCCTCCCCCTTCGACCGGCCGAAAGAGAGGGCTTTCCTTGGGTACCCTTGGAAAACAACGACAAACAAGTAACGAGTGGATTAGAAAGATGAAGGTGTAGTATTCAAATCCTTGCGATAAAAATAACGAAATGATGGCAAGACACACACCTGGTTGGTGTTATCTTTTAAACCCCTCTCGGACTCGAGTAGGAGGAAAATGAGATGATGGATGCAAGAAGTATATAGGAAGAGGCGCCCTTATGAAGGGTCGCAGGTTTTTTTGATGATTTTGAGCAATGTTTTATTGGTGGCCTCCGCTTGGCCGTTACCTTGTGGGTAATAAGGCGATGAATGATGCAATGCAATTGCGTACCTTTTGCAGAGGTCCTGTAGGTCCTGAGAAATGAACTGTGGCCCATTGTCGGTGACGATTGTGCTTGGGACGTCGAATCTGGCGAGGATGTTCTTCATGATGAACTTGCAGACTGTTGACGCCTTTATTTTCGCGTAAGCTTCAGCTTCGGCCCATTTGGTGAAGTATTCCGTCGCAGTAAGGATGAAAGATTTCTGCTTGGTGAGGGAATTGGGATCACCTAGGGGACCAATGATGTCGAATGTCCACATGGAGAAAGGCCACGGGGAGGATATTGGATGAAGTGAGGAAGATGGTGAATGGATTTTATCGGCGTGAAGTTGACACTTGACACACCTACGGACATAGACAACACAATCCTCTTCCATAGTGGGCCAGTAAAAGCCTTGCCGAATGATCTTCTTGGCGAGCATCTGACTATTTACATGGCCACCGCACACACCCGAGTGCGTCTCCTCTACACATTTCCAAACCTCATCGTCACCAAGACATCTTAACAGAATACCAGTAAGGCTCCTCCTATAGAGTAGACCTCCAACCAAAGTATATTTCTGAGCCACCCTTCTTATGGCTTTCTTGTCCTCTGTGGTGGCCCCTTCAGGATAAGACTGATCTTGGCAGTATTTGACGATTTCATAGAACCATGGTTTCTCTTCATCAGCCAGTTCTTCTTCAGCCTCTACCAACATGATTTCCCTCTTCTTAAGGATATCTTCCTGCAGAATCTTCCTTGCTATCTTATCTTTGATATTTACGTAGGAAGCATCATCGATTGCAGGGGCGTGAAGTTTGTAGATGGAAATGGACTCAAACCATCTTCCTAGAGGGAACTTTATGGATGATGCCAACGAGGCGAGGGCATCGGCGAGAATATTCTGATGACGAGGGACATGAACAAAGATCAGTTTGGTGAACAGTTTGGCAAAGGCAGCAGTGAGTTCTTGGTATGGCTTGAGTTTGGGATCGCGAGTGCGATATTTAGGGTTGCCCGTTCCTTACCTTCTTCATCAGCTTGTGCGAGGACGGCTCCCACGGAGTCATCCAAGACTGAGACGTAAAGGATCAGAGGTTTTTCTGGTTTGGGTGGAATGAGAACGGGTGGACTAGCCAGATATTCCTTCAACCCTTCAAAAGCTTTCTGAGATTTAGAATTCCAGTGGAATTCTACTCCTGGCTTGGTCAACTCGTAGAGAGGTCTACACCTTTGTGAATGTTGGGACACAAACCGACGAATAAACTGCAACCTCCCGATTAAACCTCGGACTTCCCTCAAATTCTTGGGAGGCGGCATATCCCTGATAGCCTTGGCTTTGTCGGGATCTATCTCGATCCCTCTTTTGCTCACAATGAACCCCAGCAATTTACTTGACGACACACCAAACACACACTTTTTCGGGTTCATTTTCAATTGGAACTCCCTTGACCTCTGCAAGACCTTAGCCAAAACTTCTGGATGTTCCATCCTGGTCCTTGATTTCACCAATAAGTCATCCACATACACTTCCAGATATATGTGCATCATGTCATGAAATATGGCCATCATCACTCTTTGGTAAGTAGCTCCAGCATTCTTTAACCCAAACACCATGACCACGTAACAATATGTTCCTCAAGGGGTAGTGAATGACGTCTTCTCCGGGTCCTCTTCTGCCAAACGAATTTGATTATATCCTGAAAATCCATCCATGAATGAGAGGGTCTCATAACCTGCCGTGTTATCGATCAACACATCAATGTGAGGTAAGGGAAAATCGTCTTTTGGACACGCGCGGTTAAGGTCCCGGAAGTTGATACAAATCCTGACTTTCCCATCGTTTTTCATGACCGGGACAATGTTCGCCACCCATTGAGGATAAAGGACGACTCTAATGAACCTGGCTTTGTGGAGCTTATCGACCTCTTCTTTCATTTTCAAAGCCATCTGAGGGTGGAAACGCCTTAACCTTTGTTTTACCGAGACGGACCCTGGTTTTAAGGTTAAACGGTGTTCGACCAGGGTTGGATCCAGACCCGACATATCCTCGTAGCTCCATGCAAACGTGTCCTTATATTCCTTGAGAACCTCAATTAATGCCTCTTCTTCAGAAGGTGGTAGGTTGTTACTTATGAGGATGATCCTAGGGTCTTCCTCAGTTCCCAAGTTGACTTCTTTGGTGGATTCTTCTACGGTGGTTGACGGCTCGTCGAAGCTCCTCATTCCACTAACATATGCGCCCGCCGCATCCTCATATTATTCACCCTCATCGTCAGTGGGGTATTCTTCATCTGTGATCTCGTAGACTCCGTACCCTTCATCAAATGCACCGTCGCCCTCACATTCTATTTCCGGTAGCCGGAAGGGATTTTCTAACAATTGGGGGATGGCAAGGAGGGCCTAACACCTGGCGGCTAAATCTAGAAGGAATCGACAAGGGATCTGCCTACCCTTGGATTTCTTCCTAGGTACTACCCTTGACCTATCATTCCTAGATTGACTGACAATATTTACAGAAGAAGAGGAAGACGAAGAGGATGGTGTAGAATGTACAGGAGAAGACCCCTCAGAGGAGGGGTAGAAAAGGTCGCTCATCGGACCTTGGACGGGTGGTCCGCAGGGCGGTACGCACCCGTGGGAGATGTAGGAGGTTTCCTCAACGAAGATGTGTTGTTGGGGAGTTTGAAAATTGACGTTTTTTTTCCGGCCGACCGATGGAGAGGGCTTTCCTTGGGTACCCTTGCAAAACAATGACAAACAAGTAACGAGTGGATTAGAAAGATGAAGGTGTAGTATTCAAATCATTGCGATAAAAATAACGAAATGATGGCAAGACACACACCTGGTTGGTGTTATCTTTTAAACCCCTCTCGGACTCGAGTAGGAGAAAAATGAGATAATGGATGCAAGAAGTATATAAGAAGAGGCGCCCTTATGAAGGGGGATAGAGGATGCAAGATGATGAATGCAAAAGAACTACGAAGAAAAGGAAAGGATTGGCTTATTAGATGTGCCGATGGTGAAATCCGGCGGAGCTCCGGCAGCGTAGGGACGACGTGGAAGCGCAGTGGATGAAGACGACCTTCCTCTAGCGAGCGTGGGCACCCGAGAAGTCGGCAGAACCTCCACCTACAAAAGACCCCACGGGTTATAAATGACTCCGGTAGCCTCTTGTTGTGTAGTGGACAGCGGATCTAGAGGGGAGGGGTGAATAGATCAGCCCCACTTTTCACAATGTGGCCCTCTATATAGCTAGTTAAAATAAATTACAGCGGAATAGAAACTAGCTTCCAAGTGTGTTATGATTTGCTTAGCAAGATAAGTAAGATATATAACAATTCAATCCTAAGCATGCACCTAGAACGAATCAATCACACAAGCAAATCACACTAGATAGGATTTTAAGGTGGTTCGGACTGAATCCTCAGTCCTACGTCCACCCCTCACCAAAACCCGGTGAGACTTCACTTGTGCAGCGCACAGAACCGTAAATCGGAAACCACCGATTGCCTTCCTACTCACCACCTGGTAGGGATGTCAACCGCAAATTGGAACAACCTCCAATTACCTTCCTACTAACCACCGGTAGAGATGAATCACACTTTCAATGTTTAAGCAATAATGAAACTGAAACAAATGTGAATGAACTAAAATAAGAGATTGAGTTATGAGTGAAAATGAATTGGCCCTTGTATGAAATGTTGATCAGCAACAAGGCTCCTCTTGGCTTCAACTCAATCTTCTTGATTCACCCTTGATTGGATGAATGTTCTTCACGGAGTACTGTTCACGTGAACAGTACCTCTTCCTTCAATTCTTCTCTCTTGATCTTCTCTTTGAATTTCTTTGAATGAATGAAGGAGATGATGAAACTACCTTGAATCTTGATTGCTTCTTTAGCTTCTAGGAGTTTGAATGCTTGAAATATCACCTTGAATGAGGTGGAAAGAACTTGAATGGATGAAGATGATTTCCTTTGAAGAATTTGAATCAAACCGGCTTCCTTGGATCACTTTGATAGCCTTGCTTTGATGTAATCTTCCTTGAGATTTGCTGGCTTTGATTTGAGCTTGATTCCCCTTTGATTGGATGAAGAACACCTTCACGAACTACTATTCACGTGAATAGTAGCTCATCTCCAAGCTCTCTTGCAGCCACCCTAGATCTCACAAGAAGCCCCTTGAAGCATTAGGGTTTCTAACCCCTCATGTGTTAGTTTTATAACCCTTGAATGGTCCATAGATGTCCCCTAGACCAGATCCACAAATCATGGAAGATTAGGTAAGGTTTGATTAAACAAATCCATGAAAAGGGGCTAGCCACGAGGTTGATTTCGAAGTCAAACAAGGCTGCATCGGGGCTGGCGGTCGACCTAAGGCTCCTGGCGGTCGACCGCCACTGAAACACCTGCAAACGGGCGATCCCTGGAAAATCCGGTCGACCGCCACTGGCTGGCGGTCGACCGCCACTGGCTGGCAGTCGACCGCCACTGAAAGACGTGCAGACTTGGGATCCCTGGCTGGGGCAGTCGACCGCCCTTGTGCTGGCGGTCGACCGCCAGCTGGGCAGAACCCGGCCCATCCCGGGTCGGTCCGTTATCCGCGTCAGCTCCGTCGTTCAACTTCTTTAGCAGCCCGGTCATGTCCGTGGCATCTTCCTTGACTGTCTTGAAGATTTTATTATTGAGTCTTCAATCAAATTTTGTTCTGGGGACTCCGCCCCCGGAAACCCCCGCAAGGGGCGCTGCCCCCTTGACCCCCGCGACCTGACCGCGCAGGTCGATCCGCGTGCGAGGGCACAACATTCAGCGTTCACGTTTACCATTTCCACTTGATTCCTTGTCCATTCATTGGCGCACCTGTCATGAACAAAAACATCACGTATGTCAATCACATGAAGGTGAAAAATATCAATGACTAATAGTGTTTAGCCATTATCAAAACCAAGAATACATTAGAACTCATATGACCATAGAATGATGTCGAATGACCCAAGTGACCATATGAACTCAAGTAACCATAGGGGCACAACATTCTCCCCTTTTTTGATGATGGCAACACTGTGAGTCATTATATGGCAGAGATATCCAATATGGCAAAGTGTATGACATATGCAACCTATGCAGCTCAAGATCCATGATAATAAAACATGGGAATGCGGATTTGTATGCATGGATGATCAAGGCATGTGAATGCTATATGAGAATACTATGATGATTAAAGCATATGAATGTTATATGGGAATGCTAGGCATAATGTGATATGGGAATGCTATGCATAATGTGACGGTTGCATGATGACAGATGAAACAGATGAAGGCTCTCCCCCTCAACAAGGACTCCCATGTCCACAACCTGAATTCTCCCCCTTTGCCAACAGCAAAAAGGAGCAATAAAGTGAAATATCTGTGAGACCAGAGCGGAAAGGAGTGAAGAGCAAGCCATTATATGCAAACCTGAAGCAGATATGTATGGTTCAAAGCTAATGAAATCTGAATTCATCAACAGAGTTCGAAAAGCAACTACATCCAAGATTTAATAGAAATGAACCAAAAAGGCATATCATGGCAGTGCTTAACCTTCCCTTGTCATATATATATCCATATTCAATAACTAGAAAGGGAATAACACAAGAACTCGTATTGAGGCTAAACAATCATGACTAGAGCATGGAATTGTATGATTGAGGCAAGAGGTTTCATATTTTAATTTTCAATATCTGTAGTATATGAAGGCACATGACTCATATTTTACGAGCAGTCAAGTCTAGTACATGCCTCCTAGCCGTAAGAATACACGTTGTTTAGATGCCAATATCCCTAGGTATTTGGCAAGACTGACTGTAATGCTTCAGAATGAACAGAGATAGCAGAGTCGCGTCATGACATATCCGATCTCATTTCTATGATGAGAAGATATATTTCTCGACAATTAGGGTAGTGCTCTGCCTAGAGTCCAAATAGAAGTAAGACAGAGATAATAGAGGCACATCATGACATATCATTCGTCACTTGATGTGATGACGTGACATATTTCTCTGTGCAACAATATCATTGCTCTGCAAATAGATTTTCAAGAAGTCCAGCTCATCAAGATGTTTAAAAACAATACTAAGCTCTAGAGTATCACCAAGATTGTCATGAAGTCTGGATTTTCAGATATCAGGATAGTCATTCAAAACATAATATGCAATCTTTAGTTAAGGTCTATTAAAACCATAGAACATAGATGATTTCAAAACGAATATTTCAGAGCTGCAAGGAAATCATTAAATTTGAACCATTTTCATTGATTGGACAATCATGAGGGCATATAATAGAAAGCTCTTACACCAGATATTCGACAATCTCAGGAGCTCAAACCAGACTATAAGCCAAGAAGTAGATTGCAAGAGGTTAAGAGAATCAGCAAAACTCCCCCTAAAGATATGTAATGGATGCGCGAAGGAGTTATATTTGCTATCAAGTTGAATGACAAATGAGGTTGGCCTAGTCACTCATGAAGGTGCCAGAAATGAAATGTATGACCCAACCCATGGTTGTACACTTATTAAATGCAACAGAATGAAGATGAAATATATGCATGAATGATGCACAAGGACAACTCCCCCTTACTATATGGCCTATATGCGACATTGATGCATGGTACTTGGCGGAGGTGAAACCTCACGCATATTGAGTGTTTCGTGACAAGCATAACTTGCCCTTCCATACATCAACATTTGATATACCATGGCCATGCGAGAATGATACTACACAAACCATACAATGCATTATGAACATGAACTCAATTCATTATTATGCAACTACATGCAATGCGATACCATATGCAAAAAGACATATTGACATATAAACAATGCATGAATGCAAAACACACAACTAATTGAACAGGATTATCAATTCAAATTCTTATTGGTCTGAGGTCGGCAAAGACCAAGCTCCCTTCTTAGTGTTGAAAATCTGTCATTACACAAGGGCTTGGTAAAGATATCAGCAATCTGATTCAATGTATCAACAAAATACAGTTCAAAATTTTTCTTACTGACCTCATCTCTAATGAAGTGATGCCTAATCTCAATATGCTTAGTCCTAGAGTGCTGGACTGAATTTTTGGCAAGGTTGATAGCACTAGTGTTATCACACAGAATGGGGACACAACCAAGATCCACCAAGTAGTGTTGGAGTTGGTGTTTAATCCATAACACTTGGGTGCCACAGCTCCCCGCAGCAACATATTCTGTCTCCGCGGTTGAGAGGGCAACCGAGTGTTATTTCTTGGAGGCCCAAGAAACTAAACATCCGCCTAGAAACTGACAATAGCCACTAGTACTCTTACGATCCAGCTTGCATCCAGCGTAATCCGCATCAGAATAAGATATAAGAGATAAATCACATGATGACGGATACCACAATCCCAAATCTTGAGTGCCGGCAAGATATCGAAGGATACGTTTAACGGCAGTCAAATGGGAGTCTCTAGGACTAGCTTGAAATCTAGCACAAAGGCAAACACTAAATTGGATATCTGGTCGGGATGCAGTCAAGTAAAGCAAAGAGCCAATCATACCTCTATAGACCTTTGCATCCACCAATTTACCATTTTCATCCGAATCTAGTGAAGTTGAGGTGCTCATAGGAGTTGCAATGATTTTGCTGTTTGCCATGTCAAATCTTTTCAATAGCTCTTTAATGTATTTGGCTTGACTTATGAAGCACCCATCATCTCCTTGGTTGACCTGCAAACCAAGAAAGAATTGAAGTTCTCCCATTAGGCTCATCTCAAATTCGCTAGTCATGAGGTTAGCAAATTCCTCACACATTTCAGATTTTGTAGAACTAAACACAATATCATCAACATAAATTTGAACAATCAAGATGTTCTTACCTTACTTCTTGGTGAAGAGTGTTTGATCTACCTTACCTCGTGTGTACCCTTTTTCAATGAGAAATGAGCTTAGCCTTTCATACCAAGCTCTTGGTGCTTGCTTAAGTCCATAACGCGCCATGTCTAGCTTGTATACAAAATCTGCATTGTTAGAGTTCTCAAAGTCAGGGGGTTGCTCAACATAGACTTCTTCTTTGATCAAGCCATTCAAGAAAGCACTTTTAACATCCATTTGATAAAGTTTTATTCTAAGGGAGCATGCAAAGGTAAGTAAAATTCTGATGGCTTCGAGTCTAGCAACTGGGGCGTAAGATTCATCAAAGTCGACCCCAAACTCTTGATTATATCCTTGAGCCACCAATCTAGCTTTGTTTCTGATTATCTTGCCTTCCTCACTTAATTTGTTCCTAAAAACCCATTTAGTGCCTATGACAGATTGTGATGATGGTCTAGGAACAAGATGCCAAACTTTGTTTCTCTCAAACTGGTTTAACTCTTCTTGCATGGAATTTATCCAGTTTTCATCTTTTAAAGCATCATCAATATTTTTGGGTTCATGCTGCGAGACAAGAACAAGTTGATCTAATTCTTCCACAATTTTAAAATGTGACCTTGTTCTAGGTGGGTCATTCAAGCTGCCAAGGACATTCTCCAAGGGATGATCCTTATGAGTTCTAATGTTTGTAGAATCGTTACCTTCTCCTGGAGCTTGATTCCTTGCATTGCTTGATTCAGCTAGGTCACCGTCTTCTTTTATTTCTTCTTGTGGAGAATCACTCTTGTCCTTCATGCTTAGGAATTCCCCATCTTCATCATTTTTCTTGCAAGAGTTATCATTGTTAGAATCATGATATTCATCAAAGGAAACATGGGGTGATTCTTCCACAGTTTGACTTTTAATGTTATAAATTCTATAAGCCCTAGATCTATCAGAATATTCAAGAAATATACCTTCATCGCTCTTGAGCTCGAATTTATCTAAATCTCTTTTGTCATTATTGTGAATGAAGTATTTTGATCCAAAAATTTTCATATGATGCAGAGAGGGCATTTTACCTTTGAGCAACTCATAGGGAGTCTTTTTGGTGTGAGACCTTACCATTGACCGGTTGATAATGTAACATGCCGTATTTACTGTTTCGGCCCAAAATTTCCTTGGAAGTTGCCGTTCGGCAAGCATTGTCCTCGCCATATCTATGAGTGTTCGATTCCTTCTTTCAACAATCACATTTTGCTCGGGGGTTCTTGGTGAAGAGAATCGGTGTGAAATGCCTTCTGACCTGTAAAGATTATAGAAATCAATATTCTCAAATTCACCACCATGATCAGATTGAATGTTGGAAATTTTAAACTCACCGTCCTGCTTTATCTTCAAATAGAGTGCCTGAAACTCATTAAAAGCATCATTTTTATGTGTGAGGAAGAAAACCCATGTGAACCTAGAGAAATCATCCACCAAGACATATCCATATTTTCTACCACTTAAACTAGCAGTTCTGGTTGGACCAAACAAGTCCATATGAATTAGCTCGAGTGGTTTGGAAGACAAATATGAGGATCTAGCCTTGAAGGATTTTCTAGTTTGTTTACCAAGGGCACATGCATCACACAACTTATTTTCTTGTTTAAAAGATAATTCAGGCAAACCTTTCACCATTGAATGTTTTAACAATTTATGTAGAATATTGTAGCTAGCATGTCCTAGTCTACGATGCCATAACCATGCAAGTTCAGATTTTGGTGCAGCAAGACAAAGATTTGCATGAGCATGATCATCTAAGTCAATCATGAAGACATTGTTGACTCTTTTACCAAAAAATTTTACCTTGTCAGATTTTGGTTCAAGGATTTTATATGCATGAGAGTCAAACAATACTTTATGACCTTTATCACACAATTGACTTATGCTAAGCAAGTTGTATTTCAATCCTTCAACTAACAACACATTTCCAATGGAGTTGGAGAGGTTCTTACCTACATTACCTGTTCCAATGATTTTTCCTTTGTTGTTTCCTCCAAATGTGACGTATCCTCCTTCCTTTTCCTCCAAGAGACAAAATTTTGATTTGTCTCCCGTCGTGTGTCTTGAACAGCCGCTATCAAGGTACCACCTATTATGCATGGCTGCAAGACACTCCTGCACAAAGAATTAAGCAATGGGGTTTGGAACCCAGCAAAACTTGGGTCCCACCAACTTCTTCAAGTTTTCAAAACATGATACCATCTCTTTCGGAATGCAAACCTTTCTAGCATTCATGTTTTCTTTGCTTAATGCAGGAATTTTCTTTTCAACTTTGACATTCATTTTCTGTTTGGAGGTTCTTTGTTGAACTTTGTGAAAGTTTGAAAATGTTTGCTTCTTAAACCATTGAGGCCGTTGGCTGGTTTTAGATTGAAAATGATTGTTTTGCCACCTAGGGGATTGGTGCACACAGAAATCACAATTACCCCACAAGTGAGGTGGTGTTGGCCTAAGTGATGGAGCACCCCAGTTATAGTGATACCTAGAAGGCTGAGCATGTAAAGGCCAAGAATGTGTTGACCTATGCTGCTGGGAAGATTGACCTTTCTTAGGCTTTTGGGCAGTCTTCTTGGGGATTTTGGTGATTGCCTCTTCAATCTTTTCTTTCCCTTTCTCCTTTTATTTTTGCTGGTTTTGTGTGGGAATTGTGTTCGAGGTGGAGGCTTCGGAAGATGAAATGAATGTAACAGTTTTGAGTCCAATTGACCTTTTGTTTGTTTGTTCAAAACCTAAACCTTCCTTGTTGAAGTTCATTCTAGTACCTAGCAATGCATCTAGGTTTTCTTTTCCATCCACAAACTTTTCTAAAGATTGTTGTTTATCCTTCAACTCTTTTTGTAGGTTTTCGATATTTTAAAGAAGTTGAATGTTGACTTGTTTGACAGCTTCATACTTTTCAATGCTCAATTTACTATCTTTCTCATAGCTTTGCATTTTGAGCTTCATGCTATCAATTTCATTTCTCAAATCCTCATTTTCAGTTTCCAAGTCAGCCATTTCTTTTCTTCCTTCCTCCAAATTTTCAATCATTTTCTTAAGATCTTCAATTTCAGTCTCAAGTATAGCATTCTTATGATTGGTTTCATGATCATGCACAAAAGAATTGATTTTCTTTTTCAATGATTTATTTTCCTTTTTGTACATGTTATATTTTTCCATCAGTTGTATATATGTTTCCTCCCAATCATCAACAGTATAATCTTCAAATGGAGAGGTTACCTCGATTTCTTCGTCACCTTTGGCCATAAGGCAAAGATCTCCTCTTTCCTTGTCCGAGGAGCTGGTTTCATCATCACTTTCTTCTTCGTCGCTCCAAGTGGACACCATGACCTTGTTCTTCTTCTTACCCTTCCATTTGTCAGCCTTTTTGAGTCTGTCAGGACAATCAGTCTTGTAATGCCCTGGTTTATTGCAAGAGTAACAAATGATTTTGTCAGGTTTCTTGAAATTTTCAGAATTAGTTTTGAAATCATTTCTCACCTTAGATCTTCCTCTCGAGAACCTCTTACCTTCCTTTCTCAGAAATTTTCCAAACTTACGTGTAAGCATGGCCACGTCATCCTCATCTCGCTCACTAGCTGAATCCTCACTTTCATCGGAGGAGTTTTGACGGCTGGGTCCTGCTTTAAGAGCTAGGGACTTTTTCTTAGGTGCCTCAGCCTCTTTGTTCTTGAGGTTGATCTCATAGGTCATCAATGACCCAATGAGTTCATCTACCTTGGTAGTTGCGAGATCTCTTGATTCTTCAACCACGGTAGCCTTTGTGTGTCATGCTGGAGTCAGTGATCTGAGAATCTTTCTTACAATTTCCTGTTCTGAATATTTCTTTCCCAAATCAGTCAAACTGTTAGTAAGCACAGTTAATCGAGCATACATATCTCGAATTGACTCATCAGGCTTCATGCGGATCATTTCATATTCAGAAACTAAAATGTTGACTTTCGTTTCTCGTACCTGAGAAGTTCCTTCGTAGATTACCTCTAACTTATCCCACATTTATTTTGCAGATGCGCAGGTAGCCACTCTTGAGAATTCTACTGGATGGAGTGAGCATTACATGATGTGTTTAGCATTCCAGTTGACAGTGGATTGCCTTATCTGTTCTTTGGTCCACAAGTCCTCTTTATCTGTAAGCTCATACGGACCTTTGCTGATCACTCGCCAAAGTTCGTAGTCTTGGGCGCGAATAAACACCTGCATGCGATGTTTCCAATAAGGATAGTTAGTTCCAGTAAAGTAAGGAGGCCTATTCACAGCATGTCCTTCGGGTAGAAAACCCTTGGACGCTGATCCACCATTTCCCTCAAGGTCGTTGGACCCCATAATGAGATATTAGGCTCTGATACCACTTGTTGTGTAGTGGACAGCGTATCTAGAGGGGAGGGCTGAATAGATCAGCCCCACTTTTCGCAATGTGGCCCTCTATATAGCTAGTTAAAATAAATTGCAACGGAATAGAAACTAGCTTCCAAGTGCGTTATGATTTGCTTAGCAAGATAAGCAAGATATATAACAATTCGATCCTAAGCATGCACCTAGAACGAATCAATCACACAAGCAAATCACACTAGACAGGATTTTAAGGTGGTTCGGACTGAATCCTCAGCCCTACGTCCACCCCTCACCAAAACCCGGTGAGGCTTCACTTGTGCAGCGCACAAAACCGTAAATCGAAAACCACCGATTGCCTTCCTACTCACCACCTGGTAGGGATGTCAACCGCAAATTGGAACAACCTCCAATTGCCTTCCTACTAACCACCGGTAGGGATGAATCACACTTTCAATGTTTAAGCAATAATGAAACTGAAACAAATGTGAATGAACTAAAACAAGAGATTGAGTTATGAGTGAAAATGAATTGGCCCTTGTATGAAATGTTGATCAGCAACAAGGCTCCTCTTGGCTTCAACTCAATCTTCTTGATTCACCCTTGATTGGATGAATGTTCTTCACGGAGTACTGTTCACGTGAACAGTACCTCTTCCTTCAATTCTTCTCTCTTGATTTTCTCTTTGAATTTCTTTGAATGAATGAAGGAGATGATGAAGCTACCTTGAATCTTGATTGCTTCTTTAGCTTCTAGGAGTTTGAATGCTTGAAATATCACCTTGAATGAGGTGGAAAGAATTTGAATGGATGAAGATGATTTCCTTTGAAGAACTTGAATCAAATCGGCTTCCTTGGATCACTTTGATAGCCTTGCTTTGATGTAATCTTCCTTGAGGTTTGCTGGCTTTGATTTGAGCTTGATTCCCCTTTGATTGGATGAAGAACACCTTCACGAACTACTATTCACGTGAACAGTAGCTCGTCTCCAAGCTCTCTTGCAGCCACCCTAGATCTCACAAGAAGCCCCTTGAAGCATTAGGGTTTCTAACCCCTCATGTGTTAATTTTATAACCCTTGAATGGTCCATAGATGCCCCCTAGACCAGATCCACAAATCATGGAAGATTAGGTAAGGTTTGATTAAACAAATCCATGAAAAGGGACTAGCCACGAGGTTGATTTCGAAGTCAAACAAGGCTGCATCGGGGCTGACGGTCGACCTAAGGCTCCTGGCGGTCGACCGCCACTGAAACACCTGCAAACGGGCGATCCCTGGGAAATCCGGTCGACCGCCACTGGCTGGCGGTTGACCGCCATTGAAAGACGTGCAGACTTGGGATCCCTGGCTGGGGCGGTCGACCGCCCCTGTGCTGGCGGTAGACCGCCAACTGGGCAGAACCCGGCCCATCCCGGGTCGGTCCGTTATCCGCGTCAGCTCTATCGTTCAACTTCTTTAGCAGCCCGGTCATGTCCGTGGCATCTTCCTTGACTGTCTCGAAGATTTTATTATTGAGTCTTCAATCAAATTTTGTTCCGGGGGCTCCGCCCCCGGAAACCCCCGCAAGGGGCGCTGCCCCCTTAACCCCCGCGACCTGACCGGGCAGGTCGATCCCCGCGACCTGACCGCGCAAGTCGATCCGCGTGCGAGGGCACAACATTCAGCGTTCACGTTTACCATTTCCACTTGATTCCTTGTCCATTCATTGGCGCACCTGTCATGAACAAAAACATCACGTATGTCAATCACATGAAGGTGAAAAACATCAATGACTAATAGTGTTTAGCCATTATCAAAACCAAGAATACATTAGAACTCATATGACCATAGAATGATGTCGAATGACCCAAGTGACCATATGAACTCAAGTAACCATAGGAGCACAACACCTCTGGGCTCCGGCAGCCTATCGGATCTCTTAGAAGCTCCCCCAGAACTGAGGGGGTGGGCCTCTATTTATAGGGCTCCGGAGGGTGGAGGCGTCCAGGACCCTGGACACCTCCATCAGGACAAAAAAGATATTTTATTCTATTTTTATTCATTTTTTTCGAATATTTTCATGGAGGCGTCCAGGGTCCCGGACGCCTCCATAAGTCCCACCGAACTCCACCGAAAGTCGCACGCGGTTTAACACAACGCGTGGTTTTGGAGCGGCGACCCGTGATTTGGAAATGGGCGCGTCCAGCCAGCTGGACGTCTCCTCAATTTAGATTCTTTCACACACGACAAACCGTCATTCGGTGGGCGGCGTCCCGTGAGAGAGTTGATGGAGGCGTCCAGTGGCTTGGACGCCTCCAAGAAACTATATTTTTATTTTTTTTGTTTTGTTTTTTATGCCAACTGGCATATATATTTTTTATATTTGTTTTCATGGAGGCGTCCAGGCCCCTGGACGCCTCCATAAATATATATATATTTTTATGTGTTTTTTGTCTTAAAAAAATATTAAAATGATGGAGGCGTCCAGGGGCCTGGACGCCTCCATTAAGACCCCCCCGGGTCCGCTGAGAAGGCGTCGGCAGCTCCCCGACAGGCACCCTTTCTGGTTTCGGGACCTTCCGGTGCGTCTGACTGGTGTTGATGTCGTCCGAATGCTGCGAGGAGACAATTTCGGATACCGAAAAAGGTAGAAGAAGATCCAAGAAAAGGAAGCACTCAAGTGATTCAAAATACGAAATCCGCCGCGGGGCGTCATATAGTAATATGAGACTTTCTCAGGAGACGTCAGGAATGGCGTGTCTACAGTGGGATGGTGAAATAACCCATATGGGCATTCTGGTGGTCGCTGTGTTGTTCCCGGATCATAGCCAGTGGGGAATATACATGATTTAACTTGGAGACCACCAAGAAGAGATTGCACCAACTCAAAGTGAAATAGATATTGATATGGGGGGCAGGAACTGTTCATGAAAATGAAATAAATGTTGGTATATCAGCATTGGGGTAGGGAATGTACAATTGAATGGACAAGCAACAAGCAGACGTTAATAACAATTAGACCAGTGGCGGTGCGAGCGGGTGAGTGTGTGGATTGGCTTGCATCCATGACGATGGGGATAGGATGGATATTACAATTGCCTGACCCCTGAAATTGAATATGTGCACAGGGAGGGATCTAATAGTTATAGTAGCATGCAGAGATAGCATAAGGCCAGCTATGGTCCCAGAGACACCGTATCATTCACGACGTTTATAGGGGAAACAAGGGGCCAGCCACGGCATTATCGAACGCTATATCTCCACTCCATCGGCTGTCCAGCAATCATGCTTGGGGTTGAAACAAATTCTTGGTGCCATGGGGATGTTCTCATTATGGAGCGAACAGAGATATGTACAAGAGAAGCAAGTGACAACCGATCAACCATATATGGATATACCCCCTCAAACGGCTGCCCAGGGATCATGTTTGAGATTCGAACAAACCTCTGGCGCCACGGTGGAGATGGGGAGAGGAAGAGAAGAGATACTTAACTAAGAAGAAGAGTCAGGTGAATATATATGTAGATCAATCCATACTTAGAATTCACAATTATGCCGGGGAACATATAGCCCTGCGGGGGCATCTTTGGATGCGAACAGCGGCAAACACGTATATCATCAAACATTGAGACGCCGCATGTTAGCCAGCGACTCAGGCATTCGAACATCAGCATAAGGAGTTGGAGGATACCTTGCCGGGGTCATATTCCAGTAGGTGAGAATTTCATGTAGCCCCATCGGGGCAACCCGGGGGCCACACGGTGAGGCTTAACACCCACGGGATTCATGGCAGAACAATCACACAATAGACACGAACATGGACGAACTATGATCAATGAAACCAGATTGAGTGAGGGAGGGGATTATATAGCCCCTTGGGGCAATTTCACGATAGAGACATCACCATCGAAAGGATGTGAGAAAGAAGTGGAGGAAGGGAGCAGAGAATCATTAGGTGAGTAATAACGACAAATCCATCTTTCCTTCGACTTTCATTCAAGAGCACACAAGAAATATTACAAGTCAGGGGAGAAGGAAATGAGAATATAGCCTTGGAGGGGCGTGGATTGGTGGAAACCCACCTACAAAACAGTAGCAGAGCACCGTATACTCTGTTCCTCGCCACCAACTTTGCTCCGGGATGGGGAGACGGGGGGAAATTTCTCTAAAATCTTATTTTTGCTGGCCTTTTTTTGGTGGAGGAATGGACGCTCTGGGGCTTCTTGCAGAAGGGCGGAGGCTCTGGGCTTCTCCCTGCGTCGGGCGGCAGTCGTCGAATATCCTCTCCTGAAACCAGGGCATGCGCCCTTTTTATAGGCAGAACAATGGTGGCCAGGTGATCCGGCACGGTCTATTCCCAGCCGCCGGTTCACTAGCGCGTAAAGTGGAGTCGGCGGCCCCTTCATCCGACGGCTTAGGGGCTCTCCTCTGGTTGGGCATGTGGTGGGGGAATTTCACCTGGCGAGCGCAGGCGGATGCGGCGGCCCTGGCCGCCGGGTCAATGTGTGGTCACTGGCCCACCTTCGACTCCTTTGGCACAGTTTTTCTTCTTTAATTATTTCTTTGTCCTTCTTCTTTTCTTCTTCTTCTTGCTTATTCCTGAAAAATAAGAAAACAACAAAATTAAATTAGCGTCAGAGAAGGGAACGCATATTAATATGCGTCTGCCTAAAGAAGTGTAAATTCTTTTAGCGTTAATTTTATCGTGTCAACTGTGGCACCTTTCTTTCTCTCTCCCTTTCCTTCCCCACCTATATCTCTCTCAAATACAAGGGTATTTCCGATATTTTACATTTTCAAATGGTTTCTACGAGTATATTCTAAGAATATTCACCGACATTGACGGCCCGAGAACTACATGGGCATAACTGTTACAATACGATACATATTAGGGATATTTTTGATAATACGGTAAAAGTGATGCGGAGTGAGACTCATGACATCAGATGGCGAACTCGATTGACGTTTCACACGATGGCGCTATTTACATGAATGATGACTTGAGTCGTAGTAAGGCTATTTTTTATTATGTAATTTTTATCTTATTATGTAATTTTTGTTTTTATTTGAGTCTAATATTGTAGTCATCGATCTTGCTAAGTTAACTTTCAATTTTACAATTGTAGTGGGCTCATTTGGAGCCAACTTAATACCTTTATATTTTATGTATTTATTTACTATTGTTTGCATTATTTCTCGAGTCTAAGGGGGTGTTTGGTTCGAACGTGTACGAAGAGATTATATAAAAAATACATGTACAATATAATTATTGAGTGGAAAAATCTCCCTCCTCTCTCTCCCTCTTGTCATAAAAGTGTTGGTGAGATTTAAATGAACTAAAATGATAGATGAGGGGTTTTAATGGAGTGGTTTAAATGATTGATGTGTTTAATTAGACATTTAATTACTAAATATATTTAAAATCCACCCAGAATATACTCTCCATAGGATTATTTAGATTTTGAGATGACATATTTAATATGTATATCTTTCTCTAATTTCAAAATATGAAGAGTTTGAAAATAGAAAGCCGGTTATTTTATTTGATTGAGATGATGAGGATGTCATAAAATTTTAATGATTAGAATCTTAAAATCACTTTCCAACGTCACATCTACCTTATATACTTTGTAAAAAAAAATAGTTTAATCTAACTCGTATAAATAGTCGTGTTACCCTCATTTTTACAAATTGATGGTGAATTTCTAGTTACGCTTATTGTGAGAAGATTCGATTTGCGTCGCCGTAATCTTCCCTTCGTCTTAGGGCGCGTCTGTGAACGCACTCGCCCATGACTTTCGTGCTCGAATTTCTTGACAATATTTAATTTTTTTCAAATGACCTTTTATTGTTTCGATGTTTGAGCATTCACCAAAAGTCGAAGGAAAGAGAGACAAATACAAAATCATGCTTCAACGGGAATCCTTATAAGGACACGTTTGGTATAGATCTTGGGGAGGAGACTTTTTAAAAATCTGTTAAAGAGAGAAAAAATTGCCTTGAGATAACTTTTAGAGATTTTCAACTCCTCCTCTTTTTCTCTCTATATCTCTCTACACCTCGAAATCCACCTAAAAAAAATTTGATGAGACATTGTTGCATTTGGAAAGATTTTTAAAAAGAAAAAGATTATAATAATTGGAGAGGAAAAAATATCTCTCTAACATTATTTCCAAACGCAACCTTGAGTGTAAATGAGATTTTAAAAATTTTTAATCATTGTAAATCTTGTCCGTGTTATAATTTTATACGATCGAAATTTTTTTTTGTGAGAATATAAAAGTTGGATACTTTCTCAAACGCGCCCTTACTCCCGCCCCTTTTCACCGAAAACCCTAGCCGCGGGCCACCCTTCCCCCTTCCTGAACACATCCGCCACCTCTTTTTCTTCCTCCATCCCCTTCCTATAAACCCTAAACCGCCGCCGCCTGCAGAAATCTGCCGCCACCCGCCCTTCCTTGCCTTCTTCCGACGCCGCCCACTGTTCCAGGAGCAGCTGCGCACATCAACGTCGGCCTCTTCTTCTTACTCTTCTTCCTGCTACGTTCAGCCCCCCCCCCCCCCCCGCAACCCCTGCTCACCTGGCCGCCCACCGCTTCCAACAGAGCCGCCGCCGGATCCCGACCATCCTCCTGCAACCCCTCCGTGCAGCACCGCCCTCCCACGTCTTCGCCCTGCACCGCCGACCGGGACTGGGTCGAGATCCAGTCACCTGCAACCTGTCTTCCCACCACCGCGCCACCCCTTTCCCACGAGCCACCAGCACCGACGTCAAAAAGTAGGGGGTAAATGCAAATACAGGGTTTTATAGGGGTATAATGTAAAAATATCAATTATATACGAACACACTTGACTGGGGTTTCGCTAGGGTTTCTCTGGCGGGGGAAGACGAGACGGAGGAATCCCTCTCTGAAGCTGAGATGAAGCAGGAAGGCAGCGGAGCAACGTTGGCAGACGATGGTGAAGTGTCCCTGTCCGAAATTTCGTCCGACGAGGATGATCCATTTGCCGACGACTTCCTCCGAGATGGCGAAGACGGTGCGCGAATTATTATTTTTCGTCCAAGTTTGAGCGGTGCTCCAGAGAATGTGGTGTAATCCGTTCCTTTTTTGGGGATGTGTGGGGTTTTGCAGAAGCGGAAGGGTCGTCTGGTTCGGATGAGTCAGACCTAGAGGAGAAGTCGCGGGCAATCGATGAGGAGAAAGCGAGGGAGCTTGAGGATGCGGAGGCGGAGATGAAGCTTAACATAAAGGGGGAGTCTGATGATTTCGTATTGCCGATGAAAGAGGTGCACCTTCTTCTTCTTCTTGAACAATAATTTTCTCTCTTTAATCTTGTTTCACCACGCGGTACGTATGGCCAACAATGTGAATTTACGTTTCTTGATGCAGGAACTCGAGGAGGAAGCTCATCGCCCACCCAACCTCGAAAACCTCAAGCAGAGGATTCGCGACAGTGCGCAGCTCTATCCTATTCATATTATCTTGTTTGGTTGTCTGTTTGCACTTCGCTAGTCGCAAGTCTATATGTCTGAAAAGATATGCCTTCTAGAATATCTCTGTTACGTACCCCGGTGGATCTTCAAGCAAGATGGTTTGCTGCAAGGGAAGAATAAGAGAAAGAAGAGGAAGAAGGGAAGGAGGGATGACAGAGAAATAAGGGGCATTGAACCAGATCAATCCCTTCCTATCTCCGTCGTTCTCTGTATCTCCTCTCTTATACGGAGAACAGAGTTCCGTCGGAATTTCACATTGGGACTTCTTTTCTATTTTTCCATCGCTGCCGTACCTTCTCATTTTTCTTTTTTATATTCATACCCCTAAACCCACCAATTCACTACTAACAATCTCCACACCGAAATGTCTCTGATAATTAAGTTAATCTTGAATCCGGTCATCATCTGAAGAAAATGTGAGAAATCTATCATGTTGTTTCTTCATCATTCTCCAATGCAGGTAACGATAACAAAGTACAGCAGTTTTTTATTGTTTTTTGAATACCAAGAGATACTTTGTTACCTCTTGGTATTCAAAAAAATAATAGAATAGGGGTTGTGCGCACTTCCCTGTCACCTCTTGCTATATTAAAAATGAAAGATACTTTGGATGCTAATTTTACCAACTAAAATTCCTTGAATGAGACCTGCCTCTATTGCCTTTGCCTACACAAGGCTGAGGATTTGACAACTTTGACCAATAGTGAGGAAAAGTTATCATCCCAGCTTGCAACCAAATGTTCTTTCAAATGTCGTGTTTAAGTCTATGGGTTTTTCATTCTCATGGAGAAAATGCTAAGGTCGGTTTGAGACTGTGATCATTAATTCTAGGCTGATAACCAAAACTTTCCAGTTTTATTGTTTACAAGAATCAGTCCTTTCTATATGGCATACAAAAGACAGGATCTTGAGCAGAATTTGCTGCTGGCTGTAGTACATTTAAGAAAGAAAGGATCTCAATTCAAGTGAAACCAACATCTGAATGTAGGAGGACATGCCATAAACACCATTTAATGGATCGCTTGGTCTTTTTGTATTGTAGAGAAAATCATATTGGGAGCACTTGAAGAAAAAAAGTAACAACCGAAAATAGACCACAAAGATCTCATTCTTTTAGGTGATGAAAATTGTATAAATACATGGGTACATATTGAAGTGTTCAGTCATGGGGTCTGTCTGTAAAATTCAAATTCCGTGTCTTTTCCACTATTTATTTGGTGGTGCATTTTTTGAGAGAATTTTCTTTCATGTCGTTATATGATTATTTGGGATTTTAGATGTTTCAATGTCTCTTCTGATTTCCAAGGCTTTTCTATCTACAGTTATAGATGATGACTCGTTTCAGTTAAATAAAATAACTCGTTTGTCTGGTTTCTTTTTTACTTAGTTATTCGGGTGCTCTCCAGCTTCCAAACTTTGAGGCAGGAGGGTGCCTCGCGAAAGGATTACATTCAACAACTTAAACGGGATTTACAATCATTTTATGGATATAATGAATTTCTGATTGGTGTTCTGGTTGAGGTATTTGAATCTCTAGTTCTCTTGTGCCATTTACGTTTTCTTTTTTAAAGTCTGAGAGATGCTAACAATCTTCATATGTTTTTCTCAAGATGTTTCCCGTTGGAGAACTTCTAGAACTCATTGAGACATTTGAGAAGCCTAGGCCTGTTTGCTTGCGTACAAACACCCTAAAGGTAGCATTTTTATTGTTTTCTTGGAGGGTCTGTTTTCAGTTTAAAAACGTGAATGCAATCTAGCTCTTAATTTGGCAAACATGCTTGCTATCAATATAATCAATCTTCATTATGTACTGAATCTGATGCTCACTAATGGAAGAAAATGGAATTTTTGTAAACCGTCATATGTTGCTGCCTCAGCTGCAAAGGAATGGTATTTGATTGTATTGCCTGAATTTTATTTTCTATTTCCTTCCAGACTCGTCGGAAGGAATTGATTGCTGCTCTGGAAAGTAGAGGGGTTAACATAGAACCTCTAGGGAACTGGTCAAAGGTAAAAAAGTAATGCTTATGGTCAATCCTATTTCCTTTTCTTTCTCTTCTACAAGGAGAAAATGCAAATGGTAATTCATCAATGGCAGGTTGGGCTAGTAGCATTTGAGTCACCGAAAGCTCCGAGTCTTGGTTCAACCACGGAATACCTGGCTGGACATTACATGGTTGTCATACTCCATGACTTTTTTGGATTAGAATAACTATCTTTTGGTTTTGATTTTGACCTTGCTGCTTGATGTCATTAACATTTTTGAATTTAATTTTATCACAGCTTCAAAGTGCAAGTTCATTTTTACCTGTAATGGTACTTGCTCCTCAAGAAAAGGAACGAATAGTGGATATGGCGTAAGTGTTTATCCCTCTTTCTTGATGACCGGAAATCTCCTATTGACCATAATTGATTATGCAGGATGCAAATCCTTTCTTCATTCTTCACTTTCAAAGAAAACATCCTTTCTTCATTTTTGATTATTTGTTTCATTCTCACTACAGCCTTTGGCTTCAAGTGACATTCTACATTCTATTAGCCCCGCTTTGATGCTCGAATAGGCCATCTGCGGATGGCTTGTTCGCCGGTGGCTGGCCGGTTTTACCAGTGAAAGCAGTAACCAGCTTTGATAAACCTGGATGTCTTGTTCTGGAACAGGTGAGGTGTGCCTTGTTTTGGTCAAACAAGGTCGGACGCCGTATTTGACCTCCCAGGGTCGAACGATTTATCTCAGTGGGAAGGCGAACGCCGTGACCGACCGTAACCCCACTCGATTATCAAAGTGGGCCTTAATGATAAATTTTCTGTACTCATGGAATTGATCTGGTTTGATTTACTCAAAGCTTAAGTTTGTAAAAAAGTTATTGAGATTGCACGCATTAGATCACAATTATATGTTCACAGATGTATCCTCTCTTGCATTTTTTTTCCGTTTCCTTTTCTTATTTCCTTTCTACACTAATTCCCTTTTTCATTAACAATTCAACTCTGTGTCTCTGTATATCTTTCTCTGTGTCTCTGTTTCCATCTGCGTGTGCATACATGTGCACACGTGCCATGCACATGTGCATGGGTGGGTGGTTGGGGTTTGTGGGTGTGGGTGGGCTTGCATGAGTGCGCGCAGGCATGCCTAATATATTGCTAAAGGTGCATCCCGGTTATAGGAAAAAAACTGAAGGTTTGGAAAGCTAAAAAGTACATCCCAGTTATTGTGTAAACACAAAATATGATGGAAGTGACATCAGGCAGTTTTAGGCTTTTGCACTCAAAAGCATCCAATAGAGCATAAGATTCAGCCGTGATACATAGTTCAATGTCTACCATCACGGTCAAGTTGTATAGCTTGATATATTTACAATTACGTAGTTTTTTTTTCTTCTTGTCAGGGGGTAACTAATCCCAGTTCCTACCTAGCATGCAGATAAAGTTACATGCTAGTCCCCTGCTGCAATGTACTGCCTCAAGGCCTCCTGGCTGTGGCAGGAACGGATCTAGTAAAACTGCCAGGCTTGGCTGGACTAGGTGATCAAACTAAATTTGTTGTTCACCATCTCAAACTATGTTTAGACCAAGGAAGGCAGGATCGGACCGGATTGGTCCGGATTGGCCAATCCGATCAGATCTTGGTCCCACCTTCCCCGATCCAGGTCAGCCGATCCGGCACGATCCCCACCCCTTAAATAATAATAAAAAATGAATAGTACTGCTCATCTGATCTCGGGTGAACAGTATCTGAAGAAGAAGAAGAAGATGAACCGAAGAAGAACTTGCCGTCGTTGTCATCTTCACCTGCCATCGTTGTCTCCGTTGCCACCGGCCACCGGTGCTCCTCGTCCTCCTCGACCTTGCAAGGTGGGGAGCCTCCGTCGGCTTGGCGGAAGGGAGAAACCCTCACAGTAAGACTCAAAGTAATGTTTATATAAAAATCCTTGTAAAAGTATGTAAACTCAGATGAACTTAAAAATAAAAAAATTTGGGTAAGTCTGGATCGGACTGGGATTGGATTGGGATCTGCCGATCTGGTTGATCCGGATTAGTTTGGGATTGGTCGATCCGATCCCCAATCCTTCCTTTCTTGGTTTAGATCAATTTCGTGAATAATTGTAGCCCTTTTTGGTTATACCTAAAATTAAATGCTTTCTCTGGATGGTGGCTGCCATATAATATCCAAGATGATGTTGGCAGCTAGCCTTTCTGACCCTTCTCGGAGAAGATTTTTTTTTTCGAAAGTGGATTGTATCACATCTTTTTATAAAAGAAAAATAAGAATGTACAAGTAAGAAGGGAGTACTTCCAAAAGCTTCCTGTTGAACCCCACAAAGTTCACAAACAATTTCTGATATTTTCAGAAATTTCAGAAGTGAAAAGATTAAATGCACCATGTGACGGCCATAAAACGATATGGAGTCGTCGTCATCACATGGGTGCTTTTGAGGGTCCCGCTAAATGGGGATATTCTCAAATTTACACGTGCCTCCGTGCACGAAGAATTTTATCAAATAGTTGATAGGCGGAGCGGATTGACTCACTCATGCTTGAAATTGACCATAAAAGAAGCTTCAGGGTAGTTTAGGTCAACTTCGGCACAACGGTGTGTTGTTCCCCACGTGACGGCTGTCCCATGCAGCAAAAGCGGCCAAAAGTAGACAAGGAGTAGTTCTCCACGTGATGCAGTCTCAAATCCAACAATAAAAAAATGGGGGAAAGGGACCCAGGTCCCTTTTAGCCGCTCCAAGCACCAAGGGGGCAGACCCCCCTTCCGCCCCTCTCTCTTCTCTCTTGGATGACGCAGGGACCGGAGGGGGACCCTCTCCGGTTGGACAACACCGGAGGGGGGCCCCTCCGATGGTGTTAAACCGGAGGGGGGTCTCCCTCCAGTCAACACATGCCGGAGGGGGACCCCCTCCGGCTTGCTGCAGACCGGAGGGGACCCCCCTCCGGTCCTCTTTTTTCTGCACAAAACAGAAAAAAGAAAAAGTGAAAAAAGAAGCGAAGAAGAAAAGAAAAAAAATTATATATGCAAGGGGGGTAGGGGGTTCATACCTTGGCTCTTCACCTCCCATCGGAGGTAGCTTCCAATCGGAACATTGATGTCTCCGCCCCTTCTTCTAGCACCTATAAAAGGGAGCCAAGACTCCAAAAGACACTTCGAAGACTTTCAAGCTCTCAAGACTCCAAAGAAGAGGACTTCAAAAGCCTGAGGAGAAGGAAGCGTGAGAAGGAAAGAAGAAGAAGAAGAGAAGAGGGCCTGCGCAGCCTCCCTCTTGCTGCCTCTTTGCTTCCTAAGTTCGAAGAAACCAACAAATTACAAGAAGGCCCTTACCGGGGTATGAGTGACAAAAATATCCCCGGGCACGGGAAAAAGCCTTGTATTGTTTAAATTATGCTGTGTGACTTACCGCAGAGATCAAGAATTGTATCAAAGTCTGCTACATGATAAAAATTATGGAAAAATCCTTGCATGAGTTAATAATTGCAGTTTTGCCCTCAAATTTCATAAAATTGTACAAATATCCCTGCAATTCAAGAAAAAAATTAATAAAATGTAGAAATTAAAGGGATGGTTCAAGTGGACAGTATTGTGCCCCAAATTAGGTATATACCCTTGTCTCATCTCAATGGGTCCAAAAGGACGGTTTTACCCAAAACTCTTACAAAATTGCACAAAGGTCCAGGAAAATACGAAAAAATAAAAGAGAAGTCTAGAAAATCAAGGGATATCCAAGGATATACTAATTAAAGGAAAATTTGCAAATAAACTCCTTCTAAAGGCAAATTTGCAAATAAACTCCTAAAATAAAATTGCAAATAAACCCCTCCTAAAGGAAAAATTGCAAATGAACCCGTCTTAAGGGGAAAATTGCAAACAATCTCTCACATGAAGGGAAAATTGTAACGATACCCGGAGATAAGGGGATATATTCCCTAGGGTAAACGAAAAGGAAAGGAAAGAAATATTCTCTAGCACAGTTGGTGTCATAAGGGTAAAAGAGATCTTAGGCAGCTAATCAAAGGTGTTCGGATTCAGTATGATGTAAATTAACATCGACTCCAGTCGGTGGGGAAATGTTCCGCACACAAACCTTAAATCATCTGATAAATCACGCGCGCGAAAATTATATATAATATGCAAGCTAAAAAGCTCAAGTCTACACGCATATTTCCCCCAAAATTTTACCGCATCTTTCCGCGTGTGTAAACAGACTGGCACGTCCAGTGGGACTTTTCCTGCCTTTCATCTTTCTACCGAAATATCTTTCAATGCCTTTGCAAAGGTTTTCATTGCCCTTATTTGCCCTTTGCAGGAGGGAGCAGGGACGGTCCCAGCTTCAACATCGCTTGCAAAGTAAAGTGCTTTCTCCAAAACTCAACCTCTCAAATGGCGTCCGTGACGTACGGTTCTCTCGTGGTCGCCACCATGCCAAATCTGGGAACTCCAATTGCCTTTGGGGATTTCTCCCCAGTAGTGGGCTCCCCCTTTTTCCTAAGGGTCGTCCCCGCTGCCCAAGAAGAGTCGGTCGTTCCGGTTGAAATCATTTCATTTGAGGGCGTCGAGTCCTATTTCCCGATGCCAAATCTAGCAACTCCAATTGCCTTTGGGGATTTCTCCCCAGTGGTGGGCGCCCCCTTTTTCCTAAGGGTCGTCCCCGCTGCCCAAGAAGAGTCGGTCGTTCCGGTTGAAATCATTTCATCTGAGGGCGTCGAGTCCTATTTCCCGCAAGGCCGAGTTTTCTCGATAAATATAATTTCTTACAACTTCGCCCTTGCTAAATGGGGGAGTCGCTGGGCGAAGCCTGCGGTAGTAATCTCTCGCTCCAGTAAGACAGTCCTTGTCGGAAGTCTGCGTGTTCGACTCGACAACGGTGAGCCGATACTCCCGCGGGACAACCATGTCCCAACCGTCCCAACTTCCAACCATTTCGCGCACCTTCACAAGGTGCGC
This sequence comes from Amorphophallus konjac, assembly GCA_022559845.1. NCBI lineage: Eukaryota > Viridiplantae > Streptophyta > Magnoliopsida > Alismatales > Araceae > Amorphophallus > Amorphophallus konjac. The sequence continues at coordinate 286,555,502 of CM040125.1, read as the reverse complement.
GAGGACAAGTTAGACTTTAAGAAGTCCAGAGTCAACAATTGGGGCAACATAGCTAAGAACCGCTCTCAGAAGATGAAGCAGATGTGGGTCACCAAGTAGGAGGCCCACGCCCTCAAACGAGCTCGGGCAACTAAGCTCGACCAAGCTCAGGAATGGCAACAAGACCTTTCTTCGTCATCCTGGGACGTCAAGCCCTTGTGCCCCCGAGGACAAAAGAGAAAAGGGGTCTATCGAAAGTCTAATTTTACTCAAGCCTCAGAGACTGTCCGAGCGAAACAAATTACATGTGCTGAGGCCTCGACAGTACGCGTCTTAGTCTTTGATAGGCTGGGGGCACCAGCCCCCTCGAGGGTCCAAAACCATCAAGAAAGAAAAGGGTGGTCCGAATGTTAGAAGATGGGGATGGCACGAAAGTTTATACTTGCTATGTCTCCGGTCGAGAGCCGATGGAGGCTGTTGGCATCCCAGTCAACCCCAATGAACCTGTTGAAAATCCCATGGTGGATGCGATATACCTTAATAATACTCGGAACGCCGCTCGAAGAAGTCTCTAAGCTCAGTTTTGTGGCTAGGCAGGGACTCCCAGCCATGGTCAACATTAGGGTCAAGCTCAAGAGCAAGTTCTGAATCAAGATGAGAATTTGCCCCAAGAAGAAAATGATCTTGATGAAGTTATAAGCATCCATAGAGAAGGGAGAGCTCAACCCATGGGGGGATATGTAAACCCGGTGTTTGAATCGCCTACAAGGGCCGCATTCCAAGCAATGCCCGACGATGTCAAGTTCAAAACTATGCAGTGTTGTCACATAGAGATGACTAATCTCATGCTCGAGATGAAACGGCAAATGAGTGTGAATGCTCAAAGGCCCGCAACACCGGTGCACAACCAAAATCTTCGACGAGAGCTATGGCTGGGTATTTCCGCCATGATCAACCAGCAGACGGCTGTACCCTACAATGTAGTCGTTGAAACAGGGACCGATCTGTTCCCTGCTCCGCCCAATGTTCAGTCTGCTCGGACTCCGACAGTCGAAGACGTCATCGCCCAGCGGCGTATGATAGAGAAAATAGTTGAAGATAAGTTTGCCCAGTGCGGCGAGGGTATCGCCACCGTTGATCTATGCAATGTGCCATACCCAGTCCACCATCAATTTAAGAAGCTTCCGCCAGATTGCCCAGGCACCAAAGTTGCAGAAGTTTAACGGGCAGGGGTCCCTACATGAACACCTGGCCTACTACATAACGGCCATAGGTGGGTGACCTGGCACTCGAGGAGTCATACCTCCTCCATTATTTCACGACCTCTCTCACGGGCAGTGCCTTCCAGTGGTACTCAAGGTTGAAGCCCAACTATGTGGTCGACTGGGCCGATCTTCAGAAGAAGTTTATTGATCACTTTCAAGCGGCCGAGAGGAAAGTCTCCTTTGCAGAGCTGTGCTCCCTCAAGCAAAGAAGAGGGGAGATTGCCCTCGACTTCATCAAGCGTTGGAGGGACTTTAGCATTAGGTGCGACAAGCCCCCTTCCCAGGAAGATGCAATAACGATATGTCGAAGGGGCTTGTCGGCAGAGGTCGACGAAAAACTCTTGGGGGCAAATATCAAAGGTTTCGACCAGGTAAATCCGATCGTCGCGGAGATAGAAATGTTCTTCGCTGATAACTCAACATTTGCCCCCTCAAAGGGTAAAGCTCCCAAGGAGCGTAGTGCCATAGAGGAGGCGGCAAATGTAGTTGATTTCTCCCCCACAAATGGCTTCGGTAAAGCGGTAACTCCAACTAACTCCGGCAGGAAATCCGAAGGGAGGGCATATGCAAAATTGTCTGAACGTATGAAGACTTCTTATTTCTTCAAGGAGCATATTAAAAGACTCTTCAACCTTTGCCTTAAAAACAAGCTTATGTCCCTGCCGGATCCCAAGAAGCCGGAGGGCGTATGTAAATCCGATGACCTCAATTACTGTGTGTATCGCCGCATATTGGGCCATACTATTGAAAACTGTTATGTTTTCAAGAATGAGGTGGAGAAGATGATCCAAAACTACCTCGTCACAATGAAAAGCTCTTTAGTGGATCCCTCATAACCTTATACTTGGGATCGATCGATTCGTTCGGCCAATGTAATCCACCATTCAACCAATAGGAATAATATGGCAGCAACCTTCACATTTCCTGAGTCAGAGACAGAGGAAGCTAGCTCCAGTCGAAACAAGCTCACTATGTGGTAGCCAGGTTGGAGGCCTTCCCATCAATGCTCTTTCCCAAAGGAGAACACTAAGAAGATATTTGATCGCCTATTCAAGGAAGGCCGGATTATGGTGCATGACCTACCGACAACTTACACAGAGGTCGAGAGAAAGCATCTTCGTTATTGCGAATACCATGCTAGGATATCCCATCCTATGGGGAAATGCAAAGAAGTTCAAGACTGCATCGAAATTCTCATTCAAAGAGGGGAGATCGATGTCCACGGAGGTAGCATGACAAGGAGAAACCTTTGACAGGCTGTCAAACAAGTCTTTAGTCAAGGTCTTCTTCCATAAATTGGGAATCAAGAAAGCCTAGTCTCCTATGACCAGCAAGGGATAACACCTCAAATTGAACCCTATGAGCCCCAGAGAGTGGATCCGTTGACGTTTTCAATCAACGTTGTGCATGTGTCAACGTCTGGCACGTCTGTCGGGCCAGAAACATAGGTGGCTGGTCCTAGCTCGGGTCAATCTGCGACATGGTCCCCTGAATGGCGGCTGTGGTAGGACTTAAAAGTCCTTGTCCTTTCCAAAGGAGGAAACTCAAAGGTTGTTTGAGATTCTTCTGGGCGGAAAAGAAATCTTGGTTTGCGATCCTTCACAACGTCGTCTTGAAGCAAATTTCAGTGGCATGGGGCAGGGTTCACCTGCCCCACATGTCAGCAAAGAGGACCATGCGGCCCGAAATGAGCCCCAAGGTTCCCCTCGGCTACAGGGAGAAAGTTCTCACCCAAGTCGAGAAGGTAGGCCTCAGTAGGAAAATCTCAAGTTGAGTGCTGAGCAAAGCCCAAAAAGCAAGCCTCAACAGGAGCACCTCAAGGTTAATACCCAACAAAGTCGAAAGGGTCAGACCCAGCTAGGGGATCTCAAGCTAAACTCCGGGCAAAGCCAAAAAGGCAAGATCCATGAAGAAAGTCTCAAGTTATATGCGAAGCAAGGCCAGGAGAGCAATCTTCAACCAAAGAATCCCAAACTAATCTCTGGCTCAAGCCAAAAGGACAAAACCAACCTGACCTTTTCAAGCAAAGTCTCACACCAAGAAGAGAGCCGGTGAGCACGGAGCCCCAGGTGACTCCACCTCAAAACTTTGGCCTTTATATGGCCGAATTTCAAGAGTTGCCACCCGAAGTAGTCAGTCAAGCAATTAATGCCACATTCCGGGTGCACGAAGAAGAGGTTGACTGGGTTAGTGTGACCTCGAAGAATCATGGTCATTCTCATCATCATCATCATCATCATCAGAGCCTTATCTTAATTATTTGGGGTCATTCTAAACCCCGGAAAAGACAAGGTAGGTTCTAGTTCCAATGCTGGGGGCATCTCTTAGCCTCTGGCAAAGATAGATGTTCCTTCTCCCATTGAACTAGTGCGAATGAAAAAGTAGAAGAATAGAAAGAAGAATTTAAAGAGAAGAATGAAACAACAAGCCGAGCAAGCCGCTGCCATGGAAGTCCATAAGGAGCTAACCCCTCTGCAAAAGCTGCAAAAATTAATTGATGAGCTTGAGGAGTATATTTCTTCCACGCCTGTTAAAGTTGTTCCTCTCGATAAATATATCCGGTGGGAAGAATTAGAGCGAATGACTCGGCTCAAGAATTGGCTCCGAGAAATGTCTCAGCGAGCGCAAGAGGGCGAGAAGTTTCCTATCCCGGAGGAGCTTTCCATTTTACAAAGATGAAGAACTCACCATAGAGAAGTTAGAAGGAATGCTGAAGAACTTCTCATGCAATATGGTATCAATACCTCCGCCAGAAAGTCTACAAACGCCAAGCGGAGATAGTGCCACTACCCCTGCAGTCGAGGATAGGATCACTATGGCGACTTACCGACGTCGTAACACGGAACTCCGAAATCGTGGTCACGACAGAGGTCGTGGTCGTGGGCGAGGAAGGCACCCGACATCCTCTAATGGGGAGGGTCCTAATCCAACATACCCTCATAGGCTGATTGTTTTTCGAGGAGAAGAGTCAGGTCCCATCCCTGAAGTTTAAGTTCAGGTTGACACCTTCTTCTTCGACCCCTCAAACGAGGAAGATGAGCCAGTGAGGCCACTCCTGCATAAAAAGCATGTTGATCCAACTCAAATTCAAGGTGGGGCTGCTACATGTTTCTTCGATCTATCAGATAAAGAAGATGAACCAATAAAGCCGGTCTCACAAGAAAAGCTAGCTGACTTAGCTCAAGCAGGTCCTTCAGGCAAGGGCAATGTTGAGCAGCCTCCTCTAGAGGAGGATTCCTTGGCTCCATTATTCCAATAACTTGAGGGAAAATTGAGCCAAATAAGACCCCTAGTCATCAACCCAAGCCTCTCTCAGAGATAATCCCTCCGCTGGATCAAGCTCGTGTGCGGGCCGATCGTAAGATCATCCAGCATATGAAGCGGTTCCCAACCAATGTCATCATATGGGAAGTCATTGCTCGGAGTAAAGAGCTAAGGGAAGCCCTCGTGAAAATACTCCAAGAGCTAGAAGTTTATGAGGCTTAGGTGGTTGAGCTCCAGGCTCAAGTGTATGAAGCTTTCGCATCAACTGTCATCTTCACAGATAAAGGCATGTTGCTGTCTTCCCCTTGTCATAATAGTCCTTTATACATGCACGAGAAGATAAATGGCCATGAACTGAATCAGATTCTGGTAGATCTTGGGGCATTCGTCAATATAATATCTCTAAAGACTTTCAAGTCTTTATTTCTCGTGCCCTACTTGCAAAGGATTAACGACGTCAGAATCTCAAGATTCAACTAGAATTCGAAGATGCACTGGGCAAAGTAGAAGTAGCGGTTACCCTAGACATTCTTTTCACTAAGGCCACATTCTACGTTATCGACGCTAACACATTGTACAAGGCCTTGCTTGGGAGACTCTGGTTGCATGAAAATTAGATCATCCCTTCAACACTTCATCAATGCATAAAGTATGCAAAAGGTGGAGAGCAGCATATAGTCTTTGTTGACCGAGCCCCATTCCGTCCAAATGAGTGCAATTTGACGGATGCTTAATTATATTTTGGGGAACCCACCATGAAGTCTCCCGTTGATGTCAAGGACAAAGGGAAGCAAAAAGTGGCTGCAGAAGAAGAAGAAGAAGATGAAGAAGAGCTCTTCATAGTAGATGAGGATCTCGCTAAGCTACACCGACTGGATATACAAGCCACCACCGCCAATGCAAAACCAGCTCGGTTGGAAACGCGAGAGATAAATTTTGAAGCCGACCTCATCAGTCGAGCAATTGACAAAAGCCCCTCCCTACCTCCGTCATACATGCAACTCCCGTTTCAGAGGGAGGAGCAGAAAGTGGAACAATTAAAGATGTTTATCGTCACATACCAAAGGAAAGGAAAGAAGAAGACCAATAAGGTTGTCAAGCTTATCATCTTCTACAAGGGAGACTTAGTACCTCAAGGTCCTGTCGACGATGACTTCGGTTGGAACGAGGAGCCCAAGAATGCCACCGAACTTGTCCAAGAAATGGACGACATGCCTAAATATATTAAAGAATGTGCTGAAAGCAGAACATCCCGAAAATACAGAAAACTTCCCGACATAATTACTTTCGGCAATTGTGGTACCCCACGCAAGTCAGAGGGCAGCCCCCTTTCTCCAAGAAAGACAGAAGAGGGTTGGGCTACGACCCAGAGGCAGACTTTGAAGTCTATTATGCCGTCAATACCATGGGGTTGTCACCCTCTGCTAGCAGTTCAAGCCCCGACCAGGAGACCGGCGCCTGCACAAGCGAATACCAAGAGGAATGGACGCTTGAAAGTTAAAGTGGTCAAGCTCAATTGTTTCATTATTGGCAGCTTGGATGTCCACATCGCCGGTTCTAATGACGAAGAAGATTTTGTCATATTACAACCTGCCCTGCAACTCTGCCATGGCCGGTCCCAAGCCTGGATGAGAAAGGAGGAGGGTTCGCGTTAGGTTGACAGCCAACAGTAAAATTTTGTCACATCTCCCACATGAATTCTGATCTAAATATTTTTTGTGCTAATGCTAGGCTATGTAGTCAGAGGCGCGCCTAGGCGCTCGCCTAGGCGTTTGAGGCGGTCCTAAACCGCCTCGCTTTCGCCTCAAACGCCTCAGTCTTCTTCTTCTTTTGGTCTAGTCTTGGTTTAAACCTCCTCTATTCAAATCTTATCTTATTTATATGTATGCATTTTTACCTGAAATCTTGATTATGTATTTTATTTGATATTTAGACATATAATTATATTTTTTGAATTGTATATATATATTTTTTATAAAACGCCTCAAACGCCTAGGCCATCGCCTAGGCGTTTGAGGCATGAAGCGACCCCTTGTTCGCCTCACGTCTCGGACTACATAGATGCTAGGGCGTCCCTCGGAAGCGACGCATTATATCGGAACAAGGATGGAATGACAAGTGAGTAAGGGCTAGCTAGGGCGTTCTCCGTAAGCGACGCGCCGCAATGGCGCCCGATTGCGGTGTCAAATAGGCAAGGGTTCCCGTGTGGGGTTGGACATACACGGGTAAAGAAGCTAGTCCAAAAACATAGGATCCGTCTAACTACTTGGAATATAGGAACTTTAACGGGTAAGAGATTAGAATTAGTTAAGTTAATGAAGGATAGGAGGGTTAACATAGCTTGCCTACAAGAAACTAGGTGGAACGGATATAAAGCTAAAGACATTGATGGATATAAAATTTGGTATACGGGTAATAATAACTCTAGAAATGGTGTTGCTATAATAATAGATAAAAACTCAAAAGATAGAGTTGTAGAAGTTAATAGATTGGGGGATAGACTGATGTTATATAAACTTAGGTGATGATATTTTGAATATAATTATTGCATATGCATCTCAAGTAGGATTAGAAGAGAGCATTAAAAAGTAATTTTGAGAGGCTATTGATAGTTTGATCCAAAATATTCCTAGTGAAGAGGGAATCTTTATTGGAGGGGATCTTAATGGTCATGTGGGTAAAGATAATAAAGGCTATGAGAGGATTCATGGAGGGCTTGGTTTTGGCAATAGAAATGATATGGGTTATACTATTCTTGATTTTGCTATGGCCTATGATCTAGCAATTACTAATACCTTCTTTAAGAAGAGGGATGAACACTTAATAACATACAAGAGTAGAACACATATAAGTCAAATTGACTATTTTCTTATTAGGAAGGTCGATAGAGTTTTATGTAAAGATTGCAAAGTTATTCTTGGTGAGAGTCTAGCCCCTCAACATAGGTTGTTAGTAACGGATGTCACTATCCTTAAATTCAAAAGAAAGATCATTATAAATAATTGTTCTAAGATTAAATGGTGGAATTTAAAAGATAAAACTTTAGAAACATTTAAAAATCATCTATTAAAGGAAAATATTTAGAATTTAGAACAAGAAACTAATGTAATGTGGAATAATGTTACAAATTATATAACGAGGGTAGCAAAACAACTCGTAGGCGAATCTAAAGGTAAAAAGAATTTAGAAAAAGAGATTTGGTGGTGGAGTGAGGAAATCCAAAATACCATTAGAGTAAAAAATGAGTGCTTTAAAGTTTGGCAAACTAACCAAAATAATCAAACCCTAGAAGCTTATAAAATTGCTAAAAAGAGGGCTAAGAAAATAGTTAGCGAAGCTAAATTAAAGGCATTTGAAGATTTATATAATAAATTAGGAACCCGAGAGGGTGAAAAGAACATATTTAAACTTGCTAAATTAAGAGAAAGGAAAACTAGAGATTTAGATCATGTTCGTTGCATTAAAGGTGAAGATCAAAGGGTTTTAACTAAGGATTTTGAGATTAAAGAGAGGTGGCTTAGTTATTTTCAGAAGTTACTTAATGGAGATTGCGTCAATGATTTCTCTTTAGAAGGTACCTAAGAGTCCACAATATTTGATAAATATCAATATTTCTGGCGTATTAAGATGTCCGAAGTGGAGGATACTTTTAGGAAAATGAAAGTGGGCAAGGCCTTAGGACCAGATGGCATACCTATTGAAGTATGGAAAGGCCTAGGAGTCGTTGGTATTCAGTGGCTAATTAAACTTTTTAATAAAATTTTAAAGGAACGTAGAATGTCATAAGTTTGGAGAAAAAGTGTTGTAGTTCCTTTATATACAAACAAAGAGGATATTCAAAGTTGTAATAATTATCGTGGAATTAAGCTTATGAGTCATACTATGAAATTTTGGGAAAGAGTAATTGAAAAACACCTCCGATGTATGACTACTGTATCGGAAAATCAGTTTGATTTTATGCCGAATAGATTTACTACAGAAGTTATTTTCTTACTACGGCAGCTAATGGAGAAGTATAGAGAGATGAGAAAAGATTTGTATATGTTTTTTCTTGATTTAGAGAAGGCGTATGATCGAGTATCGAGAGAATTGATTTGGTGGACATTAAGAAAGAAAGGTATCTCTCAAGGATATGTTGATTTGATTAAGGATATGTACGATGATGCTATTACTAGTGTTCGAACTATTGCTGGGGAGACTGGCGAATTTTCAGTTTCTATAGGTTTGCATCAAGGTTCTACACTAAGTCCGTATCTCTGTCTTAGTTATGGATGAAGTAACAAAACAATTGCAGGAGGATATCCCTTGGTGTATGCTATTTGCAGATGATATTATTTTAATTGATGAGAGTATTGATGTTTTAAATGCTAAGTTAGAGCGTTGGAGACTTGTATTGGAGTCTAAATGTTTTAAAATTAGTAGGAGCAAGTCAGAGTTTATGCATTGTAATTTTAGTAATGGGAGAGTGGCACAAGAAGACATGGTTCTAATTGATGGACTTAACATTCCGACGAGTAGCTTTCGATATTTAAGGTTTATCATACAAGAGAATGGGGAGATTTATGACGACGTTATACAGGATTAAGGCAGGCTTGTTAAGATGAGAAGTGCATCAGGAGTCCTTTGTGATCGTCGTATGTCTGTGAAACTCAAAGGGAGGTTTTATAGAACGGCTGTGAGATCTGCTTTGTTAGATGGTACCGAGTGTTGGGCAGTACGAAAGGAACACATTCACAAAATGTGTGTAGCAGAGATGAGGATGTTGAGATGGATGTGTGGCAAGACTAAGAAAGATAAGATTAGAAATGAGAGCTTCCGTAAGGACTTAGGGATAGCCCCAATTGATAGTAAAATGAGAGAAAATAGACTCAGGTGATTTGGACATGTATTTTGTCGCCCTAACTCAGTGCCGGTTAAAAGATGTGCCCGAATCTTAGTGGATGCTAGTAAAAGAGCTCGAGGAAGGCCTAAAATGAGATGGTGCGATGTTATTAGGAAGGACATTAGTTTCTTGGATTTAAATATGAATATAGCACTTGATAGAAATCTTTGGCGGAACAGGATTCATGTAGTCGACCCCAAATAATTGGGATAAGGCTTTGATGATGATGATGATGACAACTTGCCTTGCGAGAGCTTGAAAATGTTGGGCAAGTGGCTCTAGGCCAATTGGCTGGGACTCGACCTTGGGGAGTTGGAGGACTTTACGCCAATAATCACAAATGCCCCTACAAACGAGCAACAAGAAGTTCAACCATCATTATGGACGGTTTAAAGCGAGAAAATTAAGCACTAAAGTCTCCTGTTCAATAATTATTGCGAGAGTGGGATGTCTTGTTGAGACATCTCGCATCTCCATCAAACTACCAAATCAAGTTGGGATTTGCAACAGATGTTAATCCTCTAGCAATTTTGGCCGAAGCGCTGACCGATGGAGTCAGGCCTGCTAAGGTCCATTACACCATTAAGAAAAGGACAAGTGACATGGACTCCTCCCCTATGGATATTCATCCCTAGGGAAGAATTGGCCCAAGTAAGGTCCATGAAAATGCCAAGGGAAAGTCTCTTGTTATAACGCTGGCACAGCGAATGGAGACGCCATACTCCTTCGTCAAGGCGCATATCGAGCCATTGTTTGAATTTTGTATAGCGCGGGGTCTTATAACGTTGCCAGTGCCTCGAAAGTCGATTAAGGAAAGTAAAGTCCTAGCAATCAGTTTTTGCCGGTATCACTGAATGCTGGGCCACCCCACAGAAGAGTGTTATGTCTTTAAAGACAGAGTTGAAAGTCTAATATAGTCGGGGGTCATCTAAATTTAGAACCATCGAGTGTTTCCCCCGTAACCTCATCGGTGGGATCGACCAAAGTTCTCGGCTAAACTAATCTTTGCCTTAGCCGCCCTTGGACTACCCAAGTTTATTGTAAAGGAAGCGCTCCCGGGACAACTTCCTGTCTCCAAAAGAAATGCGACATGGCTTGCCCGTACTCGGGATGTAGACTTTAAAGTCTATTATTCTGTAACACTATAGGGTTGTCACCCTCCTCCAGTAAATCAGACTCTGACGAGGAGCCTAGTGACTCCACAAATGAACACCAAAAAGAAGTGGCACTTGAAGACTGGGACGAGTAGCTTCAGTCGTCCATTATCAACAATTTGGAATATTGTGATGTTCACGTGGTCGGGTCGGACAACGACGAGGATTTCATCGATCTGTAGCCAGTCCCGCGGGAACTTGAAGATGGCGGACAAGTGACTGTAGACGAATTAGTTTAGCTCAATCGTGGGGATGCAGATGAGCCCCGACCAATCTTTATCAGTGCCGTCCTCAATGAGGGAGAAATTCAAACATACAAACAACTCTTGTTGGAGTACACAGATTGCTTTCCCCGGACTTACAAAGAAATGCCCTAGTTGGAGCCCTCTATGGTAGAGCATGAATTGACAATACTCTCCACGGCCAAATCCATCAAGCAAGCTCAAAGGCGTATGCGCAATGAACTCGAGCTCAAAGTAAATACCGAAGTTGACAAACCCTTGGAAGTGGACTTCATAGATCCCTGCATCTATCCGATCTAGCTCGCCAATATAGTCTCCGTCAAAAAGAAGAATGGCCAAGTCTGAGTTTGCATTGACTACAAGGACTTAAATAAAGTCTGCCTGAAGGATGATTTTTCTATCCCAATCATTGAAACCATGGTCGATATGACCACCGAACATGAAGCTTTATCTTTCATGGACGAATCGTCAAGTTATAACCAGATCCGCATGGACAACCTTTTGATCTCCCAAAGGGATCTTCAATTATAAAAGGATGCCCTTCGGCTTGAAGAACGCTAGTGCTACATATCAAAGTGTAATGACCAAAATTTTTGATGAAATGCTTCACGACTTGGTCGAGTGCTATGTTGATGACCTTGTCATTAAAACTCGGAGGTGGGAAGGTCACTTGGCTGACTTGCGTCGGGTTTTCGAAAGGCTCTGACAATTTCAACTCAAAATGAACCCTATGAAGTGCGCTTTTGGCATTTCAAGCGGTCATTGTTAGATATCGGGGAATAGAAATAGACCCTCGTAAAATCATGGCAATTCGGGAGTTGCCACCTCTCAGAAATATAACTGAATTAAGGTCTCTCCAGGGGAGGCTTGCCTATATTAGGTGTTTCATATCCAACCTCTCAGCAAGATGCACACCTTTTGAAAAATTGATGAAAAAGGGTGCACCATTCATATGGGACCATGGGTGTCAGAATGCACTTGAGCAAATCAAAGGCTACCTCCTCACTTCCTCGGTGTTGGGATTACCAATCAAAGGGAAGCCCCTAATACTCTACATAGTTGTCATGGATGCTTCTTTGGGAGTCCTGCTAGCACAAATAAATGAAGAAGGCAAAGAGCAGTTGCTATACTACGTCAGTAGGAAGCTGGTTGGCCCTGAACACCGCTATTCTCCAATGGAGAAAATATGCTTGGCGCTTGTGTTTGCCGTGAAGAAATTAAGGCATTATCTCCTATTTCATTACGTGGAGTTAATCTCAAAGTACTACCCACTCAGGTTCCTCCTTAAACTGCTCGTACTGTCAGGGAGATTAGGAAAATGGGCGTTACTCCTCATGGAGTTTGACATAACCTTTGCCCCATAAAAAGTGATCAAGGGACAAGGGACAAGGAATGGCGGAGTTTTTGGCAGCACATCCAGTCCCAACAGACTCTCCACTCAACATTGGACTCTTCGATGAAGAAACTCCCCTGCCTTAACTAGGAGCAGAAGATCAAATTCAGGGAACTCCACCACAAAAAGAAGAGGACGCCCTCGTAATTGATATGTCATGTTGGGAGTTCTATTTTGATGATGCCTCCCGAACAGTCAAGAAATCTGATGGCATTACAAGCCTCACGTTAGGGGTAGATATTGTCTTCGTGACTCTTCATGGAGGAATCCTATACAATTCCTACGCATTTATGAAACCCCTAACAAACAATGAAGCAGAATACAAATCATTAATTGTCGGGCTCCAATTAACTTTGGAGATGGACATCAAATGCATTAAAGTCTATGCAGACTTGCAACTCGTTGTACGGCAAGTCATAGACGACTATGATGTCTGTAAGCAGGAGCTAATTCCTTACGATGTTGTTGTGACGAGACTTAAGGAGAAATTTTACCTATTTGAAATAGGTCATGTCCCCAGAAGCAGAAACTCTCAGGTAGATACTCAAGTCAAGTTGGCTTCCGCCATAAAGCTCCCACCCGAAGGAGAATTAGACATAATCGTCAGACACAGAAGGCTTATGTCAAGTGTCTTAGATGATGAAGCCGACCCCGCAACTTCTGAGGTCAACGCAATTGAGGTAGATGATCCTACCGAGAAAGAAGAACAAGATTGGTGTCAACCAATTACCAAGATAAGAAATGGTTGTCTCCCCCCAGATCGGGCTCAAAGGGTTCAGTTACTGCGAAGGGCAACATCATATCAGCTGATAGGAGATCAATTGTACATGCTTGTCCATGAAAAGGACAAGTCTATTCTCCTGCGTTGTCTTTCGCCAAAGGAAGCCAAAGTGATTATGCACAAGGTCCATTTAGGGATTTGCGGTGCCCAGTGGGGGATAAAATGAAGAACAACATAAAACTTAATGGCTTCTATTGGCCTACCATGTATGCAGACTACAACTGGTACGCTCGCACATGTCATTAGTGCGAAGCTTTTGGCCCAGTGCCAAGAAGTCCCTCAAACTTGTTACACCCCACGGCTCCTACATGGCCCTTTGCAGAATGGAAAATGGACATCGTGGGACCCTTCCCACCATCCACAAAAGGCTATAAGTTTATCTTAGCCGTGATAGATTACTTCCTCAGATGGGCCGAAGTCATCCCTCTTCGGGAGGTCACAAGAGAGGCAATTGCTCAATTTGTCAAAATAGTAATCATATGCAGGTTCGACACTCTCGGTCGGATTATGTCAGATAATGACACCCCATTCAAAAATAGAATTATCTACCAGTTGGCGGCTAAGTTCCACATCGACTGGAGAACTTCAACAGTCTACAATCCTCGAGCCAACGGATTGGCCGAGGCATTTAATAAGACTTTGTGCAAGCTCCTAGCTAAAATAGTAGGCAGCCGCAAAAGAGACTGGGGCGAGAAGATAAACGAAGCTCTCTGGGCATACCGGACAGTCTACAAGACTCCCACCGATTGCTCCCTCTTCTTTGTAGTATACGGCGTAGAAGCTGTGGTGCCGATTGAAATTGAAATGCCATCCTATCGGATAGCACATCAAAAGGCTTTTTGACCTATGCATGAAGCAGAAGCTAATCACTCTGTTGGAGTCGCAAAAGCCAGCAGAGTAAACAAGACAAATGAACCCAACTTCTGCGTGTGTCACCGCATGTTAGGCCACATGGTAGAAGACTGCTTTATTTTCAAGAATGAGGTCGAGAAACTCATCCAAGATGGCACTATCAATGTGCAAGGCCATCTAGTAGCTGACAGTGTCCTGATTGTCCTATGATGTTAACTTTACCGTGGCCTTATCTCATATAAAGAGGGTAGCTGAGTTCTGTGAGGGTCCTGTCATTTCGGGGTTTGGGGAGTGTCACACCCCGAGATATGCAGCGGAATTAAGTCGGGAACGTGAACAGTCGGCAATACGTCTCAAGGTAGCAATATAATCAGAGCGCAATAATACATCCACATAAAAGAGGAATGCACAAGGTCATATACTCAAAAATCTTCTTTTATTGAATCATAATAATCAAAGTTTACAAGACACTTAACTCATTTAATTCTAGACTCAAGAAAAGGAAAATTACATAACATGATCTACTTCACCACCTATTACAGTGAAGGTAACAAGACTCTTGACTAGACCAACTATAGCTTCTCTTGAACCATCAATCACTCTCGGACCCGTCACTTGAGTAGTCCAAATCTCCGCTAGAATTTCTTGAAAAGGATTGAAAAAATAGGGAATGAGCACACTTGCCCAATAGATATCTACATGAAGGTATTTTTAAGTAATTAGCAATTTTAGCTCTAGAAGGTAAGATAAAGGAAAATGCGATAAAACACGTGAATGAAACCAAATTAACACTAGCAACCAGGCATGAACAAAATATATGTGAACATGATCAAGCAAGATTAAAAATATAGATAGAAGTTTGGCCTTTCATGTAACGAGAATGTAATAGCATGTAACGAGAATGTACTTTTCATAACCATAAAGGCTATGTACTAGAAAGTCATGTAACAAGAACGTAATAATTTCATGACGAGCCTCGTGATTTTCACCCGTTTATAAAAAAAAGTACTCCCGGCGCAATGCGACGCCGGTGTTCATCATACCCCATGGTTTACAGTATGTTTTCGGCCATCCGTCGAGGGGGCTAGCATCGAGCTCTTGGACATTGTCCGTACCCGCTCTTGCATCTTCACGTTATAAATCAAGCTACTTCTACGAGTAATAATAAAGTTTGGCCAATAATGTAAAGTTCAAACAATAGCTTCATGATAACAAAGATCAAAGTAAGAATGCACTAAATATGAACATGAGAGTTCAAGGATGAATTAATGACAAGGTCATACTACGGGAGAAATCCGGCAGCATAACGGTACATTTATTACATTCAATAATTTATCAATAGCTTTTTGAACATAGTGTTAGGTTCCAGACAAGTCCAAGGACCATCTAGGAACGAAGTTTAACCAACCCTTGGGTCAAATCACGGGTTGAAGATAAGTTTTGATAGAACGCGGTCGTTCCTGGACCGCTTCTTGAAGTCGCGGTCAAGTCAAGACCGCTTTTAGATAGGGTCGACGCCAGAAGGAAAAGGGGTCGACGCAGTAGCACTTGCAGGAGAAACGCGCGCTCACTGGCCGACCGCTACTAGAACTAGGCGGTCGCCTGAGGGCCGCGACTAATCTAGAGTGCAGAAAACGCCGAAAAACTCTAGTGCTTTCTAGACCAATGGGTTTTTAAGATACAATCAGCTCGGCGTTCTAGTGGGAATCCCAGGCTCGCGGAGACTTACGGAGGCCTTGAAACATGATCACCTAGTCCGGCAGAAGGAATATCCGACGGAGAGGATCACAAGTCTAAGAGGTGTTCCTATCATGTGCAAGTGTAACTAATAGCAACGTACCAGAATACGTGCTATATGTGACTTATAAAAACAGAAATAAGGTGAGAAAGGAATGTGCAGAAACATAAATCAAAGTACAATCAAATCATGGAAATTTTTTTATGTACAAAACTATAGTGTTTTGGCAAGAAATTAATATACATGGAAAATAAGTTTAACACATGTTAACACTAAATGAAATTGAACTTAAAACATGTAGTATGAAATATGCCATGACCAGGGGTATAATAGCTAGACTAAGGCATGCATATCAATAGATATATAGGGAAATAAACAGCATTTAACTTGGTTTCGGAAACCAAGTCGCGGTCTAGTCGAAACCGCTACTCTAAAGCCGCGATCATTCGGGGCCGCCTTTTGTAATAGGCGGTCTCTGAGGAATCGCCTTCTGTCTTGTAACAGACAGAAGTTTAAACTAACGTGGAGGGCCTATTCTAGGGCAACAAATGCATAAAAATGTAAAAGATAGAAGGGTAAGCTAGAGTAGCATGCTTAGGCAGAGTTTATGACATGAAAAAGACATGAAATACATTGAAGCTTTCATCATTTAATTAAGAGGTGTAGGGCTAGCATGCAGTGATTGCACAGTCATGGAAAATCACTAAATACTCAACGTAAAAAGCATGAAATTGAGCAAGATCAAAGGGCTTTTAATCCTAACTTGATATTTGAGCCGTTCATGAGATAACCTACCTTTGGGGTTGCTCCTAGAGTTCGAATTTCTGACTGGAAGATGGTACTGGTTCCTGTGCGTCCTGCGTAGAAACAACAAGTTCCTAACCTTCTAACTCCTTAACCTCTCGACCTACATTCATGAGATTTGGAGGGTGATTAGAAGACACAAAGGGGAATAATAAACTCTAAAGACTCAACTGGAAATTATCTCGGTTAGGGTTCCTAAATCTCTGATCCTTCTCGGAGAAACTCACTCGTTCCTGTGCGGTCTACAGAGGAACATCAACTTGTAGATCCTCTAACTCTCGGGATGCTTGATCTCCTATCACGAAATTTGGAGGAGAGTTAGACAATACTAAATGGAACAAGAAGTTCTAAAGGACTGACATAAAATCCCATAATCTTACTGTCGAACCAGGCGAGCCAAAACGAGGGTTCGCGTAGGTCGATTTTGGGTCCTATTTATAGGGTTTAGCTTAGGGCTGAGAGATTAGACCAACTAGGAGTCCTATAAGGCATCCATTCGAACTCCCAAGAGTCCTAGATGGGTTTACATGTCAGAACACTTCGATCCTAGGTGATTAGGATGGGAAAAATCCAAGCTTTTCACGCCTCTCTTAACCCCGGTTTTGGAACCAAAAAGCGGTCATCTGGGAACCGCCTTTATCAAGTCGTGGTCGCACGACTGACCGCGACTATCTTGGGCGTCAGAATTTGAATTATATTCAAATTCCTCTTATGATTATCCCCTAATTATCTATTTAAATTAGGGAAATTATCCTTTCACGTTTTTAGAATTGGGCTTGGGCCAAAAAGCCTTAGAGCTGGGTTTATGGGTCTAGTTTAAGTGGGCTCAGCCCTTTGGTTAATACAGGGACTTCAAATTAATTTACTTAATGCAAAATTCATTAAATAGCCCATTAAGCCTTTTAAATGTTTAATAATTTTATTTAATTCCTGAAAAATCTTAGAAATTTCCGGGTGTTACAGGGAGGGTCAACACCATGCAGCCTCACCTGTGTTTTATGAAGAGAGGCTATTTCTGGTTTTGAGCCCTTGACCTCCTGGTCACAATGGAGCAACCTAACCAGTGCACCTGTGAGTGCCATTGCTGCTGGCTTATTTCGAGTTTTCACACCTATATCCATGGTGACTTTGCTTTCAGGGGAAAAAGTGTTTG
The DNA here is from genome assembly GCA_022559845.1 of Amorphophallus konjac. Taxonomy (NCBI): domain Eukaryota; kingdom Viridiplantae; phylum Streptophyta; class Magnoliopsida; order Alismatales; family Araceae; genus Amorphophallus; species Amorphophallus konjac. The sequence goes on along the minus strand of CM040125.1, from coordinate 286,537,995 downwards.
TTTGCACTTTGTTGCCTGACAACAATACATAACTCCGACATTGTTTGTACCTTTTACTTTTGTTGGCATGGTGCTTTGCTCTAAGATCTAGCAAACTGATTTTAGCTTTGAATCATCAACGTAAAGATCTACTTTTTTCTTCTGTAGGGCTGCTCCTGGTGGCAAAACAACATATATTGCGTCGTTGATGAAGAACACCGGTGAGAGCTGTGTGCTGCTAATGTATAGAAATGATTCACATTACAAATTTGATCATCTTTCTTTAATTCTTTGATTAGTTCTTTCCATTGAAATGAAAATTCTTCTACTGTTTTCCAGGCATAATATATGCAAACGAGATGAAAGAACCCCGATTGAAGTCCCTGTTGGCTAATTTACATCGTATGGGTGTGAAAAATTCAATAGTATGTAACTATGATGGAAGAGAGGTCAGTTTACTTCAATACATTCTGATCTTATGATGTGCTTCAATTACAGTTTTAGGGACAAGTCTGATTAAACATGCAATCATGCAGCTGCCCAAGGTTGTGGGTTTGAATTGTGTTGATAGAGTATTGTTAGATGCCCCTTGCAGTGGGACTGGGGTAAGGCATCACAATTTGTTGCATGATCATAATCCTCTTTTGTGTTCAACCTTGGATCTTGCCTTGATGTAGTGCCCTCTTTTCTTTTTTAGGTCATATCTAAAGATGAATCTGTTAAGGTGTCTAAAAGTGCTGAAGACATACAGAATTGTGCATTCCTGCAAAAGGTACATTGGTTGTCTCTATGGTGAACATTGTAACATCTTACATTTCATGTTAAAAAGAAACTATGGTGGCATCTTGCTCACACCGGCATGCTTTTTTTGTGGCTTTAATGATTTCAGTTTTTGTCTTTTTTGTTGAGCACTTCAACTTTTATATTGGATCACGTATCGTCTCAAAGGAGAATCAGTCGTAGTGGGTGGGTCTTCTCTCTCAAAAGGTGTCTGATGCAGCTGAATTTGAGAGAAAGAATAGACATTTGTAAATCAAATGAGGAATTTAGGGTTTGATTTGCATGCATCCTGATGTAGTTGTAGGTATGTCAGTTCAATGTGTTGTTGAAAGTGTGCCCACTGTTGTGTCATGGGAGCACTTTTATGAGAGGAAGTTCTTAGGCAATTGAAGCATGCAGTCTTGTGTTGATTTCAGGTCTAATTATACACAGTGCAAGGTTTTCCGTCTTGAATATCGGTTCCGTCTCTGAAAGGTGGAGGAGAAGAGATCTCAAAGAGATATCGAAAAAATCTCAGGAGATCGGCTTCGGTGATTTCAGAATTTGTTTTTCATATATATAGCCTATTTCTAAGAAAATCCTAATTTTTTTCTTCTAGCCACTCAATTTTAAAAACATTTCTAATTGACAACTCAGTTTTACAAAACAAAGAGTAATGATAACAATAACGAATCTATTCACATGGGGGGGAGAGTGTGAGGGAGAGTGTCACAGAGGGAGAGACGGAGAGAGTCCGGGGAAGAGGGATAGATAGAGAGAGAGCTCAAGGGGGCAGGGCAGAGAGAGACACGGAGAGAGGAAGGAGGAAACCAGGGGGGCAAAGAGAGAGAGACCGGAGATAGAGAGAGAGAGGAAGGGAGGGAGGGAGGTCCCTTCCTCTCTCTCTCCCTCACACACACACACACAGAGTCACACCTGTGACGGAGAGGGAGACAGACGGGGAAGGGAGGGAGAGAAGATCTCTGTCTCGGGGACTTTGTTCCCCCCAAACCTTGAAGAGACATAGATCTCGGAGAGATCTCGGACATCTTGTAAGAGATGGCAAACCATGACACAGTAGGTTAATATGACCCTCTTATCATGATAAATTTCCTTCATTTTTATTTTTAGCAAAATAATGCATCATTAAGGCGTTTCTCTTAACATCTAATAATTTCAGTTACATTTTAGGAAGTACTTTTCAAGAGAAAATTTCATTGTGCATTAGGGATAAAAAGAGGAAATCATAGTGAGAAGCTTTGGTGAGGAAGTGGGCTTGTGCCCTGTGCTGCTGTTGGCTATGATGCCCATCTTAGGAAGTAAGGTTGTCTTTTTGCGCCAGCATAGTGCTGAAATGGCGAGGGATGTATCTTGAGTGCTCTGCTCTTCCTGGGGTTTTAATTAGCACCATCCATGATATCCTTGACATACAAAAGAAAGCCCATGATGAAGAGGAATACAATGGCCCCCCTAGGTCTGTAGGACCAAACATCACAAGAAAGTTTATTTTTGATGATCGCTTAACACAGGAGCTTAAAGTGTTGTTCAGATGAATGGTGTACATGGCAATGCAATTACTTGATGGGTGTGAATATATCTCATTTATGGTTTATCATTTTGTTTATTTGGAGATGTATTTTTTTCTTGGGTTCTGTTGCTTTTAAAGGATGTTTGGTTTATTTCTTGGGTTTTTGAGTTGTGTAATGGTCTGGGATCTCCGGTTCTAGAGAACTGGTGCAGTATAGATCCTGGCCTGTCACCCATGAGCCGGACCCTAGAAGGATAGTGCTCCTTTAGAAGAATATGTGGGAATCTGCAATAATTTTTCATGTTCCATAATATATAACAATAAAATAAAACAACTAAACTACACAAGTGGAAGTATTGTCCAGTTTACACAAGTTCCAATTCATGAATACATGTTCAAAATAAAAGTATCGGAGTGGAAAACACAATGGATCACCGGGGCATACCTTGGAATTCCACTATCAACACAATGCCCAAGGCACCCACTAGCCCCCACAGAACTGTCACTGGAGCCCACACCTGCAAAAGTTTTGGGAGTGAACCTCACAAATATTAGGTTCAGTGGGGATCATGCAATCCCTTCCCAACACACCCACACATTCATTTAGATGATGTGATTATAGTATTAAATAAAATGCAAGCCCTAGTAGGATTCTATATATTGTAGAAGTTATAGTGCAGTTGCCACTGCTGAATAGGTGAGCAAAATGCAACCAAACCCAAGTCACCATCTACCTCTAGTCCTCTACCAAAATAGGAACACATCAAAATCTGTTTAATGAATGTAAATCACAAAAAAGGAAGTCAATTGTCGTAAGATTATTTTATTTTTCTTTCTCCAATTATTTACTATGCTACTGTATTGCATAGTATATCTCAAGCTGGCCACAAAATTGAAACGAGGACCAAGGTCAGCCTCCTGTGTTCCCTCTCTACTCTAGATTGTGGGTCACGTGTCGTCTCAACAGCTTCAGATGATCGGTTGCTCTATTGGCCAATGGACCTTCCTGTTCTGTACAAAAGAGCGGGGGACATTGACAAAGACTATATGCTAGTGCTAACTCAAGACACATTTCTCCAAATTCCCTAGGTCAGTTGTGCCCATTGATGACTCACTGCCCAACCATGGGTCTCATATTTGGTCTACCCCTACAAATTCAAAATCACCCAAAATGCAGCAAGTGAGAAAAAGACTAATCTCTCTGTCATGGCATCCATCTCTTCAGCTATGTGTGCACACAAGTGGGCTCCACTATTGTCCTAGTCAGTTGGTTTTCCCCCAAACCTACACTTGCGCTAAACATATAGGGACCTTGTGTCCGGACTTGGATGCAATGATACTAGAGTACAGGGGCTAACCAGTGACCATGCATCTTGTAGGGTTAAATCACTCATGCAACACGAGGATGTACACTAGTGTAAGTGGTCACTCAAGATCCACGAGTCATGAAACACTGAGCCACAAGTTACAACATATACCACATCTTCATGCAACTCCTGCGCAATACAGCATATTCAGGTGACTCAGGGAAGAACACTACTCATTAAGGATTTATTCCATGATGATTAACCACAAACTGGTATATTGCATGGGGCCTTAAGTGGAAACGCTGAATTTTCATCACTACAATGTGACATCTTTCTTAATTTTACATCCCTTTTGTTGATGCCTTTTCAGAATTGCATTATCAGCCTCACCCATTAATGATGCCTTCACAGTAGGCACATGCTCTTTGAGAGTGGTATGAACATCATATTCACATCACCTTTGGTGGTGCCCATATGATATTTATGTCACCTTAGGGAGACACCAACATTAAATTCCGTCACCACTGCACACCAAGGTTTGATCAACAAAGGTGTCATGGTAGCACACGTGAATTTAATTAAGGCATCACCTTCAGAGAATGGCTATGCAAGAAGGCGTCACCTCCTTATGACGTGCATGTCCACTTTTACAGGTCAATTTCACACTCTACAATGAAACAACCACTATGCATGGTTATCAAAATTGCTATTATAACCATTTTCTAGAATCGGCACTCAGCTCTGCAATGTTCTTTATTGCTGAAGATGATAGTGTCATTTTTAAGTTTCAACCTCAATTCTATCATTTTCCCTTCCATTGAGGCCTTGAAAGACAGCTCAACACTTTTTTTTCTGTGTAAACTACCTAGGAACCTAGGATGTTTTAGGAGTGCACATCTATTCAGGGAAGAGATATGGTCCCACTCCACCAAAACAACCCTAGATAGAAATTTCAATAAGGAGATAATACAAATGCATTGCGGCGTACCGCTAACACTACAAAGGGCATGCAAAAGAAATCAAAGGGCTAAAACCTGAGGGAGGGACATCTAATTTTATCCTATGTAGTCAGAGGGGAAAGGCTCCTGAGCAATCAAGGGGTCGACTTAGCCTCAAATGCTTGGGTGATGGCCTAGGCTCTTGAGGTAACATTTTTTAAATATATTAAATAAAACAGATATATAAAATGTATCATTAAATATGTTAACAAGACATATATAAGATCAACCAGACTAGTAAATTCAGCCATTTAGATGTGAGAAATAAATTAAGAACTTATCAAAGTCACATAGGCCCTGTCTTCCATCGTGGATCGACCTGCATGATCAGGTCACAGAGGGGTCAAAAAGAAGGGGGGGGGGTGCAGCACCCTCCTTGTTGGGGGGGGGGGGTTGAAGGAGCAGTGGAGCCCCTGGCTGTAATTTCTTATAGGAATGTTCTGGGCAGCCCAAGTGGGCTTGGCTCACAGTCTCCTGCGGCCACAGCCAGCTCGCCTAGACGGGCTGAGGTGAGGCAAGTTATGGGCGCCTTGCCTCGCCTCATCGCCTAGTCGAGCACCTCAAGCACCTCATGTGGGAGTGAGAAAGATGAGCATAATTAGCCAATCTCTCAGTTCAGTGATTATGGTGATATGAAGAGCAGTCACCAACTCCAAGATTTGTCTCATGAGAAAAGAAAGTCTCCGGGGACAAGAAAAGAAGCCTCTGACAATATGCACAGAGGTTGGAAGAGTTACACTCCACCTGAAAACCATGTATGTGCATATCCTGGCAATAACTCAAATCATCGAGAAGAGCCATATTCTCAGCCTCCAAACTAGAGGAAAGATCATAATGATGGGGATAGGCAAAAATAAGATCACCCATAGAGTCCCTAAGAACACGTCCACTGCTTGCAACGCCAATGGTCCTCTTAAAAGCCCCATCTTAAGTTTGAAATTGGATGCCTCTGGCTTCATCCACTTAATAATAGAAGGAATCTGTTGGAGCTTATGAAATCAGCAACAAAGGAGACATGAGAATGGTGCTGAGAAAGCAATGAAATCAACAAAGAAAGACCACATGCCTTGACACCATTCCTTGAAAAAGTAGGTGGAAAGAGGACGACTCCTCTCTAGAGGGACGACAAGAACACATGGACCACAGCACAACACCATGGTGCGGAACCTGCTCATAGCAGTATAACAGTCTCCCGGTAAAGATGGCACATTTAACAGGCAAGTAGGGAGACCAAATCCTGGACCAAACAAATAGGGTAGGACCATAGGAAACCATCACCTCCTTTACAGATTTGGTGGTGAAATGTCCCACTGGGAGAGGGACACTAGATCCACCTATCACGATGCATAGTAAGGTGTGGCCTAAATGTTCGCATAAATCTCAATAGGCATATATGTAGAGATCAATAGCCAATGTGCATGAGAAAGATCAGATAAAAGCTCACAAATTGTAACATATTTAGCATTCATAGCAGTCCACACATCATCATGGAGATGAAGGAGAATACCCATCCATTTGTCATACCAAAAGAATCCATCACCAAAGGCACAATTTTTTTTTATAATTCTCAAATAAGACGGTAGCAGCTTTAAGCTAAACCTTTTTGTCAGGAACTCTAATTAGCCTAAAGGAGATTGGAGAAATGACCATCCTGTAGATGTTTGGTGGTGAAAAAATCAGCCTATAAAGAGGTAGAAGTCATAGCATGCCAGAGCATCTCCATTCTCAAAGAGAGTTGCATCTGATTAAGGGAAATGACCCCCAAGTGACCATGTGAAATGGGCCTACAAACTGTACGCCATGAGACCTAGTGTCTCTTAGGTTTTCCTACATGAAAATCTCATAAAAGGTTGGCCAATAACCTGTCAAAGACAGAGAAGACATAGTATATAATAAGCAAATAACACACGCCACATGCTTGATGAGAGTGAGCCTGCCACCCATAGAAAGTAAGTCACATTGTCAAGACTGTAGTTTTGTTGTATCCTGGCCACAATATGAGAGAAAAAAACCTGTTTGGTTTGGCCAGTAAATAAGGGAACTCCCAGATATTTTTGAGGCAGATATTTTATATAAAAGCTTGTGAGAGAAATGATAGACTGCTCGATTCTGACTGGCAGAGAAGAATGAGCTATAAAACAACTCTTAGCAACTTTAAGATTCTGACCAAGGAAGCTTCATGCAGTCTAATAAAAGCCACGAGACTTCTCACAGAACAAGCATCACCATTCATAAAGACAAGAGTATCACCAGCAAAAAGTAGATGAGTAACCAAAAGGGCATCTCCTATGAACTTTAAAGAAAGCAGTCTAATGAGAGTAGAAGATCGCATGAAGACCCCTGCTCAAAGCTTCCTTAGCAATATAAACAAGGCAGCAATTGGGGGATCACCCTGATGTAAACCATGGGTGGATTTAAAGAAAACAGATATAACTCCATTGAATATAGCAAAAACCAGCAATTACTACGCGAAGGTGCAATAAGAGAAATAGCTGGCGAAGAAAAACCAAACCTCATGACAACAAATATGATCGGAGCTCTAAGTCCTCAAATTGGACTGCCAATCTAGATTTGAAAGCCTGAGGTATTACAAGAAGTATACATTGGGTACTCATGGATTACACACTTGAAGTGGATTTTTGCCAATTTGCCTGCTGGATAAGGTTGTATTGGGATACAACAATTCCCCTGTACTCTCTTTTTTTCTTTAATGAAATTGGGTACTGTCCACCTCTAAATATATTTTCAGCCCTGTTAATGTTCTAGTAGGCATTGTTGTCTGTAGAAAGGCCATGGAATGGATAGTTATTTCAGAAGGATATGTTTATTGTGTGATACCCTAGCTACAGCTGGCTTGTCCTCATGTGTGGGCAGCATGGGGCTGCCAATTTTTGGGGTAGTATAACATGAAGTTGTCTGGTGTGAGATAACCTCGTGTTATAGCATGAGGATGCTGTAATTTCTGGTATGAAACTGTAGCCCCTCTTGTTTCTTGGGGGTATGGATATAACATTCACTTCGTTCCTTGTGATCTCAGAGTTTCTTTCCTTTCTTTGTTTTATTTTTCCCTTCACTGGGGGGAGGGAGGGTGGGAGAGGGTTGCTAGAGGTACGGGGGATGGAGACCTGCTCACCAGAGCGAGTGTTGCACATCAATGCTAGTTGTTTCTCAAGATTAGTGTGTTATGATTATTGACCTTTGTATGGAATTTTGATTATAATGGATCGTTGAGTCAGATTTAACTTGACCCTCGAGGACTGCTTGAGACAGGACAAGATGAAGTAGTAAAGGGGCTTATCAGTATTGTTAATATCTTTCATCATATGATCATAGATGGATAATTTGTGACTTGGAAGGTTTAAATGATCCAATATTCCAATCACATGATACCTAAGAGGCTCGACTCCACACCATGTTATTTTGAAAATTATCTACAAGTTCCTACAATTCATGATACTCAATTTCAAGATAGTTCCTTGAATAAGTCCCTTTTGTCTAGGCATGCCTATTGATCAAGTTTTGATGAGTGTAGGGAGAAAAATTGTGTTACATCGGGTTAAGCTTTTCCTTGGAGCTATAAGATGAAAATTTAATTCAAGATTTATTGTTGTTCAATAACCCATCTGAATTATTTCCTGTCTGATGTTTTCTAAGGTCTGAAAAGGATTAGGAAACATTAAGGATACATCATTTTCTTATATGTTAAGGTCAAAGATGGAGGTTGTGCTTCTGAGAAGTACCCTAGATGAAAGTGGTATAATTGAAACTAATGCATTAATGGTTCTCGGAGAACTGGGCTCTTAAGTAGAAACTGGTGGCTATCTGAGTTCTTTGTAGTTGATCTCCATGGTGGGTTGCTTTTGTACCTCCCAACACCTTGCACACATTCTTCCTTGAATGCTGCTTGAATAGGCTTCTGATGGTGATAGCAAACTTCCCTGTCGCAGATCTTGATATTGCAGAAGAGTGCATGTGATTGTTTCCTTATTGTTTACTTGCAGTCAAATCTCAATCTTATTTATGCTTTAGTGTCTTCACTTACATTTTTGAACATGGTTAGAGCATTTACTTCCCAACGCCTTGCACACATTCTTCTTTTTCATTTGCCTCCAACTGAAGATTTTGTTAATGATTGAAAACTTTACACTGGGCATCAAGATAAGCTCTAGACAGTGTGAGCAACTGATTTCTGGTCAGAGTTGTTGGGTTCGGTGCAGTATTCAGAGGGGGGGTGAATGAATATAACCCGTTTAAAAATCTTTCACCCAATTAAAAACTAGAATACTAACAAGACTTTCACTCAATATAAAATATCGCCCAAACTAGAACTATGATGCTAACTAGACAAATTTACCAAATCTGAAAGTTAATCAACTATTCTGTTCTACCAGTTAGCAAACACAAGGAGCGCCCCTATGCATTCATCTAGCGGAAGCAAATCATAAGCAATCAAACCACAATGCAAGAAGGGTTTTTAGGTGGTTCGGTCCTCCAGACCTACATCCACCCCACACTCAAACCGAGTGTGGCTTCCACTAGCTCACGCTAGAAACAGCAGACTCAGTCTGCAACAAGTGCTGCCACACAGCTTGACCAGGGGAACAGCCTCCCCTCTTCCTCCCAACCAGAGGGAACCACTAGTGACACCAGTCACTAGCAAACCAGAGACACACAGTCTCTCTTCCTCCAGACCTGGAGGGAACACCTAGTCTTGCAACCCACAAGACTAGAACCGGAGGACCAATCCTCCCTTCCTCCAATAACCGGAGGGAACCCCTGGACTTGCAGTCCACAAGCCCAGAACCGGAGATCAGATCTCCCTACCTCCAAACCGGAGGGAACCCACAAGTAGCACCAAGCTGCTTGCAACTGGAGATATCAATCACCCTTCTCCTGAACCAGCAGGAGGAACCCCGACCTCTCTACAGAGTATCGGTAATACAGCAAACCAGAAAACAAAGGAAAAACAATAAACGAAAATAACTTCAGCAAAACAGAAAGCTGAAAAACGAAATGCACAATGTGGCTCTCAACGGAGCTGACTGGCCTGGATTTGATCCACGGTCCAGTAGACAGATCTTCAGGTAGGATCTTCCTTCTTCTCCACGAGCTCTCTCGCTCACTCTCTCTCTTTCTTTCTCTTTCTTCTGCTCTCCTCTCACTCTCTGCTTCTTCTTCTCTTCACACTCTTCTCGAGCTCTCTACCTCTCTTCTTCTCCTTCTGCTCTTCTTCTTTATCTTTTCTTTTTCTATCTGGATCGTGGCTCTCTGTATGAGCTTTTCTTCTCGCCAACTCGATCGATCTTCTTCAGTGGAAGAAGGCTCATATATATAGCAGCAGCAGCAGCAGCATTAGCCACGACGTGTGACCTCCACTTTTCCAGCCCTAATTATTCGGACCACGTGGCAGTCTCTCAGCAGGCTTCATTATAGCCTCGGATCACGTGCCCTCTTTAAGCTTCACGATCAAAGCACCTGTAAAACAGAGTATCGGATAAGTCATCAGTTTAAAGAACAACTTTGTATAGACTTATCAGAAGAATATCGTTTTAGAAGAAACCTGGACGAGGTTATAACGAAACAACACGAGCTAACAAACGGCAACAACACGAAGACAACACGAAGGCAGAATAAGGAAACGACACGAAGTGACATGACAAAAATCGTCACGAGTTGAAAACAACACGAAGACGAACTTGACACGAAATGAAAGCAACACGGAGTGAAGTTGACACGAAGTGAAAACGACACGAAGTGAAAACAACACGAAGTGAAGTTGACACGAAGTGAAAACAACACGACATAACACATGAGGACGACACGTGCTGACAACAGAAACCGACACGAAGTGGTTGCAAACAAGCAAGACACGAGGTCTACGTAAAGCAACACGAAGTGTGGTTAAAGCGAGAAAGACACGAAGTCTAAAGCGTAGAACCAACACGAAGTCAGAAGAGTGACACGGCTATCACGACACGTGATGAAGCAGTGACACTAAAACAAAAAGGACTCGAGGAACAACAGTAAGTGACTCGAAGTTAAACAAACAGACATAAAAGATGACACGAGATGCAACTAGGAAACGACACGAGGTGGTATACAGAAAGCAACACGAGGTGCTGCAATGGTCTGCACGCAGTGGAACAAAAACGACACGAAGACACAGAAACAACAGTAACCGACACGAAATACATGAGAGGAAAAACGACACGAAGTCAAAACAGTATTTGACACGGGTTGAAAACAGCACGAAGACGGAAATAACAAAGAAAACGACTCGAACTAAGAACGACACGGACTGACAACGACACGAAGATAAAAACAACACGAAGACACGATAGGGAACATGACACGAGGTCAGATACGTCCTGCACGAGGAAAGAAGAAAACGACACGAGGTAAGAAAAACAAGAATCGACACGAAGTGTGGTCAAGGCGAGAAAGACACTAAGTCAAAAACGAAAGACCAACACTAGGACAGAAGAGTAAACGACACGGACTAAGAACGACACGCGGTACAACACAAACAGACTCGACTTGATTACGTAAGACCAATACGAAGACAGAAACATAAAAATAACACGGAGACGTAGACACTAAAACAACACGAAGATGAAGACAAGGGAAACGACACGAAGTCTAACCTCATACAAGCTTTCCTGTCACGCATGGAAATCAACACGAAGTGTTGTAAGCTCATACGACACGAGATCTTTTCGTGTTAGTGAGGGGAAACAACACAAAAACTCAAGTACAGAAACAGCACGAAGATGATGTACAATCTGATGTACAGACTTTGAAGAACATTCCAAAGTATAGACTTCACGCTGTACAGACTTGGAAGACCTGAAGGTGATGTGAGTAACAATCCAATGTATGGACTTTGACTCTAAATGAGACTGACAGTGTATACACTTAGCCAATACAATGCACTGTATGGACTTCGACGCAACATGCTATGCAATGTACACACTTGATGTAATGCATGTCGATGTACAAACTTCAGTTGAAGTCAACCGAAGAGTGTATATACTTTATGAATGCATATGCCAAGACCAATGTACAAACTTGATCAGAATGTCTAGACTTCGCATGAACAGTCGATGTGTATGTCCAGACAATGCTGACAGAGTTTACACTTTGAACAAGTAATGCATGTGAAAGTTTTATGCAGGAGATAACCAGTCTGAACTTCAAATGCAATGACTTACACAACAAAATGACTCACAGTAATTAACATCAAACACCAATCATCAAGACCAAAATCAATCACCAAAACCATCATCAAAACCACAGGGGCACAACAAGAGTTATTTGCCCCTCAAGGGAGAATGCGGAGTGTGGTGGCCAATCTTGCAGATGACCTTATTTACCCATTTGGTGGAAGATTTTTTATTGGGAGAATCTTGGCAGAGCAGGGGACCACTTGAGTCATCATTTTCATTGATCAATTATCACAGGGTTTTGGAATGGGCTTAAACTCTTCAGGGGCAATGATCTCCAATTTTGGGTGGTTTTGGCAGGTAGAGTTCCACGGTATTGCTGTTGACCGTGTATTTTCTATAGAGGGATTTTTGAGAGCATACATACTGATACTGCACTTGTACATCCCCTTTCTGTTTTTATTTAGTGAACTTGTATACTTTCCAATCCCTTCTTTTATACCTCCCACTCATTAGAAGAGAAAATGAAAGCCACCTTCAAATCTGTAGACGAGGAACACATTGGAAATGAAATTGGTTTTATGTCAGGAGTGAGGTCACAGTCTTTAGTTGATGGCATGCACTGCCGTGAAACCCCAACTATCTTCACCACACACACAGGAGAAAAAATGGAAAAAAAATATTCAGCATAACAAACATGACTCGAAGGATGGAGCCAAAACGGAGGGCCATATGATAGGAAGGCCCAATCGATAATATTGCGTGGGAAGCAATTTGCCTTATTAATGGAATTCATGTTCTTTTGAATGAAATGTCTTACAACATGCATTGACTTTGTTGCAGCAACTGATTCTAGCAGCAATCGACATGGTGGATGCTCACTCAAAGACTGGAGGGTACATTGTCTATTCAACATGCTCATTAATGATTCCTGAGGTCTGTATTACTTGAATCCTTAAAATATTCATGCATATTTTAGTACATTCACATGCCAATTAGTGCCATGTTTCCGAGGAAAAAAACCATTCCTGAGCTGTAGATGCTACTCCCACAAGGAGTTCCGGTTAGCTTGAAGACTTTAGTCCTTTTACAGATGGCTGACAAAGATAGAAATCCGCTGTCAGATTGATTGGTGGAGCAATTGCATTTGTGAGTCTACTTTGCATCAGCAGAAGTAGAGGTGCCGGATGGCTTGGAGATGGTAGAAGGCAGAGATTTAGGGTTGTTGCAGAGGCTTGTAATGTCCAATAGGTAGGGAAAAGGGGAAATGCAAGAGGCTAACAATGGCTAACAATCTCTATAATAACAGAATATGGATATTTGCAAGTACAACCATCTTACTTGCAAAATTGCCACTTATATAATTTATGAAAATAAGTGCAAAAATGCTTGTGCAGTTAACGTCCAGTAACATGCCATGGCATGTGACTGGAGGGGCATTTGTGCACTTATCTTTGCATGGCGGGGACATTTTTGTGTTGGTTAGTTACAAGATTATGAATATCTTGCAACTCTGCTTAGAGTTTAACATGAGTTTGAGTTATGTTCATCTTTCGATGGGTGAATAGTGAAGACATGTTTTTGCACTTATTCTTACACAGTAGGATTATATTAATTAATGATTTTTGCATATACATTGTTGTTAAAATGAAAATTGCAGAATTTTCATTTTTGCATTTGAGTCTGCACATATATCATTAAAAATGCCAATAGTGTGCCAAAAAGACCATTCAGATATGCAAAACAGAAATCCTTGCTGCACACCAAGGTGTGAAGCAAACCACACACCTTCCTCCCATTGATCCACATGGGACCATTGGTACTTGAGGCGCAAGTGGCTCCAAAAAGAGTGGGTTCCACATCAGTTAAAATTAAAAAATGTTTTTTATTGTCCCTCAAGTACCATTTTCCCCATGTGGACCAATGGGAGAGGGACGTGTGGGTTTGCTGCACACCAAAAATCATTCTGTGCTCTTTTTGCATAGTATTGGCATTTTCAATGATTATGTAAAGATTCAACTGCTCTTGATGGGTATTTTTTGGGTGAAGACTATTTGTATGGATTTTAAAGCTCAGCAATGCTCTCATATGGTAGTAGTCTTTTCACTTATGTTTCTCATTGCACATTTATCAGTCAAATATTTTTCTGTAATGTGTATCATAATTTTATTCTTCTGTTTTGAAGTTGCTCATGTGTTCTGCATACATGTATTCTTATGCATACATTGTTACCTCTTCTTTCACAATTTTTTTGGCTCATCTTTATGCTTGTTTTTGTGAGATGTGAATACCAACCATTTAGCAACAAATTGGAACTCATCACCTTTCATAAGGTGGTAGTCCTGTACCTATTAGTTGATATTTGTTTGGCCAACAATTTGGAGTCTTCTGTCAAGCAGCCAATCTGTCACAGAATTATGTCCAGTTATCGAGGAAGATGAAGTCCCAACTCAACCTTAGATTGCTAAAAGAATTTGGGTTCTGGTTTTCTGAGTCTATGGGCCTTCCCAAATGGGACAATTCGTTAATTCTGTTAATTACCACACAGGTACATGGATAATTGTATGATATCCAGGAGTTTTGTACTGATTGTCTTTTAGCTTTGCAGAATGAAGGCGTCATAGATTATGCACTAAGAAAGAGGGATGTACAGCTTGTGCCATGTGGATTGGACTTTGGTCGCCCTGGGTAAGTGGGCATATTCTTAAACTTATGTTTTTGGACAGTGGGTGTGGCCGCATTCATTGGGAAAAGAAATGTGTTGTTTTGGTAGTAATCACTGAATAATCCTTTCACTTGTTATTTGTTGGCAGGTACATACGCTTTAGGGAGCATAGGTTTCATCCATCATTGGAAAAGACAAGGCGGTATTACCCCCATGTTCACAACATGGATGGTTTTTTTGTGGCCAAGGTAATTATTCTCTTGATTTGTTGCTTTTGAATTGCAAAGTTCTGTGATATTCAGATGTTTGAATGTGGCTACGCCATTGTGGAGAGTTGCAGAATGTGGATGAGATGAGCCTGACATGGGGTTCCAATGCCCGTCCATCTAAATTACATTGCAATGTTTCTGTTGATTTTTTCCCTAGAGTTTCGCTGGTGGAAGACTAATGATTCTGGTGATGGATAATTTGCTTCTAACAGTTGAAGAAGCTAAGCAATACCAAGCCAGCTCCCAAAGCTTCTGTACCAGCAGAAATGGAAGAACAGACTGCAACTGTTGCCAGTGATCACAAAAAGGAAATTTCAGATGAAAAATCTGCACAAACCAAGGTTCGAAATGCTCATAAGACAAAGAAGGATAGTTTGAAAAGACGAGTACAAGAGAACGGAAATGATAAATGTCCATCAGTTAGGGGAAACAAGAAGAGGAAGTTTCAGCCCACAAACAAAAAGGACATTTCGAAAGCCAGGTTTGGTTCAGTCTGTTTATGACCAGTTGATCTTTCTCCCGGTTCCTTCTCATATTTGTAAGGCATTCATTTTGTTATAACAATCCACGACATCTTTAATTGATTGATTGATGTTTATTGTAAAGGCGTTTCTTCTGCAGAAGTTGTTGACGTGGAGAGCTATGTATTTTTACTGATCATTTATAAAAGAAAGTTTGATTAATCAAATTCCAGCACATTATCATCGTATTGATTACTTGATTTTTTTTCTTATTAACTTAGAAAACCATTTGGCATCTTTACCAATTATTTGATGACTAGTAGCGTGGAGTTGATATTGTTCCTTGCATGTGAATCTTTTCCAGAGAAAAGAAAAGACGCTTGAAGAAGCCCAAGATTGGACGTACGAGGAAATGAGCTGAGGACATACTAGTGTTGCAGGAATCATATGTGAAGCACTCCAGCAAGATTTTAAAACGAGCACGAGAAATGGAACAGGCTATGAGATTGAAGAGACATGGATGTTTGCTCATCCATTTTGGAGGCTAATTTTGCGGCAGCTGTAATTTTCATTGTGAGGTGAGAGTTGATCTCAGGGTCCCCCAACTTGGCAGATGCGAGCAAGGCATGTACCTCCTGCTTGACGGTGTTATCGCCACGGTAGTATACGAAATTGGTTTATTAGGGATCCAAGTGACCAATATATTTATTCTTTTTGTGATGTTTAAATTTTCTGATAAGAATTTTGTAATAATCCTTTTACGGTTACAGGGGGATGAGTGGCCAATCGTATGCTTTTGTGAGGAAGTGACAAAAATCAGGGATACGTATTGGTTTCTTCAGTGACACATTTCATCACTTTCTTGTTTCAAGCTTAGTGATTGCTTTCTGGCACATTGTTCAGGTTGCTTTGGTCTTAAATTTAAAGAAAACTTCACTGGAGTAATCTAAGGATGAAACATGGATAAATGCTCAATTCGGATAATGTTTTTTTACGTTTAAATGATATTTTAGTTTCAATCATTGTAGTAGTTTAACTTTTATACTATTTATTCATAGATTATGTGCTGCATATTAAAGTTATTTTCATTGCATGCTCTTTCATAGTCTACCTTTTTTAGATAATGGGACTGGGAAAATCAGTGGACTCTTCCCGTGCCATGCCATGTCTTTTTTTTAAAAAAAAAGAAAACTTGGAACTCTTGGGGCTGTTGTAGATGTATAATCTTTTAGAGGTGGAGGTTTGCCCACCTGTAAATGCAGCAGCAGAAGGTAATCGTTTGTGGCATTGTGTTAATAAGCCCTCGTGGTAAAAAGATGGCATATCTTAGGGTTTGTCACAGTTTTCTCAGGGATTGCATCTTTTAGCAAATGGTAGTTTGCTAGGGGATCTTTCCCTGTGTAGGCAGTGGGCAGTGCTTTGGTGGTGCTGGGCCAGGTTCGTAAGTTGATGAACTGGCCTGGTATTTAAGGCATGCCTAATTAGCACGGTATTGATTCCATATCTGGGAAGCAGGGAAGTCAATGGATCGGATGCGGGTCGGATCTTTCATAATTCGAATTTGGATATGATATTTTAAGATCCGAATCTATTTGGATCCGAAATAAAATAATATTTCAATTTCAGACTTAGACCGAATCCGAAGTAAACTTTTGAATATAGATCTGATCCGAAATCTTAATATATATTTTTATAGGTAGTGGTACTGGGGGATCCAAATTTTCACATTTGGATTTGGATATGATCCAATTTTTTTGGATCCCATGAAATATTTTTGGATCGACATAAGTTTTTAGATATTTTTAGATATTTTGGCTGCAAGTCTGAATCATAAACATCATTTTGAATTTAGATCCGAATAACCTTTCTACTGGAACAAAGTGTTGAAATAACTTAAATCTGAAACAAAATGCAGTCTTGAATAAGAGAACAAAAATCATGCGAACTAAATCTAACTATCTCGCAATCCAAAAACCTGTAAGATACATCATGTATTAATAATGAGCATTTTGCTTGACTACACGTACTGAAAATGCAATGTAAGTGTAGATCAATTGTGCCTTGAACAGGAGTATACATAAGACTTGAAAGAGCAACATATGATTGCATCCAAGTGGTGCCATAGGAGTTTTCACAAGGAATCCCCCGCTTGAGAATCAGGAGTAGCTCTACTCCAGCATGTAGCCTGGAGAACGAGGAAGAAAGATACAAAATTGTATGATAGTAGTGATACAGAAGAAAGGAGATTGATTCAAGACTTTCATTTTCACTAGTTAAAATATGTCAGGTGTGATCCACAACTGTTATTTTCTAAAATACAAACAAAAAATATAAGTTGCACAATATGCCAATCGACTCAATGCCAAAAACAAAAGGAGTGTAGAGCAAATATGATACATTTACCAAAGTCCTTTGTAGCGGCAGGAAAATGGTTCTTAGGCTACGTACCACCTTCTCTATTTATTTGTTGTGGAAGTCGTCTCGCGTCTGTACAGCCCTACACACACCAAGAAACTAGAAGGGCGTCAGAAGGAGTCCCGAGTGTTACCCTAGGGGACAACCCTCCGATGCTTAAGTCAGTAAGGGAACAATGAGCAATAGAGAAGAGCTAAGTAAGAGAGAAGTAGAGGCCGTAGTAGATGATCCGAGAGGCGTGTAGGTCCTCCACACGCGTGCTCGCCGCTCCCAGGGGGCTCTCAGAGAGTGCTCGCTGGGTGGTAAGGCCGTGCAGGAGGAGGAAGCTTTCTGGTTGTAGCGGATGGCCTCTCTGTCGTAGTTACAGGTTGGGTTGCTCTCTTCTTAGCATGAAGCTCTAGTGGCCGGAGTGCTCACTGTGTCTCCTCTTGCGTAGTAGTATGGGGGTTTAGTAGAAGAATCTACCGTGCTCTTCTCTTCTGTCGATGTCCCTTTTATATGGGTTGTCCTGGAGCGAGGGGCCTTATCCCTTGATAAGGAAGGGTCCGTTTAGTAGAGTAACGTTCTCCCACTATATTGGTGGGAATTTCCCGTTGGAGGGCGATAGTCCCGACGCTGGCCGATCCCTAGGCGAGTCTTACGGCACTCATGGCGCGTGCTCGCCTGTTACGGGGTCAAGGCCGACGTCGTGGGGGCAACAGTCGGTCGTCGGAGTGTCCTCCGGCGAGAACTGCGCTTGGGCTGGCCTTATCAGCATCGTGGAATCCGATGCTCTGTTGGGCCGGCCATCCGCTTATTGGGTTGAGCGTGTATGTTTGCCCCTTGTCTGGGCCTAGCTTGCCCAAGCCTTAATGGGCCTCTCGAGTTTGGGCCGTTTCTGGGTCGAACCATTTTTACCCTCCTCACTTCCCCCCTACTCTTAGTTGCCGAGCACTCGCAGGGGACTGAGAGTAGCCAAAGAGAAGGTTCTTTTGAATGGTGTGATCCGAAGATGATTTCCTCGTACGACAGGAGGTGGTGGCTTCGAGAGCCTGCTTGGCGCGCAAGGCGCCTCTGGCGGTGGCAGAGGCCACGCTGGCAATGATGACTTCGGGTCTTGCCCTGTTCTGGGGATGTGGGCTGAGATGGATAGTCTCCGTCGATCGAGGAAGAGGGGGAGGGATTCGACCCCGGCTAGGAGTCGAGTCCCACGCTCGTCTGGGGCGCCTCCCCCCAGTGTTCGCCCGCCGTCATCGCCGGCAGCTGCTACTCCGGCGTCCGCTTCTGGTGGACGGGGGCACGAAAGGGGCAAGGCCCCCGCTACTGTCGAAGCTGATCCTCCCCCTCCGCAGAGGGTCCCTCCGCGTGGTTAGTCCCTGTAGCCCGAGGACTCACCGGCGGGGATGCCGGGTGTCCCGGGCATTGTCGACCTCATGGTGCGGAGTGCTCGCTGGCATGAGCACGTTGGGGAGCTCGGTCCCGAGACCGTACCTGAGCTGACGGCAGTCGCCGCGAGGAGCGTGTGCCTGGTCATCAGGGCAGTCGGGCTGTTGAAGCACCGCTTCCATGATGCTATCCGCGAGCTGGCGGCCAGTCGGGCCCTTCAGGCGGAGGCCGAAGGGCGTCCGAAGGAGTCCGAAGCTGCGAACGCCGAACTTCAGGAACAGTTGTCCCAGCTGGAGTTGGCCCTAGCTGGAATGGAGCGCGACCGGGACTCCTTCCGGGCGCGGGCTGATGCGGCTGGAGAGCGGGCGACCAAGCTGGAGGCGGAGGCCCGAGCCAGGGAGGCCCCACTGTCGACGGCTTTCGGCGGCGATTCGGTGGGCGAAAATAGGCGCGTCCAGGGTCCCGGACACTTTAATTAAATTAAAAAAAATAATAATAAAAAATAGTGAGGCGTCCATATGGGTGGACACCTCAAAGACATAAAAAAAATAAAAATAATAAAAAATATTATTAAGGTGTCTAGAAACCTGGACACCTCAATGTGGAGGCATCCAGGAACCTGGACGCCTCACTCAGTTTTTCCTCTATAAATAGAGGACCCCCTCCCTCGAAGGAAGAGAGCTTCAGATCCGACAGAGGAAGGAGAGACTCTGCCGGATCCTTTTCCTAACCCGTGGGTCTTTTGCAGGAGGAGGTTCTGCTGAATTTTTGGGTGCTCGCGCTCGCTAGAGGAAGGCTAGCTCCGTCCATTCTGCTTCCACGTCATCCCTATACTACTGAAGCTCCGTCGGATCCCGCCATCGGCATCCTCAATAAGCCATTCTCTCCACCCACTTTTGTCGTTTCCGTTGCATGCATCATCCCATCATCTATCATCTCCTTTCATAAGAGAGATCTATTTTTATGCACGTTTGTACGATCCCCCATTCATCATAGCATTTTCCTCCTATTCGTGTCCGAGAGGGGTTTAAAAATAACACCAACCAGGTGTGTGTCTTGCCACGATTTCATCATTTTTCATCACAAGGGACTAATACTACACTGCCATTTTTCTGATTCACTTGTTATCTGTCTGTTTTCTCTTTTACAAGGGTAACCAAGGAAAGCCCCCTCCATCGGCCGGCCGAAGGGAGAGGAAGAAGCAACATGCCATTTCCCGCTTTTGAGGTAAGTGCGATCATTCTTCTTATTTTGGGGTCTCTGGCCCCTGGCGATCACATCTATATTCTCGAGGCCGCGGCGAGTCACTTCCCGCAATGGCCGTTTAAATTTCTATCATTTATATCATGTGTTATTCTCATATCTATATTCTCGAGGTCGCGGCGAGTCATTTCCCGCAATGGCCGTTTAAATTTTTGTCACTTATATTCTGTTCCTTATATCTGTTATATTCTCGAGGCCGCGGTGAGTCATTTTCCGCGATGGCCGTTTAAATTGCTGTCAGTTATATTCTATGTTTTTCTTACATCTGTTATATTCTCGAGGCCGCGGCGAGTCATTTCCCGCAATGGCCATTTATATTTCTGTCACTTACATTATGTGCTTCTCATATCTGCTCATATTCTCGAGGCCGTGGCGAGTCATTTCTCACAATGGCCGTTTAAATTTCTATCATTTACATTCTGTGTTAATCTCACATCTTCTCATATTCTCGAGGCCGCGGCGAGTCACTTCCCGCAATGGCCATTTAAATTGTTGTCATTTAAATTCTGCACTATTTCCGTCCCCCGAGGTCGCGGAGAGTCATTTCCCGCTATGGCCGTTTAATCCCCATATCTTGTTATACTGTATCTGTTCTGCACACCTCGCCGGAGCAATCTCCCGTGGTGGTTTCTCTTCTTTTCTCTCTTCTTTCTGTGTCGCAGCAAAATGAGCCCGCGCACTCCGCATCGCCTCAGCCGCAATCCGCGTGACGTCACTCACATCTTGGCGATCACGGTGGGACGACTTTCGCTTTCTCTTGGTTACTCTTGCGATATTTGCATCGCCGTATGCTCGTCCACCCGGCACCCACCTGTGCCTCTCCACCTTTGCGCCCTTGCGCGCTCCAATTATGCTCACAGTAGCACTTTCAGTTCTTATCCCTCGTGCACCTCATGCACTTCGCCCCCAATCCCTTGTGATTCATTGGGTGTTGATTATATCTTTGTTATCCCTGCTATTTTGTTATGTTCTATATATCTGTTCAGCACTTCATTGCATACATCCACCCATTTTCTACTTTTTTTTACTTTTTTTTAAGGATCACCCTCTCTCGGTGAAGGAAGGACTCTCCGTTCGGGAATTCCTCTCGACGGACTAGGATCTCCTCCACTGGGACCTTCGTAAGTCCCTGACAGTGAATGATTCCCTCTTCGTTCACTGGACTGGTTGTACCATTGAAGTTCCCCGGAGTTAGTTGACCTATTCGTGGTGAGACGAGTGACCCTAGTTGACACGGCGGCGAAACAAAGTTAATCAGGGTCTTTCTTTTTGTGTGAACTTCAGATTTGGTTAAAAAAAAAAAATCAAAACGAAAACAAAAAAAGGGCATAAAGGCATCTACTTGTTTGATAATCTCTGCTATCTGTTTATTGGTGCTATGGACTCGGGCCCGTCCTATGAGCCCTCACGTGAGGTGCAGGTTACCGTAGGGGACACATCCCCACCACAGGACATCTCCTCTTTGCTGGGTGTCCTCGCCAACACAGAGCTCACCTCTGAGCAGCTCCAGGCCTTCCAGGCCATTCTGAAAGGGAAATACATTTCTCCCACCCCTCAAGAGTCAACTCCAGCCATCGCACCCCTCCAAGAGTCGGTGCAGGCCATCCCATCTCCTTCACAGGTGAAAGCCATCTCTTCTCCCTCACTTCAAGGGCAAGCGAGCCAACAGCCTCCCTCCTTCCAGTTCCCTTCACAATCTCAAACCCCTGCTATTCCCCACACATCGCTCCAGCCCTGGCCAACTGCCGGCAGCCCAGTAGCTCCGTCCCATTCAGGGTTTCCCCCTTAAGTCTCTGGGAGACATCTCCCTCCCTAGTGGCAGGTGCCACCTTCACCTCCCGAGGAGCTTGCCTAATCGCTCCTCAACAGGTTCAATAGAATGGACGAACAGTTTCAGAATTTGAAGAAAATGGTGGAGGTAAAATCCAACCCGGAGGTTGCTTTGCCAATCCTTCCGGTGATCCATCTTCCTCCCTCCGAAATGCCTACGTACCGTAGGTACAATGGCACTGGCAACCCCTTTATTCACCTCAAGTACTTCATGTATGAATCCTCCTATTGAAAAAATGACCAGAGATTCCTGGCATACCTCTTTCGGAGATCATTGGACGGTCCTGCGCTAGAGTGGTTTTATTCTTTGGAGCCCGGCGAGGCCGAGAACTTTGATACGGTGCAAAGAAGATTCTTACAAAAGTATCGGGATAGGGTTGGTCCCTCTCTTTCCATTACCGACCTAGTGGCCGAGAAAATGAGGCCCGATGAAGATTTTATCCGTTATGCTGACAGATGGAGGTCTATGGCAGAAAGGATAAGAGATACCCTCTCAGAGCCCGAACAAGTGAAAACGATTGTGTCCAATGTAACCCCACAGTTCAGGCACGTCCTGGCCATGAACAAGCTCACCACAATGGAGGAGCTCTATGAGAGGGCCCGGTATATCCAGACCCAGTTAAAAGACTCTCCCATTATGCACATGTTTGAGCCGCCAAAGCCCAAGGTGGTCAGAAAGACAGGCACTGGCGTCCCAGGTGGAGCGACAGAAGGGGTCGTAACAAATGAGCAGGTGAGTGCAGTCAACAACGCCAACTATGCAGCCAACCCAAGGCCTCCACAAATGCCATGACTTCCCCTCCAGCAAGGTCCTTTCCCCTCTCGTCCTCCACCCCAAAACAATCCACCCCCAAAAAATATGCCTCAACCATTTCAACTCTAGCAACAACCGTGATCCCAGCAACAACAACCACCACCTCAGTACCACCAAGTTCCACCCCTAGGGAATTACGCCCCCCCACAGCAACAAAGGAGACCGATCGGCCACAAGAGAACCCATTACCCACCATTTCCAGAAACTTTGGCAGATATTTTCAGCGCCCTCATGGCCTCAAACACACTCATCCTACCCAGGGAAAGGCTCGCGTGGCCCTCGAATGTGGATACATCCAAATACTTCATCTACCACAGGCAGCCAGGACACATAGTAAAGAAATATTTCCAGTTTAAAGATTACATCTACGATATGAATGATGAAGGTGAAATTGACTGGGATGAAATGAGGCGATACATCGTCACTCTCAAAGTCAGGAGACCTCCTCTTAGGCCACAATTCCAACAACAATAGCAACTACAACACCAGCCGCAGCTACAACCACAACACCAACAACAGCCTCAGTAAGCACAACCACAACAGCCCAACATGGGTATAATCCAGAATCCATTACCGGTGCTCCAATAGCCCAATCACCAGGTCAACCCCATCGGCCGGCCGAAGGGAGTGGAAGAAGCAACCCGCCATTTTCTGCTTTTGAGGTAAGCGTGATCATTCTTCTTATTTTGGGGTCTCTGGCCCCTAGCGATCACATCTATATTCTCGAGGCCACGGCGAGTCACTTCCCGCAATGGCCGTTTAAATTTCTATCATTTATATCCTGTGTTATTCTCATACCTATATTCTCGAGGCCGCGGTGAGTCATTTCCCGCAATGGCCGTTTAAATTCCTGTCACTTATATTCTGTTCCTTATATCTGTTATTTTCTCGAGGCCGCGGCGAGTCATTTCTCGCGATGGCCGTTTAAATTTCTATCAGTTATATTCTATGTTTTTCTTATATCTGTTATATTCTCGAGGCCGCGGCGAGTCATTTCCCGCAATGGCCATTTATATTTCTGTCACTTACATTATGTGCTTCTCATATCTGCTCATATTCTCGAGGCCGCGGTGAGTCATTTGTCGTAATGACCGTTTAAATTTCTGTCATTTACATTATGTGTTATTCTCACATCTTCTCATATTCTCGAGGCCGCGACGAGTCACTTCCCGCAATGGCCGTTTAAATTATTGTCATTTAAATTCTGTACTATTTCCGTCCCCCGAGGTCGCAGAGAGTCATTTTCCGCTATGGCCGTTTAGTCCCCATATCTTGTTATACTGTATCCGTTCTGTACACCCTGCCGGAGCAATCTCCCGTGGTGGTTTCTCTTCTTTTTTCTCTTCTTTCTGTGTCGCAGCAAAACGAGCCTGCGCACTCCGCATCGCCTCAGCCGCAATCCGCGTGACGTCGCTCACATCTTGGCAATCACGGTGGGACGACTTTCACTTTCTCTTGGTTACTCTTGCGATATTTGCATCGTTGTATGCGCGTCCACCCGGCACCCACCTGTGCCTCTCCACCGTTGCGCCCTCGCGCGCTCCAGTTGTGCTCACAGTGGCACTTTCAGTTCTTATCCCTCGTGCACCTCGTGCACTTCGCCCCCAATCCATTGTGATTCATTGGGTGTTGATTATATCTTTGTTATCCCTGCTATTTTGTTATGTTCTATATATCTGTTCAGCACTTCATTACATACATCCACCCCTTTTCTACTTTTTTTTATTTTTTTAAGGATCACCCTCTCTCGGTGAAGGAAGGACTCTCCGTTTGGGAATTCCTCTCGACGGACTAGGATGTCCTCCACCGGGACCTCCGTAAGTCCCCGACAGTGAAGGATTCCCTCTTCGTTCACTGGGCTGGTTGTACCATTGAAGTTCCCCGGAGTTAGTTGACCTATTCGTGGTGAGACGAGTGACCCTAGTTGACACAGCGGCGAAACAAAGTTAATCAGGGTCCTTCTTTTTGTGTGAACATCAGATTTGGTTAAAAAGAAATCAAAACGAAAAAAAAGGGCATAAAGGCATCTACTTGTTTGATAATCTCTGCTATCTGTTTATTGGTGTGTGTTTTTGCGATCCAGAAGAACTTTGAGCTTGGCTCACGAGTCTTTTGAAGAGAACCACCCTGGTCGTGGTCAGTCAATCGAGCTACGCGTCCATGCAATGGACTCGGGCCCGTCCTATGAGCCCTCACGTGAGGTGCAGGTTACCGCAGGGGACACATCCCCACCACAGGACATCTCCTCTTTGCTGGGTGTCCTCGCCAACACGGAGCTCACCTCTGAGCAGCTCCAGGCCTTCTAGGCCATTCTGAAAGGGAAATCCATTTTTCCCACCCCTCAAGAGTCAACTCCAGCCATCGCACCCCTCCAAGAGTCGATGCAGGCCATCCCATCTCCTTCACCGGTGCAAGCCATCTCTTCTCCCTCACTTCAAGGGCAGGCGAGCCAACAGCCTCCCTCGTTCCAATTCCCTTCACAATCTCAAACCCCTGCTATTCCCCACACATCACTCCAGCCATGGCCAACTGCCGGCGGCCCGGTAGCTCCCTCCCATTCGGGTTTCCCCCTTAAGTCTCCGGGAGACATCTCCCTCCCTAGTGGCAGGTGCCACCTTCACCTCCCGAGGAGCTTGCCCAATCGCTCCTCAACAGGTTCAACAGAATGGGCGAATAGTTCCAGAATTTGAAGAAAATGGTGGACGTAAAATCCACCCCGAAGGTTACTTTGCCAATCCTGTCGGTGATCCATCTTCCACCCCGAAGGTTGCTTTGCCAATCCTTCCGGTGATCCATCTTCCTCACTCCGAAATGCCTACATACCGTAGGTACAATGGCACTGGCAACCCCTTTATTCACCTCAAGTACTTCATGTAGGAATCCTCCTATTGGCAAAATGACCAGAGATCCCTGGCATACCTCTTTCGGAGATCATTGGATGGTCCTGCGCTAGAGAGGTTTTATTCTTTGGAGCCCGGCGAGGCCGAGAACTTTGATACGGTGCAAAGAAGATTCTTGCAAAAGTATCGGGATAGGGTTGGTCCCTCTCTTTCCATTACCGACCTAGTGGCCGAGAAAATGAGGCCCGACGAAGATTTTATCCATTATGCTGACAGATGGAGGTCTATGGCAGAAAGGATAAGAGATACCCTCTCAGAGCCCGAACAAGTGAAAATGATTGTGTCCAATGCAACCCCACAGTTCAGGCACGTCCTGGCCATGAACAAGCTCACCACAATGGAGGAGCTCTATGAGAGGGCCCGGTATATCCAGACCCAGTTAAAAGACTCCCCCACTATGCACATGTTTGAGCAGCCAAAGCCCAAGGTGGTCAGAAAGACAGGCACTGGCGTCCCAGGTGGAGCGACAGAAGGGGTCGTTACAAATGTGCAGGTGAGTGCAGTCAACAACGCCAACTATGCAGCCAACCCAAGACCTCCACAAATGCCCCGACTTCCCCTCCAGTAAGGTCCTTTCCCCTCTCGTCCTCCACCCCAAAATAATCCACCCCAAAACAATATGCCTCAACCATTTCAACTCCAGTAACAACCCTGATCCCAGCAACAACAACCACCACCACAGTACCACCAAGTTCCACCCCCAGGGAATTACGGCCCCCCACAGCAACAAAGGAGACCGATCGGCCCCAAGAGAACCCATTACCCACCATTGCCAGAAACTTTGGCAGATATTTTCAGCGCCCTCACGGCCTCAAACACACTCATCCTACCCAGGGAAAGGCTCGCGTGGCCCTCGAATGTAGATACATCCAAATACGTCATCTACCACAGGCAGCCAGGACACACAGTAGAGAACTGTTTCCAGTTTAAAGATTACATCTACGATATGAATGATGAAGGTGGAATTGACTGGGATGAAATGAGGCGATACATCGCGACTCTCAAAGCCATGAGACCTCCTCTTAGGCCACAATTCCAACAACAATAGCAACTACAACACCAGCCGCAGCTACAACTAGAACAACAACAACAGCCTCAGCAAGCACAACCACAACAGCGCAACATGGGTATAATCCAGAATCCATTACCGGAGCTCCAACAGCCCAATCACCAGGTCAACCCCGTCGGCCGGCCGAAGGGAGTAGAAGAAGCAACCCGCCATTTTTCGCTTTTGAGGTAAGCGCGATCATTCTTCTTATTTTGGGGTCTCTCGCCCCTGGCGATCACATCTATATTCTCGAGGCCGCGGCGAGTCACTTCCCGCAATGACCGTTTAAATTTCTGTCATTTATATCCTATGTTATTCTCATATCTATATTCTCGAGACCATGGAGAGTCATTTCCCGCAATGGCCGTTTAAATTTCTGTCACTTATATTCTATTCCTTATATCTGTTATATTCTCGAGGCTGCGGCGAGTCATTTCCCGCAATGGCTGTTTAAATTTCTATCAGTTATATTCTATATTTTTCTTATATCTGTTATATTCTCGAGGCCGCGGCGAGTCATTTCCCGCAATGGCCGTTTATATTTCTGTCACTTACATTATGTGCTTCTCATATCTGCTCATATTCTCGAGGCCGCGGCGAGTCATTTCTCGTAATGACCGTTTAAATTTCTGTCATTTACATTTTGTGTTATTCTCACATCTTCTCATATTCTCGAGTCCGCGACGAGTCACTTCCCGCAATGGCCGTTTAAATTACTGTCATTTAAATTCTGCACTATTTCAGTCCCCCGAGGTCGCGGAGAGTCATTTCCCGATATGGCCGTTTAATCCCCATATCTTGTTATACTATATCCGTTCTGCACACCCCGCCAGAGCAATCTCCCGTGGTGGTTTCTCTTCTTTTCTCTCTTCTTTCCATGTCGCAGCAAAACGAGCCCGCGCACTCCGCATCGCCTCAGCCGCAATCCACGTGACGTCGCTCACATCTTGGCGATCACGGTGGGATGACTTTCGCTTTCTCTTGGTTACTCTTGTGATATTGGCATCGCCGTATGCTCCTCCACCCGGCACCCACCTGTGCCTCTCCACCTTTGCACCCTCGTGCGCTCCAGTTGTGCTCACAGTAGCACTTTCAGTTCTTATCCCTCATGCACCTCGTGCACTTCACCCCCAATTCCTTGTGATTCATTGGGTGTTGATTATATCTTTGTTATCCATACTATTTTATTATGTTCTATATATCTGTTCAGCACTTCATTGCATACATCCACCCCTTTTCTACTTTTTTTTACTTTTTTTTAAGGATCACCCTCTCTCGGTGAAGGAAGGACTCTCCGTTCGAGAATTCCTCTCGACGGACTAGAATATCCTCCACCGGGACCTCCGTAAGTCCTCGACAGCGAAGGATTTCTTCTTTGTTCACTGGGCTGGTTGTACCATTGAAGTTCCCCGGAGTTAGTTGGCCTATTCGTGGTGAGACGAGTGACCCTAGTTGACACGGCGGTGAAACAAAGTTAATCAGGGTCCTCCTTTTTGTGTGAACTTCAGATTTGGTTAAAAAAAATATCAAAATGAAAACAAAAAAAGGGCTTAAAGGCATCAACTTGTTTGATAATCTCTGCTATCTGTTTATTGGTGTATATTTTTACGTTCCGGAAGAACTTTGAGCATGGCTCACGAGTCTTTTGAAGAGAACCACCCTAGTCGTGGTCAGTCAATCGAGCCGCGCGTCCATGCTATGGACTCGGGCCTGTCCTATGAGTCCTCACGTGAGGTGCAGGTTACTGCAGGGAACACATCCCCACCACAGGACATCTCCTCTTTGCTGGGTGTCCTCGCCAACACGGAGCTCACCTCTGAGCAGCTCCAGGCCTTCCAGGCCATTCTGAAAGGGAAATCCATTTCTCCCACCCCTCAAGAGTCAACTCCAGACATCGCACCCCTCCAAGAGTCGGTGCAGGCCATCCCATCTCCTTCACCGGTGCAAGCCATCTCTTCTCCCTCACTTCAAGGGCAGGCGAGCCAACAACCTCCCTCGTTCCAGTTCCAATCTCAAACCCCTGCTATTCCCCACACATCGCTCCTGCCATGGCCAACTGCCGGCGGCCCGACAGCTCCCTCTCATTCGGGGTTTCCCCCTCAAGTCTCCGGGAGACATCTCCCTCCCTAGTGGAAGGTGCCACCTTCACCTCCCGAGGAGCTTGCCTAATCGCTCCTCAACAGGTTCAATAGAATGGACGAACAGTTTCAGAATTTGAAGAAAATGGTGGACGTAAAATCCACCCCGGAGGTTGCTTTGCCAATCCTTCCGGTGATCCATCTTCCTCCCTCCGAAATGCCTACGTACCGCAGGTACAATGGCACTGGCAACCCCTTTATTCACCTCAAGTACTTCATTTATGAATCCTCCTATTGGCAAATTGACCAGAGATCCCTGGCATACCTCTTTCGGAGATCATTGGACGGTCCTGCGCTAGAGTGGTTCTATTCTTTGGAGCCCGGCGAGGCCGAGAACTTTGATACGGTGCAAAGAAGATTCTTGCAAAAGTATCGGGATAGGGTTGGTCCCTCTCTTTCCATTACCGACCTAGTGGCCGAGAAAATGAGGCCCGACGAAGATTTTATCAGTTATACTGACAGATGGAGGTCTATGGCCGAAAGTAAAAGAGATACCATCTCAGAGCCTGAACAAGTGAAAACGATTGTGTCCAATGCAACCCCACAGTTCAGGCACATCCTGGCCATAAACAAGCTCACCACAATGGAGGAGCTCTATGAGAGGGCCCAGTATATCCAGACCCAGTCAAAAGACTCCCCCATTATGCACATGTTTGAGCCGCCAAAGCCCAAGGTCGTCAGAAAGACAGGCACTGGCGTCCCAGGTGGAGCGACAGAAGGGGTCGTAACAAATGAGCAGGTGAGTGCAGTCAACAATGCCAACTATGCAGCCAACCCAAGGCCTCCACAAATGCCCCGACTTCCCCTCCAGCAGGGTCCTTTCCCCTCTCATCCTCCACCCCAAAATAATCCACCCCAAAACAATATGCCTCAACCATTTCAACCCTTGCAACAACCCCGATTCCAGCAACAACAACCACCACCTTAGTACCACCAAGTTCCACCCCCAGGGAATTACGGCCCCCCACAGCAACAAAGGAGACCGATCGGCCCCAAGAGAACCCATTACCCACCATTGCCAGAAACTTTGGCAGATATTTTCAGCGCCCTCATGGCCTCTAACACACTCATCCTACCCAGGGAAAGGCTCGCGTGGCCCTCGAATGTAGATACATCCAAATACTTCATCTACCACAGGCAGCCAGGACACATAGTAGAGAACTATTTCCAGTTTAAAGATTACATCTACGATATGAATGATGAAGGCGGAATTGACTGGGATGAAATGAGGCGATACATCGCCATCCTCAAAGTCAGGAGACCTCCTCTTAGGACACAGTTCCAACAACAGTAGCAACTACAACAGCAGCCGCAGCTACAACCACAACAACAACAACAGCCTCAGCAAGCACAACCACAACAGCGCAACATAGGTATAATCCAAAATCCATTACCGGAGCTCCAACAGCCCAATCACTAGGTCAACCCCATCTCCTCCTCTCCAGAAGTTGGGAGAGAGCAGGTGTGACACCCAGAAAGTACCTCTGTTCTTGCTGCCGCCAACCCTATCATCAGACACCCCCCTCACCTTGCCTGGGTGACACCTCTCTCTCATCAACCCACATCGCAACCTATAGTGCGGCCTTCATCATTTCTACAGCCATTATGCCCTCTCATCCGCACCTCTCCCACTAACTCACCAATGACCTATCAACTAACGCCTTCCACTATGCCCTCACACCCTCTCATCTTCTCTCACCCATCCATTTTGCCATCCACCCCTACTACATCATTCCATATGCCTTCCATACCTCTTATCATCTGTCAACCGTACGTGACCCCGCCTATCTCTACCATACCTCCACCAACGCCCTCAAAACCACTCATCACCCACCATCCATCTTAGAACCATTATCCATCTCAAGCCTTATCCGCTTCCACTTTGCCTCCGCCTCCACCTTCCAAACCCCTTATCCTCCATAGTCCACATGAGATCCCCTCTACTTCCACTTTGCCTCCGCCTCTACCTTTCGAACCCCTTACCCTCCATAGCCCATGTGAGATCCCCTCTACCTCCACCATGCCTCCACCTAACAAACCCCTCATCAGAATCCCTGCTTCCATCGTTACCCCGGCTTCATCAACCATCCCTCCACCGCTACCTCTCAAACCTCTGTTAAAACCCACAGCTACCCCCATGGAGGTGCAAAAGCCACAAGCGATGGTGCTCCGTGGAAGGATTTTCCACAAGGTTTTCCCCTAGAACAGTCAGAACCCTGAGCAGTCTCAGTTAGAGAAAGATAATGGAGAGCAGCCAGAAAAATCCATCCCTGGAACACAGTATGATTGGTTAAAACACCTGGACAAGACGCCTGCTCGGATCTCCATCCTTGAGCTACTTCAGAGATCCACATCCCATCAGGCAGCCTTAATGGAATATCTTCAAAGGGTCATGGTGAATGAGGACCTCCATGTAGAAAAGATTTCGGCCGTTCTGATACCGACAGACACATAACCGGCCATTGTGTTCCACAACCATGAGCTCGCCCCCAAGGAAGCTCGAAAGTATGCATTGTGTGTTTCAATAAAAATCAATGGAGTGTCCATACACCCGTGCTTGGTGGACACGAGCGCGTCCATAAATGTGATCTCCATGTGCACCCTCCAGTTATGTGGGGTCGGTGAGGAATAGATAAGACCGTATTCGATCACAGTCACGACTTATGACAATAGCAAAAGGCCACCACATGGGATGATTATTCTAAGGGCAGAGTTAGGCCCTGCGTCAGTCTCTACGGAATTCCATGTCCTCGACATGGATCCAACATTCAAGGCTATACTGGGTCGCCCCTATATTGAAGTCATGGATGCTGTGCCTTCCACCAACCACCAATGCCTAAAGTTTCCGTATAATGGGAGAATTATTAAAGTGGTCAGTACACATGTCCTTCATACAGTGGATGCTATTAATACTTCTCTACCATCTGTTTGGCCGTCTCATCGACCCATATTGTCACTGCTGGATGTGTGGGATCCACCCCGCATTCCGCTGACACCAAAGAAGTCACCCTCAGTACCAACGTTACGTCTCCCTTCTCATTCTAAAGGATGGGAGATAATGAGAAATATCGGCTATCAACAGGGCAAAGGCCTGGGTGTGCAATTGCAAGGAAGGCTGAAACCGCCAAAGGAAATAAGGTTGAGCCACAAGTTTGGCCTTGGCTTTAAAGGACCGGTCGAGGCGAATGGGAAACCCCTTACGTGGACCCTGTCCTCTCACTTCAAGAAGGGGCTCATTGTTCAGGTGGGGGATTACTCGCAAGAAACACATGGAGGATCGCATGTTGTATACTTGACTAAAAAATGTTCAAGAGCCGCTAAGAGAGGCAAGATTAAAGACCCGGAATGTGAATGGAGCAAATGGTTCGACATACAAGATATTTCCATTGCACTACAGAGAATGTTCTCTCCCCCGCAGGTGGAAGGGCCGCCATTGATCTCTAAAATGCCAGGGGATACCACAACTGTTGCCAGAATTCCAAACCATCCTCGCCAAGAGGACTCTGTCACCAACAGATCTTCATCCGTCATCAACATTACCATCGACGGCTCATTAGCCGCCGTCTTCTCCATTCACTCACCTCAGCCTTCGCTGATGTCTTCTTCCTGGGCCAGATAATTGTCTGACGATCTTCTCAGGTCCCCTTCTCTACTTACATACCTACGCGGGTTTCTCAACCCGCGCCAGGTTTTCAATCATGATTTGCTCTATAAGCCTCCCAACCCTTAGCCATAATCACTTTCCCCCCTCCTCCGATTTCTTTTCATTGCTTTGTCATCAAAAATGAAAATGAAAAAAAAACGTCAATTTTCAAACTCCTCAACAACACATCTTCATTGAAGAGACCTCCTACATCTCCCATGAGTGCATCCCGACCTACGGGCCACTCATCCAAGGTCCTATGAGCGACCTTTTCTACCCCTCCTCTGAGGGGTCCTTCCATGTACATTCTTCAGCATCTTCTTTAGCTTCTTCATTCGTAGGACAGCTCAGTCAACCTAGGAATAATGGGTCAAGGGTAGTACCCAAAAGCAAAACCAAGGGTAAGCAGATTCCCCATCGATTACTTCTAGATTTAGCCACTAGGTGTCAGGCCCTCCTTGCCATCCCTCAGTTGCTAGAAAATCCTATCCAACTTTCGGAGATAGAATGTGAGGATAATTGTGTGATTGATGAAGGATATGGGGTTTATGAAATCACCGATGAAGAATACCCTACTGAAGATGAGGATGAAGAATATGAGGACGCGGTTGGCGCATATGCTAGTGGAATGAGAAGATTTGATGAACCGTCAGCCGCTGTAGAGGAGTCTACCAAGGAGATAAACTTGGGAACTAAGGAAGACCCTAGGATCGTCCTCATGAGTGATAATTTACCACCCTCTGAAGAAGAGGTATTAATTGAAGTTCTCAAAGAGTATAAGGACACGTTTGCATGGAGTTACGAGGATATGTCGGGTCTGGATTCCACCTTGGTCGAACATCGCTTAACTCTAAAACCAGGGTCCGTCTCGGTGAAACAAAGGTTAAGGCGTTTGCACCCTCAGATGGCTTTGAAAATGAAAGAAGAGGTCGACAAGTTCCACAAAGCCAGGTTCATTAGAGTCATCCTTTATCCTCAATGGGTGGCAAACATTGTCCCGGTCATGAAGAAGGATGGGAGAGTCAGGATTTGCATCGACTTCTGGGACCTTAACCACGCGTGTCCAAAGGATGATTTTCCCTTGCCTCACATTGATGTGTTAATCAATAATACGACATGCTATGAAACTCTCTCATTTATGGATGGATTTTCAGGATACAATCAAATTCGTTTGGCAGAAGAGGATCAGGAGAAGACGTCATTCACTACACCTTGGGGAACATATTGCTATGTAGTCATGCCATTTGGGTTAAAGAATGCTGGAGTTACTTACAAAAGAGCCATGATGGCCATATTTCATGACATGATGCATATATATCTGGAGGTGTATGTGGATGATTTATTGGTGAAATCAAGAACCAGGGTGGAACATCCAAGGGTTTTGGCTAAGGTCTTGCAGAGATCAATGGAGTTCCAATTGAAAATGAATCTGAAGAAGTGTATGTTTGGCGTATCATCGGGTAAATTACTGGGTTTCATTGTGAGCAAAAGGGGGATTGAGATAGATCCCAACAAAGCTAAGGCCATTAGGGATATGCCGCCTCCCAAATTTGATGGAAGTTCGAGGTTTAATTGGGAGGTTACAATTCATTCGTCGGTTTGTGTCTCAGCACTCACAAAGGTGTAGACCTTTCGACGAGTTGACCAAGCCAGGAGTAGAATTCCATTGGGATTGTAAGTGCCAGAAAGCTTTTGAAAGGTTAAAGGAATACTTGGCTAATCCACCTGTTCTCATTCCACCTAAGCCCGGAAAACCTCTGATCCTTTATATCTCAGTCTTGGATGACTCCGTGGGGGCCATCCTTGCACAAGCCGATGAAGAAGGCAAGGAACGGGCAACCTATTACTTGTCCAAACTCTTCAATCCCTGTGAGCATAAGTACACGGCCATGGAGAAAACCTGTGCTGCCCTCGTTTGGGTAGTGCAGAAATTGAAGCACTGCTTCTTGACTCATGAGGTCCATTTGATCGCCCGTATGAACCCTATCACGTTCCTCCTGGAAAAATCTATCCTTATTGATAGGCTAGCACACTGGCAGAGTTTCCTCTCTCAGTTTGACATCACCTACATCCAACAAAAGGTAATTAAAGGCTATGCTATAGCCGAGCATCTCGCTCATCATCCTCTCCCCAAGTTCGATCCTATCCAATTAGAGTTTCTAGATGAGGAACTAATGTCCGTCACTCAATCCAATGAGCCAATGTGGACATTATATTTTGATGGAGCTCTGAATTCTCAAGAGAAACGTATTGGCATTGTCCTTCTGACGCCCAATGGCGTTACTATTCCAGAGGCGTTTCATCTCGCACTCTCGGTCACCAACAACATTGTTGAATATGAGGCTCTTCTAGCTGGTCTGGAACTAGCCCATTCTTTCTATATCACCGAATTACGAGTTGTGGGTAATAGTCATCTTGTTCTCCGCCAGGTGCTTACCAAATATCGCACCCTCGATCCCAAGCTCAAGACTTATCAAGAGCTGGTCTCCGCTTATGCCAAATTGTTCACCAAGCTGATCTTTGTCAATGTTCCTCGCGAATAGAACATTCTGGCCGATGCCCTTGCCTCCTTGGCGTCATATTTTGAATTCCCTTTAGGTGCATGGTTAAATCCATCACCACCTACAAGCGTCTCGTCCCTGCCGTTCAAGACCCTTACCTCTTAAAGATCAAAGAAAGAGTCTTACGGAAGATTCAGGAAGGAGAAATTCTTGAGAAGAGGGAAATCATGTTGGCAGAATTTGAAGAAGAACTGGCCGATGAGGAGAAACCTTGTTTCTATGAAATCGTCAAGTATTGCAAAGATCAGTCTTACCCTGAAGGAGCCACCACAGAAGATAAGAAAGTCATAAGAAGGGTGGCCCAGAAATACACATTGGTTGGAGGTCTACTGTATAGGAGAAGCCTTACTGGTGTTCTATTAAGATGTCTTGATGACAATGAGATCTGGAAATGTGTAGAGGAAGCACACTTGGGTGTGTACGGTGGCCATGTAAATAGCCAAATGCTCGCTAAGAAGATCGTTCGGTAAGGCTTCTACTGGCCCACTATGGAAGAGGATTGTGATGTCTATGTCCGTAGGTGCGTCAAGTGCCAGCTTCACGCCGATAAGATTCATTCACCATCTTCTTCACTTCATCTAGTATCCTCCCCATGACCTTTCTCCATGTTGGCGTTCGACATCATTGGTCCCCTAGGTGATCCTAACTCCCTTACTAAGCAGAAATCTTTCATCCTCACTACGACGGAGTACTTCACCAAATGGGCCAAAGCCGAAGCTTACGCAGAAATCAAGGCGTCAACAGTCTGTAAGTTCATCATGAAGAACATCCTCACCAAATTCGGCATCCCAAGCACAATCATCACCGACAATGGGCCACAGTTCATTTCTCAGGACCTTCAAGACCTCTGCAAAAGGTATGTAATTGCATTGCATCATTCATCACCTTATTATCCACAAGGTAATGGCCAGGCAGAGGCCACCAACAAAATATTGATCAAAATCATAAGAAAAATCTGCGAGTCAAGTAAGTTCTCAGACTGGCCAGAAAAGCTTATCGAAGCTCTATGGGCCTATCACACTTCAATCCGTACCCCCACCGGGCAGACTCCGTTTGCCCTTACTTATGGGATGGAAGCGGTAGTCCCGTACGAGACTCTGATTCCTTCTCTCAGGGTACAATTGGATAAGGAATTTTCCCTCGATGAACGTCGTAATTCACTCCTTGCCCAATTGGAACTCTTAGACGAGAAGCGGTTGGCCGTTGCCGAGCATGCACGTGTTTATCAAAATAGACTCGCTCACTTTTACCAAAAGAAAGTCATTGAGAGAAAATTCAAAGTCGGCGAGATGGTCGTAAAAAGAATTTTTGTCAAACCTGAAGGGCCACGTTCTAAACTTCAACCCAATTGGGAAGGACCATATGTGGTTCAGGCTGCGTACCCCGACAACGCCTCCAAGTTAGTCAATGCCAAAGGAACCGAGTTATCCCACCCCGAGAACGGGCTTTATCTAAAGAAATACTACCCTTAGATAAGTGTAACAATTGGCATGGTACGAGAACCATCGAAGTTGGAAATTCACTCTTCGGTCTTTGTAGTATAACTCAGGGTTAACCTGCACATACTAGGCACTAAGGACCTGGCACCAGAAATCTTGGTCTATGATCATGTGTATGCAGATTTACTAAAGAACTCAAGGCTGTGCGAGTATCATGTAACCGCCGCTCCGTGCCTATCAGGCGAGCTTGCAGGTTCGCTATCATAGTGTCGCGAACATCCTGTGGCCAGGGCATAGGTTAACATACAAAAGGACAAAAAAAAATAACAACAAGTGATGAAAAATATGTTCACCTCCATGGTCCCCTTAGGATGGAGTCTCTCTACATACATTGCCTTATAGAGGCGCAGATAATCCTCGTTGTCTTGAGCATGTGACTCCACGGAGTGCCACCCCGTTGCCAGTCCTCATATTGCTCAGGGAACTGCACTCTCCAATCAATGGAGGTCGCCGGCCCACGCGTTTTCCTCCCCACACGTGGTGTTGTACTCATGTCCACCCATTCTTGGGCGAGCCCTAAGGTCCTCATGGCCAATCGTAGCCGAAGTGGCTAGATTTCATTGACATAGTGGATCTAGAGGTCATGCCCTAACCGGGCATGACTCGTTATGACCCATGGCTGATCGGCATCGGTCATGCCCAAGTAAGGCCTCCAGACCACCTAGGTCAGGTCACACACATCTTCTTAATCACAAAAAAAATGATGAAATAATAACTACCATCACCGCGGGGAACTCTTGCAACTCGCGTCGTAACACCATCAGCTGGTAGGATAGAGGGGTTGGGTTCGTGATGGGTTGCCACCGCCTCGCCAGCGGCACCGCCATTGGGCACCAATGACGAGCCTTCCCCATTGGGAGGTAATAATAGGTCCATAATTGCACCATCGTGTGTCATTAAAAAAAATAGAGGCGGGGATACCTGGATGAACGGCGTGAAACCACTCACTGTTACCTCCCGGTCTGCTCTTTCAGATAGACCCGCGAATAGATGCGCCAGCATGGCTGCTCCCCAGGCGTATCACCCCACTTTCTCAGGTCTACCAGGAACTCTAAGAAGCGGCAATGAATGCTGTCTCCTTTTGAGCCCAGTAATAATTTCCCCAATAGGAAGAAGAGGAATCTCCTCAAATCCATGTTGGCTCTCTCCCAATTGCTCGTGTCTACGCAGTAGACGGTGCATCATCCTCTTTCAGCCCTCTCCATGAACTCTTCCAAGGACTCATCATCACGGGAACGAATGTTAGTAAGCCCCAACATCTCCATAATAGGCATCTTGGCTACGGACATGTTCTTACGATCATCCAGATCCACTCCTAGTAACCTCTGAGCAACCTCTCTATAGTCGGAGTATGTGATGCCTGTCAGTGCCTCACCATCCACTTTGAGGCCCGTAATTCGGACCACATCTTCCAAGCTAGGCACCATGTGCCCCTAAGGCATCAAGAAGGCACGACTCATTGGATCCCACCTTTCACACAATGCTTGGACAAGGGCGAGGTCGAGCTTGATGGGCTCGATCCGGAGAAAGGCTCCAAGCCCCATCACGTCTACCCTGGCCTTCTGAAAATCCGGGAGACCCCTGTACGCTGCCACTACTAACTCCCATGAAATATGTGATTTCATCACACTCTGCGCATGCACAAGGAATGGAGAGGGGTTTTGTCAAAAGGGAGAAAGGAAGAAAGAACGAGAGAAGGGGCAAGAAAGCTCTTCTTACGAGTTGCGATTGGGTCCTCTCACTAAAGTGCCCTTGGAGGTCTGAGAGTCTCCTAGAATTGCTACTGCTGGACCTGCTTCTCTTCAAGGAGTGGGAAGATTCGCCCTCCATTCCAACCACCTTAGAACTCCTAGTTCCTCTTGTACTCTTCAAGTTGGCTCTCGATGCCCCTGGGAGAACGAACGAGGGAGGTATTTATAGAAATGAGGGAAGTGCAAGTCAAAATTGCCTCCATCATCTCTAACGATAGCCCTCGTGATAGAGTACCTTCCCTGCGGTCCCGTGTGTCACTTCACTGCTCGCGTAGGGTAATTGATTGATTGGATATGGCGACTCCCTCCCTATGCAGCCTAGGGATGCCCTGTCATGTTGTAGAAGTCGTCCGTGAAGATTGAAAGGTCAAGGAGAAGGGGCTAGAGCCATCATTATTGACTTTGGCGGCAGATTTCCGTGCAAAAGATGGTCGGGGCAAGACGCGATTCCCCATTTTGAGGCAGAGTCTCGGCATGCACATCACATAGGAACAGTGTAAAGGAGAAGAAGCGTAAGGAAGAAGGAACGCACAAGAGAACAAATAAGCAACATGAAACCAAATCACTCCATTCATAGGCCTACATAAACTATCATAAACATCACATCACAATCATAGAGAGGAGGCGTGTATGCTACCTCGCCAACTCTCGCCATCATCTTCACACTCATCCCTCTAGGCGTCCTCTCCCCTAAGGTGAGGGTCCCTTAGGGGCCTCCTGGAACTCCGTGAAGCAGTACTTGCCTCACCCCATGATGTCTGCTCCACAACGGTGGCTCGCTGCTGCTCCCCTGGCATGGCAAAGAAGCCACCGACAGAATGGTGGCCAGACTGGAGGGTGCCGCGCCCCGAACTCTCGTGCTCTCTCATAACGCGTCTCCATGACTCCTAGCCTCTGCCCCGTAACTTGAAGGCCTAGCTAGAGCTCCCTCACCTGGGCCTCCAAGGCCTTCCTCTCATCTCGATCCTGCTGTCGCTCGGCCCTTCTTTCCTCTCTCTCTTTCTACCTCTCCTCTCTCTCCCTCTCTGCCTCCCTCCTCGCCACAATGAGGAGGACCCTTAACTCCAGGATGTCTGGAGATGGCCTCTCTTCATCGTGATGCCACAGCTCTGCCATGGTTGCTGCCCAGGCATCACACTCCTCTTCAGCCCGGGTTACGCGGGCCACTGCACTGGCAAGTTTCTCTCGAAGGGAGGCGATCTCCAAAAAAGGAGCTTGAGAGCTGGAAGATGATCCGCTGACCATCCCCGCCATCTCTTCCTGCTGGGCACGCTGGAATAGGCAAACAACAGCTAAAAGGGGGGGGGGGGGTATGGACGCGTCCATTAATATATATATATAAAATATAAAAAAGAAAAAAAAATAAAGAAAATAATAATAATAATAATAATAAAAATAAAGGGGAACAATTATTCGAAAACATTTACTTCGCGTTTATTCCATTAAAACAATAGAGTGAGCTACATTAGAGGCTTAGACACTTCAGGCCTTAACTTCCCCAGTTCGGTTACATAAGCCCTCCACAGCTCGCGTTCTTCCTCTACATGCACTAATGCCTTTCCCGAAATGCTCATCTTCCACGACACTTTGATGGCCTTCAATTCCTTTGCATCTCCTTCCGCGCCCGACTCTCTCTTCCTTAGAGGAGCGACGCTAGATAACGGTGGAAACGAGTGGCGGGGAAGGACGATCTGAATGCAGCACCGATGTGCGTTGTAAAGAACAAACTCAGTCGCGTCAATGAGTTGGAGTTCAACTTCGGGGGAAGACCTCATAAGTAGTTCGCGCGAGAGTAGACATGCCGGTGCACAAGTGAAGAAGTTTTGCATCATAGTTCTGAAGTGAGACCTCCATTCTTCACGTTTCCCTAGCCACGGAACGCGGTTCACTATATTACCACCAAAGCCTAATACATCGGCTATGTGGTAAAGGGGGCTTTGTTGAAAGATCTTCGAGGCAGTTGGCATCCCCTCACGGTGATCAAATTTGAAATGTAAATCAACCCAGTAATTCAGAAGAAGTGCGCAACCAAAACGAGGCTTACCCATGCTGGAAGCAGTAAGGCCACTGTAGAGGTAAGCAAGAACGGTAGGTCCCACCCTTTTGCCATTCCAAATACCGCAAATAGCACTCAGCTGATCTTCCTCCACTATGTTGTCGGTATAAGGGAATAAGAGAGCACCTGCCAAACAAATTGTGAATCCCTTCATAATTTCTTCCAAACGATCATCGTCTGGCGATCCTCTTAGGGCATCCATGACCCATTCCATGAGCTTCTGCAAGTTAATTCCCTTCTGAGTCTAGACGTTTCTAACAGCACCAGACGGCATGAAACTCCCGAGGACATCCTCAGAAGTCACCCTCTTCAGCATCGGCATGATCTTTATCTTGCCATCCCTTTTGAATCTTTTCAACCCAAGTAGGAGTTCCACCTCCTCTAGAAGGATGGTCACCTCGAAGGTGGGGAAAATGAAAGTGTGAGTCTGAGGATGCCAAATTTCCACCAATGCACCCATGGCCGCCCAGTCCATGCAAATCTTTTCGTAATGCTTGGCGTGAACCAGGAGCCCCTGAAGATGCCACCTCGTGAGTATGGCCCTCATGCCGATGGAGATGTTGGAAGCTAGCTTCGAAAGCCACGACAGTTTGGAGAACTTCCTCGGGCCTGGAAAGAGAGGGTACGGCTGGAAAAGAAGAAGGAAAAAGGAAAGAGGTGAAGGAATAATCGTACGGGAAATTTGAAATGAATCAACTCACCATACGCGATTGGACCATCCCACTCAGATGTCCTTCGAGGTCAGAGAGCCGCTTGAATTCACTGTTGGGCCTGCTCCTCTTCATAGGGAGGGAAGACTCGCCTTCCATCCTGAAAGAACCCAAGAATCTTCTCCTCCTCCCCTTAAGTTTCAAGGCAATTCTTCTCTTCCTCCTTGGTGCATTTGGCTGAACTAGGCAATAGAGGGGTACTTATAGGAAGGGAGGGGTATAAAAGCCAAAATGCGTCACATCAATGATGATTCATCGTTGTTGACTTTAGCAAAAGATATTTTATCTTGACCTCCCTTGTGCTGTGGTGCAATTCTACT
This sequence comes from Amorphophallus konjac, assembly GCA_022559845.1. Classification (NCBI taxonomy): domain Eukaryota; kingdom Viridiplantae; phylum Streptophyta; class Magnoliopsida; order Alismatales; family Araceae; genus Amorphophallus; species Amorphophallus konjac. Next base: position 286,496,553 of record CM040125.1, on the reverse strand, counting down.
GCTTTTAATGATGTTGTTCAGTGTAGGTTTCACTAGTGGACACCACTGTCCCGTCTTCTACCGTCATCATTCGGTGACCGGTCCTACAGTGTCATGCATTATATTATATGATAGTTATGCTACTAGAGCACGTCAAGGACCTTGCGACCTGAATGACTCTGGAATTTGAGTTCCCCTTCAACAAAAACAGTGATGATTTCAGAGAAATTTAAGTTGTACGGATAAGCCGTTAAGTTGTAAAAGCATGGGGACGATGGTTCCATCCAGTGAGTTGGTGCGTGGATAAATGGGCCCCGGCTCAGTATTAGCTCACCGGATCGGTATCCTGACCCATTCTTAACAACTTGACAATATTATCCTTGGCTATTTTCTATTTTAGTTTGTTTTAAATTTTTCTTTAAACCCAGCATGCATTCATGTAAGACTTTGATTCCATTGCGGAAGATCATTCAAGGTAATTCGATTGTGAAGGCCACTGTGCTTAAGTTCTTATAATATGAGATATTCCACTCTGAATGAAATACTGAGCTTCCTTGAGATAGCCCTGGTCTGTTCTTCGAAAAGAAACCCTTGTTTGGACTGATCCTCAAATATTCCTTTACTTTTACTCCATTTGACAAACCTTGGCCGCAGCACTTCCACATGGGCTGGTAACCGCTCCCCAAAGGTGAAACCTGCAGGTTTATGACCCAGGTACTTCCACACAGAGAAGTTGGTCCCTTTTTCTATTTGTGCCTGAGAGCACATCTTCCCCTTCCTTGTTTAATTTCTGTCAAGGCAATTGTTGAATTCGGAAGACCTTCTTCAAGTTCACCACATTGAAACTATGAAAACATTTCAAACCATAATGTTCAGAACGTGTCTTATCACACCTCGGCATCTACTTTTTAGTCCGCTCCCACTCCATTTCATTCCATTTCTATGCCACTCCACTACGTGCCACTCCTTTGTAAAGCAGACGCCAAGGCGGGGCAGCTGTAGACACGCCGTTTTGACATTACCGTGAGTAAATCTCATATTACACTATGAGACCCCAAGGTTACCTTCACATTTTTAATTACTTTGGTGATTTCCTATTTTTTTGAATTTTTTTCGTGAGAAGTCTTTGACGTGTCAAGATGGTTAGACACCTCACTTAGACGTGTCAAGGACCCTTGACGCCTTCTTCAAAAGCCTCGTGCAACTCGCACGCGGCGCCGCTCCGGCCGTTTACTTTAACTTTTTGAATAAGTAAAATCATAGAGATGTCTTGTTGACTGGACGTGCCCTTCGAGAGTCACGGTTACCCGTCGAAACCACGCGTCTTCTCCACTGTCGACGGCTTTCGGTGGCGATTCGGTGGGCGAAAATAGGCGCGTCCAGTGTCCCGGACGCTTCAAATAAATAAAATAAAAAAATAAAAAAAATAAAAAATAGTGAGGCGTCCATATGGGTGGACGCCTCAAAGACATAAAAAAAATAAAAAAAATAAAAAAATAAAAAATATTATTGAGGCGTCTAGAAACTTGGACGCCTCAATGTGGAGGCGTCCAGGAACCTGGATGCCTCACTCAGTTTTTCCTCTATAAATAGAGGACCCCCTCCCTCGAAGGAAGAGAGCTTCAGATCCGACAGAGGAAGGAGAGACTGCCGGATCCCTTTCCTAACCCGTGGGTCTTTTACAGGAGGAGATTCTGCCGAATTTTCGGGTGCCCGCGCGCACGAGAGGAAGGCTAGCTCCGTCAATTCTGCTTCCACGTCATCCCTATGCTGCTGAAGCTCCACCGGATCCCGCCATCGGCATCCTCAATAAGCCATTCTCTCCACCCTCTTTTGTCGTTTCCGTTGCATGCATCATCCCATCATCTGTCATCTCCTTTCATAAGAGAGATCTATTTTTATGCACGTTTGCACGAACCCCCATTCATCATAGCATTTTCCTCCTACTCGTGTCCGAGAGGGGTTTAAAAATAACACCAACCAGGTGTGTGTCTTGTCACGATTTCATCATTTTTCATCACAAGAGACTAATACTACACTGCCATTTTTCTGATTCACTTGTTATCTGTCTGTTTTCTCTTTCAGAAGGGTAACCAAGGAAAGCCCCCTCCATCGGCCGCCCGAAGGGAGAGGAAGAAGTAACCCGCCATTTCCCGCTTTTGAGGTAAGCGCGATCATTCTTCTTATTTTGGGGTCTCTGGCCCCTGACAATCACATCTATATTCTCGAGGCCGCGATGAGTCACTTCCCACAATGGCCGTTTAAATTTCTGTCATTTATATCCTGTGTTATTCTCATATTTATATTCTCGAGGCCGCAGTGAGTCATTTCCCGCAATGGCCGTTTAAATTTATGTCACGTATATTCTGTTCCTTATATCTGTTATATTCTCGAGGCCGCGGCGAGTCATTTCCCGTGATGGCCGTTTAAATTTCTGTCACTTATATTATGTGTTGTTCTTATATCTGTTATATTCTCGAGGCCGCGGCGAGTCATTTCCCGCAATGGCCGTTTAAATTTCTGTCACTTACATTCTGTGCTTCTCATATCTGCTAATATTCTCGAGGCCGCGGCGAGTCATTTCCCGCAATGGCCGTTTAAATTTCTGTCATTTACATTCTGTGTTATTCTCACATCTTCTCATATTCTCGAGGCCGCGGCGAGTCACTTCCCATAATGACCGTTTAAATTGCTGTTATTTAAATTCTGCACTATTCCCGTCTCCCGAAGTCGCGGAGAGTCATTTTTCGCTATGGCCGTTTAATCCCCATATCTTGTTATACTGTATCTATTCTGCACACTCCGTCGGAGCAGTCTCCCGTGGTGGTTTCTCTTCTTTTCTCTCTTCTTTCTGTGTCGCAGCAAAACGAGCCCGTGCACTCCGCATCGCCTCAGCCGCAATCCGCGTGACGTCGCTCACAAGAAGGGCATATCCTAACAAAAAAAGGAAAACATAGCTTGCGACAATTGTGGTGAGTCAAGCCGAAACTTCAACTTCTACCCTTCCTACAGGGTCTAAGAGGAATGGGAGTACCCCCTACCAAGCCAACAACAAAAAAAGATAGAAGAAGGAAAAGAAAAGAATAGAGAGAAAAGAGAGCAAAAAAAAGAGACAAAAAAAGGGGGGGAGAAGAAAAGAAACAGTTATCTTTTTCCAAAAGATTAAATGAAGCCTCTGATGATGGAGCTTCCATTTCTATCAATGAAAGTTTCCTATGGGACGGGAATAGCCCCAGGTCTCACTAGAGATAGTAAACCTGTGTTGGCTATTGGTCCCCGCCTCGACATACAAGAGAGCATTACCATCAGCCCAACCGGAACTAAGAGGCCCTCATTGGCCACTAGACCTCTTGTTTCGAATACCGGGCCTAGGCCCCACTAGAGTACCCCTCCATTCTTAGCCTGGATCTTCCAGCCAGGTCACCGAATAAACACTCATTGGCTTTGGCGCTTTGCTGCGCTGATATCTAAACCATGTAGAAAATGCAAGTCTAAATCTTGCCGGAGTCATCTCCACCCTTGACTCCGCCCTCCAGCAAACAAACTCCCTTTGGCTTCTGGTGTCCCGCCTCAGCTGATACAACAAACATGGTAAGGAGTGATCCTCTTTAGTCCCACCAGGATTTGTGGTGCTTTGTGAACTTCTCATCCGGTGGGAATGATCTCCTTCAGTCCCACCAGGATTGACCCTCTACCCCTGGCTGGGAATCTCTAATTCCGGCTGATATAGTCTCGTTGTCTCTCAGCGTTCTACTGTAGTTCGCCGAAAGATACCACATTTTGTCCCATTGGGCTCTCCACACTATTGTCGCTTTAGACTTTATGTCTAAGTTGGCACATAAACTTTTTTCCCTTGGCCTGAGGCACTCTACCCTGGCCGAACTCTCAAAACATTAACCCCCTAAGTCCCACCGGGCCAGGCCCATTTGATGCGGGACGGACACGGGAGACGACACTATTAGGTGCCACCCTCGGACTCTAGATGAAGACGCGACCAGCAGCACACACCAGGGAGACACTAAGCCCGACACTACGAGCTCCTAGTGGCAAAACGTCGCTAACAGAAGTGAAGCTCACTCGTCGTCCCAAGCGAGGGAAAGCGCGGACCGTGCGCGGTTAAGGAACCGGCGGAGGTCAAGGGTAGTCCGACTCAACTTCCGGACTCGGATCGAGTCACGGGACGGGTCACTCTCACTCTCACAGCGGTGACATGGACACACGAGCTAGTACCTACACTCTCGACAGCGGCAAAAGGCCGTATACTAGCTAAGCAAATGAATGCCAAGAGGTTCAGACCATTACCTCCACGCACCCGGCGTGGCGAAGACAACCCCGGCCGAATTACGGATCCCCGGTTAAACAACTTTACAACAGTACAATGATTTGACCCACTCCACGCAGGGAGGTAAAAGGTCACATGTGGCGTCCGGGAATCACGCAACTCGGGTTGACGGGCAGCATCTTGATGTCGCCCGGCGGTGCCGAACTCCGCGTTTTCGTGCTTTCCGAAAGGCGGGTTCTGCGGGCCGCGGGGCCCACGGACGGCGCTGTCCTCCGGATCTGCGGGGGTGGGTCCCACTGTGATGGAGACCCCTGGTGGCGCGCCTCCACGGACGGCGGTCGGCCGGAAACACCGATCGGGGGTCGATCGGCCCCGATCCCCAATTGTTGAACTAGCTGCCCACGGATTTTGATTTCTATTTTCTGGCGCACGCTCCGGCGAAAACGGCCGCTGCGAGCAATCCCGACGTCGGATCGGGACGCATGAGCTATCGTTGGAAAGCTCTCTTGAAATGCTTCAATCTAGACCTAAAGAGATCTGCTGGATCTGGTCGGATCAGAACTTTATTGAATTTACAAGCCCCTGTTGTACAGTAACCGAAATATCAGATCAGCATATGAGTTTCCTGTAAATGGCCGTTGACCGCCTGCTTTCCGTTGGAATCAGACTTCGAGATCTTCTTCAACATTGTAGGGAATCAAACCACGAAATTAGGAAAATTTTGGGAATTGGATTTGGAGGTGGTGGCGATTTGATATGATTTGTGGAGTGACTGGTGGTCGGATCTGGGAACAGGTGGACAGAACTGTAGATGGGACTGAGAATGATTTTTAGAAAATATGAAATGGGCGAAACAGAAATTTAGAAAAATTGAGGATGAAGGGGTGGATGGAAGGAAACTTCAGTAAAATTTATGGGACTAACAAAAATCAAAAGACGGACCTAAGACATGAAACACAGGGCGGATATGAATCTGGACAGAACTCTAGTAGAACTGAAATGGAAGGGTGGACGAAAATCAAAAATTGTGAAATGGGATCTGAATGACCAACCAAAGTTTATGGGGTATCCTTGACACCTCTAGGACCTCCAGTAAAATTTCCAGATCGATCTGAGCTCGTGGCTGAGACAAAAATTTCGTGGAAGTTGCTGTGGTACTGCGCGGGCAGAACTCCGATGAAGACGATGGCGGTGCGGTGGCGGCTCGTGGCGGCGGCGGCGGCGACCGGAACTGATAGGGTGGAGTCTCACCACCAGAAGGAAGCCTTCACAGCTTCAAGGGGAGAGGGAGGGGCGCACCAAGCTGGAGCTCCAAGGAGAGAGGGTGGACTAGGTGGTGGGGGTAGGTGGCCTCCCATGTGGACTTTTCTAGTCCATTGTCTCCCATGTGTCCATTTAGCATTCAAACTTCTAGATGCCCCCATGTGACATGTTGACTGACCCCACGTGGGACCCTAGGCTGAGGTGGTCTAATGGGGTGGGGCCTGGGGGGCCCGTGGGGCCCACGGGGTCCGAATTACACATAAGCCCCTATTACAATCAAAATGGCAAACCGAATGCAACGAAATAAATATAAATTATACACACATAAAGTCTAACTAGATATAATAAATGGGAGACTCAGGGCGGTGTCTCCAGGCTGTCTCCGAGCCAGATGGACGCTGAGGTGGCTCGTGTCGTACTCCGCGTGCTATATCGGTGGCTCGGCGTATCGTGCCGATCAACTGCTCGGGTGTCCGCACCAATTCTCCCCGGGTGGGAGAAACTCGACCCTGTCGAGTAAGGGTCTACATCGCTCCTGCATCGCTCCAAAATGTCTGGATCAATCCGCTGCAACTCGCCATGTGTGATCCATGTGTCCTCAGTAGCGGGCCGTCCTCTCCATCGCACTAGGTAGCGCGGGTAAGATCCACTCCTGGTAACTGTCACTTGCTCGTCCAGTATACGATCTATATGCTCACGCTGCCGTGAAAATGGGGCTGGAGGTGGAAGTGGACACTCAGGGGTGGAATCACTCTCAAGGGGAGGAGATGGCTCAAAAGGCTCACTAGGGATCACCGCTGGGTCCCTATATGCAACAAGATCCGATACATTGAAGGTAGAGCTTATACCATATTCCTTGGGCAGGTCCACAACATACGCATTGGATCCAACGCGTTTCAACACTCTAAAGGGACCGGCTCCGCGAGCTTGCAACTTCTTAACGGTTCCAGAGAGAAACCGTTCAGGTCTTACCCTGATCATGACGTACTCGCCCTCATGGAACTCTCGGTGGTGTCGGTGGGCATCGGCTAACTCCTTGTACCGTGCATTGCTGGCCTCAATGTGAAGACGGATGTCATCATGTAAACTCCTAACATGCCTAGCAAACGACTTGGCCGACTCCGACACTCTAGCATGGATAGGCATGGGGACAAGGTCAACGGGTTTCCTAGGCCTACGACCTGTGACAATCTCAAATGGACTCATGCCGGTAGACCTATTCACCGAATCATTGTATGCAAACTCAACCATAAGTAAACTGGGATCCCAATCCCCAATGCGGTCCTTAACTAGACACCTCAAAAGATCTCCCAGACTCCTATTGACCACCTCGGTCTGACCGTCTGTCTGGGGATGATATGCAGTGGAAAACTTGAGGTGAGTACCCATCATATGCCATAGTGTCTTCCAAAAGTAGGAAGTGAATCTAACATCACGGTCAGACACTATAGTGCGAGGTAACCCGAACTTACACACCACATGAGTAAGGAATAGGCGGGCTACCCTAGAAGCATCCGAAGTCTTCGAGCAAGGGATAAAGAGGGCCATCTTCGAGAAACGGTCAACCACCACATAGACCGAATCATGCTTCCTGGAGGTACGTGGCAGTCCCAAAACAAAGTCCATACTAACATCCTACCACGGGGCATCAGGCACGGGAAGAGGCGTATAAAGGCCCGAGCTTTGCTTCTTCATCTTGGCCGTAGCACATGTACGGCACTGAGCCACGATGTTAGCAACATCGCGCTTCAAGCTCGGCCAATAAAATCGATGCTCCACTGCCTCAATAGTCTTGTTCCGACCAAAGTGGCCGGCTAGATCTCCCGCATGTAGTTCCCACACTAAGAAATCTCGAACCGAAGTTCGGGGAACACATAGCCTGCTACCTCGAAAGAGGTAACCCTCCTGAAGCATATACTCATCAAGGTCTCTCGAGGGTCCGGCCTGGAGGGTGGTAAAAATCTGACCAAAGTCAGGACAATCAACATAGGCCTCCTTCATCTTCTCTAACCCTATGACCTCGACACTCATGGTGGTAAGCAAACATGCTCGCCGACTCAAGGCATCAGCCACCTTGTTCTCCACTCCAGCCTTATGTTTCAGCACAAAGGTGAACTGTTGGAGATACTCGACCCAACGACTATGACGCGAGTTAAGCTTCTTTTGGGAATGGAGGTACCTCATTGCTTCATGATCGGAGTATAGAACAAACTCCTGATGTAAAAGATAGTGCCTCCAATGCCTAAGAGCCTGAACAACTGCGTAGAATTCTTTATCATACGTGGAATATCGCAGTTTCGCGTCATTCAGCTTCTCGCTGAAATATGCAATCGGGTGGGACTCCGGACTCAAAACTCCTCCGATCCCAACACCCGATGCATCACAAGAGACCTCAAACACCTTCGAAAAATCAGGCAGTCGAAGGATAGGTGTCTGGGTCATGCGCTCCTTGATGTCCTTGAAGGCGGCAGAAGCGGCCTTTGTCCATACAAATGTGCCCTTACGGATGCAATCCGTGATCGGGGCGGTGACGGAGCTAAATCCACGGATAAAGCGACGATAGAACGTCGCAAGACCATGAAAGCTGCGGACATCATGAACGGTACGGGGTTCCGGCCACTCAAAAATGGCCCGGACCTTCTCCGGATCGGCGGAGACCAGAGTACTAGACACAATGAAACCCAAGAAGGTAAGCTGAGGTGTCATGAAGGCACACTTCTGTGGGTTCGCAAACAACTACTCTCGCCGAAGAAGCAGATAGACCTGCCGAAGGTTGTCTAAGTGGTCCCCTGTGGTGCGGCTATAGATAAGGATATCATCAAAATACACCACTACAAAGACTCCAATGAGAGGTCGAAGGACCTGAGTCATGAGCCGCATGAAAGTGCTAGGGGCATTGGTCAACCCAAAAGGCATGACCAACCACTCATATAGACCATCCTTGGTCTTAAATGCGGTCTTCCACTCATCACATGGCCTAATCCTCACCTGATGGTAGCCACTCTTAAGATCGATCTTCGAAAAGATAGTGGCACCTGCCATCATGTCTAGCATGTCATCCAGGCGGGGAATAGGGAACCTGTACTTCACGGTGATCTTGTTGATGGCGCGACTATCAATACACATTCTCCACGTGCCATCCTTCTTCGGGGCGAGTAATGCGGGCACAGCACATGGACTCATGCTGTCCCGAACAGACCCTCTCTGCACTAACTCATCGACCTGCCGTTTAAGCTCGACATGCTCCGTGGGACTCATGCGATAATGAGGAAGGTTGGGCAAAGAAGAGCCCGGAACAAGGTCGATGGCATGCTGAATATCCCGCATAGGTGGGAGTCCCTTGGGAAGCTCATCGGGAAAGACATCAGCATACTCCTGCAGAATGGGAACAACCTTGGGTGGGAGCTCACCCTCGGAGTCCCGCTCCACCTCTCGGACCATAATGGCAAACACCGGACAGCCCTGACTAAGCTCCTGCTCCATCTCCCTGGAGCTAATCATCATCAATCTCCTCGTCGAGGGCTCTCCTGGGCCAGAGGTAACGGTCATAGCCCGAGCTGGGGATGGGGTACTAGGCCCGGGGACGGAAGGCTTCGGAGTACGAGGGCCAGTAGGACCCCTGACTGATGGGCTCCTGGGCCGAACGGGTTGGAGGGTGACCCGCTGGCCAGCGTGGTCGAAGGTACAGGTGTTCGACCGGCCATGGAGCGTGGCATCCCGGTCAAATAACCATGGCCTACCAAGAATGATACTGCCCACTTCCATGGGGAGGACATCACACCAGATCTCGTCACGGTAGGAGTGGAGCTGCAGCGGGACCAAGCACCGCAGCCTGACCGAAATGGAAGTGGTGTCCACCCATGATACCTGATAGGGGCAAGGGTGGTCTACGGGTGTAAGACCAAGACGAGCGACATCGTTCGTGGAGATTGCATTGATGCAACTGCCGCTATCGATGACCACCTTGCAAATTTGCTTTCCCAGCCTATAGAATACATGAAGGATAGTGGTCCGACGCCAGTCATCACTGACCTGTGGCTGGGTGAGGATACATCTGACGACCCCCACGTGGGTATCGTCCGACTGTTGGGCATCCTGGGCCTCACCTCCCAACTCATAGTACTCATCAGCTAGCTCTTCATCTGCCTCATAGCTGACTAACTCGAGGCCCGTAGGGGTGGTATCCTCGGCCTGTGTGTCCCCAATGTGAAGAGATGGGCGGGTGGGACACTGGTTGGCGAAATGGCCAAATCCATTACAGCGATAACACTACTGCCGTGATCCACTAGGCTCCCCAATCATAGGTCCTTTACTTTTATCCTCCCGACGGATAGGAGGCGTAGGCAACAAAGGACGTGCAGGAGGTGCGGGTGCCTGTGGACGGACTGTGGGTGGGGCCGTAAGATGCTGGGGACGAGGAAGGTCCCTCGGGGGTGGAGGATGAGGCCTAGGAGCAAAGGGCTCAGGGCGAGCGGGCTCCTGAGGTCGAGTCATGGGGGCCCTCAGATACGTGCCAGATGAGCCACGGGACTCGACACTACGAAGGGGAAAGGAGCCCAACCGATGGGGTGACTCAAACTCGGCCTCAAACTGCTCCAATTCGAGAGCAATCTGATATGCTTGCTCCAAAGTGGTGGCATTGCGGCGAAAGAGTTCATATTGATAGTTGGGCCGCAAACCTCTCCGAAAGCGGGATATCGTCATGGTGCTCTCTTCCGTGACCCCGCACCGCAAATAATACTCATCGAACTCGACGGTGTACTCGGTCACGGATCGGTTCCCTTGGGAGATGCTTTGCCACTTGTCTATGAGACGTTGGCGATATGAGGCGGGAAGGTACTTCTCCCTCAACTTGGTTTTCATATCATCCCAAGTACCGATCTGGGGTTGACGTCGCTGGTTGAGCAGGCTCTCCACATTGATCCAATAAGTTTGGGCCTGCCCTTGCAGCTTCATCTTTGCGTATCGGACTCTTCGGTGGTCCGTCATCTCAAACCACTCGAAGTACCGGTCTATGCCGGCCTCCCAATCTAAATACACCCTAGGGTCCAAGGACCCGCTAAAAGTGGGAGGGTCCGCGCCCACACCCCTAAGAATGTGGTCGTCATCCTCGTCATCACGATTCCGTCGTTGATGACGACGACCGTTACTCCCGTGATCATTGTCGGAGGCATAATCATCCACTATAGGCGCCTGTTGCCTCCCGACATCCTCCACCTGAGCCCTTGGCATAGCGGGTTGCTGCACCGGCTCTTGTTGGCCGTTCATCGACGCGGGTTGCGCCGCTACTGGGCCCCTCTCTAGGACGGCAATCCTCCCAACAAGGCCTTGAATGGACTGCTCCGAAACACCGGCCCGATCCTCGAGGACCTTCATCCGCCCTTCTAGACGCATCCCTATGCCATCCATACGCGTACTAAGACCATCCATACGCGTGTCTAAACGATCCATGATGGCCCGAAACATCTCGGCCGTGGAAGACTCATCGGAACTACGGGCTCGGGACTCCGCCATAGGTGGTGGTGGCGAGTACTGGGTACCTCGACGGGTGGGCATGCAACTAGCACACGACCTAGAAGACACCGACGAATGCAAACACACACTAAATGATGCACTTAGACCTAAACCAATATCCGGTACGGGGCGGAGTTAATCGATCCGAAGATCACTCCCGCAAGTGTGCGACATCCCGGTAGGCGTAGCCTAACGTTAGGACAACACCTTTTAAGATACCGAATTATCGGGATGAAATGCAATTTAAAACACACTTTTTTTTTGTTTTGAAAATAATGATGATCCTAGACTTGACTTAGACCACGATGCATGCAAGACTTATGCAATGACTACCCTAGACTCGACTGGCTCTGATACCAAACTGATGCGGGACGGACACGGGAGACGACACTATTAGGTGCCACCCTCGGACTCTAGATGAAGACGCGACCAGCAGCACACACCAAGGAGACACTAAGCCTGACACTACGAGCTCCTAGTGGCAAAACGTCGCTAACAGAAGTGAAGCTCACTCGTCGTCCCAAGCGAGGGAAAGCGCGGACCGTGCGCGGTTAAGGAACCGGTGGAGGTCAAGGGTAGTCCGACTCAACTTCCGGACTCGGATCGAGTCACAGGACGGGTCACTCTCACTCTCACAGCGGTGACATGGACACACGGGCTAGTACCTACACTCTCGGCAGCGGCAAAAGGCCGTATACTAGCTAAGCAAATGAATGCCAAGAGGTTCGGACCATTACCTCCACGCACCCGGCGTGGCGAAGACAACCCCGGCCGAATTACGGATCCCCGGTTAAACAACTTTACAACAGTACAATGATTTGACCCACTCCACGCAGGGAGGTAAAAGGTCACATGTGGCGCCCGGGAATTACGCAACTCGGGTTGACGGGCAGCATCTTGATGTCGCCCGGCGGTGTCGAACTCCGCGTTTTCGTGCTTTCCGAACGGCGGGTTCTGCGGGCCCACGGGGCCCACGGACGGCGCTGTCCTCGGATCTGCGGGGGTGGGTCCCACTGTGATGGAGACCCCTGGTGGCGTGCCTCCACGGACGGCGGTCGGCCGGAAACACCGATCGGGAGTCGATCGGCCCCGATCCCCAATTGTTGAACTAGCTGCCCACGGATTTTGATTTCTATTTTCCGGCGCACGCTCCGGCGAAAACGGCCGCTGCGAGCAATCCCGACGTCGGATCGGGACGCATGAGCTATCGTTGGAAAGCTCTCTTGAAATGCTTCAATCTAGACTCAAATAGATCTGCTGGATCTGGTCGGATCAGAACTTTATTGAATTTACAAGCCTCTATTGTACAGTAACCCAAATATAAGATCAGCACATGAGTTTTCTGTAAATGGCCATTGACCGCATGCTTGCCTTTGGAATCAGACTTCGAGATCTTCTTCAACGTTGTAGGGAATACAACCAAGAAACTGGGACAATTTTTAGAATTAGATTTGGAGGTGGTGGCGATTTGATATGATTTGTGGAGTGACTGGTGGTCGGATCTGGGAACAGGTGGACAGAACTGTAGATGGGACTGAGAATGATTTTTAGAAAATATGAAATGGGTGAACCAGAAATTTATAAAAATTGTGGATGAAGGGGTGGATGGAAGAAAACTCCAGTAAAATTTATGAGACTAAAAAAAATCAAAAGACGGACCTAAGACATGAAACACAGGGCGGATATGAATCTGGACAGAACTCTGGCAGAACTGAAATGGAAGGGTGGACGAAAATCAAAAATTGTGAAACGGGATCTGAATGACAAACCAAATTTTATGGGGTATCCTTGACACCTCTGGGACCTCCAGTAAAAATTTCAGATCGATCTGAGCTCGTGGCTGAGGCACAAATTTCATGGAAATTGCTGTGGTACTGCGCGGGCAGAACTCCGATGAAGACGATGGCGGTGCGGTGGCGGCTCGTGGCGGCGGCGGCGGCGACCGGAACTGATAGGGTGGAGTCTCACCACCAGAAGGAAGCCTTCACAGCTTCAAGGGGAGAGGGAGGGCGCACCAAGTTGGAGCTCCAAGGTTTTTTTCTTCCAAATGAATGCATTAATTCCTCCAAAATGGAAAATACAAGTTTAAATATGTTACATCTCACATCCATCCACAACCATTGGATCTAGGGGATAAGAATGAAGGGCTGGGATGGCATGTGACACACACACAAAAAATAATAAAAAAACTAAGGGGAGGTGGGGCGGCCCTTGGACCAAGGAGAGAGGGTGGACTAGGTGGTGGGGGTAGGTGGCCTCCCATGTGGACTGTTCTAGTCCATTGTCTCCCATGTGTCCATTTAGCATTCAAACTTCTAGATGCCCCCATGTGGCATGTTGACTGACCCCACGTGGGACCCTAGGCTGAGGTGGCCCAATGGTGTGGGGCCTGGGGGGCCCGTGGGGCCCACGGGGTCCGAATTACACATAAGCCCCTATTACAATCAAAATGGCAAACCGAATGCAACGAAATAAATACAAATTAAACACACATAAAGTCTAACTAGATATAATAAATGGGAGACTCAGGGCGGTGTCTCCAGGCTGTCTCCGAGCCAGATGGACGCCGAGGTGGCTCGTGTCGTACTCCGCGTGCGATACCGGTGGCTCGGCGTATCGTGCCGATCAACTGCTCGGGTGTCCGCACCACCATTATCACGGACACAAAAATCACTTCCCTTGTCCAAAAGCATTCTTCTTTGTTCGAGCTCTCAAATATTGCACCCTGGTCCCATTAGCCATGACCATTGTTGCAGATACATGAACTCCTCCCCTTGGCTTGAGGCGCTCTGCCCTGGCCGAGCTCTTAGATATTGATCCCTAATCCCATCGGGCCCGTCCCACCATCGCTGGTTTGGATCCTATGTCCAAATCGGCACATAAGCCTCTTTCCTCGTCCTGTGGTGCTTCGCCATGTCCGAGCTCTCAAATATCATCCTCCAGTCGAAACGGGTTCCTCCTACTATCGTCGATGTGGACCTTACTGTTGACACCAATTTTATGACCAATGAGTTGGGTCATCTCCTTGTCTATATTTTATGATGTCCCGAGTTATTATCCAATTTATTGGGTCATTGTAGGCCAATTTTTGGGCTTATTTTATGGGTTATTCTCCCTAGTTGGGCCTAGCTCCACTGATTTCTTGACATTTAAGCTTATTGGGCTTGGATAAGGGCTAATAAGGATTTTATTGAGGATTAACTTGAAGATTTATTAGTCTTTATCTCTTTTGCCACGTCTACTAGCCTAGCGGTCTATCGCATGACCGTTTGGTTGACGTTGGTGATCTTTTGCTAGACCGCTAGGAGGCAGAGAGTTCTGCTAGATTTCTTTGGTCTTATCTTTTCTGGACGACTGAGCTTAGCGGTCTATCGTTCGACCGTTTCTTCAGCCTTGCGGTTTATCGCAAAACCGTTTGGGTAGACATAGAGTCCTGCTCTGTCTGTTCTTCCTCTGCTTCACCGTGGTTGAGTTAGAGTCTTTGATCTCTCTATTTCTCTCTAGATAGAGGCTCTCAGAACCTTCTATTTGTTTCTATGGACTCTTGGCTGTATTATCTTCAAGATTTATCTAGTTTCAGGCTGATTTTCGTGTCATTATCCCTCCAATTCGAACCTAGGGTTTGGGGGTCTATAAATAGAACCCTTGACTTCATGGCTCGAATAGGAGATTTCTATAGTTTGCCACGAAGTGCTGCTGCATCTGGAGCGAGTACCAACCAGGGAGAAGTCGTTTCTACGTCCATAAGGCTTCTGGTCCAGGGAGTATTAAGTTCCATTTGTTTAGCTTGAGTCATTTCTTTCTTAGTTTGTCCTTCTCTTTGCATCATCATAGCATTTTTCCTCTTCTTCTTCCACGTTCTCTCCACTCACACCACGTTTTTAAAACATCCTCCTATCTTTTCCACGCCCCACAGAGGTTAAAAAACCACCAACCCCTAGGTATTCACCCTTCCTCTTATGCACTTTAGTTAAATTGCATTATAGATACTACACTAGTCCAAGGGCTTATTGGGTCATTTTTCTTTGTGTCTACGTTGTTTTGCAGGTTCACGGGACTCATTGCACGAGGCCTAGCTCTTCTGGCCGGCCAGGAGGGGTGGAGATTCAGAGTTCCATGTTGCTGTTCTGGGTGCCCTTGCAGTCGTGTGGAGGGCCGTTTGTAGATTCCAGGCGGTCTATCGTAGGACCGTTTGCACTCTATTAGCGGTGGTCTGGAAGACCGTTTCCTTTCGTAGCACCTGGTTTTCTCTCTCCCACGGGCGGGTGACTTCACTCAACTCTTTCCAAGGTACGTAGTGTGGTTTTACTGTGTTATTTACCTTGGTGGCGATCACATCATTCCTTATTTGGGCATTGTTCATCATCTTGCTTATTTGCTCTTTTTTTTGATTGCTCCACACCCCCGGTGTGTGCTTTCTTTCGTTCCTTTGCCCCACGCCCACGGCGTGTGTTTTTATTTCTCCTTTTTCATTTCTGCAATATTTACGATGACATGCCCACATGTTTCAATTTCATGTTGATTGCTTGAGTTAGTGCACCCCTTGCTCACACATATTTCACATCACATCATTCACCACACATTCACACCATCACACTCTCACAACAAAAGCTATCAATACCCCTAATTTTTTGGCGACCACGGTGGGACATCTAGTGCCAATCGTGCTGAGTTTCTATCTGACCTGATGTTCTTAGTTGTTCTCAGTTGCCCTTGTGTTTTCCTCGATTTTCCCATTTATTCCCTATTGTTTTCTACTCTCTGGTTTCCTGGCGATCTCCTCCCTGGCCGTTTCTGGCTTAAAAGCGGTCTAGCGATAGACCGTCTTATCTGTTTAGCGGTCTCCCATTAGATTGTTTCTCCAGTTATAGGTATGCATCCCGAGGTTGCTGTTATTTCCGTAGTTTTTGGCTGTGATTATAATTCCTAGGTGCTATATGGTCTCGTCCTCTGTTGTGGCATATATATATCATCATTTGCATATTGTTTGCAGATTGTTTCTCCAGTTACAGGTATGCATCCCAAGGTTGTTGTTATTTCCGTAGTTTTTGGCTGTGATTTTAATTCCTGGGTGCTATATGGTCTCATCCTCTGTTGTGGCATATATATATCATCGTTTGCATATTGTTTGCTAGTTCTTAGGCTAGAAATTGCATGCACTCCGGCGCACATAGGGTCATTCATCTCTCATATCATAGTTGCATTCCCACCTTAGTGTGTGATCCTCTTGCCTCCATATTCCTTGGGGTCGACTAGGTGACCACATGAGGGACCTCCGTAAGTCCCCGCGAGCCGTGGATTCCCACACGGACGCCGGGCCGGTAGTACCTTCACCACCCGTGTCTAGGTTGCATAAGTAAGGGAGAATTTATGCCTAGAGTTAACCAAGTTCTCAAATATCCTTCCTATTAGGAACATGTTGGTGGAGAGAACATCTTAATTAAAATCATTAAGGTTCTAAAGGAAGAAACAGATAAAATCTATGCATCATCATAACTTGGTTGACTTTGGTTGTCTTATCTCTCTCTTATTTGCATAAGTTTGGAGTCATCTTGTCTAGTCACTTATTTGTGGTTGTTTATGTTGTTTGCTTTGTTTCAAGGTATTACGTTGCATGTGGAGTTGCTTTCGTTCCTTAGACTCACCTCCTAGGGGCAATTCCTCTTTCACATCTTATTCCAATCCCTTGTTTGAGTACAACATGTCTTCCTACGATCTTCCCCGTTCCCATGAGGAATCTCTTCCCCATGGTCTCTTAGAGGACCCATCCAGGGTCATTCAAATTTCATCTGGAGAAGGGTCCGTCCATCCTCCATCCTCTATCTCCATAGAGGGTGCGTAACCCTCCCTCTCCTCCAATAATCCTACTAGTCACATCTTGCAGATGATGGTCCAGTTGGATCCGGCCCAACTTCAGGCCCTTTATCAGACCTTGCAGGGGTCTGGTGCCCCATCCCCCACGATTGCACAAGGTCTGTCCACTTCCTCCATCTCTCAGTCTAGAGTTGATAGGCTCGGGGTTCCACCCATTCCTATTGATCTCACCCCGATCCAGCCCAAGGTCCTTCGATTCTCCAGTCTGGAGGCGAGCCAGTCCTCTGGCTCGGCCCATCAAGTCCTTGATAAAGGAAAGACCGTTCTTCCCTCATTTACCCAAACGGAGTCTTATAGGCCTATCCCATCAATGCCACAAGCCCTTGTCGACCGGGCCAATTTCACTCATCCTCAGCAAGGGGCGGTCCATGTCCACTCCAATTTGGGTCATCCTTCGGCCCAATACCCTTTTTACGGGCCTCCACCTCCTTTTGTCTATCCTTCGGCTCCTCGCCTTGAGCTCACACCACCTACTTCATCTCGGGAGCAGGAACTCCTTGATAAATGGGCCGCCATGCAACAACAACTCAACTTTCTTCAAAAGCGGGTTGGCCCATAATCTCTAGCAGATGTCCCAGTTCCCAGCTTCCATAATATTTGATTCCCTCGCCAATCTGATCTCCCCACATACCGCAAGTATGACGGGAACAACAATCCTTTCATTCATGTGAGGGATTTTATGTATGAATCGACGCAGTTTCAGTATGTTGATCGCCTTATGGCATATTTGTTCCACCGATCATTAGATGGAGTTGCTCTGGAGTGGTTCTATGCTTTGCCACTAGAAGATGTCGAGAGTTTCAAGGTGGTAAAAGAAAAGTTTATTCAAAGGTTCCAGGATCGGGCCGCCCGGAATATTCATTCACATACGTTGTGGCCGAAAAGATGAGAGCAGATGAAGACTTTGCTACTTATGCCGACAGATGGAGGCAAATGGCCGCCCGTGTGCCGGGTCATATTCCGGAGGAGGAAAAGGTCAAGTTGCTTATCTCCAATGCTACACCCACCTTCCGCAACATATTGGCCATGAACGATATTGCTAACATGCACCAACTTTATAGTCGGATGAGATTTATTCAAACCCATTTCAAGGACTCCCTATCCATTCTCTCTTTGAGGCCCAAAAGCCCAAATACAGTAAAAAGTCTCAGGGGCCCGTTACCGAGGGAGTCCAAACCAACAAACAGGTGCAAGCCGTTGCATTCCCCTTCCCTAATAAATCCGCTCCGCTCCGCTTCCCACAAACTCCCCGTAACCCCCAATTCTCCACTCCGCAAAGTGCCCAACCTATCTTCACTCCACCAAACACCCAGCCTATCTTCTCCACTCCACAAAATGCCTTCCCCGCTCCGCAACAGACACAACAACCTCCGCAATATCACGATGTCCCTCCACCTAACGGCTACACCAATAAACACCCGACTCTGAAGAGAGTGCAATATCCTCCTTTGCTCGAGTCCCTCACGGACATCTTTTCCACTCTCATGTCAATAAGTGCAATACAACTTCCTCCGGAACGGCCCAACTGGAACCCGGTCGTTGATCTGTCCAAATACTGCATGTTCCATAGGCAGCCCGGGCACACTATTGAAGGGTGTTATCAGTTCCGAGATCTGGTGTATGATTTACATGAAGGGCAGCGCATTGATTGGGTCGAGATGCATAAGGCCATTATGGAAATAAAAGAGAAAAGAAGGCAAGTGCCGAGGCAGCAAGTGCAGCAGCAACAAGCACCGCAGCCACAGCAACAACCACAATAGCAACAACAACCCGTTCAAGACTTGGGGATCCACCAAAATCCCATGCCGAATCATCCGCCTGCTCCTCAACCACAACCACCGGCTCAGGTCAACCTTGTTCAACCCCCGGCCCCTGACGCTGGGTGGTCCTATGACGATGAAGCCTCAGTACAGCGGCTCATGGCCCTCCACCATAACTACTGTAACCCTTCTTTACCTTCTACCCATGTTATCCTCCCGTTTAACCATCAAAACCCTCCATCCCCCGCAATCGCCAAACCCCTAATCCTACCATCCGCTTCCCCCATTATCCCGCCTATCTCCACTTCACCGCAAGTACCCGTACCAATCATCACCATCCCTCCGTCAAACCCTTCACCCGTCATCCCTCCACAACCTGTCATCTCCACTACTCCCATAACACCCATCATCACCACCACTACTCCTATCACCCCCACACCCCCTACCACATCATTCATCCTCCCCGCCGGGCCCGTCAAGCCGCTTATCTTAAGCCCATCTGATGCCGTGCTAGCCCAAAACCTTGCCCTATGGAGCGGGCGTATTTTCCATAGGAATTACCCTTCCACTGGTCCACCTGCACCTAATCCTCAGTCCTCGCAACAGGCTGCTGATCAAGAGGAGGTAGATCCACTGCCAGGGAAACAATATGATTTGCTACATCATCTATACCGGGTGCCCGCTAAGATTTCGGTGCTTGAATTGATTAAAAGGTCTACACTTCACCAAGATGCACTTCGCAGTTTTCTTTAGAAGGTGATAGTAAACGAAGACATGGCAGTAGACAGCTTACCAACAGCCCTGGCTACAATCTCCAAAGGGCCAGCAATTACATTCTCTGAGACTGAACTGGCACCTCCCGAGGCACGACAGATGCCGCTATGCATTTCTATCACTCTAAACAAAGTCAGCATAGATGCAGCGTTGGTCGACACTGGGGTTTCTATTAATGTCTACCCTCTCAGCACTTTAAGGGCCTACAACCTTTCAGAAAATCTGCTAAGGCCGACTCCGACCACTATTGCAGCTTATGACAATTCCAAAAGAGCAAGTCACGGGGTAGTCACCATTCAGGCAGAACTCAGGCCTCTTATTATGCCAATTAAATTTTATGTGCTGGACATCGACCCTATGTTCAAGGCTATATTGGGTCGTCCGTAGATTGATAATCTTAATGCCGTACGATCCACTGCTCACCAATGACTTAAATTTCCTTTCCAAGGGATGGTGGTCAAGGTAAAGAGCATGTCCACGGTCCAGTCTGTCAAGGCCATCTCCGAGAAGATCTTGCCAACATTATGGCCCAACACTCGGCCTGTCATTTCAGTACTGGATCTAAACTTTCCATAGGCCTATGCGCCACGCAAGCCCACCATCACACCCGTGAACGTCAAAGTGAAGCCCCAGATACGGGATTCTAAGGGCTGGAATATGATATTAAAGCTGGGCTATCAGCCGGGGAGAGGTCTCGGTGCACAGTTATAGGGGAGGACTAAACCGGTCCCCAAGGGCAGAAAAATGAATAGGAGGGGCCTCAGTTACCGAGAATCCTCACTTTAAATTTTGGGCGACTCTGTACCATTAACATGGGACTACCGCCAGCATTTTGTCAGGGGCCCTCTCCAGCTAGGCACATTGAAAGCATCACCAAGTCCGCCCAAGGACAGAGATATAACTTACATAGTCGACAGCTCGCTAGTGCTGCCCAAGGGGCCGGTTGATGATATGCTTGATTTCAGCCAAGCATTGGAAAGACTGTTTTATGAAAAATAAAATTGCCAGAAGAATCAAGAGGTGCGGCTTGTGCTTTATGAGCTGAAGAAGCCAGCTTATCGTTCGCGGGAAAGGGAGAGCTCACCCGTCATCTTCACTTGGTCTCTTTCCCGCTTGTTTTCATTCTTTCAAAAGATGACATCTATACCTCGCTCACCTCCTATCTTAATCAGGCCATTACTGCTCGAGCTTTCTACGGATTTTCTTATCGTCAGGATTTGTGATTGCTGTCCACCTGTCGATCTGTCTACTTCTTTCTTCTCTTCTTCCGACCCCTTCCTCGATATTTTCTATCCATCCAAGTATCCCTTTAGGCTTCCTCCTCTGCCTTCTTCTCCATCTTGTTACATGATCTCCACTAATCACCAAAAGAAACATCAGATTTAAAATGAAGATTTCAGTGAAAGATTACGCTATCTTCTCTCCATCTTCCTCCCAGGGGCATAAGGCTCCTGTTGCCTCCCTTCCACTAGATTTTCTCTCTCCTAGGTGAGATGTAGGGTCCATCGAGTCTAGGGTAGTAGAGTCTATTAAGTCTGGAGAAGTAGGGTCTTGCTCTAGGTCATCCACCCATCCTTGCCTGAGGCGCACCCATCGACGCGACTTCCTAAATCCGTTCCTAATAGGTTCTTGCAGGATCTAGCTCAGCGATGTCGTGCTCTTCTTAAATGCCCGGAGTTCATAGCTACGGCGATTGTGATAGAAGAAAATGAGGAGCAAGGTGGGGTGTCAAGTGACAACGAATTGGGAGTCTATGAAGTCATGGATGAAAAGGATCTGGTAGGTCTTGAGGACAGCGACGTAGATGACACTGCCGATTTGTATGCGCGGGGCTTAGAGAGATTTGATGAGCCATCATCAGCAATGGATGAACCTACGAAGGAAATAAATATAGGAACTAACGAGGACCCCAAGCCCATTATTATTGCTGCTAATCTCCCTCCAGAAGTTGAAGAAGATTTAGTCAAACTCCTAAGGGAGTATAGTGATTCTTTCGCCTGGTCTTATGAGGACATGCCGGGTCTTGACCCCTCTTTGGTGGAACATCGATTAGTGCTTAAGCCAGGGGCAACACCCGTAAAGTAAAGATCAATGAGATTTTACCCCCACATGGCCTTAAGGATAAAAGAAGAGGTCGATAAATTGTACAAGGCCAGATTCATTAGAGTTGTCTTATATCCCCAGTGGGTGGCAAATATAGTCCCTGTCATCAAGAAGGATGGAAAAGTGTCCCAGATTCATTAGAGTTGTCTCATTCATTGATGGTTATTCAAGATATAACCAAAACCATCTTGCTCCGGAAGATCAAGAGAAAACCTCCTTCACCACATCTTGGGGCACATATTGTTGTGTGGTTATGCCATTTGGACTGAAGAATGCAGGCGCCACTTATCAAAGGGCGATGATGGCTATATTCCACGATATGATGCATGTTTACATGGAAGCTTATGTGGATGATATCTTGGTGAAGTCAAGGACTAAAGAGGAACACCCCGTCATTCTAGCTAAGGTGCTTCAGAGAGCTAGGGAATATCAGTTGAAAATGAATCCAAAGAAGTGTGTTTTTGGAGTCTCTTCAGGGAAATTGCTAGGCTTCATAGTTAGCAAAAGGGGGATTCAGATTGATCCTAACAAAGTAAAGGCTGTCATGAATATGCCTCCACCTAAGAATATCACGGAACTTCGAGGATTGATTGGACGCTTGCAATTCATCAAAAGATTCATATCCTAGCATTCTCAGAGGTGCCGCCCGTTTTACGAATTGCTTAAGGCGGGGGTCAAGTTTGAACAGAACCAAGACTATCAGAAGGCCTATGAGGATCTAAATGTATATTTGTCTAAACCTCCTGTCCCTGGGAAACCCTTAATCCTATACATTTCTGTCATTGAGGACTCCCTAGGAGCTGTCCTGGCACAAGTAAATGATGAAGGCAAAGAGCGGACATCTTATTACCTCTCCAGGTCATTTAATCCCACAGAGGCCAAGTACACTACCATAAAGAAAACTTGTGCCACCTTAGTTTGGGTACCTCAGAAGCTGAAACACTACTTTCTAGCCCACCCAGTTAAGTTAATCTCTAGAATAGACCCAATTCACCATCTCTTAGAAAAGCTATCCTTTCTAGTAGGTTAGCTCGCTGGCAGAGCTTCCTCTCTCAGTTTGACATCACATTCGTCATTCAGAAGGATATGCCATCGCTGAGCATCTCGCACATCTTCCTATCCCCTGCACTGACTCTATTCAGGATGATTTCCCTGATGAGCATCTCTATGTTCTTACTCATCATCTCTTTTGGTCTCTGGACTTCGATGGTGCCCTCAATTCCCAAGGCCGAGGGAGAGGAGCTGTTCTACTTACTCCGGAAGGAGTAACGGTTCCCTTTGCTTATCAGCTTCGTTCTCCTGCTACCAACAACATCGCCGAGTATGAAGCTCTCCTGGCTGGATTGAAGCACGCCTACCTCTTAGGAGCGTGCTATTTAAACATCATAGGAGACTCTCAGCTCGTTCTGCGGCAAGTTCTGTCCACTTATCGCACTCGTGACACAAAACTCAATCCATATCAGGATTTGGTCACTCTCTTGGCAAGGCAATTCCGCAAGCTGATCTACATCCACACTCCTCGATCTCAGAATATCCTTGCTGATGCCCTGGCATCACTCGCTTCTTCTTTATCCTTTCCTTTAGTCGAAGCATTGAGACCATCGTCGTCCAGAGATTGGATGCTCCCTCTCTTCAGGATCCTTGGTATGACAACCTTAGGAAGACTGTAGAGGCTAGGGCTAAGAAGGAAGAGTTGAAGGAAGTTTCTTTAACTGAGTTAGAAGAGATTCTGGAAGAAGAAGAGTTGCCATGGTACCATGAAATCGAGCTATATTGCAGAGATGGATCGTTCCGAGAAGGGGCAAGCACCGAGCAGCACAAGGCTATTAGAAGAGCCACCTCGAAGTTCACTATCATTACTGGGGAATTATACAGGCGTGCCCTCAATGGGATGCTCATGAGGTGTCTCGATGATGATGAGGCTTGGAAGGTGGCCAAAGCAGCCCATTCAAGTGAGTGTGGAGGTCATGTTAATGGCCAGGCTTTAGCAAAGAAAATCCTTAGGCAGGGTTACTATTGGCCCACTCTAGAGGAAGATTGCTCCCTCTATGTCCGGAGTGTCTTAAATGCCAACTCCACGCTGATAAAATCCATGCTCCTGCTTCATTGCTTCATCCTCTCTCTGCTCCTTGGCCATTTTCCATGTGGGCTTTCGACATTGCTGGCCCGCTCAGAGATCCCAACTCCCAGACCAAGCAGAAATCCTTTATCCTCACCGCCACTAAGTACTTCACCAAGTGGGCTGAAGCGGAAGCATACGCGGAAATTAAAGCTACTACGGTGTGCCGCTTCATCATGAAGAATATCATCGCGCGGTTCGGAGTGCCAAGCAGCATCGTCACCGATAATGGACCCTAGTTCATCTGTCAAGAGCTTTAGGACCTTCGTAAGAAGTTCAATATTGCATTGCATCATTAATCTCCATATTATCCTCGAGGTAATGGTCAAGCTGAAGCTACTAATAAAACTCTTCTTAAAATCATAAAGAAAACATGCGAATCTCACAAATTCTCTGATTGGCCTGAACGATTAGTGGAAGCTCTATGGGCTTATCGTACCTTCGTTCGTTCTCCTATGGGGAAAACCCCCTTATGCTCTCACTTACGGGATGGAGGTGGTGCTCCCATACGAGATCCTAATCCCTTCCCTAAGGGTACATATTGATAAGTAACTTAATCTTGATGAACGTCGGGAGACGTTGCTTGTCCAGTTGGAACTCTTGGATGAGAAGAGAATGAATGCGGCCGATCACGTGTCCGTGTATCAAAAAAGAGTTTCACGTTATTTTCAAAAGAAGGTAATTGAATGGAAATTTCAAATAGGTGATATGGTCTTGAAACGTAAATTCATTAGGTCTGGAGGTCCTAGGTCCAAATTGCAACCTAACTGGGAAGGGCCGTTCGTCGTTAGAGAGGCTTATCCAGGGAACGCGTATCGTCTAGTCAATGCAGAAGGTGAGGAGCTGTCTTACGCTTGGAATGGGTTGTATCTTAAGCGCTATTTCCCTTAGAGTCAGGC
The DNA here is from genome assembly GCA_022559845.1 of Amorphophallus konjac. Taxonomy (NCBI): domain Eukaryota; kingdom Viridiplantae; phylum Streptophyta; class Magnoliopsida; order Alismatales; family Araceae; genus Amorphophallus; species Amorphophallus konjac. The sequence goes on along the minus strand of CM040125.1, from coordinate 286,471,986 downwards.
TAATGAAGGCTCGGTAGCGAGGTGTCCTTTCCCTGACCACGAAGGAGGATTTCGAGTTCGACAGATCACACACTTCACAGCATCCCTGGTCGGATTTTCCAATTGTGTGTAAACACCGTTTCTCCCTTGGCCATGCTTGGGGAAGTGAAAGTCCTTGTCTGTTTCTCTCTTCAGCTGAATCTAGGGGCAAGAGACAAATAAGGGGGCGATAACTGATCTAGACACCCTGACGAGAGGACTCAAATAGGGGCAGCCCATTATTACCTAATTCCACAAGAAAAAAGGCAATGATGACACCAAAGTAAAAGAAAAAGCAAAATCAAAAGCTAATCTAAAAAGCTCAAAATTCAAAAGATCAAAAAGCTTAAAGTATGAAACTAGGCATGGCAAGAGTGGCAGTATAGTTTCCCCGCGGGATGTCATGAGCCCGGTTATATGTGTGCCTAGGGTGGATAAAAGTTCAATGACGGACACAAAGCCCCCGCGCAACAGACTAAATCTCTGAAGTGGTTGTCATGAAAAGAATTCAAACCCTAAAAACCTCTATACCTGGTCTAAGCTTACCCCCTAAATTCATTTTTCATTTTTAGGACTAAAACTATACCCTGGGTATGGCCTCAAAAGAAGCACCGTCACACAGGTTGGCCCTGGCGAGGGTTTGTCACCTCAGAAGCACGCTGATCTCAGAAGATTCCTAGTATGATAGGTAGGGCTCTTGTTGTCGGGACAGAATTAGCTTTCAAAATTCAAAAAATCAAATATTTTTAAATCCAAAAAATCAGATATTTTAAAAATCAAAAAATTAGATATTTTAAAAATAAAAAAATCAAATATTTCAAAAACCAAAAAGAATCAGATATCTCAAAAACATCAGAAAACAAAAAATACCATCATTCTTGCATAGCATGCATTGCATCAATACATTTTCATTCTATTTCACCTATTTAATAAGGCTCCACCCCTTGACCAAATATCAAGAATTGGTCATTCCCTAACTTACTGCAGGCAAGGGGTTGAGTCTAAGAACGGATCTAACTTGCTTTCTTGTTTTAAGTATGTGCAGACATAGGTCCCATTGCCCAAGATTTGAAGCTTGCAAGTTTCTCTATCTCCCATCCCCTTGCGATCTACTGATAGACCGTTTAATCTACCCTAGCTGTCTCTCAGGGACCGTTTTCTCCACCCGAGAATCAAAACTCAAGTTTGTCTGTCCCTTCGTCATAGCGGTCTATCTCTAGACCGTTAGCGTCATTCTGGCGGTCCAGTAGACGACCGCATGCTTCACCCGAGAACCAGAAAACCCAGAGTTTTCCTGGCTCCGTCCCCTTGCGGTCTATCGCTAGACCGTTAGGCTCGCCTAGCGGTCCTTTTTTGGACCGTTTTTAAAACAGAGAAATATGTCCTCTTTTATCCATCAAGCTATGGGTATTATTTCATTGCACATCTTTTAAACCAAACCTCTTATTTATTCATCTAGAATTCATAATACATCATTCTTTCAATGAAATTCAAAACATGATCAAGGAATCTCAAAGTACATTCAATTTCCTATCCGCATGATGCCGGATCTTGCACAATTCTTGCACATAAGCTTGGTACTCCTCTTTTTTCTTTATCACTTCCGCTGCCCAGGTACGGACTCGGCTGATCTCCTACATGGTCAGAGCGCTCCGAACTGCCCGTTCGTCCTCCTCGGTCCCGATCTTCCTAGCTTGAAGGGGAGGGTAGTGAGATAGTGCTTGAATCATAGTGTGAGGAAGTCCAACTTGTAGATAGCACCGATGTGGGTTGTAGATCACCAAGGTAGTGTTCCCCACTAGCTGCAGGTCTAGGCCTAATCACTAGGGTAATCTGAGGGTAGTGCCTTGAAGAGCCCGAGGTCGCATCACGAACTTGTCAATTGGAAAAGTGTTAAGGAAGAGGCGCTAATAATCCCTTGTCTTCTTGTCCGCAGTCCGGCATTCAACCTATGAAGAGAACCCAAATGCACCTCCTATGAAGTGGAGTGGGTGGCTCATGAATATGCGGCAAGCTGAAGGCAAGTCGTCCTCCTTGAGTAGAAATTTGAGTCTAATTCCCATCCAACACTCAAGGATGATCATTGACCCAAAGAGGGGACCTCCTAGTGAAGCTGAACTAAGGCCTTCATAAAGGTAAGAAAGGACCGCTTGGGAGATAGATAGACCCCATCACAATCCACTAATAATGCTGAGATTTTAGATATCTAAGAGGTGGTTGGTGGTAGAAAAGAGTAAAACCCTGCACAAGCAAATGAGGACGGCTTTTGCTATGGCTTCATATTTCCCATACTTATTTTTACGATGAGAAGTGATCCATTGGGTCAAGGGTATCAAATGGATATGGTGAGGGCTAATCATGGTTTTCACATCTTTTGGATTGGGTAGGAAGTCCCCCAAGATGCGTGATGGGTCTATAGGTTCAGCCATGTGACACACCAAGTCTTCATCCCCCACCTTAGTCTTAGAAAGGGCTAGGTAGGTCTCTACCTCTTCTATAAGGACAGTGGCCTCGAAGGTTGGGAATATGAAAGTGTGTGTTTGAGGGTGCCATAACTCCACTAGGGCTGAAATGCTAGGCCAATCATAAAAAAATTTCTGGAAATTCTTGGCTAGAACCAATAAAGGGTGGAGGTGCCATGCCCTTAGGATTGAGGTAACTTCTAAAGGGAGTTCTTTTATCATGGGAGCCACCCACTTCAAGCTAGAATAGCATCTTGGGCTAGAAAGGAGCTAGAAAAGGAAAGAAAAAAAAGTGAGGAAAATAAGAAGAGAGGAATGTCACGAGGAGAAACTTGAGGAAATTCATGATTATTGAAGTTGATTTGAACACACCTCTCTTGAGGAGCTTGTGCTCAGGTGCTTGGAGATTGAGGTCAGTCGCTGCAGCTCCCCATGCTCCCTTCTAGCCAACTTTGGCCCGGTATAGGCCACCTCTCCCATGGTACTAGCTTCAAAGCTCCTTTTCATGGTGTTTTTTGGATGATTTTGAGGGAGATTTCAAGGTTTAAAGCAGAGATTTCTATGAGCTACGAATTCTGGGTGTATTCCTAGTTATAGGACTTTAATTCTAGTCCTAAAACATTAGGATTGAGGCTAGATAGCTTCAGATTAAGTTAGGATAAGTTTTAACACGGATTAGGTGCTTCTAGCCCCGGGTTCGAACTATCACAGAGAGTCCCGCTCAGATTTGACTGTCTTTCTTCCCTTGCGGTCTATCGAGCGACTGATAAGCACCCTCAAACAGTCGACAGATGACTATTTCTTCCCTTCCTTCATCGCTTTCTCTCCCGCTCGCCTAACGGTCCTGCCTCGACCATTTTTTTCCTTCTAGCGGTCTTCCAGAAGACCGTTTTCCCCTGTTCTCCTCTATTTTGATCACTCTTCCTTTTTAATCCTCGGTTTCCTCTCTCTCTCTTTCCCGCTCACTCTATTGCTCTCTCTGTCAGTCCTAGAGGTCGTTGTTAGTGAGTCAGCATTTGCATTCACACATTTTTGCATTTAAAAAGACAAAAAGATCATACATAGAGTCATGTACATGTGTCCAAAAAGAATAGAAAGGTACAAGTCATGCCCCAACGGGTCCCTCTCCTGGACCCCCGTTGTCCCTGGTGCCTTCGTGCCTCTTCGCCGGCGGGGCCATGAAGGTACTCCCCTCCTCTCGATGTCATTGTCTTTTCTCTGCATCCTCATTCCTCCGAAGGACGGAGGAACCGGTAAGGAAGTCTGGGAAAGCGCTGCTCCGTGTGCCGCTCTGCGACGAACTCGCTGTAGGACCTCAACCCATCATCTGGACCGTCCGCTCCACGGCCCGTAGCTCGATCCTCAGATCGTACGCCTGGCGCCGAGCCTCCCTCGCCTCAGTCTAGTAGCGCTCCAAATCTGCCACTCCTGCGCTCAGCTGCTCCACCTCTGCCCGGAGATGGGCTACCTCAGCCACCTCGACCCGGAGACGCTCTGCCTCAGCTTGGGCGCGCTCTTCCTCACCCAGTGCTGCAGTCAGCTCCCTCATCTGCATAAGCATTCATCATATTAATCAAAGTGCATTTTCATATAGCGTCAAAGAGAAGTCGGTCAATTGCTTACCCTCTCCACGAGAGTGGCCTCGGCCTCCTCGGCCCGGGCGACTACCCGAGCGAAGTCGGCATCCCGCTGCTGAATTTAGAGGTCTCAGTTAGTCAATCATGCATAAGCATAAACATTTAAGTCTAAGGATCAAAACTTACCAGGAGGTCCAGAGAGCGCTGGAGCTCATCTCTCTGCTGAACTATGGAATGGAGGAGTCCCTGAGCTCCACTATCCAGCCCTGGGGGTCCATCTGCATATAAGAAATCAGATAGTCAGTGCATCATTATAAGCATCAATACATTTAGAATGTAATTTGGGGGTTTGAGTTTAGAATTCGTACCGGTCGTCGAGCGCCACAGAAAACCTGATCGTTGTATCTCCTGGCGTAGGCTTTCAGGTAGGCCTCATCGTTGCTAACTTGGGCTCTCACCACCCGGGCTCTCTTGGTCCAGTCTCGTACCTTGTCGATCACCCAAGTCACCCAGTCGATCTCCCCGCTCAAGCCCTTTGAAGACCGTCCAACTCGCTCGTCATCGCGCGCCGGGAACTCATTTAAATCAGCGCACCTGAAAAGGCATGCATTTAAATCAGTGTCAGCATTTATAAAAGCATTTAAGTGCATTTAGAAGTTTAGAGTCTAGAACCTTAGTGATGCATAGGGGAACGTGTCCATGTCATCCTGGATTGCCCACGCTAGACGCCGCAGTGACCCTGTGTCTCAAACTGCCATCCATTGTCTCGGGATGGGTACCCAGTCCAGCTGTACCTCTCTTCCCCGCCCTAGGCCTAGGAGGTATAGGTAGCTCCATACCTGCATTAGTCAAATGTCAACATATCATGATCATAATCATAAGCATTTAAGAGTCGAGCATTTTTACCTGAGGCAAAGGTGAGAAGCCGCCCAGCATCGTCTGTCGGTCGGTGGTGCTCAGCGAGTTGAACCGAAATGCCAGCACTATAGCGCCCCATGCATACCCTCTGACTCTGTACAAGTCCCACAGTAATGGGAGGAGTCTGACGCTCACTCCGTCCGCCCTCGTCGTGAACAGTAGCTTCCCGAACAGTAGCATCAGGAAGCGACGCAGGATGATGTCTCCCTCTGGTCCCAGTCCAGCGGCCACTCTCTCTCGGACCCTGTCTGTCAGCCTCCCGAGATGCTCCTCTGGTAGCTCTCCCATGGCTATCGCCGCTCCCCTCAGTCCTAAGCTCTCCTGCAGGGTCGCCCGTCCTAGCATCTACGAGTGGCGCCCCGGTCTCAGTAGCTCCAGTCCGAGTAGCTCCTGTGGTAGCTCTCGGTAGTCGACATAAGTCCAACCTATCACCGACGATCCGTGCACTCTCAATCCCGTGATCCTCGCCACATCATCGAGTGTCGGGATCATGTATCCCCATAGGAATAGGAATGCCCGGCTGATCAGATCCCATCTCTCGTGCAGTGCATAGAGCAGTGCGGTGTCGATCTTCATCAGCTCAATGCTGAGCAGCTCTCCAAAGCCCATTGCTGCCAATCTCTCTCTCTGATAGTTCGGCAGTGCCAAGTATACTGCTCGGACCTGCAGCCAAGAAATCTGAGTCCGCTTCTTCCCCTGCATCCATTTAAACAATCAGGGTCAGTCATTCATATAGTTTGTAAATCATACATTGCATTGCTTTTTAAACAAAAACATAAAAAATCACTCTGGTTGCCAAGCGGTCGTCCATAGACCGTTTCTTGTTCACAAGCGGTCGTGCCCTGGACCGTCTGGTTCCCTGGCGGTCGCTGGAAGGACCGCTAGGCGCCTAGCACATAGGCGTTGTTTGCCTTGTTTCCCTAGGGTTTGAAATGGCCTAAAGGCCGTTACATCGTGTTTAATGGGTCCCAAGACCCATTCCCATTCCATTCCTCACACATGCATGGTCTTGAAAAATTAAAAACAATATTTTTTTGGGGGTCTCGGCTTACCTACGACGACTGTCGCCCGGACGCTGCCGCCGGTATCTCCTCTGTCGTATGGGCCTCCTCTTCATTGCCAGTGGCCTCTCCAGGTCCTTCCTCCGCCGTAGGGACTTCGTCCATCACGGGTTGGGCGGTCGGCCGTTCTTCGCCCTCCGGAGGGTTCACCGCCACCGGAGGCTCTTCTTCCGCCTCTATCCGCTATAGAAAATGCCGGAGGGCCCTTCTCTTCACCATCCTTGAGAAGGGTGGGTGTGGTGTTAGCGGTGGTCGCTGGTGGGTCTTGTCGCCGGAATGGCCAGAGCGGGGTGGGTTGTGTGATGAATGGGTATGTGGGGAGAATGAACGCCATTTCTATTTTTTAAATTCACTCAGAGCCAAGTGGTCTATCGCCAGACCGTTTATGCCCTCGTGGCGGTATAACTATGGACCTTTTGTTATCTGAGTACCTTCATCGAGGAATATGAACCGCCCATGCCCGTGCGGTCTATCTCTAGACCGTTAGGGGTCTTCTTGCGATCTATCGTGAGACCGTTTTCTGTGTTGCATATTTGATGATTTGAAACGATGTATCTGTTTGATTCTTGGCATTATTTTGGGTATGGTTTATGTCTTATTTATGCCTCGATGATGGCTCATGATCATTATATGGATATGATTATTGATATATGGCTAACCCTGCTTATTGTTGAATCATCAACGCCATCACATGCCATCCATTTTCGCCAGGTAGGTAAGTATCTCGATCCTTGGTCACTTAATGCATTACTATATGATATCTATGATATACTATCTCGAGAATCGGCTAGTCATTCATGTGTTCTGGGATCTGATGTTTCCCTCTAACAAAAATGATGATGATCTAGGTGCACATGTTTAATCGTTGGATAGGCCGTTAGGTTGGAAGAGTTGGGGGACGATGGTTCTATCTTGCACGCCGTGGTTACATATAGTATCTTGATCCTAATATATCCGGTCTAGCAATACTATTCTCGAGTATCTTCCTATTTTATCCTTTCTTTGCATTCGTTTTGATGATTTCTTTTGTTTTAGCCCAGCATGCATCATGCATCTTTGAGCATTCATGTGCCCTCATCTGTCTAAAGTATCTCAGTAATGGTGGATAACTATCTATCCATGGTCTTGAGTAAGGATAATCATTCCACTCTGAGTTGGAAGGTTTCCTTCGGTCTATTTGCTCGGTTTGGTTAGCTGAAGATTCTTGTCTGGGGATTAGTTCTCGTCTCTTTACTTGCCCGTTTGCTCCGACCGCCTATCAGCTGTTGTGGACGCACTTTTTATTTATTAATTAAGATATATGGTTATTGGGTTTATTAAGTGCGTGGGCGTGCCAGACTTGTGGACACACTTTTTATTTATTAATTAAGATCTATGGTTATTGGGTTTATTAAGTGCGTGGGCGTGCTAATCACAGAGGTGACGATTTATTGTGCGCTCGATCTGACTAATCAGACGATTGTGTGGTTCGTGTCGGGACTGAGAACCCACCATACCCTAAAGGCTACGATGTTAATTACATCCCCTCGGAGAGGGGAAAACCCTTGATTGATTGCCAGGAAAGGGGGCTCGATGGCCTGAAAATTAATTGCATAAAAACCTATTAAGAAATGATGAAGTCCTCGTACGAGGGTGTGAAGAAAGTATTTGAGCTTATGTCGGTCATGTGTTAACCATTTAATGTTCGGACGAATGCCCAGCTTGAGAATAGCATAATCGTCGCGGGAAGATCGGAACATGTGTACGTCAGAATACGACAAATTTATTGTTCAAAGGAAGGGGAAACGGTCAGTTAAATCTTGGTTAGAGCGGTCAGAAACTGATAAGTTTGTCGGCCCGGTGCAAGATTAAGCTACGACCATACTGCGGTGGGCCCCCCGCGGTCGAAGTCAGGCTCGCGTGGGCATCGTCAATGTTTTCGGTGCCAAGGGGGCAACGGGAGGATGTCCTGGGACCAGATCTAAGAACCAATGTGCGTTCAAAGGGAGCAGGCTATAGGCCGAGGATATGGGTCAGGCAATGACCATGATTGGGGCGAACCTGAGGTCCAAACGCGACTCACGAAGGTCTTATTGATATTCACATGCAAAGGGTCCGGGAAGGACGAGAGCCACCTCGTTCCATTCAGATTTTGTCGGTCACTCATGGACCTCTTTATGTTCGGACGAAGGTCCGTGTTTGTAGCGTAAGAGACGGTGACAAATCATACAAATGTCTGCTGTGAGTACGGCAAGTTTAATGCAGGTGCAGGATTAGATCCCGGTATATATGTCGGTCACTAACAGACCATTCAGTATTTGGACGAGAGTCCATATTCGAAGCATCGAAGACAACGACAAAGACATATTGATGTCTGCCGTAGGTACGGCACGTTTCATGTGGGTGCGGGATTGGATCCCGGCACATACGTCGGTCACTAACGGACCATTCATTATTCAGACGGAAGTCCGTATTAGTAGCATCAAGGATGACGATTAAACCGTACAGATGTCTGCCGTAGGTACGGCAAGTTTAATGTAGGTGCGGGATCGGATCCCACTAAAGATGGGTCAAGCTAGCAAACTATCGGCCCAGGATAAGTTCGGATCATGGTCATGTCTGGGCGAGGGCTCCCGAGATCCAAGTCCGATCTAGTGGGGCATCATTGCTTTTCTCTTCAAACACAGTCCGGGGAAGTGGATTGTTAAGTGTGAAGCCCAAACTCGCCAACATGCGCCCTCGCACGCGGATCGACCTGCCAAAGCAGAAGAGGGGCGCGCCGGAATAGGGATCATAGAGGGGCGCGCCGATTAGTGGGAGCCCAATAGGGCGCGCCAGAATAAGGAGTGCAAGGGGGCGCGCCGGTTAAGAGTGTTGAAGGGGGGCGCGCCGGTTTAAGAAGGATGCCATGGGGAGAGTGGGGCGTGCCGGTTTAAGGCCCAAGCAAGGGGGGGGCGTGCCGGATAGGTACCGGATGTTTTAAGAGAGTTTTGAGTGTGAAGCTAAACCGACGCGGGGGGGTACCGCGCCAGATTAGCCCGCGCCAGATAGGTGCGCTCCGGCATAGCTATTAGAAGGTTCGCTTCGTTCTTTTTGACTATGTTTCTTCTCTCCTTCCACCTGCAAGTTAATCTGATGGTTAAGTTGCTCATTCAGCTGGTGAATTAGATTGGTAAAGAGGAGGTTTAAGTGTTTAACTGCTCATTAGGGTGACTTAGCGTTGATTTTAAGTGTTTCGTTTGAGGGGTTTGGTTCACAGATTTTACTATGTGTTGTTCTTATCCTCGGAGGTTGCATTGTTCATTATTCTTGAGTGTTCTTAATCCCCTGGCGAAAATTGGGCAGCATCTCCCCCGGACTGAGGCTTGCCAAATAAAAAATAGAGGAACACCAAACGGATTGCTCCGGGGTGAACCTCAAAATACAGACCTCACGGCGGTCCGATAACCAACATGTGAGCGTGGAGGCTCGAGGACTAGCCTTCAAGAGTTCCAACGGCTCACGGGTGATGGTTTTATGAACGGGACGAATGTATGCCACGAGAGGCGGCCATGAATGTTCACCCTTCTGACGGGTTCCTCCGAAGGCTATGCTACATAGGAGCAAGCTCCGAAGGGCCCTGGGTGAGTAGAAGATAAGGAGAAAGGGGAGGGAACAAAAGAAATGGAACACCATATACTGCAAGGGCTTTTCTTTTATTCACCCGCCAGAGGAAGAGGAACGAAATACAGAAGGGGATCTATCCCAGAGCAAAGGAGAATACATCTTGAGGAAAGAAAAAAAAGCAGGGGGAGGAAGTGAATACATCGGTGCCGGAGGGGGGAACGGAGCACAAGCCCCTCCCCCCGGGCTCACCTCTCACTCTCACGCTTAATCTCTCTTCTTCTTCACCTATCAGGCGCAGGAACGGGGCTTCTTCTTTTTCTTCTGAGGGAACTCCCAGCTGAACTGGACTCTCTCTCTCCCACTCTTGCCGACTCTCCCAATCTCTCTTCTTCCACCCACCTATATATAGGACGGGTTGCGTTTCTTGTAGAAATGGCCAGTGGGGGCGAATTCCCGCCACCTCTGCCTTGTTCGCAGCAACGCTGGGAGTTGACTCGTTGCACTGGATGCTGCTGGTTAGTGCCGTACGCTGCTGCTCGTCCGAGGATGGGATGTTCACGGATTTGCCGGGAGGATCTGCTGCTGCTGCCATCACTGCCGCTTTGCTGTTGAACGGGGGTGAAGGCACGGCTTAAAAACATTGAATGCTCTCTGCGCACCGCATTTAAACAAAACAGAGCATCAGAGTTTTGATGGGATGGCATGAGGTTAAAACGGCACGGTGGAACAGTGACCGCGTCGGTTTAAACCCAAGCGCAATTGGCGCGCCGTTTTAGCATTTGAAGGCAAAGCTTTTGAAAATGGGGGCACGATGGGTCCTGTAGCGTGTCAGATTAAGTTGCCAAAATGGGGGTTCTCTGAGCACGCCAGAATAGCCTTACAAATGGAGCGCGCCGGTTTGGCCAAGCAATTGGGCATGAAGGGTTCTTCAAAAGTGGCGCACCGGATTAAGACATCAACATGGGCGCGCCGTATTAGAGCATCAAGGGGCCGTGCCATTTTAAGGCAACGCAAGGGGCCACGCCGTTTTAAGGCGAATGTCACATCGATTTGGGTTTCTTCTCGGAGTCGCAGCCATTCACACGAATGTTGGCATTCTCGGAATGTTGTAATTGTAATGCTTTACCTTCGCAACGTTCCATTCACAGCCTCTGGGGCTCGGTCCCAGACTTTGCTCGACTTTCGGAGCATACCGAGGATGTGCCGGAGTTCCTGACTCTTCTTTGATTCAGCTCTCGGCATGGCTGGCTGTAGAGTTGTGGCTGTATCTTCCGCCTGGGGGGCTTCCTTAATGGGTAGCGGACCACCAAGCGAGTTCTCGTCCTGATCGGGCGAGGCACGAGGTTTATTCGACGTTTCCGTCTTCGACTCGAACTCGAACGCGTAGACGCGAATGTCGCAATGATCATCATCATCATTTTTTTGGCGTCCACAGCTGTGCGTTCTAGTGAGGAGGTTGGTCGTGACTTTAGTTCTCTTAGTTGTTAGTTCCTCCAGGCATGCGTTGTAGCAACCCTGGTAAATTAAAGGGATAAAAATCATAAATAGATTAAAAGATTTAAACCAATGATAAAGGCCCAACTCATATATATACTTAAAACATGTAACAAATAGGTCATAAGAGAATAACGCCTCCTGTCAGGTCGTTATTTAAATGAAGACCGCTCAAATAGCACTAATTTAATAATTGACGCCCCTTTGACAGGCGTCATATAAGGAATTGAAGACTGAGTGTACATGCGTCATTTATTGAAATAACGCCCCAACCTTAAGCATCATTTACAAACAGGACCCGTTGGTGTTTGGTTCGAATAGGGATGTTAACTGGGTAAGTTCTGATTAGGGAAAGGATCAATACGTGGATATCTCAGTTTAAACGGAATTCTACATAGGAAGTTTTAGTTCTAATCAAACTCCTAGAACCCAGTAGGATTCCTTCTCCTATAAATACCAACCCCTTCCATCGAACCCCCTGTTGACACTATTATTCAAAGACTTCCTGCTGCTACTCAAGGTCTTCATCGACTTCTTCCTCTTCTTCCTGTGGATTGCCTGCACCAAGAAGGGGCTGCGGCTGCTGCGTTGTTGCTCTTCACCCTTCTTCAACTTCATACAAGGGTTGCTGCTGTTGCGTTTAATAAGAGTTATTACTCTTGGTATATTCCCGTAACCCTGTTTGAAACAGAGTGTCGTTCAGAGGCGGTTCTTGATTCTTCATCCTCTTCACGTTTCTATCATCTACAACTCCAGAAAGGTAGGTTTTCTCAAGTTCTATGCAAAACCAAGTTAATAAAAAGTCTTTGCATGCATATAGGTTGATAATGATCAGTAGAAAGATTTACTGGTATCAGCTTTTATGATTTCTGCATTTACAATAAATAGCGACCCAAGCTAGGGCGCTATTTGATTTAACGACCGTATAAACGGGCGTTAATTGTCTAGTTAATTAATAAATTCACAATGTTCAAAATTTAATAACTGAGAACTTTCACATGTAAACTAATGCATGATCATATCAGAAAATTCATGTTATTTTTCTCTATCTGTCCATGTCTCTAGTTTCTTGATTTGAAATATCCCAAAATCATGTGCCTGTGATTGTACCTACCCGATGCAAATCGGATGACAAATAAATAACGACCCTATCTAGGTCGACAATTGAATGAACACCCCTACACATGGGCGCCAATTAGTAATAAATTGGGAAATTCTGAAATGTTTATAATTTCTTGGATATTAGAATTAACTACATGCACCCTACCCTTTAATTTGATATATGACGCCCCTGACTAGGGCATTGTTTAATAAATTGAAGCCTTAATGAAAGTCACCATTTACATAATAACTAAAAATTTAGAATATTTATAGATTTTATTAGTAACAGAAATCTGGGTGTAACGACTGAATGAATAGTCGTCATTTACTGAACTAACGACCCTGACAAGGGTGCCAATTCAAAAAATGAAGACTTAAGCTCAGGCGCCAATTGACTGATTCCTGATTTTGTGGTTTTTCTATAACCCTTGACAATGGGTTATGTGTATTGGCACTATATTCCATTCCGTGAATATAGTCCCATGTTTCACGTTGTTTTATCGATTATCCACTATTTCTCGGTGATAGATGAACCCTCCGCGGGACACTCCGTTCCTTCGGACTGGTGACGTTATCATAGAGACCTCCGTAAGACTCCGCTAGCCTTGGATTCCCTCAAGGCAGCCAAGCAGGTCGTACCATTAAAACCTATGACATTACTTGATTACCATGTCACTCTAAAGAAACATGGTATACCGGCCCTCATGACATACTATGTGGATGTCATGACAGTACCCGTAAGACTTAATGGAATGGGGAAACCATGCCATTAGTGTTCTTATGAATTATGTGCCATACTTGTGGACCTCAATTCTATCTAGCTTATCATGTCCAAGAACGAGCGACCATCTCTATATGAGCGCTTATTCTTAATATCATGGCACCCAGTTAGAGAACCTATTCCACCTAGTTTTAATGCGAATCGTGGTTATACCATTACTATAGTAGTACGTCTTTACACATCATGATTCAATCCTTGTGATTCCATTCTACAAGATCTACCTTAAAGTTCCTACAAAGTTTAATCCTTTGAAATTCCATATTGGCTATAACTATAGTGGATGTCGAAAGTACATGATCAATGCCTGCGCATATAGGGCCCGATCTGGTCTTGGGAGGAGCACCCTAAAGTACTAGTGCCCATGGGAGTTGTAATGATCACGGTGTGACATTGCACCGAAGTGCATGACTAGCTTGATAGACGTTCCACAATCTTGTACTTGACCTGACTCGACTTGATATGAGTTACGTGACCCGGAAAGGGTATTTATTTATTTAGTTGCTTGAAACATGATAGCCAATTCTTGACATGACTTGATCACTTGACATGATAAATACACGTGCTTGATTATCTTGCTATATTGACATGAGTTCTTGAAAAGACTTGCTAGTTCGCTCATTCTCTATTGTTATACATTCTCTGTTGTCTTTTTATGCGAGCATGCATAGCTTATTACATCTCATATAACATGTAATTTACTTAAAGTAAGCTAGCTCTTGAGATATAATCCCTACTGAGCGTTCGCTCACATAGTATTTTCCCTTATTTTTTAGGTAAGTCTGAGGACGAAACTCAATCGGATAGGGAAAGTCAAGAGTGATGAGATTAGAGCTGCTCCAACTATCCAAGCGTTATCTAGTCTTGTCTTTTCTACAGTCTTGAGTCAATCATTGTACTTTTTCATTTTATTAAGTCTTAGCACTTTCATTAAGTGGATGTAATAGGAGTACTTTGGAATTTATGATGAAATAAAGGATTGGGTTATCTTTACTGGTGCGCACTCTGTCTTTGTGTCGAACACACTAATTCTTTGATTGACATGATTGATATAAACTCGTCACGCATCTCCGGGTTCCTTCTACGCTTGGGTCGTGACATGCGTCGTTCGGTGTGGCCGTACCTTGTGATTGGTTCAAAGTTTTTCGGAAGATTCCTATCGCTCGTTGGTTGAGAACGGGTGTCGGTTTACCTTAACGCCCACTTTTCAGTCCACTCCGCTTTGTTTTCATTTCACCTCCATGTTCCATGTTGCTCTCACTTCACCTCCGCTCGCTCCCTTGCAAAGAGGACGTTAAGGAGGGGCATCTGTTGACACCTGTTTTATGACCAGTGAGTTGGGTCATCTCCTTGTCTATATTTTATGATGTCCCGAGTTATTTGCCGATTTATTGGGTCATGATTGGCCACTTTTTGGGCTTATTTTATGGGTTATTCTCCCTAGTTGGGCCTAGCTCCACTGATTTCCCGACATTTAAGTTTATTGGGCCTGTATAAGGGCTAATAAGGATTTTATTATGTATTAACTTGGAGATTTATTAGTCTTTATCTCTTTTTCCACGTCTACTAGCCTAGCGGTCTATCGCATGACCGTTTGGTTGATGTTGGTGATCTTTTGCTAGACCGCTAGGAGGCAGAGAGTCCTGCTGGGTTTCTTTGGTCTTATCTTTTCTGGATGACTGAGCTTAACGGTCTATCGTTCGACCATTTCTTTAGCCTTGTGGTCTATCGCAAGACCGTTTGGGTAGACAGAGAGACCTGCTCTGTCTGTTCTTCCTCTGGTTCACCGTGGTCGAGTTAGAGTCCTTGATCTCTCGATTTCTCTCTAGATAGAGGCTCTCAGAACCTTCTGTTTATTTCTATGGACTCTTGACAGTATTATCTTTGAGATTTATCTAGTTTCAGGCAGATTTTCGTGTCATTATCCCTCCAATTCGAACCTAGGGTTTGAGGGTCTATAAAGAGAACCCTTGACTTCATGGCTTGAAGAGGAGATTTCTGGAGTTTGCCATGAAGTGCTGCTGTATCCTGGAGCGAGTACCAACTAGGGAGAAGTCGTTTCTACGTCCATAAGGCTTCTGGTCTACGGAGTATTAAGTTCAATGGTTTAGCTTGAGTCTTTTCTTTCTTAGTTTGTCCTTCTCTTTGCATCATCATAGCATTTTTCCTCTTCTTCTTCCACGTTCTCTGCACTCACACCACGTTTTCAAAACATCCTCCTATCTTTTCCATACCCCACAGGGGTTAAAAAACCACCAACCCCCAGGTATTCACCCTTCCTCTTATGCACTCTAGTTTAATTGCGTTATAGATACTACACTAGTCCAAGGGCTTATTGGGTCATTTTTCTTTGTGTCTATGTTGTTTTGCAGGTTCACAGGACTCATTGCATGAAGACCAGCTCTTCTGGCTGGCCAGGAGGGGTGGAGATTCAGAGTTCCACGTTGCTGTTCTGGGTGCCCTTGCGGTCGTGTGGAGGGCCGTTTGTAGATTCCAGGCGGTGTATCGTAGGACTGTTTGCACTCTATTAGTAGTCATCTGGAAGACCATTTCCTTCCGCACCACCTGGGTTTTCTCTCTCCCACGGGCGGGTGACTTCACTCGGCTCTTTCCAAGGTACGTAGTGTGATTTTACGGTGTTATTTACCTTGGTGGCGATCACATCATTCCCTATTTGGGCATTGTTCATCATCTTGCTTATTTGCTCTTTTATTTTGATTGCTCCGCACCCCTGGTGTGTGCTTTCTTTCGTTCCTTTGACCCATGCCCACGGCGTGTGTTTTTATTTCTCTTTTTTCATTTATGCAATATTTGAGATGACATGCCCACATGTTTCAATTTCATGTTGATTGCTTGAGTTAGTGCACCACTTGCTCACACATATTTCACATCACATCATTCACCACACATTCACACCATCACACTCTCACAACAAAAGCTATCAACACTTACGTCTAGATCAACGTATACCTTTTTCTTCCTTTGTGTTGGTATCGACCCAATGTCAACGATAAAATCTATGGTGACAATTGGCTTCGTGCCGTAGTCGATATGAATATCACCTTTGGTTTGGACCCTACGTTGAGATCAACATTTAAATCCTTTCTTCCTTTGTGTTGGCATCGACCCAATCTCAATGATAAAGTCTTTGACGGCAAACGACTTTGTGCCCAAGCTGATACGTATATCACCGTTGGTTTGCACCTTATGTCCAGATCAACATTTAAATCCTTTCTTCCTTTGTGTTGGCATCGACCCAATGTCAACGATAAAGTCTTTGGCGGTAAATGGCATAGTGCCTTAGCCGATATGGATATCACATTTGGTTTGGACTTTACGTCCAGATCAACATTTAAATCCTTTCTTCCTTTGCGTTGGCATCGACCCAATGTCAACGATAAAGCCTTTGGCGGCAAACGGCTTCGTGCCCGAGCCGATGCATATATAACCGTTGGTTTGGACCATACGTCTAGATCAACATTTAAATCCTTTCTTCCTTTGCGTTGGCATCGACCCAATGTCAACGATAATGTCTTTGGCAGTAAACGGCATCGTGCCTTAGCGGATATGGATATCACCATTGGTTTGGACCTTAAATCCAGATCAACATTTAAATTTTTTCTTCCTTTGCGTTGGCATCGACCCAATGTCAACGATAAGGCCTTTGGCGTCAAACGGCTTTGTGCCCGAGCCGATACGTATACCACCGTTGGTTTGGACCTTACGTCTAGATCAACATTGAATCCTTTCTTCCTTTGCATGGGCATTGACCCGATGCCAACAAAGAGATTCCCTCGACAAATGGCTTCCTGCCAGAGCCAATGTATGCATCAAACACTAGTTCAGACCTTTTATCTGAATTGATAAAAAAACCCTCTCCTTTGCATTGGCGTTTAACCCCTGCCAATGAACAACTAACTTTAACGAAACAGTTACCCACTCAAATGGGATGGTGCTGATCGATGAAGAAGATATTTTGTCAATATATCCACCCGTTTGTTAAAAAAAATGGGGCTTAAAAATGAGGTGCCCCACCAGACTTGATTAGATATCCTACTGAATAAGAATAAAAAATGGCTATAACCCGGCCGTGGCGAAAACCCGAAAGGGCGCTGCGGGTAAATTTGGGTATCCTACCACGTGAAAACCCGAAAGGGTGTGTAGGCAAAAGCAAGAAGGGGTTGGCTCTGGCGAAAACCCAAAAGGGCGCTTGGGTCAGTAATGTGCTGAAAAAAATGTATATTGTTCATCGGGAGCTCCTCTCTCGTATCGCAAGTCTCTCCTGGTTCTAGGCACCCAGCCTGAGCCAACCAAAGAGTCCACTTAGGTGTTGGACCTTCCGTCCGCACTGATAAAGCTTCCCTTTGCTAAGCACTCACCCCTAGTCCCATCTATGAATATCATTGTGATATTGTCGACTTTTGTCATCATCGGCAAAATCAACTATATTCATGTCGGCATAGATCTTCCATCTATCCCGATGATACTCATTCTTTGCGTCGGCACCCGACCAGTGTTGAGGATACTATTAGTTTTTGTCATCATCGGCAAAGCCAATGATATTCATGTCGGCATAGACCTTCTGTCTATCCCGACGATACTCACTCCTTGTGTCGGCACTTCACTAGTGTCGATGATACTGTTGGTTTTTGTCATCATCGGTAAAGCCAATGCTATTCATATCGGTATGGATCTTTCATCTATTCCGATGATACTATACCTTGCGTCAGCACCTCACTAGTGCCGATGTTACTGTTGGTTTTTTTTATCATCGGCAAAGCCAATGATATTCATGTCGGCGTAGATCTTCCATCTATCCTGATGATACTCATTCCTTGCATCGGCACCTGGTCAGTGTCGATGATACTTACTATTGGCTTTCATCATCATCGGCAAAGTCAATTCCTTGCGTTGGCACTTAGTCAGTGTCGATGATACTTACCATTGGCTTTCGTCATCATCAACAAAGTCAATTCCTTGCATCGGCACTTGGTCAGTGATGATGATACTTACCGTTGGCTTTCGTCATCATCGGCAAAGTCAATTGCTTGCGTCAGCACTTGGTCAGTGATGATGATAGTTACTATTGGCTGTTGTCATCATCGGCGAAGTCAATTCCTTGCGTCGGCACTTGGTTAGTGTCGGTGATACTATTTGCTTTTGTCATCATCGGCAAAACCAATGATATACACGTTGGTCTAGACCTTCCGTCTATCTCAATGATATTCACTACTTGCGTTGGCACCTCACCAATGTTGATGATACTGTTGTTTCTTTGTCAGCACCGGCAAGGCCAATGATATTCATGACGGCACGTACCTCTCGTCTATTCCAATGACACCTATACCTTGCATCGACACCTCACTAGTGTCGATGATACTGTTGGTTTTCGTCATCATCGGCAAAACCAATGATGTTCATGTGGGTATAGATCTTCCATCTATCCTGATGATACCTATACTTTGCAATGGCACCCGACCAGTGTCGATGATATTGTTAGTTTTGATGATCATTGGCAAAGCCAATGCCATTCATGTCGGCATAGACCTTCCGTCTATCTCGATGATACTCACTCCTTGCGTTGGCACTCGACCAGTGTCGATGATATTGTCAGCTTTTGTCATCATCGGCAGAGTCAACGATATTCATGTCGGCATAGATCTTCCATCTATCCCGATGATACTCATTTCTTGCATCAATACTCAGCCGGTGTCGATGATATTATCAGATTTCACCACCATCTGCAAAGTCAATATACAAACCCCATCAGCCTTCGTCGTCATCGGCGTAGTGAAGAGATAAACCTATGCGGCTTGGACCTTACATCCCTACCTATTGATCAACCCTTGAATACACCGATAGTGGCTCTCGACGGCATTGAAGTCGATGAGCGAACCCTGCCGGCTTAGACCTTATGCCTCTGCTGATAAATAAACCCTTCTTATCAAACAAACACTGGTGGCACAGACCTTACGTCTCTGCCGATAAACAATCTCTTTGCTTCGGCATTTATCCAATGCCGACGAATGAAGTACTCTAGTTCTTGGCTCACAATCAGAGCTGACAACTTAAACCCATTGGCCTAAACCTATCGTTTGAGACAATAAACAAAACCTTACCCTTGCTTCGGCATAAACCCCATGCCGATGAATATATCACTCGACTACTGTGGAGAGCATGGTGGAGCGACTTACTCATTCCTTCTCCGAAGGGGTGAGCGTTCTCCCACACTCTTTCTCATGATTGTCTAGAGAAGATATGTAGGGAAAAGAAGGAACATTGGGGCACCAAGAACCTACACATGCAGGCCCCGCTCTCTCGTCCCTCATTCGCGACACCCGCGGGTGGGGGACATTTGTTGGCACCTGAAATATTGATCAAATGTGTTACGGAGCGCTCTGAAGACACAACGAAGTCCAAGTCGAGTGTCGAAGAAGCTACCTGAGTTGATGTACAGTCCCCAAAGCAATTGTCAAACAGGGTCCACCATTGTCAATCAGCAAAAGGGTCCACTACATCATTAAGAACTTATCCAGTCGAGCCTTTTCGGCAAGGCCGATACCTATTGTGTGATCTGTATCACGGATAGTGTATGGAAGGCTGATCTAGAGGGAGAGTGAATAGATCTGCCCCCTCTTTTCAATGAACACAGTAGAATAAAATAATTCTTCACACAATAGAGAAACTCACACACTAGATGCTATAGCAGATATGGAGAACATTCCTAAGCAAACATCTAGCGAGAAAGCACTCACACAGGCATGCCACACTAGATAGTAGACTTTTTAGGTGCTTCGGTCTACTACCCATAGACCTACGTCCACCCCTCACTTAACCTGAGTGAGGCTTCCCTTGCACAAAGCAAGAACGCAGACTCAGTCTGCAACAAACGCTGATGCACAGCTTAACCCGGAGGAACACACTCCTCCCTTCTTCTAAAAGACCCAGAAGGAAAACGTGAACAACTTCCAGCTGCTCACAACCCAGAGGAATGAATCCTCTCTTCTTCTACTACACAGAAGGAACCCGGAGAAACACTTCTCCCTTCCTCTGAAACCATAGAGGGAACCCGGAGAAACACTTCTCCCTTCTTCTGAAACCATAGAGGGAACCCGACCCCTGAACAGGATGTCGGAAGTACAATGAAGAAAATGAAAAAAAAACAATAAACACTGAACTGAAATTGCACAAAGAAAGCTCTCAATGTGAAACCAGGAATATAGCTTCCTATGGAAGCACTTTGACTGTAATGCGGGACTTGGCTTGACTTCTCTTCCTCTTCCTCTCAACACTCTTTCTCTTTCTCTCTGAACTGCAGCAGCTCTCTCTCCCTCAGATTCTTCTCTCCTTTCTCTTCCTCTCTTCCTCTCTTCTCTTCTCTTTTCTTCTAGACGTGGCTCAACTCCTCAATCCTTGGAGGTTGCTGCTCTACTGATCGAATGTTCTCTCTTATATCACCTTTTTCTTCTCCTTCTACAAACTGGGCTTCATCTCTACCTATCTGTTCTCCGCACCTTTTTTCTTGCTATCTTCTTCGAACCTCTTATCTCATATGCTTGTCTGTCATCCGTTAGAGCATGTCCCCCAAGCGCTGCTTTTGGTTCAAGCATCTTTTTCTTTTTACATGCATGGTACGAGCTTTGTAGACTCTGATTTGGTAGGAAGAAATCTGGGCCGTCCAGATCCGCAGAATGCTTCCAGATCCTGGGAAGAGTGGCCACTGATTAGACCAGAAGAGATATGGTACGCTGGCTTCCCATTGGCTTGCCAATCCCCTTCATGCAGTACACAGTAGATTGAGCTTCTTCTTCCTCAAGGCAAAACCCATTTCCGGATGAAACCCTCTCCAGGAGTTCTGCAATTGGTCCAGATGTAAAGATGGGAATATTTTCTGCCAGAAGGTCTTCTAGAACCTTGAACCAATGAAGCACATCCCTTTCAATCACTTAGACTTGGACTATTGTACCCAGATCCTTCTCACATGCAAGTTCGCAAAGGACGCTTCCGGAGTTCACAATGTGTGCATCGACGCACTTGCTCCACTGCGTCGACTCCTCCTTCTTCGAACTGGCCACTTGTTATCATTGAGTAAAAGAGCCGTCACCTTTAATCTATTTGTCACCCTTAGGTGTACATTTTTCACCCTTAGGTATACATTTTTCACCCTTAGGTATACATTTTTCACCTTTAGGTGTTGGTCAGCCGTCGCCCTTGCTCTGCTTTGCAGTTCATCTTTTCTGTGAACTTCATATAACTGGAGTCGACTTGAGTAGGTCCCGAAGTCGACTTCCCTCCTTGTAACTTCATGCGATAGGGCCTATTGCCCATTTTGCACCCTTAGATACCTATTTGTCACCCTTAGGTATCTATTTGTCACCCTTAGGCTTCTTCAGTTCACCCTTGTTCATGTGAGCGTTTTGAACTGTCTGGAGTTGAGTTGACCGAGGTCAACATAACTGGATCACTATAGCTGATAAGGTTTGACTAAAGCATGGACTGGACCAAGCTTGACATGTGTTGACTTTGATTGATGTTGACTTTGACTTGGGTCAACTTTGACTTGGTTAGCTTGAAGTATAAACTTGCTGGGTCACTATGACTGTTGTTGATTTTGACAAAAGTCCACTTTGACTGAGGTGGCTTGACTGTAATCATCGCCCTTTGCAAACATAGTCAACTTTCTTCTTTAGCCTTTGCTTTCATACCAATCTATTTGTTACCACTATTGATCTATTAGTCACCACTATCAGCCTATTTGTCACCGTTAACTATCTATTTGTCACCCTTAAATGGCACAAGCCGTCGCCTATGGCTTTGGCTAGCGGGTAATGCTGGTGATGAGCTTGAGCTTCTGAACAGAGCTGGAGAGATCTGCTAGAGATATTGTTGAACTGCTGATGAATGATCACTGCTGGATAGCCTTGACTTCAAGGTGGCCTTGGCTCATGCTTCTGCTGCGATAGTTCATATCTGTTGACACTTGCCATGACTGCTTATGGCGTACCACCATTGCATAGATTGTGCTGCTGTCTTGTTCATGCTGGCAGATGAGATTTGATTCTACTTGATAACCAACCTCAGACTCAATTTGGATTAAGCTGAGTCTTGAAGAAATTCTACTGCCATGGGAGAAGGCACTATGCCGCTGACTAGCACGAGCTTGACTTCATAGAAGAGATACTGCCAGTTCTGCTTAAACCATCTATATGAAGACCATTAGAACATAAGAATGATTTCATCCTTTGATCTTAAAAGAGGTTAATCAGTGTCATCCAATGCTTAGGGAAGCTCCAGAATCAAGATAATAGGGTTAGGAAACCCATACAAGGTTGAATCCTTCGAACAGCTTGATCGTTCTTCATATTTCATTGCTAAGAGCCATTTGTCACCGTTAGGAAGCTATTTGTCACCCTTATCGGCTATTTGTCAGCTCTAACGAGCTATTTGTCACCCTTATCGCTTGTTAGCTGTCGCCTTTGAAAGCTTCTCCAACTTAACGTGATGAGTCGACTTCATATGCAGCTCATGTCAACTTCGCTTCATGCAGATTTCATGCAATGGGCTCTTTTCACTCTCATGAGCTATTTGTCACCGGTAGGGACCTATTTGTTACCACTAACTAGTATTTTTCACCTTTATCTGGCCATTTGTCAGCGATAACATGCAGTGCAGTCTGGTCTTGATTTTCAAACTTCTGGCCATTGCTTTGTTCAAATTCGAACATGTCTTCACATAGCTCATGGATATTCATGTATTAACATAATCAAACAACCATTGACATCATCAAGTGCATATGAGGCATGACACTATTAAAATCATGAAGAGTTCTTATCATAATGACTCATTGTGTGTGACATCATCAAAACCATAGTTTAATGAGTCATAGTGTATGACATCATCAAAATCATAGGGACATAACATTCTCCCCATTTTTGATGATGGCAACACTATGAGTCATTATGGTCATTTAACCACAAATGTCAATGAGTATACAATGAGACCCAAAGTGCACAAGACTCATCATGACTCTTTCCTCCTCAAAACTCACTCCCCCTTTGTACTGATACCAACAGATAATGCATTCAATTACCCAAATGCAAATGACTCATCAAATTCTTCTCCCCCTTTGACATCAGCAAAAAGGATGGAGTTTGGTATGCAGGCTGAATAAGGAGAGGAGTCTGATACCAATTGAGGAAAGGTAAGAGTTGAAAAGTAGCTCATCAAAAGCAATGACAGGTTTCAACAGATGTGAAAGATCCATTGTAGTAAGCCAGACATTAAGAATAGCAACAAAAGTTTGCAATGACAAATTTATCAGTCGTGATAATCCAAAGTAGCACAAGTAGAGTGTTGTCAAAAATAATTGGAAGAATTATTTCATGGAGTTTAAGAGGTCATTGTATCAGAAGAATTACAATCTGAAACACTATTCATTAGTCAAGCTTGCAATTATCTGATTCTTCTAGTATAAGATTTTTATGACACAACCCTTATTTCCTGCTTGGTTTAAGTGTAATAAATTTAGAGTTTATTGATTAAACTCATTGAATCATTTTGCACTCAGACTTAATAGAAATAAACCAAGGCTACATGTTTAAATCTAGTTTAACCTCCCTTAACCCTACTCATTCAAAATTAAGGACTCCCTTGGGAGTAACAAAAAACAAGTATTGAAATTAAACAACATGGACATTTCTGATTTTATCCTTAGGGTTACAACACCTTTTGGTCATAGTTTTAGATTTTTCTTTTTGGCTCATAATTTTAGAGTAGTCAAGTATAGCCCACACCTTTTCACACAAGAGTGCACGTTGATTAGACGCCAGCACCCCTAGTTACTCAGTGAGACTTACTATTCTGCTTCACTTCGAGCTGAGATAGCAGAGGCACTTCAAGACTAAGTCCACTACATTTCATTGATGAAGGGCTTAGTTTCTCAATGAACTCTTAGCCATTGCTCTACCTTGAGCATTGATTCACAATTTTTTTTATCATGTGCTACCCATTGGAATTTTTTAGATTCTTTTATGTTTAAGAACACTACTTAATCCAAGTTTCTCAACCAAGGTTTCCATAGACATTAAAATTTCAGATTTTAGGAGATTTCACGGGTCACAACATGTATGAATTGGTTGAGACCTATTAAGTTTTGAATGCATCATTTTTTAATAAAATTCAATTTTTAAACTCTTGAATTTATTAGGCTTAAACCAATAGTTTTATTCATGGGTGATCATATAACCTTATAAGAGAAGATTCCTATATATGATTTGCTCAGATTAATGAATTGGTGAACAGATCGGAATGTTTTTGAGCACAATGGAGTTCAATGTATTTCAACAAGATTCAACAATGGAGGCAAATTTTCAAGAAAGATTCACACAAACCAGTTTCAAAACTTTTGCAAAATTGTCATGGGTGACAGATATCAAGAGTGTCTGATACCAATTGGAAGAGAGACTTCTCATGAGAGAATGTAAGATAAAGAACTTAGAGCGGCTCCCCCTCAGAGAATGCTGGATTTTGAAGGCAGATTTTCAAAATCAAGACTTAGGATGAAATGTGATCTAGGATTTTTAAGAAATACCCCTTTTTAGCAAACACAGAGTGATGTGACACAACCTCGGACCTAATGCAAGCAAGCACAATCACAATCTAAATGGGCCAATTTGGGCCGCCGCTCTCTCGTCGCTCACCCAAGCCCGGGTAACTTGGCAATGCCAAGGTGAGGTTGAGGGGTTGGGCCCTTGCTGGTAGAGGGCCAGCAAGGCCAAGATTTGATTCCCTATGGATTTGGAAGCCCAATTCAACGGGGCCGACGAAGTGCCGAAGGCACCGGTTGCACTCTTCCCACGGTGATCACTCAAGGCAATGGGGCTTGAGGATCGGGCTCTCACTCGCATAACCAGCGGAATTAGAACTAATATTGAAAGACAAGCACTAAGTGGAGTGAAGGTTTGAGCACTTACTCGACCGGTTTGAAGAAACCGGTCCCGGTCGGAGACGAGGGCGAGCGGGGAGGCGAGTGGATCCCCACACGCCGTGGCGGTGTCGCTTGACCTGCCCAAACAAATTACACCACTACACCTCTCGCAGGAGGGGGAACTTGGGGTGGGGGTTAATGATATTACATCAATACTACCTCCATGCAGGGAGGGGCCTTCAGCCGGCCAAGCGGGGTGGGAAAACCAAAGCAAAGAACGAGGAACAAGGGTGGACGCCGAATCTGCCTGCTGTCTGCGAACCAGGATAGAGGGTCGGTGTTGCTGTTGTATATCTTTCTCAGGAATTTCTATGATGGCGAGACTGGCGGAGAAATCTTCGTAACAGGAAGGGGAATGCCTCAGAATTTTTGTAAATTCTTCTGGAGTCGCTGCAGGTCGGGGTAGGATCTTGAATAGGGCCTCTGTTTCTCGGACTAGCAGGGGCAGGTCACCAACAGTAGGATACAGAGGCTGTCCTGGCCGCTCCCGAACTCCAAATTTGATGCCGTCAGCGCCGTTAGAACCATGGGTGAGTCCTCTTTGCAGCAAAAGAAACGGGGATGCCAGAAGAGAACGGAGACGATCTGTGGAGCCAGAAAAGTGAGGAGGTGTCGATGCAGACTGGGGAAGGTAGAGCCGTGCGACCGTGGAATAAAATTGGTAACTTCTGTTCCCGGATGCTGAATGGGATTCTGCTTCTTGATTCTGAAAGTAGACAGGCCGATGAAGAACTTTGAAGAAGGACTTGAAGACTGATTCCTTCGGGGCTGGTCGTGGCAGAGCTTCTAAGCCGGCTCAGGTCCTCAGCCAAGGCAGAACCGCGCAGCTGTGGGAGAATGGACCTCTTGGACGACTCGGAGATCGGAAGAAGATGAAACCACTTCGGTTGCGAAGCCGACTGGTAGACGCTTCCGACGATGGCTCTTGGGTCTTCAAAATCGTCCGGAGGAGGTCGTGGTGGCCGCTGCAAGTTGCTGGTCTGCTGTAGATCTTCAGTTGAGAGCTGTAGGTTGATGATGATGGGGGGGGAATGGGGTATATGGGAGGGGAAATGGGGGTGGATGAGTGTGGGGAAAGCCCGGGCTGTGAGGGGGTCTAGGAGGGGGTGTTCTAAGGTGGGGGAAGGGAAGAATGGGGTCTGGAAGGGGGTCTAACAGGTGGTGGGAGGAGGAGCTACGAATTTGGGAAGGTGGGTGAGAGGAGAAAGTGAGGGGGGGGGGGCACAAGTGAGTGGAGGGAAGGGTGGATTTCAAATTTGAAATGGCCTTGGAAGTTGTGGGGTTGTGTGGGGAAGGGGTTGATTGTGTTGGAATGGGTAAAGTGGTGTTGGAATGTGGAAGATGGTGTTGGAATGGTGAGGGATCTTCTTGGGACTAGGGGGGTGGAGTAATGGAGGCCATGGGGAAGTGGAGGGCTTTAATGATGCTAGGTGGGGGTTGAGGTGGTTGGGAAGGTAGGAGAGAGAAGAAAATTCGAAATTAGGTGTTGAGGAGAGAGAAAGTGGAGTGAAAAAGAGGGATTAAGAGAGGGAAGGGTGGGGAATCTCTCCCCTAGGGTTTCTCACCCAAAAATTGTTGGAATCACTCCACTAAACTAAGCTTTGGACTCTCAAATGGCATTTTTTTCATTGATTGATTCATTACCTCCAAATGAAGGAAATGGGGCCCTATATATAGGAAACCCACATTTTACAATAAGTCCCTTACAAAAGACTCAATAACAAATAATCGAAGGGGTAGGGGGGCTCATGGGCCAAGCCCGAAGAATTGGGCCCAATAGCACATTACACAATCTAATGACACTCAAACTTAGGAAAATAAATGTAAGACCTAGGAACATGACTCAAATAAAAGGGGAAATACATCAAATGACTCAAATAAAATTACATAGGACTCAAAATTAAATGACTAAACCATGCCGGATGCAACCGGGGCGAGGAGACGAGCTGTGAACGTGGGCATGGGAGGTGATGTCCCCATCACAGAGAGTTTGAAATCCAAAGAATAGAAACAAGTCATTTAATCTCAAATCCATGAGAACATGGAGTGAGGAATGATGAGAGTGAGCCAGAGAGACAAAGCTTGTCAAAAATTTTAAGGCATACAGATGAAGTCGACTTGTACAGTCTTTAAGTCAACTTGAATGATTCAAACAGAAGAGAGCATTTACAGTGTACTGCAGAGAAGTCGACTTGTGCACTCTTCAAGTCGACTTGAGCTTTTCCAGAATCACCTCTTAATTCAAATTGACTCTAAATGGATGCATGGACTTTTTGAGTTTTCTATTATCAATGACATGCATTCAAATGATGCCAGATTGGCAATGGCTCCCCCTGACTAAATGTAAATTGTGCATGAGAGAAATGCAAATCAAAGCATGAGACACTTGCTCCCCTTAACTAAATGCATTTAGTCATGATGAAGATGCTATGCATTCCAAGCCGATTCTTCAAGTTGTGTAAAGAGACACATATGCAGTGAGCATGGATACATTTTGTTTCTCTTTGAACAACAACAGGGTGTGCATGCACTTCAAATGAATTTTTCGACTTAAACATAATGAATGTGCAGCTTGATTAAGCAAGAGCAGATAGATGCATGCTACTTACTCCCTCTCACTGAATGCATTGAATATGTAAGTTAAATATGAAAATCATCCAAGAGAGTATGCTGAACAGGATCTCATGAAGAATGTGCAACTTCAATTGCAGGAATGACCTATGGTACCTGGCGGAGAACTTAGGCTTGATAACCACCTCACGCTTAGTGTGGGTTTCCAGACAGACATAATATGCCCTTCTCCCAACACCAATTAATATACCATAAGGTCATACATTAAAATGCATCACAAGTTCAATGCTAATGAATATAAGCATGCATGTGAACATATGCAGCACAAAGCATGCATTGAACTTTCCTGCAGCAGATTTAAAGTGAGTTCAATGGTTCAGCATGATATATGCACACATGAAAACATATGCAGCCAACTTCAAAAGCCTACAAATAAAGATCATAAACATAGAGACTGGGGTTATACCAAACCAGGGTGCCTTGCTTATTTAATGAACCCCCTTTTTATTTCCATTATCCCAGCACACCTGCAAGAACAATTTCTTATTTTCTGTTTAAAGGTATGCAAGATCTCATGGGTCCTGATGAGTTAGTAGCACCCTTGGCAGGTGCTTTCCATGACTTCATAGCATGCAAATCATCAAACTTCAATGAAAAATAATCTTCCATGGTATGTCCTGATTTCCCACAGTAATGACAGTGAATAGAAGCATTCAAAATTTTCTTTATAGGATATGCATGAGGTTTCTGTGGGAAGGTAGTAGTTTTGCCATTTCTACCATGGAAATTGTGATTTCCTTTCAAGTGCCAACAGTCTTTGACTGTATGGCCGGTCCTTCTACACTCATGACACTAAAGCCTTCTTGGGACAGTGGGCTTTCTGCAAGCCCTTAATTCATCATTCTTTAGAACTGAACAATCATGCATTATGTGACCGGACCTTCCACAATAGAAGCATTGAATTGTCCTTTTCTGGATAACATGATTTTCTCTAGCATGCACATGAGAATTTTGATATGAACCTTTTCTATTTGAAAACTTTTTAGAATTTTTGAAACCATTGGTTCTTTTGCATATATTCAGATCATCAAATTTCTTGATACGACAGTCATGCATCATATGACCAACTTTACCACAGTAATGCCAAGAAATTTTCTTTCAGTGTACATGTGTGTGTGAATTGGAATTGTGTACAACATGCACAAGGGTACCAGTAACACCAATTTGGGATTTTCTGTTCACATATTTCTTTTTATGAGAACTCATTTTAAGAGTTTTCAACTGTGAAACAGGAGAAGTTTGTTAGATGTGCCAGGAACATCAGAAGCATGAACAAATGAGGTTTACAGTTTATGTTCAAATGATTTCTTGTTCACTGGGATGTAGTCAAGCCCTTCCTTTTGGAAATTAACTTTGGTACCTAAGAGTTTATCCAGATTGTTTTTCCCTACAACAAACTTAGACAATGAATCATTCAAATCATGAATTTCATTTTCAAGGGATGCAATATGTAGCTCATAACTAGCAATTTCTTGTTCACTACAGACATCATATTCATTCAACACTTTATTTGCAATTTTATAACTTTCAATTTCCTATTCCAGCACATGGACTTTTTCAGATTCATCATTGATTGCAGTAACCTCTCTGGCATGAGAGTATTCAGCACCGCCAACTTTTTGTTTTGTTTCTTTAAATTTTCATTTTCTTTTACAAGATTTTCATCATTGGGCATTGAGTTCAGTTTCTCATTCAGTTCTTCCTTTACTTATTGAAGGTCCAATACCTTCGATAGCATGTGTATGTTTTCTTCTTTCAACGAGTCAATTAGTTTTTCTTGCCACTCAAGATTAGAATGGAGACCTTCATTTATCTTTTTTAGAAATGAACAATTTTTGCATGCAGAATTAACAGAACATGTGTTTTCAGCTTCGTTTCTAAGTTTCCTATTTTCAACTTCAGATATTTCAAAATTTTCTGAAGTTATGCATTTACAACGTTGACAGCTTCAGAATTTTCAAAGATCAATTTGCTGTCACTTTCATAGCCTTGCATTTTTAGATTCAAATCATCAATTTCATTTCTTAAACTTACATTTTCTACTTCCAAGTCTTTCATTTCACTCCTTCCATTTTCCAGATTTTCAACTAATTTCTTCATATCATGAATTTCAGATTCCAGGGAGGCATTTTTTCACTCAGGCTATGATCATGCACAGTGGTGTTGATTTTCTTCTTTAAGGCTTTATTTTCTTTCTTGTACATATCATGTTTATCCATGAGTTTAAAATAGGCATCTTCCCAATCACTAGTTGAAAAATGTTCAAAGGGAGAGTGTACCTCAAATTCTTTATCTCCCTTGGCCATCAAGCATCTTTGACTCTCCTTCTTCCCATTGACAACCATCAATTTGTCCAATATATCTTTTACATTCCTACAAGCAGAAACAAAAGGAAAGATATCATGATCAATAGTAGATTTCAAAATATCAAGAGCTCTAAGATTATCATTGTAACACCCTGGAATTTTTAGGATTTTTTTAGAAATTTAAAAACCATTTATTAGCATTTAAAAAGAATTAATGGGCTATTAAATGAATTATGGGTTAAATAAATAAATCCAAAGTCCCTATATTAACCAATGGGTTAAGCCCACTTAAATTAGGCCGACAAACCAACACCTAAGGCCTTTTGGCCCAAGCCCATTTTTAGAGCCGTAATTAGGGCTCTTTTCGGATTTAAATTGGATAAAGAGCAGGGTTTGCCGTCTCGGTGTGGGTCGCCCCGACCCCCACGACCCGACCCAGGCGGGCGGCGGGACGCACGGGCTGGGGGTCGTGGTAGTGACGCACTAGGCCACATGGTCTCGTGTGTCCCGCCACGTACCGGACAGGTTCGAGGCGGGCCCGGTCTGGTACGTGTGGGTCGGTGCAGTCGTGCCGGTTCGCCCATTTAACGGGTCGGGCCGGGGCACTTCTGCAACCATCTGATCACGGCGTGCAGCGGTGCAGAGCGGCGGTGGACGGCGGTCAGCAGCGGTGGAAGGTGGCTCTAGGCAGCGAGGACCGGCGATCGGAGGTAGGTGCTTGTTGACACCCATTTTTTTCCGATAAGTTGAGTCATTTGTCTTGCTATCATTTGTTGATGCCTCGAGTTGTCCATCACTCGTTGGGCTATTTTCAGGCAACATCTTTGGGCCTATTTTATGGGTAGCCTCTCTCCCTGGCTAGGTCTGCTTCAATTCAGTGCTCAATGGGCCTTGATTTTGGGTAATTGATCATTTTTATGAATTTCAAGCGTCCAATTCCTGAACGGTCAATCCCTGGCCGCACAACCCATGCGCAGTCATTTTTGGGCCGTCCATACTTTTATGGGATATTGTGGTTGATTTTCTGAATTATCACCGACACGATCTCACATGGCTTATAAGTAGCAGTTCAACTTGATGAGCGGGCTAACATTAGCTGTTTTTGTCTTAGTGATGCGGGACGGACAAGGAGACCGACTCTAAGTAATGCGGACCTCGGACTCTACGTGCAGACGCGACCAACAACATACGAATAGGAGAGACACTTCGACCCGACAATAAGAGTTCCTATGAGCTATACGTCGCTAAAAGAAGCGCAAGCTCACTCGTCGTCCCAAGCGAGGGATAGTGTGGATCCGCGCGGTTGAGAAACCGACAGAGTCATGGGTGGTCGACTCACTTCCGTACTCAGATCGAGTCACGAGATGGGTCACTCTCTCGCTCACAGCGGTGACATGAACTCACAGGCTAGATTCCTATCGCACTCACAGCGGCATATGACCATATACTAAACTAGCAAATGAACGCCAAGAAGTAAGACTGTTACCTCCACGCTCCCGGCGTGGGGAAGACAACCCCGGCCAAATCTGAACTCCCGGTTAAACAAGTTTTACTGCAGTACAAAGTTTTGAACGACTCCACGCAGGGAGGTAACAGGTCACAAGTGGGGCCCGAGAGTCTCGGGAATTGGGTTGACGGGCAGCATCTTGATGTCGCTCTGTCGGTGCCGAAACCTGCGTTTGGTGCTATCCAGACGGCGCTATCTACGGGTACGTGGGGCCCACGTGCTACTCAGTCCTCCGGATCTGACGGGGTGGGTCCCGTTGGGATGGTGACCCCTGGTGGCACGCTCCCCCGGATGGCGGTCAGGCTGGAACACCGGTCGGAGGCCGGGTGGCTCCGATCTGCACTTGTCGGAGTTGCTGCCCACGGATTTGAAACTCAGTTTCAGATCTGCGCGCTCCAGCGACAGAAGCTCCAGCAACGACCACCAACATCGGATCGATGCACAAGAGGTACCATTGTAAAGCACTCTCGAAATCCTTCGACTCTCTGGGACTCCATAAAATTCGTTGGGACCGTACTTCTGATGGGGGATTTTAGAACCGGACTGATCTCCATTTCAGATCTGGCCGGGCAGAAATGAACTTTCCTAAGAGTTGGCGTTGACCGCAATGCAGACCTCCGATTCAGATGATGAGCTCTTCTTGAAAGTTGTAGAGGGGAGAGAGAGAAAAATGGGGATAATTTGTATGAAAGGTTTGGTGGAGGTTTAGATGGGGAAAGGTATTTTATACTGCTGGGTGGTCGGATCTGGACAGTGGCAGGTAGAACTGAACTGGGATATGAAGTGAATTTGTAGAAAATATGAACAAGATGCTAAATTCACAATAAAATTTTTGGATGAGGTATTAGGTGGACAGAACCTCCAATAAAAATATCAAGTCATTTGGGTCACGAGAAGATGGGTTCATGAGCGACCTATTAGGGTTCTGGAAATCTGGGCAGACTGCTGGCATATCTGAGAGGAGGTGGAGAACGAAAATGAAAAAATGGAAAATAAAAACTAGAAGCTCCAACAATGTTTCTAGGACGTGGTGATGACCCTTGAAACTCACCCTGAAAGTTTGGGCTCCAGGTGAACTCGTTGCTGAGAGTAAGAATTCCGAGATCAAGGGGCTGTCCTGAGTGGACAGAACTCCGGCGACGGTGGTGGTGGTGCGACGGCGGCACAAAGGCGGCGGCGGCGGCGGTGATGACGATCTCACGAACTGATAGAGGAGGCTTCACACCTCAAGATCACAGTCTTCCCAGCTGCAAAAGGGGGAGAGAGGAGAGAGAGAGAGGGGCGGCCCTTGCTCTTTGGAGGAAATTCCATAATTTTCTTTCATTAATTCCAATCAAATGAAAATACATGCTATTTATGTGAAATAACAAAATACACTAACTATCCCTAGATCTAGGGTTGGGGAGGAGTAAAAGAGGGAGTCCACAATTTATTTCTCCCATGTGATTTGGAACAAATAAAAAAAACCAAAATTCCTAATATAATACTATATAATTGGGGTGCCCCCTTGACTTATGGCATTCCAATTTAGAATTTTGTTTCCCTTTGTCCCCCCTTGGTCCAACCCTTCTAGAAGCCCACCAAGGAAGGTTGACTGACCCCACATGGGCCCAAGAGATGAGGTGGATCAATGGGAGAAGAGATGGGGGGCCCGCGGGACTCAGGTGGTCCCAAATTACAAATAAACCCCTATTACAATCCGAATTACAATCCGAATAAAACACACATTACACACACAAAGTCCAAATAAATACTATAAATACCGAGACTCACGGGGGAGTCTCCAGACTGTCTCCGAGCCAGATGGAAGCCGACGTAGTCTTAGTGGTGCTCCGCATACGGTACCGACGGCTCGCCGGTTCGTGCCTCTCGATCGCTCTGCTGTCCGCACCAATTCTCTCCGGGTGGGAGAAACTCGACCCTGTCGAGTAAGGGTCAGCGTCGCTCTGGTAGCACTCCAGTAGGTCCGGATCTATCCGCTGCAACTCTCCACGGGTAATCCAAGTATCCTCGATGGCGGGTCGCCCTCTCCAACGCACTAGGTAGCGCGGGCAGGATCCACTCCTGGTTACTGTCACCTGCTCCTCCAGTATATAATCTATATCCTCTCGCTGTCCTGGAAATGTGGCTGGTGGTGGACACTCAGGTGTGGGATCACTCTCAATGGGGGGAGATGGCTCGAAAGGCTCACTGGGGATCACCACTGGGTCCCTATATGCAACTAGATCCAACACATTGAAAGTAGAGCTTATACCATATTCCTCGGGCAGGTCCACAACATACACATTGGATCCAACACGTTTCAGCACTCTAAATGGACCGGCTCCGTGAGCTTACAATTTCTTTACGGTCCCATAGGGAAACCGTTCAGGTCTTACCCTGATCATGACATATTCACCCTCTTGGAACTCACAGTGGTGTCGATGGGCATCGGCTAACTCCTTATATCGTGCATTGCTGGCCTCAATGTGACGATGGATGTCATCATGCAAACTCCTAACATGCCAAGTAAAAGACTCGACAGACTCAGACGCTCGTACATGAATGGGCATGGGAACAAGATCCACTTGCTTCCTAGGCCTACGACCTGTGACAATCTTGAATGGACTCATACCGGTAGACCTATTAACCGAATCATTATATGCAAATTCTACAAGTGGTAATATGAGATCCCAATCCCCTACAAGGTCCCTGACAAGACACCTCAAAAGGTCACCCAGGCTCCTATTGACCACCTCGGTCTGACCATATGTCTGGGGATGATATGCAGTGGAAAACTTGAGGTGAGTACCTAACATATGTCATAGTGTCTTCCAGAAATAACTGGTGAATTTAACATCACGGTCAGACACTATGGTACGAGGCAACCCGAACTTACACACCACTTGAGTAAGGAATAGGCGGGCTACCCTAGAAGCATCCGAAGTCTTTGAGCAGGGAATGAAAAGGGCCATCTTTGAGAATCGGTCAACTACCACATAGACCGAGTCATGCTTCCTAGAGGTACGTGGCAATCCCAAGATAAAATCCATGCTAACATCATTCCACGGGGCATCAGGCACGGGAAGAGGCGTATAAAGGCCCGAGCTTTGCTTCTTCATTTTGGCCGTAGCACATGTATGGCACTGGGCCACAATATGAGCAACATCATGCTTGAAGCTCGGCCAATAAAATCTATGCTCAACAGCCTGGATAGTCTTGTTCCGACCAAAGTGGCCGGCTAGACCCCCCGCATGTTGCTCCCAGACTAAGAAGTCTCGAACCGAAGTCCAGAGAACACAAAGCCTGCCTCCTCGAAAGAGGTAAACCTCCTGGAGCACATAATCATCATAATCTCTCGAGGGTCCGGCCTGGAGAGTCGTATAAATCTGACCGAAGTCAGGACAGTCAACATAGGCCTCTCTCATCTTCTCTAACCCTGTGACCTCGACACTCATGGTGGTCAGCAGATAAGCACGCCGACTCAAGGCATCAGCCACCTTATTCTCCACTCCAGCATTATGTTTAAGCACAAATGTGTACTGCTGGAGATACTCAACCCATCGGCTGTGACACACATTAAGCTTCTTTTGGGAATGGAGGAACCTCAAAGCTTCATGATCGGAGTATAAGACAAACTCTTGATGTAAAAGATAGTGCCTCCAATGCCTAAGAGCCTGAACAACTGCGTAGAATTCTTTATCATAAGTGGAGTATCGCAGTTTCGCGTCATTCAGCTTTTCACTGAAGTATGCGACCGGGTGGGCCTCCTGACTCAACACTCCTCCAATCCCAACACCTGACGCATCACAAGAGACCTCAAACACCTCCGAGAAATCTGGCAATCTAAGGATCGGTGTCTGGGTCATGCACTCCTTGATGTCCTTGAAGGCAGCAGCTGCGGCCTTCGTCCATACAAACGTGCCCTTCCGAATACAGTCCGTGATCGGGGCAGTGACAGAGCTAAATCCACGGATGAAACGACGATAGAACGTCGCGAGGCCATGGAAGCTGCGGACATCATGGACCGTACGGGGTTCCGGCCACTCAACAATGGCCCAGACCTTCTCCGGATCGGTGGAGACCCCGGTCCTAGACATAATAAAACCCAAGAAGGTAAGCTGAGGTGTCATGAAGGCACACTTCTGTGGGTTCGTAAAAAATTACTCTCGCCTCAAAAGTAGACAGACCTGCCTTAGATGGTCCAAGTGGTCCCCTTTAGTGTGACTATATATAAGGATATCATCAAAATACACAACCACAAAGACTCCAATGAAAGGTCGAAGGACCTGAGTCATGAGTCCCATGAAGGTGCTAGGGGCATTGGTCAACCCAAAGGGCATAACCAACCACTCATATAGACCATCCTTGGTCTTAAATGCGGTCTTCCACTCATCACCTAGCCTAATCCTCACCTGGTCGTAGTCACTCTTAAGATCGATCTTCGAGAAGATAGTGGCACCGGCCATCATGTCTAGCATATCATCTAGGCGGGGAATAGGGAACATGTACTTCACTATGATTTTGTTGATGGCACGACTATCAATGCACATTCTCCACGTGCCATCCTTCTTTGGGGCGAGTAATGCGGGAACAGCACACAGACTCATCCTGTCCCGAACAGACCCTCTCTGCATCAACTCATCGACCTGCCGTTTTAGCTCGGCATGTTCCATAGGACTCATGCAATAATGAGGAAGATTGGGCAATGAGGAGCCCGAAATCAGGTCGATAGCATGCTGAATATCCCGCATGGGTGGGAGTCCCTCGGAAAGCTCCTCGGGAAAAATATCAGCGAACTCCTGCAGAATAGGAATGACATCGGGTGGGAGTTCACCCTCGGACTTCGGCTCCACCTCTCGGACCGTAATATAAAATACATGGCAGCGCCTACTAGCCTCCCGTTCCATTTCTTGGGAGCTAATCATCATCAACCTCCTAGTCGAGGGCTCGCCTGTGCCAGAGGTAACGGTCATAGCCCGGGCTGGGGATGGGGTACTGGACCTGGTGACAGAAGGCTCCGGAGTACTAAGGCCAGTAGGACCCCTAACTGATGGGCTCTTGGGCTGAGTGGGGTGGAGGGTAATCCGTCGGCCATCATTGTCGAAGGTACAGGTGTTCGACTGGCCATGGAGTGTGGCATCCTGATCAAATAACCACGGCCTACCAAGAATGATATTGCCCACCTCCATGGGGAGGACATCACACCAAATCTCGTCATGATAGGCATGGAACTGCAGTGGGACCAAACACCGCAGCCTGATCGGAAGGGAGGTGGAATCCACCCAAGATACTCGATAGGGGCATGGGTGATCCGCGGGAGTAAGACCAAGACGTGAGACTGTGCCCGTGGAGATGGCATTGATGCAACTCCCACTATCGATAATCACCTTACACACATGCCCCCCCAACCTACAATATGTATGAAAGATGGTGGTCCGATGCCAGTCATCACTGGCCTGTGGCTGAGTGAGAATACACCTGACGACCCCCAAGTGGGTATCATCCGAATGTTGGGCATCCTGGCCATCACCTTCAATCTCATAGTATTCGTCAGCTAGCTCCTGATCTGCTTCATAGTTGACTAACACAAGATCTGAAGAGGTGGCGTCCCCGACCTGTATGTCCCCAATGACAAGAGACTAACGAGTGGGACACTGGTTGGTGAAGTGACCAAACCCATTGTAGCGATAACACTACTGCCGTGATCCACTAGGCTCCCCGATTAAAGGTCTTTTCCGCTTATCCTCCCGACGGATAGGAGGTGTAGGCAACAAAGGACGAGCAATGGGTGCGGGTGTCGGTGGACGGACCGTGGGTGCCGTGGGATGGGGACGAGGAGGGATATCCCTCGGAGGTGGAGGGCAAGGCCTAGGAGCGAATGGCTTGGGACGAGTGGGCTCCTGAGGTTGAGCCATGGGGGCCCTCAGATATGTGCCTAAAGAGCCACAGGGCTTGACACTACGAATGGGAAAGGGGCCCAACCGATGGGTAGGCTCAAACTCGGCCTCGAATTGCTCCAATTCGAGAGCAAC
The DNA here is from genome assembly GCA_022559845.1 of Amorphophallus konjac. NCBI lineage: Eukaryota > Viridiplantae > Streptophyta > Magnoliopsida > Alismatales > Araceae > Amorphophallus > Amorphophallus konjac. The sequence continues at coordinate 286,434,548 of CM040125.1, read as the reverse complement.
CTGATACGCATGTTCCAAAATGATCACATTACGACGGAAAATTTCATATTGGTAGTTCGACCGCAGACCTCTTTGAAAGTACGATATGGTCATGGTGCTCTCTTCCGTAACTCCACACTGCAAATAATACTCATCAAACTCGGCGGTGTACTCAGTCACGGACCGGGTCCCTTGGGAGAGACTTTGCCATTTGTCTATGAGTCGCTGGCGATATATGGCAGGAATGTATTTCTGCCTCAACTTCATTTTCATGTCATCCCAAGTACCAATCGGGGGTTGATGTCGCTGCACTAACAGGCTCTTCACATTGATCCAATAAGTTTGGGCTTGCCCATGCAACTTCATCTTAGCGTACCGAACTCTTCGGTGGTCCGTCATCTCAAACCACTCGAAGTACCGGTCCATGCCGGCCTCCCAATCTAAAACGACCTTCGGGTCCAGAGACCCCTCAAATATGGGAGGGTCCGCACGCACGCTCCTAAGAACGCGGTCATCGTCATCATCACGATTCCGTCGTTAGTTTCGATGATCACGACCATAACCCCCTTGTTCATTATCAGATGCATAGTCATCCACCTCGTGCACCTACTGCCTCCCAACATCTGCCCCTTGAGCCCCTAGAGCAACAGGTTGCTGAACCGGCTCTTGTTGGCCATTTGTTGGCGCGGGTTGCGCCGCCACTGGGGCCCTCTCAAGGACAGCAATCCTCCCCAAGAGACCCTGAATGGACTGGTCTGATGCTTCGGCCCGATCCTCTAGGGATTTCATCCTCCCTTCTAGACATGTTCCTACGCCATCTAGACGCGTACTAAGGCCATCCATACGCGTATCGAGACGATCCATGAGGGCTCGGAACATCTCGACCGTCGAGGGCTCATCGGAGCTACAGGCTCGGGAATCCGCCATAGGTGGTGGTGGCGAGTATTGGGTGCCTCGACGGGTGGGCATGCAAAGACACACGGGCTAGGAGACACAGATTAATGCACCTAGACTTAACGAATATCTGGTACGTGGCGGAGGGTCGACCCGAAGATCTCCTCGGGCAAGTGTGCGGCCTTCCCGATAGGCGTAGCCTAACGTTCGGACAACACCTTTTAATATACCAGATTATCGGGATGAAATGCAATTTTAAAACACTTTTTTGTTTTGAAAATAATGATGATCCTAGACTCGACTTAGACCGTGCAAGACTCATGCAACGACTACCCTAGACTCGACTCGCTCTGATACCAAACTGATGCGGGACGGACACGGGGACCGACTCTAAGTAATGCGGACCTCGGACTCTACGTGCAGACGTGACCAGCAACATACGAATAGGAGAGACACTTCGGCCCGACACTAAGAGTTTCAATGGGCTATACGTCGCTAACAGAAGCGCAAGCTCACTCATCGTCCCAAGCGAGGGATAGCGTGGATTCGCACGGTTGAGAAACCGGTAGAGTCAAGGGTGGTCGACTCACTTCCGTGCTCAGATCGAGCCACGGGATGGGTCACTCTCTCGCTCACAGCGGTGACATGAACTCACGGGCTAGATTCATATCGTACTCACAGTGGCATATGACCATATACTAAACTAGCAAATGAACGCCAAGAAGTAAGACCGTTACCTCCCTGCTCTCGGCGTGGGGAAGACAACCCCGGCCAAATCCAAACTCCCGGTTAAACAAGTTTTACTGTAGTACAAAGTTTTGACCCACTCCACGCAGGGAGGTAATAGGTCACAAGTGGGGCCCGGGAGTCTCGGGAATTGGGTTGACGGGCAGCATCTTAATGTCGCTCCGTCGGTGTAGAAACCCGCGTTTGGTGCTATCCGGACGGCACTATCTGCGGGTACGTGGGGCCCACGTGCTACTCAGTCCTCCGGATCTGACGGGGGTGGGTCCCGCTGGGATGGTGACCCCTGGTGATGCGCTCCCCTGGACGACGGTTGGGCTGGAACACCGGTCGGAGGCCAGGTGGCTCCGATCTGCACTTGTCGGAGTTGCTGCCCACGGATCTAAAACTCAGTTTCAGATCTGCGCGCTCCAGCGACAGAAGCTGCTGCGACGAGCACCGACTTCGGATCGACGCACAAGAGGTACCGTTGGAAAGCTCTCTCGAAATCCTTCGATTCACTGGGATCCAAAAAATTCGTTGGGACCGTACTTCTGATGGAGGATTTTAGAATCGGACTGATCTCTGTTTCAGATCTGGCAAGGCAGAAATGAACTTTCCTGAGAGTTGGCATTGACCGAGATGCAGACCTCCGATTCAGATAATGAGCTCTTCTTGAAAGTTGTATAGGGGAGAAAGAGGAAAACGGGGATAGTTTTTATGAAAGGTTTGGTGGAGGTTTGGATGGGGAAAGGTATTTTATACTGCTGGGTGGTCGGATCTGGACAGTGGCAGGCAAAACTGAGCTGGGTTATGAAGTGAATTTGTAGAAAATAAGAACGAGAGTATAACTTCACGTGAAAATTTGTGGACAAGGTATTAGGTAAACAGAACCTCCAATAAAAATACAAAGTCATTTGGGCCACGAGAAGGTGGGTTTATGAGCGACCTATTAGGGTTCTGGAAATCTGGGCAGACTGCTGGCAGATCTCAGAGGAGGTGGAGAAGGAAAATGGAAAAATGGAAAATGAAAACTAGAAGCTCCACCAATTTTTCTAGGATGTAGTGATGACCCCTGAAACTCAACCTGAAAGTTTGGGCTCCAGGTGAACTCATGGCTGAGAGCAAGAAATCCGAGATCAAAGGGCTGTCCTGAGTGGACAGAACTCCAGCGACAGTGGTGGTGGTGCGACGGTGGCACGAAGGCGGCGGCGGCGGCGATGACGATCTCACGAACTGATAGAGGAGGCTTCACACCCCAGGATCACAGCCTTCCCAGCTGCAAAAGGGGGAGAGAGGAGAGAGAGAGAGGGGCGGCCCTTACTCTTTGGAGGAAATTCCAATAATTTTCTTTCATGAATTCCAATCAAATGAAAATACATGCTATTTTTGTGAAATAACAAAAGACACTAACTATCCCTAGATCTAGGGTTGGGGAGGGGTAAAAGAGGGAGTTCACAATTTATTTCTCCCATGTGATTTGGAACAAATAAAAAAAAACAAAAATTCCTAATATAATACTATATAATTGGGGTGCCCCCTTGACTTATGGCATTCCAATATTGAATTTTGTTTCCCTTTGTCCCACCCTTGGTCCAACCCTTCTAGAAGCCCACCATGGAAGGTTGACTGACCCCATATGGGCCCAAGAGATGAGGTGGATCAATGGGAGATGGGATGGGGGGCCCGTGGGACCCAGGTGGTCCCAAATTATAAATAAACCCTTGTTAAAATCCGAATTACATTCCGAATAAAACACACATTACTCACACAAAGTCCAAATAAATACTATAAATACCGAGACTCACGGGGGAGTCTCCAGACTGTCTCCGAGCCAGATGGAAGCCAATGTAGTCCGGTGCTCCGCGTACGGTACCGACGGCTCGCCGGTTCGTGCCTCTCGATCGCTCTGGTGTCCGTACCACTTAGAGTCCTAAGTATGGTTGATTGTTCAGATAATTACCTATTTATCGCATTTATCTTGATTTTCCACCGACAACTCATGAATGGTTGTCTACTGGCCGTTCTAATGGATGAAAGGTACACAGGTAGCCGCTCATCTCATGAGAGTCCAACGGCGAAGTTTTCGGCCAGTTCAATGGATAATTTGGATTATTTTGTGAATTTCTACCGACAGGGTTGGACGGTCCACTATGGGCCACTCATATAGATGAGTGGTTTATCGTGAGACCGTTTAACTGCTCGTTTGCTGAAGATTTAATAGGTTTCTCTCTCCACTCGTGGATTTCACCCCAACTTCCTCCAACCATTTCTCCGTGAATACTGAACCAAATTCGATGCCGTTTCTTCTGGTTGGGAGATAATTTGATTATCTACAACTTATCTTTGATAATCTCGACGTGAAAATGGCTAAGAACCCTAATTTCGAGCTAGGACTTTGGGGGCTCTATAAATAGACCTTAGAGGCCGGGTTTGAAAAGGGGGGAGATTTTGGTCGACGACGAAGCCCTGCCGAATCTTTGAGCGACCTACCACCACGGAGGGAGGCCTTCTACGTCCGCACAGGCCTCCAGTTCAGGGAGTAGTCTTATTTTGAGTCATTATTTCATTTGGTCCCATCGTTCTCTTTTGCTTGCATGCATCACTTTCCCTATATTTCTCCCACATTTTCTCACTCTCATACATCATTCACACACACCCTCCTATTTTTTTGACGCCCCTAGGGGTTTAAAACTTCCCAGGTATCCCCCATTCCCTTTAGTCATGTTCATTTCTTTCCATTCTAGCATTTACTACACTTTGTAGTTCTAATCTGGGTTTTTTATTGTGTTCTACACGTGATTTTGCAGGTCAGCAACACACCAGCGCGAGGCCCACTCTTTTTAGCCGGTCGGAAGGGGTGGAGGTTCAGACTTTTGCAACTTACGACGTGGTGGTTTTGTGCGGTTTCCCCGCATTCGTTCTAGGTGAAGAGCAGTTACCAGTGGACCGTCCTTCTTCCTTCTGCGGTTGAATACGGGCCGCTCATTTGCTAGTCGTTCTTTGTCCTGCGTTCCTCTTCGGCATCTGTGAGTGGTCTATCGTGCGGCCGTGTATCTACGTAGGCGGTTCCTTCTGAGCCGTGTGTCCTCGCAGCATTGGTTTTAAGGTGAGTACCTCTCCACCTTTCCAAGATACGTCGCGTTCATCGCGTTTGGCATCTTGGTGGCGATCACACAGGTTTACGTACTTCTATTCCCTCCTGCTTTTAGATCTTGTATTTCTCATATTGACTTAGTAGAAGGGATAGGAGAGATTTTCAAACAGGTGAAAGAAGGAAAACATGTCAACACCCCCCTTTTTTGGCGATCACGGTGGGACATCTAGTGCCTATCGTATTAGTGGCTTGCTGACCTTCTTCTTGCCTTGTTAGTTCTTGTTCGTGAGTGGTCACATGTCGGTCTTTGCTGGTTTCTATCCTCTGGACATTGTGCGGTTCTCCCAGAGCCATCCTTCATATTTTACGGCTGAAGGCGTATCGCTCTTCTCTGTGAACAGTGCCGTCCCTTCTGCCACCCTGCTGCTTCCAGCGGTCCTATACCGCTCGTACATCACTCCTATGGTTTTTGACAAGCCGCTCAAGTTCCAGGCTCAGATACGTCTCTGTCTTGACGCTGTTAGTTTCATTGCCATTCTGCGGTTGCTGCAGGTCCGTCCAAGCGATCCCACGGTCTATGTTAGACCGTTCATCCAAGTATGTCTTATCTCCCTGCCCCTGTTCATTTCATCGTTTGGTTCATTTCTTCATTCTGTTAATCATATTACCCCCCTGTTGTTGAACGGTCCTCACTGGACCGTCGCCCTCCCTGTGCGGTCTCCTCCCAGAGACCGTTCATCCCGTGCTATAGTGCACTCGAGCCTCATTTTCATTTCCATGTCATACCTTTGTCATGATATTTGGTGCTGATTTTGGTCTCCCTTGATTGTTCCTTTCTGCTACGTCATTGTGTGTTCTATTCATTATACTTGTTGGCCATTGCTTGCTAGTTTCTAGGCTAGACTCTTGCATGCACTCCGGTGCACATAGATCATACACACTCATCATTAGTAGTTGCATTCCTACCGAGATAGGGTTTCCTCTCATCTCCATATTCCTTGGAGCCGACTAGGTGACCTTGCCGAGGACCTCCGTAAGTCTCCGTGAGCCATGGATTCCCACACGGACGCCTTGCAGGTTGTACCGTACCACCCCCCAGTCTGGGGTTTGCATCCCCGAGAGAGAGTCCCTTTAGAGTTAGCCAGTTCCCCATTTCTCACCCTGGTTAGGTACCTTGTGTTTGAGTGAACTCATATCCTAATCAATCCATTAAGGTCCTAAAAGAAAAACATCATAAAATTTGTCGTGCAACATTCATAATTTGAGTGTCTACTTGGTTGTCTCTCTTCTCATCCCTTCACTCTCTTGTGTGCATTACTTGATTGTTGATTAGATCGTGGTTAGGATTCTTTGCTTCTTCTTCCTAGGTGCTCTAGTGTATGTGGAGTTGCCTCACACCCTCAGGATCATCTCCTAGGGGCAGCTCACATTTCTATTCCAATATTAATCCCCTGTTCGACTCATCACCCCCCATGTCATCCTACAGCTTCTCCCATTCCCATGAGAATTCTCTCCCTCAGGGACTTCTCGAGGACCCGCCTAGGGTCGCCCATGTGTAGGGGTAGAGGGGACTACCCCTCCTCTCCCGACCATTGTGATCGAGGGCTCTCAGCCCTCCCTTTCTGGTTCCTTTTCACGGAACTCGGCCAATCAGATTCTTAACATGATGGCCCAGCTTGATCCGACCTAGCTTCACCTTATTCAACAAGCTCTGCAGGGGGCGGATGCTCCATCTTCAGTTCCTTCTCATGGCGTGACTACTGCCGCCACTACATTTTCGGCTACCGGATTAGGGGCCACCTCTTCGGCCCCCATTGATCTCACTCCGATCCATCCTCAGGTTCTCCGGTTCCCCACTGCGGAAGCGGGCCAGGCTTCCACCTCGGCCCATCAGCCACTTGATAACGGGAAGACTCAGATCCCCTCCAGTTCTTATGTGGATCCTTACACCACCATCTCTCCAGCACCGCAGGCCCTCGTGGCCCCGACAGATTTCGTCCGTCTGCAACCAGGGGCTGGCCAATTGGCTCATGCGAATATGGGCCCTTCCCTGGCCCATTATCCATCTTATGGGCTGCCCCCTCAGTCAGTTTATCCTTCGACTCCGTACTCCAGTTCGGTCCCTCCGGCAGTATCTCCTCCTTCCCTGGAACGGGAACTTTTGGACAAATGGGCTGCCAAGCAGCAGCAGATTGACCTCCTCCACAAGCGGGTCGGCCCGCAGTCTCTAGCCGATGTCCCCATTTGATGCGGGACGGATGACCGACTCGGGCTAAGACGTACGACCGACTCGTGTGCGGCCAGCACTAGCACACTAAGGCAAGCCGGGCGGCTGACCACCGTAGTATTCTCCGGGTGGAGACGTCTCTCAACAGCGACTCTCTTGAGCCCGACGATCATCCCTTGCGAGGGAAACGTGGGGATCGCGGCGATTAAGAAACCACCGTCGCCTAGGGTACCGATTCAAGTTCGGTGCTGGACTGGAGCTATGGAACGGGCGCTCACAACTCACAAACGCGGTGAATTTGAACTAGCTATCGGCCCTATTCTCACAATCGCAGCAATATAGAAAGTATACTAAACAGCAAATGTAGATGTCGGAACGAGCACGTACCTCCACGACTAGGCGTGGGGAAGAACTCCCGGCTGATTTCCGAACAACCCCGATATACAAATGAATTGCCTTTACAACTTTTAGAACTGAATGCCCACTCCACGCAGGGAGGTATCGGGCTACAATGACTGATTTTGGGGTTGCTGGAACCCGGGTTGATGGGCCACACTCGCAGGAGGCGAGGAACGCGTGCCAGAGCCGCTCGGGTACGCCAACGGAAAGCCGACCCGGTTCTGCCCACGATGGTCACCTTGCACAGCGAGCTTACGGAGCCTTGTACGGCTAGATCCGATGCCCGATCGGAGTGCCGTTTGTTGGAGAATGTCGGCGCCTGGATGTAGTATCTTCACTCCGAAGATCGCGAACAGATGCCTTTAGATCTAGGCGCAGTGATGAATCTTCTGAGGTTCTAGTTTTGTGCTCACAGAACTGCATAGAAACACGGTAAAATGTTGGGAAAATGGTTGCCGATGTCGGATCGGGGCGTTCCTTGTGAGAGGTGGTAGGCGACGTCCAGAGGAAGAAATACTTTGAAGATCCTTCACACAGGACTTGGCCGGATGAAGCGGGGCAGGCTCTGAGAGTTGATTCTAGTTCTTAGCCGGGCCTACTCAGACCAGCCCGCGCGATCCCACGAGAACTGCCGTCACGATCAGCACCGGTCACGGATCGAGGCGAAATCAGCGGAAACACGAAGAGGACTTGAACTAATACGATTGCTCTTCAGGAACTAACTTCAGATAGAGTCAGGGTTGGGCTGAAGAATTCAATACACAGTCATCTTCAGATCTGGGCAGCAATCTGGGGCAGATCTGCGCGCCTCCACGAGAAAAATCGCCAACGTTGCTCACAAACTCCAATCGACGCGAAACCAATACTGGAAGTTTGCTAACTTGCAGAGGTATCACAGATAAATTTTGTGGAAGAAGAAGATAAGAAAGGAAGGGGGATATGAGGTCGAGTCACATGACCTAGAACTGTCCCGTCACAGGACTGCAACCAGGGAATCACTCCCAAGAGAATCACTCTCTAATGCACTTATCTCTTAACAAAACTTCATTCTATTAAGCATAAACACTATACATGCCTTCTTATAGGGAAATGGAAGGGGTAGGGGGGAAGGGAGTTCGATGGATGCAAGGGGAATGGGAAGGGGGCTGCGCCCCTTTGATTGTGATGGGAGGGGAAGGTGACAAGGGGGAGGGGAAGCTTCCTCCCTTTGAAATTCAAAGGTAGGTGGCAGCCATATATGGTAGGCTAGCAGCCATTAGACCATGACCAGCAGCCATCCATTAATCCATGTGGTGAATGGAAGTGGAAGAAATACAAAAAAACACAATTTCTAGCCTAATAAGCCAAAAGAGGGGGCGCCCCCCTTCTTGGGCCTTGAATGGGCCAAATGTGGCCATGGCTTAACCAAGCCCATTCCAACCTAGATGGCTTAAGGCCATTCCACCCTTGAAGGCCCATGAATGAAGAGAGCCCACTCTAGATTATCCAATCTAGATAGCCCATGTGGAAGGAAGCCCATATGGCTTATGGATCCATTAGAAATGGACCAAGGCCATTCCTTCTTATGGAATGCTTTAAGGGGCTTTAACAATTTGGCCCTTTAGGAGTCATACAACCAGCCCATTAGCAAATTACATATACAATACCCTATACAAGCCCAATTCCATGCCAAAAAAGGTCCAAATTCAAGCCAAATTATCCCCCTTTTGAAGATAAGCCGATGTAGTCCACTTGGCGCTCCGCGTATGGCACCGTCGGTTCGCCGACGTGTCACGTGATCGCCCAGGTGTCCACACCAATTCTCCCCGGGTGGGAGGAACTCGACCCCGTCGAGTAAGGGTCCCGAAGCTTGCGCTCTCCGCATGTGATTAAGGCGTTGGTCATCGTGGGGCATCCTCGCCAACGCACTAGGACGTGTGGGTATGAACCATTCCTTGTGGTGATCACCTGCTCATCCAGTATACAATCTATATGCATGCGTTGAGGCTGGAAAGGTGGACTCTCGGGTGAGGGGTCACTCCCAATAGAAAGATAAAGCTCGAGACTCACTAGGGATCACCGCGGGTTCCAATATGCTACCAGAGGAAACTTGGAACGTCGAATTGACACCATTGTCGTTCGGTAGTTCAATATCGTACGCTTTCGGACCCACTTGTTTCTTAACCCGGAAAGGGTGGGTATCGTGGACTTAGAGTTGCTTTACGGCCCCAAGAGGAACCGTTCAGGTATGACCCTGATCATGACGTACTCTCCCTTTGAATCCACGGATATGTAGCATGCATTGGCTACCTCCTTATGCCTGCTTTGACTGGCCTTTTATTGACATGACTTAATGCAAACCATATGCATGAAAGAGAACAACAAGGGAGACAAACAAACACACACACATGACCTTAGACAAACCTATGGCTAGTCCGACCTACGCATGGACGATGGCGGACCAGGACACCCAAATGTGTGCCATGCATACACTAGATGCAACCAATGGTAGGTAGGATGATGTACTCCTAGACACCCAAAAAGACACCATGCATGCAAGGACTTCCTATCAGATGTGGGTGTGGGTGGGCTAAGAGGTTCATCACCACTACATGTAGGTAAGGCATGCCATGCTTCCCAATAATCGGACCTATTGCTATGTGGAATTTGATTGGCCCGAGTGGGAAGAGAGTGGTAGGGGACTTCCTTGACAAAGTAGAGGGGAAGTGGTGGAGCACGAGGCCCACTAGAGAAGGGGTCGAATGGGTCAAAGAATGTGTGACCCCCCGGTTCCTCCATTACATAGTCCCATGTTTGAAATTCATGAAGGTGATGGTCACCTCCATCCATCGTGGTAGATGGGACAGTGTATAGAAGATAGGGCTCCTCCCTCGGGATAAAAGGAGTGAAGTCGGGCTCGACCGGTAGCGGGAGGAGTAGAAGAACCTCCATGGTAACATGACCCACGGTGTACACGGAGGTGATGGACCCTAAAGTGGTATGAGTGAAACTACGACCTGTGGGTCGGTCGAAGCCCGGAGCCAACAAGTGCGTAAATATCAAATGCCGGTCTAACCCTTTAAGAAGGTCATCCAATGTATCCACATAGTGACTAGACCGGAAAGTGGTGTGAAATGAATTGATTGGCACCAGAGGTTGGATAGGGTCCATAGATGGGAAGGGAAGTGGGACCAAGCCATCCTTGAGCCAACTAACTAGTGGCTCGGCTATGTAAAGTGTACCCGTTAGAAATACGGGTGGCTCGGGCTTTGGTGGCTCCAAATGAGAGGGCTCCGAAATAAGATCGGAAGGTGAGTGTGATGGAGCTCTCATGGGTGGGGAAGGAGGATCCACTATGATGGGGAGAGGGCTTGGGGACTCCGTTGATGGGACCGGGTTAAGACTACCGGCGATGACCTCCTTAGGCTCAGGTAGGAGTACATCACTAGGAGTACGTGTCCTATCCACCCCATCCAACCGGTCCAAAATCATTTGCATAAGTTCGGCAATGGAGTGGGTTGGAATAGGGATATCCTGGTGGACTCGCCCGTAGTCAACCATCCTAGGATTGGGTCTTGGCTCATCGACGTGTGGGGCTCTTTTCCTCCGGCTAGGACCCACTTGGTTGGAAGTGATTGGGTGGGGCCAGTTGGAGGTGACCGGTTGGGGCACGTAGACCTTCCTAAGCTCTCTCTTCATGTCCCACCATGACTTGATGGGCCATTGCCCCCTAACCTCTCTCATTCTTTTGATGTAGTCCCACTTTTCGGCAGCCTCATGAAGAAGCCGCTCTTTGGCGAAAGAGAATTGCAGTGCCTCGGACATAGTATAACAATCAAAGTATGTGTCCATGGCGGCCTCCCACTTGAGGTAGTTGCCCGGGTCATTGGAGCCAAAAAAATCTGAGGCTTCGGGCCTACAGAAGCGGAGAGGATGGTTACCAAGCACATGGGTGGGCCAATGGTCATATCGCCTGGGCGACCGGGAATCCATGGGAAGTTGGAGAACTACATGTTAGACATGCCGACACTTGGACAAGACACTAGACACGACCTAACATACTAATGCAAAGTTGGCATGAGACTCGAATACACACTTAGACATGACTATGTTGGAATGCACTAACTAGGAACCTAGACTTAACCCACTATTCAGTACGCGGCGGAGCTAAGCGATCCGAAGATCACTCGCGCAAGTGTGCGGCCTTCCCGATAGGCGTAGCCTAACGTTCGTGTCGCACCTTTTGATATACCGAGTAGAGGAATGCAAATGCAACCTTGGACTTAAATGACCATAGACTTGAATGATGCTCTGATACTAATTTGATGCGGGACGGATGACCGACTCGGGCTAAGACGTACGACCGACTCGTGTGCGGCCAGCACTAGCACACTAAGGCAAGCCGGGCGGCTAACCACCGTAGTATTCTCCGGGTGGAGACGTCTCTCAACAGCGACTCTCTTGAGCCTGACGATCGTCCCTTGCGAGGGAAATGTGGGGATCGCGGCGATTAAGAAACCACCGTCACCTAGGGTTCCGATTCAAGTTCGGTGCTCGACTGGAGCTATGGAACAGGCGCTCACAACTCACAAACGCGGTGAATTTGAACTAGCTATCGGCCCTATTCTCACAATCACAGCAATATAGAAAGTATACTAAACAGCAAATGTAGATGTCGGAACGAGCACGTACCTCCACGACTAGGCGTGGGGAAGAACTCTCGGCCGATTTCCGAACAACCCCGATATACAAATGAATTGCCTTTACAACTTTCAGAACTGAATGCCCACTCCACGCAGGGAGGTATCGGGCTACAATGACTGATTTTGGGGTTGCTGGAACCCGGGTTGACGGGCCACACTCGTAGGGGGCGAGGAACGCGTGCCAGAGCCGCTCGGGTACGCCAATGGAAAGCCGACCCAGTTCTGCCCACGCTGGTCACCCTACGCAGCGAGCTTGCGGAGGCTTGTACGGCTAGATCCGATGCCCGATCGGAGCGCCGTTTATTGGAGAATGTCGGCGACTGGATGTAGTATCTTCACTCCAAAGATCATGAACAGATGCCTTTAGATCTGGGCGCAGTGACGAATCTTCTGAGGTTCTGGTTTTGTGCTCACAGAACTGCACAGAAACACGGTAAAATGTTGGGAAAATGGTTGCCGATGTCGGATCGGGGCGTTCCTTGTGGGAGGTGGTAGGAGACGTCCAGAGGACGAAATACTTTGAAGATCCTTCACACGGATCTTGGCCGGATGAAGCGGGGCAGGCTCTGAAAGTTGATTCTAGTTCTCAGCCGGTCCTGCTCAGACCAGCCCGCGCGATCCCACGAGAACTGCCGTCACGATCAGCACAGGTCACGGATCGAGGTGAAACCAGCGGCAACACGAAGAGGACTTGAACTAATATGATTTCTCTTCAGGAACTAACTTCAGATGGAGTCGGGGTTGGGCTGAAGAATTCAATACACAGTCATCTTTAGATCTGGGCAGAAATCTGGGGCAGATCTGCGCGCCTCCACGAGAAAAATCGCCACCATTGCTCACAAACTCCGATCGACGCGAAACTAAATCCGAAAGTTTGCTAACTTGCAGCGGTATCACAGATAAATTTTGTGAAAGAATAAGATAATAAGAGAAGGGGTATATGAGGTCGAGTCACACGACCTAGAACTGTCCTGTCACAGGACTGCAACTAGGGAATCACTCCCAAGAGAATCACTCTCTAATGCACTTATCTCTTAACAAAACTTCATTATATTAAGCATAAACACTGTACATGCCGTCTTATAGGGAAATGGAAGGGGTAGGGGGGAAGGGAGTTTGATGGATGCAAGGGGAATGGGAAGGGGGCTGCGCCCCTTTGATTGTGATGGGAGGGGAAGGTGACAAGGGGGAGGGGAAGCTTCCTCCCTTTGAAATTCAAAGGTAGGTGGCAGCCATATATGGTAGGCTAGCAGCCATTAGACCTTGACCAGTAGCCATCCATTAATCCATGTGGTGAATGGAAGTGGAAGAAATACAAAAAAAACACAATTCCTAGCCTAATAAGCCAAAAGAGGGGCGCCCCCCTTCTTGGGCCTTGAATGGGCCAAATGTGGCCATGGCTTAACCAAGCCCATTCCAACCTAGATGGCTTAAGGCCATTCCACCCTTGAAGGCCCATGAATGAAGAGAGCCCACTCTTGATTATCCAATCTAGATAGCCCATGTGGAAGGAAGCCCATATGGCTTATGGATCCATTAGAAATGGACCAAGGCCATTCCTTCTTATGGAATGCTTTAAGGGGCTTTAACAATTTGGCCCTTTAGGAGCCTTACAACCAGCCCATTAGCAAATTACATATACAATACCCTTTACAAGCCCAATTCAATGCCAAAAAAGGTCCAAATTCAAGCCAAAGTATCCCCCTTTTGAAGATAAGCCGATGTAGTCCACTTGGCGCTCCGAGTATGGCACCGTCGGTTCGCCGACGTGTCACGTGATCGCCTTGGTGTCCGCACCACCATTCCTAACTTCAGGGACATTCTCTTTCCTCCCCAGTCTGAGCTCCCCGTGTACCAAAAATATGACGGGAATGGCAACCCGTTTATTCATGTCAGGGAGTTCCTCTATGAATCGGCCCAATTCCAACATGATGACCGCCTGATGGCGTATCTGTTCCGCTGATCCTTGGATGAGGTCACCCTTGAATGGTTCTACACCTTGCCTCTGGAGGAGGCGGAAAGTTTCAAGACCGTGAAGGAGAAGTTTATTCAGAGATTCCAGGATCGGGTTGGTCCCGAGTATTCTTTTACAGATTTAGTTGCAGAAAAAATGAAGCCAGATGAGGACTTTGCCGCATATGCAGATCGATGGAGGCAGATGGCCTCGCGTGTGCTCGGGCAGATCCTGGAAGAGGAAAAAGTGAAGTTGTTAATTTCTAATGCTACCCCGACGTTCCGCAATATCTTGGCAATGACCGACATTTCTAACATGCACCAGTTGTACAGTCGGGCCTGGTTCATCTAGACCCAATTCAAAGACTCTCCCATCCATTCCCTTTTCGAGGCCTAGAAATCTAAAACCACCTGAAAATCACAAGGCCCAGTTACCGCGGGAGTTCAAGTCAATGAGCAGGTCCGGGCTGTTCAATTCCCTAACCAGCCCGCTTCACCCCATTTCCAGCAACCCCCACGCAACCCCCAGTTCTCCGCTCCACAAGCTCCCCGACCCACTTTCCAAGCTCCCCAGCACCCACAACAACCACCTCCACCACCACAGCCTCAATAGCCACCCCAATACCATAACGTTCCTCCTCCCACTGGTTATGGGCCTACTCAGCCGGGACCCAAGAGAGTCAATTACCCTCCACTTCCAGAAACACTCCCCGACATCTTTTCGGCCTTGATGTACACTGGTGACATTCAATTGCCTCCGAAATGTCAGAACTGGAATCCGACAGCCGATCAGTCAAGGTATTGCATATACCATCGGCAGCCCGGGCACACGATCAAGAGATGTTATCAGTTCGGAGATTTGGTTTATGATTTGCATGAGGGCCATAGGATTGATTGGGCCCAAATGCACAAATTAATTAAAGAGATAAAAGAAAGAAGAAGACAAGCCAGGCCGCAGCAGGCGGCGCCTCAGCAGCAGCAGTTCCAGCAACCTCTCCAACAACAACAACCTCCACAGTAGCAACAGCAACAGCAACAGCAAGACATCGGGATTGATCAGAATCCCATGCCAGAACATTCGCCCGCTCCTCAGCAGCAACAACAACAACAGTCACCGGCACCGGCTCAAGTGAATGCAGTCCACTGCCTAGCCCCTAACGTTGGGTCGTCTTTTGATGATGAGTCCCCCGCCCACCTCTTGGCCTTCCACCACACCAACTTCCCCGCAACTTCTGTTCCTTCCATTCTTCGGCCCACCACCATGGCCACCGCTCCGCCCACTGTCCTCTCCCAATCATCTATTGCACCCCCTACGTTCCCCACCGTTCCGCCAACCCTTCCACCATTACCCGCCATGCCCTCCATCATCACCTCTCCATTTAACCCTTCACCAATCATCATTTTGCCAGGGCCCGTCAGGCCAGCCTCCGCCATCCTCACCCCCATTTCTACCCCTTCCCCTTACCTTACCGGGCCAATCGGGAGTCCATCTGAGGGAGTGCCGGCACGACAATGCGCCCTCCGGAGTGGGCATCCATTCAATAGAAATTACCCTTTCCCTGGTGCATCTGCACCCAACCCTCAAGTTCCTCCCTCAATAGTTGAAGCAGAAGAAGTAGACCCCGTGCCCGGCACGAAATATGACTTGCTACAACATCCGGACCTGATGCTGGCCAAAATATCAGTTCTGGAGTTAATAAAAAGGTCCACGCTACATCAAGATGCCCTAAGGGTTTTTTTACAGAAGGTTATGGTCAGCGAGGACGTGGCGGTAGATAGTTTACCGTCGGTGTTGGCAACTATCACGAGGGGGCCTACCATTTCATTCTCTGAGTCAGAATTGGCACCCCCGGAGGCACGTCAGATGCCACTCTGCATTACTATTTCTCTAAACAAAGTGGCAGTTGAATCAGCCCTTATGGACACAGGAGCATCGATAAATGTGTGTCCACTGAGTACACTGCGTGCCTACAATATCTCCGAAGACATGCTTAGGCCAACACCGACAACAATTGTGGCGTATGACAACTCTAGACGAGTGTGCCACGGGGTCGTGACAGTTCAGGCCGAGCTAGATCCTTTGGTAATGGATGTGGAGTTCTACGTTCTGGACATAGACCCGATCTTCAAGGCAATTCTGGCTCGTCCATGGATAGATAGTTTGAATGTTGTGCCCTCAACTGCCCACCAATGCCTTAAGTTCCCATTTCAAGGCCTGGTAGTTAAGGTGAAAAGTATCGCCACCGTCCAATCTGTTGATGCGGTTGTAGATAAGATTCTTCCTACTTTGTGGCCGAGTAACAGGCCAGTTCTTTCTGTGATGGACTTAAATTATTCATGGGCATATGCGTCACGCAAGCCCGCCACTGCAACAGTAAATGTGAAAATTAAGTCCAAGATTAGAGACTCGAAACGATGGCACTTGATTTTGAAGTTGGGCTATCAGCCGGGCTTGGGCTTCGGCGCACAGTTGCAGGGGTGAACTAAGCCCATCCCTAAAGGCAAGAAAATGAGCCAGAGAGGCCTTGGCTATCGGTGTTGTGCCCATGTGGTTTTGATGATGGTTTTAATGATGGTTTTGTTGATTGGTTTTTGATGTGAGTTAATCACTGTGAGTCATCCTGCTGTGTGAGTCATCATGCTGTTATTCAGTCCATCAAATGTTCAGTCATCTTGCTGCTCAGTTTAGTTTAACATTTTTGATGTTCAGTCATGTTAACTGATGCATAAAGCATTCATTGCTACACTCTGCTTAGTTAGTACGAACAGTAGTGGGTCGACCCACTCTTGCTGATGCGTCGACTCATCAGAACACTGATTGTCTGGTTTGTCTAACTTCAAGTCTACACATCATCAGTTGAACATAAAGTGTATACGTTGCAGCGTCAACTCATTGGGCTGCAGCGTCAACTCAGCAAGTATGCACATCGCCTTCAGGCCTTTAAGTCTATACACTCTATACTCATTCAAGTCTGTACACTGGTTTTCATGCATGTTAAACTCCAAGTCTATACAGCCTGCTTCTTCTACTCAGTGTACATACTTATTCATTTGCTGTTTCAAAGTCCATACAATGGCTGTTGAACTGTGAAGCCTATACATTATCTGATCATTCATCTTCATGTCTATACAACGCTAAGTCAATACATTGAACTATTCTCCAAAGTCTGCACAATGGTCTTCACACCTGAAGTCTGTACATCCACAGTTAAACTTGAAGTCTGCACATTGGTCTTCGAATTCAAAGTCTGTACATTGGGTTTTCACATGAAGTATGTACAGCCGTTCACTGTTGAAGTCCATACACTGGTCGGTGGAATTTGAAGTCTGTACACTGACTCGTTTCATTTCCTCAGAGTCTGTACATCCATAGTGAAATCTAAAGTCTGCACATTGATCTTCGAATCCAAAGTCTATACAATGGTCTTCACACTTGAAGTCTATACATTCGATGTGCAGAGTTGATGTCTATTCATTTGCCTCCATGATTCTAAGTCTATACATTCGCTGCAGAGATCTCTGTCAAGTCTATACATTGGTCCGTCTCTTGCAGTGTCTCATCTGGTCAAAGTCAACACATCACTTGAAGGCTTCTGCATCGAGTCTATACATCGACTGTCTTGCTTTAGCTTAAGTCTGTACAGAGTCAGCGTCTCGTTGACCGTCTCTTGTTGTGTCCTCATGTTATTTCTGTGTTTGTGTCTTCGTGTTATTTTTCCTAGACCCCGTGTCCTTTTTGCTTTGTGACCACACTTCGTGTAGGGTTCTGTTTTCGTCTTCGAGTTGGTTTTAGTCCGTGTCGTCCTCGTCTTCGAGTCGTTCGTAAGTTCGAGCGATTTTGTATTCGAGTCATTTTTTATGTCTTCGTGTTGTTTCTGTGTTTGTGTCTTCGTGTTGTTGTTTTTGTGTCTTCATGTTGTTTTTGTATTTGTGTCTTCGTGTTGCTTCTTTCTATCTTCGTCCAAGGTTCCTCTGATCGTGTGTTTCTATCGTTTTACTCCGTGTTATTTCCTTCTCACCTCGTGCTGTTCTCATCTGACTTCGTGTCGTTTCCTTTGTAGTGTTAGCTTTGTTACTGTGGTACCTCGTGTCGTTCTCTCTTTATCTCGTGCTGTAGTCATCTTATGTACCTTGTGTCGTTCTCAGTATAGTGCACCTTTTGTTGTTCCTACACACCTCGTGCAGCTTTAGCTTGAGTGTCAACCGACTTATTTCAGGTATATATATATATATATAGAGAACCCTGAGTATTAATGGTTTTAATCTCTTTGTAGGAGAAGAAGAAAAATAAAAAGAAGAAGGTGGTCCGAGGAAGAATATTCCCCAGTGACTGGGCGGCACGTGATCCGAGGCTGGAAGGGCAAACAGGATTGTGACACGTGTGCTGAAGCTGGCTGAGAGACTGACACGTGGCCACAAGTTATGGGCGGGAAATGTGGAAGCCACACGCGCCCAGTGCTGCCCTCCTACTGGCTGCTGCTTATAAAAGGAAGCCTTCATCCAACAGATGAAGACTGATCGAAGAAGAAGCCTGGAGAGTAGAAAGCCCTTCGATCCAGAAAAAGAAAAGAGGAAGAAAAAGAGAAGAAGAAGAAATAGAAGAAGAGTGAGCCAGCAGAAGAAAAAGGGGTTGCAGAGAAAAAGGAGAGAATAGCGTGGGAGAAAAGGAGAGAAGAGGAGAAAGAAAGAGAGATAGAGAGAGAGAGAGTTCGTGGAGAAGAAGGAAGAAGCTACTGAAGATCTGTCCTCTGGCGTCTGGATTAAATCCTAGCCAGATCTGCTCCTCTGAAAGCTACATTCGTGTTCTTCATTTACAGCCTTCCGATCGCTGTGTATTTTCTGTTTTCTTATTTTTCCTTTTTCATTTGGTTAGCTTTGTACTTCCGATCCTCTGGATTGAGGTCGGGTCCCTCCTGGTCTGGAGGAAGAGAGGTCTGCGACCTCTAGTTTGCAAGTGGCTGGAAGTCACTTGTGTGTTCCCTCCGGTTTGGAGGAAAGGAGATATGATCTCCGGTTCTGGGCTTGCGGGTTGCAAGTCCAGGGGTCCCTCCTTGTCTGGAGGAAGAGAGGTCTGCGACCTCTGGTTTCCAAGTGACTGGGAGTCACTTGGGGTGTCCCTCCGGTTGGTAGGAAGAGGGGAGTGTGTTCCCCTGGTCAAGCTGTGTGTCAGCACCTGTTGCAGACTGAGTCTGCTTGATTCTAGCATTGGCTAGTGAAGCCTCACTCCGGTTGGGAGTGAGGGGTGGATGTAGGTCTGGAGGACCGAACCACCTAAAAATATTTTGAGCAATGGTTTGCTTTGTGTGATTGCTTCCGCTAGATGCTTGGATAGACGCGCTTCATGTGTTTGCTCATAAGTTTAATCGAATTAGTTTTATTCTGTGATTGCGTCTAGCATCTGGTTTTTTATTTGGCCATTATTCATAGAAGGATACATTCACCCCCCTTTATATCCGGGCCTAGCACCTTAACAGTTGGTATCAGAGCGGTGTCTGCATACAAGGTCCAGCGACCTGCAGATTCGATCTTGCAGTCTTAGGTGCTAATTTGTTTTTAGTGCATCAATATTCCTGTTGCATTAATCTGTTGTGTTCACATGGCTCATCCACCGATCTTCAGTGGTACGCATTTTAATGCATGGTTCGCTAGTCTGAAGAATTATGTTAAATCTGTGAATCCAGACCCGTGGAAAGTAATTTCACATGGTCCTCATGAACTACCAAAGAAAAAGTACAAATGGACTGACAGTCAAAAATCACTGCATGAAGAAAATCAGATAGCTATAAATCTGATGAAGACAGCTACTGATAGAGCCTTTCACTCATGCTTCGTTGATTACAATTCTGCTAAAGACATTCTGGATACACTGAAGCGAACTCAAGAGATAGATGTGGACAGCTGCATGATGGCCAACAGAAGAAACCAAAGTGGCAGCGATCAAGGCAGCAATCAAACTGAAGAAGATAATGATGATGAGGTAAATCTCTTCGAGAATTTTTCTCTAGAAGATTGGGAGAATACATATGCTGAATTATTTGAATCTCATGAACAGTTAAGAAAACAATACAAAAGATTGAAGAAGAATAGTAGGTCAGACAGTTTCAATTCTCCATGTGAAAACTGTGTTGAACTAAAAAATGTTCATGATACTTGTATGTCTGATATTCAAATGCTAAAGAAACAAATTTCATTGCTGAAAATTGTGAATCAAGATCATGTAAAAGAAAACTCTGAACTTGAGAAGAAGCTTAGCCAAACTTGTCATGAGTCTGTTCGGAGTAAGGATTTGCTGAAAGAAGTTGAATGTGTTAAATCTGATCTAAACAAGCTGAAAAGTGAGATGATTCTCTCAAAAATTTCTCCAAAGAAAATGAAGAAAGTTTAGAGAAACTTAAAAAGGAGAACACATTGCTGATTGAAAAATTGAATGTCATAAAATCTGTAAACTTACAATTACAGAAAGATCTTGAAAAACAGCAAAAAGATATGAAGGAAATTGAAAATGGAAGAAAGTATGAAGTCAATTCAGAAGATCAGCTTCTAATAAATGAATTGGTTCAAAATGATAAGCTTAAAAAGGAAATTGAAAAATTGAAGCTGTTAAACAGTGGTATGTCTGAAAGACTTCTTACTTTAGAAAGAGGAAAAACTATTTGCATTGAAGATTCTGATAAACTGAGCAATATGGAAAATGAAATTGAGAAATATAAAACTGCTAACAAAGTTTTGAATGAAGCTATGAATTGCAGTGAGCAAGAGATTGTCAGTTATGAGTTACACATTTCCTCACTAGAAAATGAAATTCAAGATCTGAAAACATCTCTGTCAAAGTTTGTGAGTGGACAAGAGAATCTGAATAGGTTGTTAGGAGTTAAGGTTAATACTCAAAGGGAAGGGTTAGGCTACAACAATGTCAATAAAAAGGCTTTCAAAAATAAGCTAATGACATCTTTTATCAAAGCATCAGATGTAGCCACCACCTCAGAAAATAAACCACCAAATGTTCAAAAGAATCAGAAACAAACTAAAAAGTTGAAAAAGGTTGATGGATCCAAGCTGAAAACTATTTTCATTAAAACTTCTGAACAGGAAAAGCCTTCTACTTCATCTTCAATTCAGTACAAGGCTAAGAAAACTGGAAAACAGGATAAAAATCAGAAAAGGATTGTAAATCAGAAAATAAATAAAAAGTGTTCATCAGTGCATGTTGATCACAGTCCTCACACACACTCACATGCATCTAAAAGGAAAATGTCATGCCACTACTGTCATAGATTTGGACATTTAATGCATGAGTGTGAATTAAACGAACTGGATGATTTGAATGCTGAAATGATGAATGCTAGGAAATATCATGATAGAAAACCTGCTGTTCATTCAAAGAAAAGTGAATGCTCTCATTGTGGTAGATTAGGCCACATCTTTGCTCAATGTTGGTTTGCTAATGGAAAGAAAAAACCACTCTCACATCATGCTAAATCTTATGCTAACCAACATGCTTTTAATATAAACAAAACTGCTTCTCTGAACCAGCATGTCAAATATTTTAATTGCAACAAAATTGGTCACAAGACCTCTGAATGCTGGTTGGGCTTTTTTAAAAGAAACTCTCTCAAATGCTCTCACTGTGGAAAATTGGGCCACATAGTTGAAAATTACTGGCATGCTCAGGGAAAGAATTCTAACTCTGAATTTATTAAATTCCCTGTAAAATAATTTGCAAAACTTTCATATTATAACTGTGGGAAGCCAGGCCACAGAGCTGGAGATTGTTGGCATGTTCAGAATAACTCTGCTAAACTCCATGTTGCGAAATTTACATGCCATCATTGTGGGAAGCCAGGTCACAAGGCTGCAACCTGTTGGCTGGCAGGATATCAAAACCAAACTGATTTTGGTAAACAGAATTTTTATTCTGTTAACAGAAAATCTCATGTATATGCACATAGAACTCATGCTAACAAGAATGTGCATAAATCAGATCTGAAAACTGCTGCTCCTTACTATCAAGTTAAAAATGTGCTGAGAAAACCTGCTAGAAGTGATAATGTCATGTCAGGACCCAAGACTTCTTGGGTACCTGTTTGTGCAAAATAAACTTTGTTTTGCAGGTGTGCCTTTGGACTGGAATAAAAGGGGTAATGATCCAAGGCACTCAAGAATGAAAACCCTTTTGAACTTTTCAGGTAATCTCTCTGCATTTCCCATTTTGAAACTCATTGCATATCTGGTTTGATGTATTCTTGCATATCCTGGTCTTAGTTTCATCTAGTGCATGGATATTAAATCTGTTCTTGCATATTCATTCATCGACTGCCAGTTGCATTATTTTCTGATCATACACTCTGAAATTTCTGAAAATCTGAGCTGAATGTGAATATTGTTTGAAATTTGTGTGTTGCAATAGCTCACTGAACATTCTGAATTGCATATAGGACTGCATGTTGAATTATCATGCATGACCTCAATGGTATATAAATGGTAAGGTACCAAAAGGCAGGGAAGTCTATCTGGAGGTTCTTACTATGTGTGAGATGGTCTTTTAGACCAAGTGCTCCGCCTAGTACCATGGGTCACCTTGCTGGTTAGGACAGTCTGAATGTGCATGAATCAAAATCATATGTTCAGTTTCTCATGGCAAATATTGCATGTTTTAAGGGGGAGTTACTTGCATGTGTTTTTGCA
The DNA here is from genome assembly GCA_022559845.1 of Amorphophallus konjac. Classification (NCBI taxonomy): domain Eukaryota; kingdom Viridiplantae; phylum Streptophyta; class Magnoliopsida; order Alismatales; family Araceae; genus Amorphophallus; species Amorphophallus konjac. The sequence goes on along the minus strand of CM040125.1, from coordinate 286,411,909 downwards.
TACATAAAGTGCATTGCATTTCCTTAGATTGAAAATGCCAAAAAGATTGTCTAAATGCATGTTGTCAGGGGGAGTCAATGCATTGCATATAGGTTGTTAAATGCATACTCATGTGAGAATTCATTGCATATTCTTCCTTATTGATTTTATTGACAGACCTTGAACATATCTTTGAAAACATTGAGCTTCAAAATCTCTCCTATCAATTGGTATCATTTGGCTTCAGATTTCTATCAGTCTTTCATGAAGATTTCAATGGGAATATCTCGATCATAAATCTGAAAAATTCTTGAACTAGAAATCTTCTATTATACGTTTTTATGAATGACTGAAATAACTCATGTGGTTTAAGTTTAATGTATTCAATGAGTTTGGCTTTAAAATCTCTTAAAAATATCTGAAGCATGTTTAATAAACCTTAACCATCTGTTTCATGCTGTGTCTTGTAAAATCTTCTGAAATCTACATTATTGAATACATGACTTTATTTGGTTAAGTACATGAAATTGTTATTGATTTGAAGCAAATGAATTTTTCTGAAATGTCTAAAGGGTATTTTCTGTCAGAGCAATGACCTTGGTCACTGAGAAACACATGTCCAAAGGACTGTGTCATGAGGTACCATAGTTATCTCTGATTAAGAATAATTGAATTTCAGGCAGAGCAATGGCATGCACACTGAGAAATATAACTCACTCATCAAGAAATGATTTGCAGTGTGTCATGATGTGTAAATGCTATCTATGTTCATATAAAGCATGACAGTTAGTCACACTAAGTGCTTAGGGATATTGGCCTCTGATCAAGGTATATCCTCTAGTTACAAGGTGTGCACTGAATTAGAGTGCTCGTAAAATTTGTAGCATGAAAAATTGTTGAACAAATCTCAATATCTGAATATTGATGCTAAAATCAAATTGCTACAACCCTAGACAAAATCATATGACTTCAAAATTGCTTGATTTCAATACTGATGCATGTAATTCCGAAAGAAGTCAATAAAGTTGATTGTGTAAGAGAAAGGAAGATTTATCAAGATAAATATGAGGGCCTGGTTCATTTTTATTAAACCATGGTGTTAGATATCAATACAGAATTTTATTGAAAAACTCTGCATACATCATGTTTAAACCATGCTGATCAATAAAATTCATTCATAAGCCCTTATAATGGAAGACTTTGAAATATTCTGATTTGGATTTATGAGAATGATAATTCCTTGAAAATCTGACTGAAATTCTTGTAGTTGAAGCTTCTTTAAAAATCTGCTAATTGAACCTCTTCTGCTAATTGACCTGAACTTCTCCTTGTTTGCCCATGTGGTCTCCTTCTCATTCATTTCATAAGGTTCCATTTATTGAGGGGGAGCCTCCTTGTCATATGCATCATGCTGCATAGAAGGAGAAGAATTATGCCCTTGCATTCATATTTCTGGTATCTGCATCTACATTCATACCCCTTCCCATGGTTTATTTTGATTATACCAAAGGGAGAGATTGTTTGCCTAAGAGGGAGAATATCATTCAACCTGTGCATGCAGGTTCCTTTTGATCATCTCTAACTCATGCTTTTGCTGACACTCTTAAAGGGGGAGAATCATGTTCTTGCAAGGGGGAGAAATTGACTTAATTTTTATACATGCTTTAATTTCTCAAACTATTTTCTTTTTGATGAAGTCAATGGGGGAGAATAGTTTGAGTCATCAGACTGACTCACTGTGTAGTGTTACCATCATCAAAAAGGGGGAGATTGTTGTGCCCATGTGGTTTTGATGATGGTTTTAATGATGGTTTTGATGATTGGTTTTTGATGTGAGTTAATCACTGTGAGTCATCCTGCTGTGTGAGTCATCATGCTGTTATTCAGTCTATCAAATGTTCAGTCATCTTGCTGCTCAGTTTAGTTTAACATTTTTGATGTTCAGTCGTGTTAACTGATGCATAAAGCATTCATTGCTACACTCTGCTTAGTTAGTATGAACAGTAGTGGGTCGACCCACTCTTGCTCATGCGTCGACTCATCAGAACACTGATTGTCTGGTTTGTCCAACTTCAAGTCTACACATCATCAGTTGAACGTAAAGTGTATACGTTGCATCGTCAACTCATTGGGCTGCAACGTCAACTCAGCAAGTATGCACATCACCTTCAGGCCTTCAAGTCTATACACTCTATACTCATTCAAGTCTGTACACTGGTTTTCATGCATGTTAAACTCCAAGTCTATATAGCCTGCCTCTTCTACTCAGTGTACATACTTATTCATTTGCTGTTTCAAAGTCCATACAATGGCTGTTGAACTGTGAAGCCTATACATTGTCTGATCATTCATCTTCATGTCTATACAACGCTAAGTCAATACATTGAACTGTTCTCCAAAGTCTGCACAATGGTCTTCACACCTGAAGTCTGTACATCCACAGTTAAACTTGAAGTCTGCACATTGGTCTTCGAATTCAAAGTCTGTACATTGGGTTTTCACATGAAGTATGTACAGCCGTTCACTGTTGAAGTCCATACACTGGTCGGTGGAATTTGAAGTCTGTACACTGACTCGTTTCATTTCCTCAGAGTTTGTACATCCACAGTGAAATCCAAAGTCTGCACATTGATCTTTGAATCCAAAGTCTATACAATGGTCTTCACACTTGAAGTCTATACATTCGATGTGCAGAGTTGATGTCTATTCATTTGCCTCCATGATTCTAAGTCTATACATTCGCTGCAGAGATCTCTATCAAGTCTATACATTGGTCCGTCTCTTGTAGTGTCTCATCTGGTCAAAGTCAACACATCACTTGAAGGCTTCTGCATCAAGTCTATACATTGACTGTCTTGCTTTAGCTTAAGTCTATACAGAGTCAGCGTCTCGTTGACCGTCTCTTGTTGTGTCCTCATGTTATTTCTGTGTTTGTGTCTTCGTGTTATTTTTCCTAGACCCCGTGTCCTTTTTGCTTTGTGACCACACTTCGTGTAGGGTTCTGTTTTCATCTTCGAGTTGGTTTTAGTCCGTGTCGTCCTCGTCTTCGAGTCGTTCATAAGTTCGAGCGATTTTGTATTCGAGTCATTTTTTATGTCTTCGTGTTGTTTCTGTGTTTGTGTCTTCGTGTTGTTGTTTTTGTGTCTTCATGTTGTTTTTGTATTTGTGTCTTCGTGTTGCTTCTTTCTATCTTCGTCCAAGGTCCCTCTGATCGTGTGTTTCTATCGTTTTACTCCGTGTTATTTCCTTCTCACCTCGTGCTGTTCTCATCTGACATCGTGTCGTTCCCTTTGTAGTGTTAGCTTTGTTACTGTGGTACCTTGTGTCGTTCTCTCTTTATCTCGTGCTGTAGTCATGTTATGTACCTTGTGTCGTTCTCAGTATAGTGCACCTTTTGTTGTTCCTACACACCTCGTGCAGCTTTAGCTTGAGTGTCAACCGACTTATTTCAGGTATATATATATATAGAGAACCCTGAGTATTAATGGTTTTAATCTCTTTGCAGGAGAAGAAGAAAAACAAAAAGAAGAAGGTGGTCCGAGGAAGAATATTCCCCAGTGACTGGGTGGCACGTGATCCGAGGCTGGAAGGGCAGACAGGATTGTGACACGTGTGCTGAAGCTGGCTGAGAGACTGGCACGTGGCCACAAGTTCTGGGCGGGAAATGTGGAAGCCACACGCGCCCAGTGCTGCCCTCCTGCTGGCTGCTGCTTATAAAAGGAAGCCTTCATTCAACAGATGAAGACTGATCGAAGAAGAAGCCTGGAGAGCAGAAAGCCCTTCGATCCAGAAAAAGAAAAGAGGAAGAAAAAGAGAAGAAGAAGAAATAGAAGAAGAGTGAGCCAGCAGAAGAAAAAGGGGTTGCAGAGAAAAAGGAGAGAATAGCGTGGGAGAAAAGGAGAGAAGAGGAGAAAGAAAGAGAGATAGAGAGAGAGAGAGAGTTCGTGGAGAAGAAGGAAGAAGCTACTGAAGATCTGTCCTCTGGCGTCTGGATTAAATCCTAGCCAGATCTGCTCCTTTGAGAGCTACATTCGTGTTCTTCATTTACAGCCTTCCGATCGCTGTGTATTTTCTGTTTTCTTATTTTTCCTTTTTCATTTGGTTAGCTTTGTACTTCTGATCCTCTGGATTGAGGTCGGGTCCCTCCTGGTCTGGAGGAAGAGAGGTCTGCGACCTCTAGTTTGCAAGTGGCTGGAAGTCACTTGTGTGTTCCCTCCGGTTTGGAGGAAGGGAGATCTGATCTCCGGTTCTGGGCTTGCGGGTTGCAAGTCCAGGGGTCCCTCCTGGCTTGGAGGAAGAGAGGTCTACGACCTCTGGTTTCCAAGTGATTGGGAGTCACTTGGGGTGTCCCTCCGGTTGGGAGGAAGAGGGGAGTGTGTTCCCCTGGTCAAGCTGTGTGTCAGCACCTGTTGCAGACTAAGTCTGCTTGATTCTAGCATTGGCTAGTGAAGCCTCACTCCGGTTGGGAGTGAGGGGTGGATGTAGGTCTGGAGGACCGAACCACCTAAAAATCTTTTGAGCAATGGTTTGCTTTGTGCGATTGCTTCCGCTAGATGCTTGGATAGACGCGCTTCATGTGTTTGCTCATAAGTTTAATCGAATTAGTTTTATTCTGGGATTGCGTCTAGCATCTGGTTTTTTATTTGGTCATTATTCATAGAAGGATACATTCACCCCCCTCTGTATCCGGGCCTAGCACCTTAACAATCGGGAGTCAGCACTGTCCGTACTGGGAGACTCCGGGCCACTGACGTGGGACTACCGTCAACACTTTGTGAAAGGCCCGTTGCAGCCTGGTATATTGAAGAAGCCGCCGCCATGTTCTGATATAAAGACTGATGCCGCTCATGTTGTTGCTGACCCACCGGGCTGGTGGGTGACATGGAAGACTTTTACAGTTGTCTTGAGAAGCTGTTCCATGAAGAAGAAGCTCGTCCGAAGAAGACGGAGATGCAGCTGGTGAAGCATTCTCCGACTGAGATAGTTCACCGGAGGCCACGGGAAGTGGGGTGCTCCATCACTACCTTCTCCTTGTCCCCATCCCGTCTTGCCTCCTTATTTCAGCGAGTGGGGTTTGTTCCCCATTCCCCTCCGATCATGGTCGACCCGTACTTCACAGAAAGACCGCCTGAAATCCTGTTTGTGTCATGTGCATGTGGGCGCTGCCCACCCGTTGACTTATCAACCCTATTTACTCCTCCTTCCCCCACTGCCCAACTCCACAAAATGTGGTTTTCGTCATCCGACCCATTCTTCGATTGCATCTTCCCCGATCTATTTCCCATGCAACTCCCTCCTCCCTCGACTTCTTCTTCCTGTTGCGTGATCTCCTCCGACTTCCAAAAAAAATGCCAATTTTAAAATGGAGGTTTGAATGGAGGATTACGCTATGTTCTGCCCATCTTCCCAGGGGCATGAAACCCCTGCTCTATTCCCTGTAGACTTCCTATCTCCTAGGTTAGATGTACAGTGTGCAGAGTCTCCTAGGTTAGTTAAGTCAGTTGGGGTAGAGTCTAGTTCTAGCTTGGTCAACCCATCCACGTCTGCCGCGCTCCCTGTGATGCGTCATTTTAAATCCATTCCATATAGGTTTCTGTGAGATTTGGCTCAGAGATGCCATGCTCTTCTTAAATGCCCTAAGTTTGTAGAAACCGCCCTAGTCTTAGAAGATGATGAAGAAGTAGAAGGGGTATGGAGCAATGACGGATTAGGTGTACATGAGATCGTAGATGAGAAGGACCCAGCCGATCATGAGGGAGGAAAGTGATGTGGATGACACGGCCTGTAGTGCCCCAAAATTTATATATATATATATATATATATATATAGATATATATATATATATATATATATATAATTTTTGAATATTAAAACAATTTTTTGAAAATTATAAAGGCTTAAATAAATTAATGAAGGGATTATTAGATTAATAAGTCATTATAAGGCCCAAATTATGTTAAATAGTTAACCTAGCCTATCCAATGATTAACTAAAATATTTAAGGACCAAGCCCATTAAGTTTGGCCCATATTCTAGAAGGATAACTAGCCTATTCATGGATTTATATGATAAATACTATTTATCTAAGATAATGATAGGGATAAATGAATAAAAGAGTTTTATTAATTTAAAATTTCTATACACGTTGACTGTAACGGTCCATAGCGCGACCGTCACAGCCAGGTAACGCGCCTGGACACGACCGTTACATACTGCGAGTTCCGTAAGTTGAAGAACTCCCAAAAAGATTAGAATTTTTGAACCCTATCTACAAGAGACCTAACTAGAAGGACATGTTAAGTTACTAGGGACTCTTAGAGATCAGATTTTGATGAATTAAGGACTCTAGAACCTATCTAATCTTCAAGCCCTAGCCAAAACTCTATAAATAGAACCCAGTTCTGAATTGAGCGACTCTTACTTTTGGGCCGTAAAGAATCAAGGTAAGGAGTCGTAATCTTGGGTAAGTTCTTTAGAAGATTTTGTAGACAATACTTTAGACTAACTACTCTCCAAATTCCACCTCCTTAGGTCAAGAGGTCGTGGAGTTAGAGCCCAAGGAAGTTGCTAAAAAGTCACAGGAAGAGGAGAGCTAGGGCACGTCTTTTCAACTCTAAATTGGAAGTTTAAAGCCAAGATTAAGAGGTAGGTCATCTCATGAACGGCAGAAACATCTTGATAGGAATAAAAGCCCTCTGGTTTGATTGAATTCCATGCATGATAGATCATGAATTTCATGTTTTAATGGTTCTATGCATTCATACATCTCTTAGCCTTAAATAGAAATAAAAGATCTTATCTTGTCTATTCACTAGAACCCATGCATGTAGATAGCCTATACTTCGTTACCATGTCTAAGGATAGTCATACTATTTTGATTTCTAGACATGATGTGAGTTGATCTCTTGGATTCTATATGGTTTTCTGTCAGCAGATGCTCTGACGCATCATAGTAGGACCGTCATACTCACGTAACGGCCTTACGATGAGCCGTCACAGTTCTGTTGTATATATATGCACTCTGTTGTCTCTGACGCATCAGGGAAGGAGCGTTACGTTCATGTAACAGCTGCTCGATAAACCATCACATTAACCATGACGCGCCATCAATAGACCATCAGATACCTGATGTTCTGTCAACCCGAGATAGAATAGGACTTGTCAATTTTACTTATTATTAAGCCTAGTTATCTAAGTTTAAACCTGTTAAAGTGATCTTGGAATTATTCAATCGTTCATGATAAGTATTGCATGATTTTGGCATCTTAATATCATTTTAAAGATATGTTAATTTCATGACCAAAAATCTATAGTTTTGTATTCTAAATCATGGTTTTACATAATGCATTGACGGAGTTTTTATCATGATTTAGACATGGATACACATTCTATCTCTATCTATAGAGTCATTTCTATAACATGGCACATATTCCGGTATGTTGTCCGTTAGTTCGCACTTTGCACTATAGGAACATATTCTTGAACTTGAGGACCTCTCTATTGGATATTCCTTCCAATGGACTAGAAAATCTTGTTTCAAGGCCTCCGTAATTCTCCGCGAGCCTGGGATTCCCACTAGGACACCGAGTTGGTTGTACCATTAAAGTCCATTGATTAGATTACACTATCGATGTTTTCTGGTTATCAGTAATGTAACGGCTCTGTATTGGACCGTCAGGACATGTAACGGCCCAATATACGACCGTCACATTCATCTGAGTTCGATATCTTGATTCTGGACCCAGACCACTATAACGGCGTAATCCTGGACCGTCACATCATGTAACGGCCCAGTACACGACCGTCACACTTCACTGAGTCTATTTTATTAGTTCTAGATTCAGACTAATGTAACGGCCCAGAACTAGACCGTCACATCATGTAACGGCCCAGTACACGACCGTCACATTGCTTAAGTACTTAACCCAAGGTTTGACCCAAGGGTTGATATTCCAAAGGTTCTAGATGAACTAATGATAGTCTAGAACTAATAATATTGATCAAGAAACTTAATATAATGATTGGAAAGAGAAAAGAATGTACCGTTATGCTGTCGGTTTATTTCCGTGAGCATGACATTGTTTAAATCTTTTTCTTGATCTCTCATACTCTAAATTGAAGCATTCATTCATTGATTGTTGTTATCATGAGTTATTGATCTTATTACATTCTTGGCCATACTTTATTGTTACACTCATGGAATTAGCTTGATTTATACGTGAAGATGCAGTTCGGGCGCTGATTGTGCCCAAGGGCTCTATGCTAGTCCCCACGGCTGATTACCGGAAACAAACTATTTTATAAACCATGGGGTATGATGCTACTAGCGTCGCATTGCGCTGGGAGTACTTTCTTTATAAATAAGTGAAATCCATGAGCACTCGTGAAAATCTAGTGAATTGCTACGTGATTGACATTCTCGTGCGTAACCTTTATGGTTATGAAAGTTTAAGTGAATTCTCGATACATTCTTGTTCATGAAAGGCCAAACATCATGTTCTTGTTACATTCATTCTTGTTCATTATTTTTCACTCTATCTTACATGACTATCGTGTTACTTTGGTTTAGTTGCATGATATTCGCATTTGCATGATTTTGCCTTACTTCTTTAGAGCTAAATTGTTAATTACTTTAATAGTGCCTTCATGTTGTTGCGAAACCTATTTCCAATCTTTTTCAGGAAATGAAAGTGAGTCTGATTCAGGTTCAGAATGTTCAAGTAGCGGATCCGAGAGTGAATAATGATGAGCGAAGACTTAGGAAGTCTATATTGTTTAGATGGAGTCAATGCAATTTTCTTATTTCTTGAGTCTAGTGCATAAATGGAAATTGAATTAGTGGATGTATTTTGAATATTTGATTATCAATGAAATAAAGTGGGAGTTTGAATATATATATTGTGCAATTACATCTTTATATGTGATTGTCTTAAGCTCTGATTGTTCTTACTCGCAAGAGGCTTACCATGCCGGCTGTCCGCGCTCCCGAGTTAGTCTTCCGCTGTAATAAAGGCTCGGGGCATGACACGGCCGATCTGTACGCGCAAGGTTTGAAGAGGTTTGATGAACCATCGTCGGCAGTGGATGAACCCACCAAAGAAATTAATCTTGGAACGGAAGAGGACCCCCGACCCATAATCATTTCTGCTAATCTCCCCTCCTCAGGTTGAAGAGGAGCTAATCAAGGTTTTGAGGGAGTACAACGATTCTTTTGCCTGGTCCTATGAGGACATGCAGGGTCTTGAGCCACGTTGGTTGAACATCGACTGATTCTTAGACCAAGGGCAACACCCGTTAAGCAAAAAGCAAGAAGGTTCCACCCGCAGATGGCCTTGAGGATCAAGGAAGAAGTCGATAAATTGCATAAGGCCAGATTTATTAGAGTTGTCCTATATCCGCAATGGGTGGCGAACATAGTCCCGGTGATGAAGAAAGATGGAAAGATTCATATTTGCATCGATTTCAGGGACTTGAATAAAGCATGCTCGAAAGATGATTTCCCGTTTCCTCACATTGATGTGTTGGTAGATAACACGGCTGGGTATGAGGCCCTCTCATTTATAGATGGGTATTCTGGTTATAATCAAATCTGTCTTGCTCCCGAGGATCAAGAGAAGACCTCTTTCACCACGCCCTGGGGCACGTACTGCTATGTCGTTATGCCATTCAGATTAAAGAATGCACGTGCCACGTACCAATGGGCAATGATGGCTATCTTCCATGACATGATGCATGTGTACATGGAAGCCTATGTGGACGATATCCTGGTCAAGTCGAGGTCCAAAGAAGAGCATCCCGCTATTTTAGCCAAGGTGTTGCAGAGGGCTAGGGAGTACAAATTGAAGATGAATCCAAAGAAATGTGTATTCGGAGTCGCATTAAGGAAACTGCTTGGGTTTATAGTTAATAAACGGGGGATCCAGATTGATCCGAATAAAGTAAAGGCCGTTATGGAAATGCCGCCGCCTAAGAACATCACCGAACTCAGAGGTTTGATTGGGCGCTTTCAATTCATTAGAAGATTTATATCTCAACATTCGCAAAGGTGGCGCCCATTTTATGAATTGTTGAAGGCGAGAGCTAAGTTTGAATGGAACAAACAATGTCAGAAGGCCTATGAGGATCTTAAGGTTTATCTTTCAAATCCCCCGGTTCTGCAACCACCCGTCCCTGGGAAACCCCTGATCCTATACGTTTCTATTATTGAGGACTCCCTAGGAGTTATTCTGGCTCAAGTGGATGATGAAGGAAGGGAAAGGGCAGCATACTACCTTTTGAGGTTGTTTAATCCCGCTGAATCTAAGTATACTGCCATGGAGAAGACCTGCGCAGCATTAGTATGGGTAGCTCAGAAACTCAAACACTATTTTCTTGCCCATGAGGTTAGGTTGATCTCTAGAATGGACCCAATTCGTTATCTCTTAGAAAAATCTGTCCTTTCTAGCAGATTAGCTCGCTGGCAGAGCTTTCTTTCCCAATTTAATATCACCTTCATTGTTCAGAAAGTGATCAAGGGATACGCAATTGCTGAACATCTTGCTCATTCTCCCATCCCTCGCACTGATTCAATCCAGGATGAATTTCCTGATGAACACTTGGCGGTAATCACTCATCTTCCTTTTTGGTCTCTTCACTTCGACGGTGCTCTCAATTCTCAGGGCCGTGGAATCGACGTCGTTCTCCTCACTCCGGAAGGAGTGACCATCCCTATCGCTTATCAACTCTCTTTTCCTGCCACGAATAATATAGCCGAGTATGAGGCTCTCCTTGCTGGTCTGAAGCACGCCTACCTCATGGGCGCGCACTACCTAAACATCATAGGAGACTCTCAATTGGTGCTGCGTCAAGTTCTGTCAACTTATCGCACCTGTGACCCTAAACTCAAGCCTTATCAAGATTTGGTCACGCTCTTGGCTCCGGAAGCTCATCTACATTCATACTCCTCGTTCTCAGAACATTCTGGCCGATGCACTTGCATCGCTTGCTTCTTCCCTTTCCTTCCTGCTTAGTCATTCCACTAAGACCATTGTGGTTCAGCGGATGGATGCCCCATCTCTCCAAGATCCTTGGTTCGACAACCTTAGGAAGTCTGTAGAAAGGAAGGCGGAGAGGGAGGATTTGAAAGAGGTTTCATTAACTAAGCTTGAGGAGATCATAGAAGAAGATGAGTTGCCGTGGTATCACGAGATAGAGCAGTATTGCCGGGATGGTTCCTTTCCCGAGACGGTGAATGCTGAACAGCGCAAGGCCATTAGAAGAGTCGCTGCCAGATACGTGATTATTGCTGGAGAATTGTATAGGCGGGCTCTCAATGGAGTTCTAATGAGGTGTTTGCATGACGATGAGGCTTGGAAGGTAGTAGAAGCCGCTCACTCCAGTGAGTGTGGAGGGCACATAAATGGGCAGGTGTTGGCGAAGAAGATTCTTATGTAGGGCTACTACTGGCCAACCTTAGAAGAAGACTGTTCCACCTATGTCCATAGGTGTCTTCAATGCCAGCTTCATGCTGATAAAATCCATGCTTCGGCTTCTTCTCTCCATCCTCTTTCTGCTCCCTGGCCATTTTTGATGTAGGCCTTTGATATCATTGGACCACTTGGTGACCCTAATGCTCAGGTTAAACAGAAGTCCTTCATTCTGATGGCCACAGAGTACTTCACCAAGTGGGTGGAAGCTGAAGCTTATGCAAAAATCAAAGCCACCATAGTATGCCGCTTCATCCTTAAGAATATCATCTCGCGGTTTGGAGTGCCAAGTGATATCGTCACCGATAATGGGCCTCAATTTGTTTCTCAAGAACTTCGGGACATCTGTAAGAAATTTAATATTACATCACTCATCACCATACTACCCTCAAGGTAATGGCCAAGCTGAGGCCACGAATAAAACCCTTCTTAAGATCATTAAGAAAACATGCGAATCACACAATTTTGCTGATTGGGCCGACAAATTAATAGAAGCTCTATGGGCTTATCACACCTCCGTTCGTACTCCCATAGGGCAAACTCCTTTTGCTCTCACCTATGGGATGGAGGCGGTACTCCCGTACGAGATCTTGATCCCTTCCATAAGAGTGTAGCTTGACAAAGAACTTAATCTCGACGAGCGTCGAGAGGCGTTGCTAGTCCAACTGGAACTCTTAGACGAGAAGAGGCTAAATGCGGCCAATCACGTCTCGGTTTATCAAAAACGTGTCTCGCGGTATTTTCAAAAGAAGGTGATCGAAAGAAAATTCCAAGTGGGTAACATGGTTTTGAAGCTCAAATTTATCAGGACAGCAGGTCCTAGGTCTAAGCTGCAACCGAATTGGGAGGGGCCGTTTGTTATTAAGGAAGTCTATCCAGGTAACGCATATCGCTTAATCAACGCTGAAGGTGAAGAATTGCCAAATCCATGGAATGGGTTGTATTTAAAATGTTTTTATCCAAAGAGTCAAGCCAGCAACGGCTCGGCGGCAGGGTATGCCTCTAGCTGATCACGAAGGAACACCCCCGGTTCAACATACACACACTACACGACCCCATGTGGTTCGGTTCTCTTCTTTTGCGCAACACTGTTTCTCCCTTGGCCATGCTTAGGGGAAAGTGAAGGTCCTTGTTTTTTCTCCTCTATCGGCTGAAAATAAGGGGCAAGTGGTGAATAAGGGGGCGAGAACTAATCTAGATACCCCAATAAAAGAAGTCTCAAATAGGGGCAATCCGTTATGACCTTATTCCGCAATTGTAAGAGCAAAAAAAGAAAAAGAAAGATGAAGAAAAATATACGGAGACAAGGGGCAAAGTCAAAATCAAAAGCTAAAGGCTCGTCCACAAGCTCGAAGCTTGAGAAATCTAAAAGTCCCCAAAATAATGAAACTAGGCATGGTAAGAGTGGCAGTACAGTTTTCCCGCGGGACGTTATGAGCGCACTCGTATGCGTGCCTAGAGCGGATGTATGTTCGATGACGGACACAAAGCCCCGGCGCAACAGACCAAATTCTTTGAAAAGGGGGAGTCGTGAGAGGAACTCAAGCCCTAAAAACCCCTATACCTATCACCAGCTTTTCTATCGAATTCTCTTTTATTTTCCAAGGAATGGATCCCACCCTAGGTATGGCCATGGTAGAGGCACCGTTAAGCGAAATCGGCCTCGGCCACAGGTGGTCCTTTATAACGCACGTTGAACCCAGGAGACCCCTAGTGAGATATGAGGTTCCCCGTCGTCAGGTTTGAGCTGGTTTTAAAATCTAAAAAAATCAAATATTTCAAGATAAAAAAATCAAATATTTCAAAATACAAAAAAATCAAATATTTCAAATTCTAAAAAAAATAAATATTTCAAAATCCAAAAAATCAAATATTTTAAAATCCAAAAAATCAAATATTTTCAAAAGCACAAAAAGATTTCATGATTTGCATTCATAACATCCATAGCATTCGTTTTCATTTGTCATTTGCCCATTTAACAAGGCTTACCCCCTTGACCAAAAATCAAGAGCTGATCATTTTCTAACTTGCTACAGGCAAGGGGTTAAGTCTAAAACAGATTTAATCTGTTTTCTTTGTTTGTGTGTGTGCAGGGGCAGGTAGAAGTTGAAGGTTCAGTCAGTCCGTGACTGTGTGCATTTCGAAGTCATATCCCAACTCATCAATCATACGGGAAAAGTCAAACTCAAACCAATCAGACCATCAATTTTATTCATTCATATATCAAACTCTCTAAGCATAAGCCTCTACATGAAACATCATAAAAGAAAAGGAAAATCACTCAGTCCTCCGCTGGGCATCCCCGCGGGGACGTATCTCTCTCAACTCTCTAACATAGGCCTGGCGCATCGCCGGAATCTCTACAACCTCCGCTGGAAGGGTAAGCACCTTGCTCACCTCCCACATGATCAGGGCACTCCTGACCACCTGCTCATCCTCCTCTGTACCGATCCTCCTCGCCTGTAGTGCGGGAAGGTGGGGTAGTGCTGGTAGAACAGTCCTGGGTAGTCCAACCTGTAGGTAGCACCGGTGCGGGCTGTACATCACCAGTGCGGTGTCGCTCACCAGCCTCAGATCCAAGCCTGGCCTCCTAGATACTCTGACAGTAGTGTCGCGGAGGAAGCCAGGGCGCATCACGAACCAATCCAGGGGCAGCTTGTTGAGGTGTAGTCGCTACTCATCCCTGGTCTTCTTTTCTGCTATCCTGCACGCTACCTGTGAAGAGAATCTGAAGGCGCCACCTATGAAGAAGAGGGGGTGGCTCCCGAAGATCCTGCTGGCTGAAGTGACATCCTCCTTGTGAATGAATTTCATCCTGACACCCATCCAGCACTCTAAAAGTATCATGGAGCCAAAGAGAGGCCCCCCTAGAGCTGCTCAGGTAAGGCCCTTGTACAAGTAGGCAAGGACAGCCTGAGAGATAGAAAGACCCTGCCATAGGCCACTGATGGTACTAAGGAGGGGAGTCTCTAGCACATGGTCAACTGAGGGGAACAAGATCACCCCGCACAAGCAAATAGACGCGGCCTTGGCTATGGCCTCATCCCACCCACACCTGTTCCTACAATGTTCAACTACCCACTGGCTAAGAGGAAGAAGGTGGATCTGACGAGGGCCTATGAAGGTATGGATGTCCCTGCTGTCTGGTATAAACCCTCCCAAGATGAGCCTATGGTCAATAGGAGCCATGGTGTGACACACTAGGTCCTCCTCTCCCACCTAGGACCTAGGTAAAGAGAAGTAGGTCTCTACCTCCTCTAGTAGGATAGTGGCCTCGAACGATGGGAAGATAAATGTATGGGTCTGAGGATGCCAGATTTCTACCAAGACTGAGATACTATGCCAGTCAAGGGAGAGCTCTGGGTAATTTTGGCCTAGTATCAGGAGTGGGTGTAGGTGCCAAGATCTCGGGATGGATGTCACTCCTAGGGGCAATGCACAGACCATGGGAGCCATCCACTTTAGAGTGGAATAGCGCCTGGAGCTAGGGAGAAGCTGAGATGGATGGAGGAAGCGAGGAAGAACGTGTAAGTGAATAAAAGATTTGACTTAATGAAATCATGCTAACATACCTCTCTCAAAGGGCTCGAGCTGAGATGACGAGGGATCATAGTCAGCCGTTGGAGCACTTCGCGCTCCATCCTGGCCGGCTTTGGCCCTTCATAAGTTGCCCCCTCCGTGGAACTCCCCTCAAAGGACCTTTTCATGATGATTTGATGAAGAATAGCAAAGGTTTGAGGCCTAGAAAGAGGGGTCTGGTGTGAGTTGTGAATTTAGGACCGCCTCTCTTCTTATAGAGCTTGTATAGAAGCCTAAACCCATTAGGATTGAGCTAGGATACATCTAGATGGGGATAGGCTAGTGTTTGGGTAGGTTTAGAACTCTATCCCCCCAGTTTGGGACTCTCCAAGGGAGTCCCGATTGGACTCCCAGTACGTGGGGTTGGACGGTCTCTCGATAGACCGCCCTTTCCTTAGAGCGGTCAACAGAGGACCGCTCAACCTTTTCTAAACAGTACGGTTTAGAGCCATAGAACGGTCTAAACCCAACTGTCCTTCAACACGAACGGTCAGTATGGAGCCGTCTATCTGTCTATTCTAAGCGATGTCAAGCAGTCTTTGAATGGCCTAATGCCAGCCGTTCATCATCTGGATGGCCAGTTGGCGACCGCCCATCCACCTGCCGCACTACCTCCTAATCATTCGTCTCTATCTCTCTCACTCTGAGTCGGCGTCTCTCTCTCTCACTCTGAGTCGACGTCTCTCTCTCACTCTGAGTCAGCATCTCTCTCTCACTCTGAGTCGGCGTCCCACTCGCTCACTCGTGTCGCCTCTCTCTCACACGTGTCCATCTCATTCGTGTCGAGTTAGCAGTCGTAGTTAGTTTAGTTATTGTCTATCATTTTCATTCATTCATACATTCATACGTTCATCCACAGAAAATCAAAAAAAGCATATCACTATCATATCATATCATGTACAAAAGTTGAGTCCCAAGTACAAAGAGTCAGGCCTGCCCCCTCTCCCTGGCCCCCGTCACTGTCTCCACTGCCCTCATGCCTCTTTGGGGGAGGCATCGTGGAAGTCACCTCATCACTCTATCGGCGGCACTGCTCCTCACCCTCATTCCTCCGACGGCTGGAGGAACTGGTGAAGTAACTCCTCACGGAGCCATGAGAACCGTGGCTGCAACTCAGGGTCGCCCGGCTGCGCTCCCGACTCACCTCCCTCATGCCCGCCACCATCCCCTCTAACCTCGCTGCCTAAAGTCAAGCCTGCTCAGCCTCTACCCGGTAGCGCTCCGCCTCCGTCTGAAGCCGCTCCGGCTCAGCGCGGTACCGCTCCGCCTCCGCCGCCCGAGAGCGTAGTAGCTTTGTCTCCACTATCTCCGTGCAGGAACGCTCCATCTCAGCAAAGAGGCGCGAAGCCTCTACCACGTCTCCTCGTAAAGTGGTAGCCTCGGCTCGGAGACACTCCGCATCCTCCCGCAGTCGGGCGGCCTTGCCTAGTGACGCGGTCAGCTCAGTCGTCTGCATACACATTTCATGGTCAGTTAATTGCGTTCCATAATCATAAGCATAAGCATTAAAGGGAAAGTGTAGTAGTCGCGTACCCTCTCGAAGAGTGCGGCTTCGACTGCCTTTGCCCGGGCCACCATCTGTGTGAACTCAACATCTCGCTCAACTCGGTCTGCGGGAGTCTGGGAGGAAAAAGAAGGAGCATCGGTCCCTGCCGTTGGTCCCCCTCGGCGCGCTGCATCCAAAACTCTAGGTCAGTCACATGCATAATCATAATCATAAACATTTGCATAATTTAAAGAGTTTAGGGTGTAGAAAACTCACCAATAGGGCCAAGGCCTGCCGGGCCTCGTCTCGCTCCCTGATTGTAGAATGTAGGAGCCCCTACAGCTCCGCGAGCCGCCCCTCTGGATCGATCTGCATTTAGAAGTCCACATGTCAATGCATCATCATATAGAGATCATAAGCATAATAGACAGAGTTTAAGTTTAGAAGTCATACCGGTCGGTGGGCACCCCGAAAACCTGGTCCCGATAGTGTCTTGCGTATGCGGTGTAGTACGTCGAGTCGCTGTCTGCTCGGGCGGTCACCACCCACTCGAGTGCTACTCAATCTGCTATCTGCGCGGCATTCCGCGCCGTCTAGTCAAAGGCCGCTGCTAGGCCTCGTGTTGTTCTAGTCACGCGCTCCCCCAGCTTCTCTGCCACCGGGAACTCCACCACTGGCTGAGGGACCCCAATGGTCCTCATCATCAGTCGAAAGTGCAGTGGCTCCACCACGTTCATGCAGTGAAGCCACACGTCTCGTCCCGAGAAGGTAAGGGCCCCTGCCACCAAGGGCTGGCCCTCCTGTCCCTCCTCGGCGTTAGGAGTCCGCCGTACCTGCAAAATTGGAAATTGCATCGGCATCATAATCATATAGAACTGCATTTAATTGAGAGTCTAAGTTTAGAGTTGTACCGAGGTGTACGGTAGAGCGTCTATGTCATCTTGCAGCTCCCGGACCTCTCTCTTAAGGGCTGCAATCTCTCGAGGTGCGGTCCACCTCTGGGCAAGCAGTAGGAGCCTAGGACGGGTCTCCTCGCCTCTGCCTAGTGCACGTAGTCGCACGTAGGCCCAAACCTGCATCACAACATCGCGTCAGCATCTAGGAAGCATATAGAAGTTGCATAATTAAGTCTAGAGTAGGAGTCGTTCCTGGAGTAAGGGGGAGAAGCCCCCGAGCATGGTCCGACGGGCCGTCGAACTCAGCGTGTCGAACAGGATGGAGAGGACCGTCGCTCCCCACTCGTAGTTGCCCACGTGGTCAAGGTCCTGGAGGAGGGGGAGGAAGCGGCAGCTCATCACGTCCGCCCGCGTGGAGAAGAGTAGTCGCCCAAACAGCAGCATCAAGAACCGTCATAGTACTCGATCGGCCTCTGCTCCCGGCTCTACAGCTACTCTGGGTCTTGCCAAGTCCACCAGCCGCTGAAGGTGCTGCTCTGGCTGCTCTCCAGTAGCTATCCCCGCTCGCCGTAATCCCAAGCTGTCCTAAAGACTCGCTCGGGGTAGGAGGGTCGATTGTCGCTCAGGGCGCCGCAGCTGTAGGCCCAGCAGCTCCTGGGCCATCTCGCAGTAGTCGGGATGAGTACTCCCGCTGACCGAAGTGCCATGCACTCGCAGGCTAGTGAGTCTGGCCACGTCCTCCAACGTGGGGACCATATGCCCCCAGGGGAAGAGGAACGTGCGACTCACTGGGTCCCAGCGGTCGTGCAAGGCGTAAAGTAGAGCTGTGTCAAACCGACACACCTCCATGCTCAGGAAGGGGGCGAACCCCAGGGTAGCTAACCGCTCCCGCTGGAAGTCCGGTAGTGCTTGATACACTGCCCGGACCTGCAGCCACGAGATGCGGGTCCTGCGCTTTCCCTGCATTCATTATTAATTTCATGCATTTAATAATAGATTTAAGCATTTTATTTCATCAATAATAAAAAAAAGTGCATTTCTGTGAGAAGGGCGGTTCCCCATGAACCACTCATCCTGATGTACGGCCTGATGTGGGCCGTTCGAGTTCTCAAGTATATTGTATTTGAACGGGCTAATCTAGCCCGTTTATCTGGTTATACGGTGACAACTTCACCGTTCTTCTATTTCTTCCCCCATCATTTTCTGAGTTTGGGCAGCCACTCCTAAGCCGCACATTCTTTGGGCGGTCCGATATGGACCGCGTTTGTTCTGAACTTCTAATCCTTCGAATGGCCCATTGAGGCCTGTCCTTCGGTTAAGTGGTGGACTCTCCAACGTTCATTTCCTTCCTCCGCCCTACTGTTTTCTGGAGTTGAATGGCCACCCCTGGGCCGTATGTTCTTGGGTGGTCCTATTTGGGCCGCATGTCTTTGGTTGTGTGGTCCCTTTGGAACCGTTCAACCGTCGTCTTCCCCGATGACGGTGAGGGCTTCCTTGCCGGCAGTGGCCCCAAACCGACTCCTAAGCTGTCTAATCCCCCCGTGGTTGCCCTAGGACTAACATGCATCGCTTAAAATTGAAAAAATGGCTAGGGTTTTTGTGGGCCTACCTCGGGGTCCTGTGGGGCTTTTCCCCTCGCCGTCATGGGCTCCTCTGCCGGTTCGACGGCGTGCTCTTCTGCCACGGCTTCCCCTTCCTCCGCTGCGGCCACCGGGGGTACATCCTCTTCGACGATGAGTGGCGGTGGGGATTCCTCTCCTCCGGTGGTCTCCTCCGCGACGACGGTCGCCTGTTGCGGTGGCGGTGGAGCCTCTTCTTCGGCCATGGCGGGGCGGGAGGCCTGGTGCTTGGTTCGCATGGGGGGAAGATTGACAGCATGAGGGAGAGAATGAGAGGTTGTGAGAGATTGAGATAGGGGGAGGAGGGGGTGCTTTGGTTCCCTTCGTCCTCCCTCTCCCACCGTCGGTTACGGTGGGGAGGAGGGAGATGAAGGGGTTTTTTTTATTTCAAAACTCTAGAAGATATAGGGTCTAACGATAGACCGTCTGTCATTTGAGCGGTTGCTATGTGGCCGTTCTTCTCTAATGGTATACTGTCTAAGCCATGTTCAAATCCCGTGCTTATAAACGGCTTATGTTTAGCCGTTCTTTACTTTGGGCGGTTTGTATCTGACCGTGCGTGTTTGAGAGAAAATGGTCTTGCCCTTATTGCTGCACTTAGTGTTCAAGTGATAAACTTGGCTATTCGATGATCTTATCGCAAATCTTGCTAACAATCTTATGTGCAGCATCACCTTCACTTGCCGTTTCACCTGCACAGGTAAGTCGGGTATGGCTTTCCATCCCTATATCCCTTATTGCATTACTATATGGTACTATGCTATATTACCTCGAGAACCGGTTGGTTACTCGCATGTTTCAGGATCTGATGTTCCCCTTTAACAAAAACAATGATGATCCAGGTTCATGTGTTTAACCTCCGGATAGGCCGTTAGGTTGGGAAGGTCTGGGGAGGATGGTTCTATCTTACACGATGTGGTTGCAGATAGTGTCTTGACTCTGATTCTCCCAATCTAGCAATACTATTCTCGAGTATTTTCTATTTTGTGGCTTTCTTTGCATTCGTTTTAATGATTTCTTTTATTTTAGCCCAGCATGCATCATACGCATCTTTTGAGCATTCATGATCCATGGTTTGCCGGTTAATATTCCACCAGTGATGGATAACTCTGCATTCGGTGTTTGAGTAGGAGGAACAATTCTATTCTGAGTTAGAGGGTTCTCTCTTGTTTGTTCACTTGGTTTGGTTGATTAAGAGGTCTCCATCTGGAGTTTTTGTCCGTTTCTTTACTTTTGTTTATTCTGGTCTCCTCATTGGTCCGAGGGATTGTGTCCCCCATGAGGTTGATCGTGTGTTTTCTTTTATTTAGTTAGTTCCTCCAGATTGGTATCGCTTTTGGTCCAACTATTCCTTGTGAGTGATTCAGAGTTTTTCGGAAGATTCTTATCACTTATTGGCGAGAAAACGGGTGTCTTTTACCTTAACTCCCGCTTTTTGGTCCGCTCCGCTTCGTTTCTGCTTCATCTCCATATTTCATCTTGCTTCCGCTTTCACCTCCGCTCGCTCCCCTGCAAAGAGGACGTTAAGGAGGGGCATCTGTTGACACCCATTTTTTGCCAATAAGTTGAGTCATTTCTCTTGCTGTCATTTATTGATGCCTCGAGTTGTCCATCACTCGTTGGGCTATTTCCAGGCAACATCTTTGGGCCTATTTTATGGGTAGCCTCCCTCCCTGGCTAGCTCTGCTTCAATTCAGGGCTTAATGGACTTGATTTTGGGTAATTGATCATTTTTATGAATTTCAAGTCGTCCAATTCCTGAACAGTCAATCTCTGGCCGCACAACCATGCGCGGTCATGTTTGAGCCGTCCATACTTTTATGGGATATTGTGGTTGATTTTCTGAATTATCACTGACACGATCTCACACGGCTTATAAGTAGCCGTTCAACTTGATGAGCGCGCTAACATTAGCCGTTTTGTCTTAGAGTTTTAAGTATGGTTGATTGTTCAGATAATTACATATTTATCGCATTTATCCTAATTTTCCACCGACAACTCATGAACGGCTGTCTACTGGCCGTTCTAATGGATGAAAGGTGCACAGGTAGCCGCTCATCTCATAAGAGTCCAACGGCGAAGTTTTCGGCCAATTCAATGGATAATTTGGATTATTTTGTGAATTTTCACCGACAGGGTTGGACGGTCCACTATGGGCCGCTCATATAGATGAGTGGTCTATCGTGAGACAGTTTAACTGCTCATTTACTGAAGATTTAACAGGTTTCTCTCTCCACTCGTGGATTTCACCCCAACTTCCTCCAACCATTTCTCCACGAATACTAAACCAAATTCGATGTCATTTCTTCTGGTTGGGAGATAATTCGATTATCTACAACTTATCTTTGATAATCTCGACCTGAAAATGGCTAGGAACCCTAATTTCAAGCTAGGACTTTGAGGGCTCTGTAAATAGACCTTAGAGGCCGGGTTTGAAAAGGGGGGGGGGGGAGATTTTGGTCGACAGCGAAGCCCTGCCGAATCTTTGAGCGACCTACCACCAGGGAGGGAGGCATTCTACATCCGCACAGGCCTCCGGTTCAGGGAGTAGTCTTGATTTGAGTCATTGTTTCATTTGGTACCATCGTTCTCTTTTACTTGCATGCATCACTTTCCCTATATTTCTCCCACGTTTTCTCACTCTCATACATCATTCACACACACCCTCCTATGTTTTTGACGCCCCTAGGGGTTTAAAACTCCCCAGGTATCCCCCATTCGTTTAGTCATGTTCATTTCTCTCCATTCTAGCATTTACTACACTTTGTAGTTCTAATCTAGGTTTTTCTTTGTGTTCTACACGTGGTTTTACAGGTCAGCAACACACCAGCGTGAGGCCCACTCTTTCTGGCCGGTCGGAAGGGGTGGAGGTTCGGACTTTTGCAACTTACGGTGTGGTGATCTTGTGCGGTTTCCCCTCATCCGTTCTAGGTGAAGAGTGGTTACCAGTGGACCGTCCTTCTTCCTCATGCGGTTGAATACGAGCCGCTCATCTGCCAGTCGTTCTTCGTCCCACGATCCTCTTCGGCGTCTGCGAGCGGTCTGTCGTGCGGCAGTGTATCTACACAGGCGGTTCCTTCTGAGCCGTGCGTCCTCGTAGCGTTGGTTTTAAGGCGAGTACCTCTCCTCCTTTCCAAGATACGTCGCGTTAATCACATTTGGCATCTTGGTGGTGATCACACAGGTTTACGTACTTCTATTCCCTCCTGTTTTTAGATCTTGTATTTCTCATATTGACTTAGTAGAAGGGATAGAAGAGATTTTCAAGTCGGTGAAAGAAGGAAAACATGTCAACAGTGCTCTCGTTTCTATTTTTTTTTATTAAATGGGGAGGGTGGTCGGTGGGACGCCATGGGAGGGCGGAGGGGGAAGGATCCCGCCGGTAGGGGGACGCCGGGGGTGGTGCGGGGTAGTGGGCGGGTGGGGGGCGTGCAGGGGCTGTCTACCGCTGCGGGTGGGGGTTGGGGAGGGGGGGCAGTCTGCCACCGCTGCAGCGCTGATCAGGGTGGGGGAGGGGGGGGGGTCTGCCACCGTTGCAGCAGTCGGTGGGGGTGAGGGAGATGGCGGGGGCCATCTAGTATCGCTGCAGTGCTGGTGGGGGTGGGTGAAGGTGGGGTAGGGGAGGGGGGACGTCGGCCACTGCTACAGCGCCGGTAGGGGTAGGGGAGGGAGGTGGGGGGCGTTTGCCACTGCCGGTGGGGGTGGGGGAGAGGGGGGGGGGGTGTCTGCCACTCCTGTAGTGGTTGGGGACGGCGGGGGACGAGGCTGGGGCTCGGGGAGGTGGGGCTGGGGCTGGGGGGGTGGTGGGGGACGGTGGGCGCTGGGGGGAGCTGGGGGTGGGGCAGGAAGGAGCTGGGCGTTAGTGGCGCTGGTGGGGGACGATGGGGGTGGGGCAGGGGGGTCAGCTGGTGGGGGACGGTGGGCACCGGGGAGGTGGGGGATTAAAAAAATTTAATTAAATTTATAGTTTAAATCAATTTAATTTTGTTAGTTGTAAAAATTTAAGAATAGATTTTGTTAGATTTTTAAAATTTATTTTTGATGTATTATTTAATTCATTTAATTGTAGATGTTTTAAATTTCAATTTAAATTTAGTGATAAATATTTTTCAAATGATTTTAAATTTATAGATAAATTTACGGATTGTAAATTGTATTCGATGATTCTATATAAAATATAATTTGTATAAAAAATTAAATATTTAATTTAGATGTATTAAAAAATGTATTTATTTTTACATGTTGTAGAATTAAATTTATTATTTTAATTAAAATTTATTTATAATAAAAATTGTAGATGTAATTAATATGTATTAAATAATGCTTTTAGTTTAACAAGTTGTAGTGGGGATACTAGTGCTGGTGACAGAGAGTATAGCAGTGGTCAAGGTAGACGTCATGGGGGCCGCGAACATGCCGCAGGGACAGAGGAGCAGCACTTCACACATGCCACGCAAGATGTGGATCACGGTGCTCCACCGCCAGGGACGAGGCGGGAAGTTGATCATTGGGATCCATACTATGGAAGTTCTGTTGCAGACAGTATCAGCTATCAAGACATGCTATCTTATTTTAAGAGGATGAGCACACATGACTCGCAGGGATCTAGAAGTGAGTATGGACGGTCATGGCCGCAATAGTCGATGTATCATGGTGATTCAGATAGCAGTAGTTCATTCTTCCCATCGTATCCATACCCTCATGCCCATACTTCAATGCCGCAATATACCGAAGGATATGATCAGCCCTCAGCTACGCCACCGCCGGTCGTGTACGCACAAGGTTCGCAACATTATGAATACTACGTACGCATGTATTGGGAGAACTATGCAGGTTCAATGCGTTATGAAGACTATCTATCCTATCTGCGGACCACATTTAATGTCAGATTGTTTGGAGATGAGATGTGACCAAGTTTGGGCCCATATGATTAGAAGTATGTATCATTTGTTTATATTTATAAGTAACTAATAATTAATTGTAAATTTCTTCATATCTTGAGTTTTGTACTTGTCATTGAAGTTACTAACGTAAAAATTTTCAACATTTGTAGGTGATCATGGACGGACGATGTCACCCTGTGTGGGAACATGGTTACACTGTTGAGGGTGATAGACATGTGCACTGTAGATACTGCGGACATCGCGTCACCGACATACACAGATTTTCAGAGCACCTTGCGGGAGTGGGACGTGATTGCCGTGCATGCTCCTCTGTCCCAGGGGATGTCCGACATTACTTTCTAACATAGTTATGGGAGGGATATATTTCTCGTAGCAGAGCTGGGGCATCCTCTTCTACGTCCAGGGTACCCCCACCGCTAGCACCGGGCGGAGCAGGATCTTCCTTCACGTCCAGAGTTCGAGCAGCACCAGTACCAGCACCAGCACCAGTCGCAAAAGTAGCACATGATAGAATTGAATGTATAGATGTAGTGAGGGCTTTTTTTAGATATTTTCATGTACCCTCCACCGCTGCACGTGACCTATCATTTGTGCAGATGGTTACATATTTTCAGTCTCACCCACATGTACCTCCACCCACTAGGATAGAGTTAGATTATACGGGTCATCACTCTCATGTATCTAATTCTGATTGGGATTCAGGATTCACAGATGACTCAGATGAGTGAGTTTTATTATTTTATACTTCATGACTGGAGTTGAATGATGTCATTATTATGTCTATATTTACTTTAATATATTAAGGGAATTTTTTATCTCTTAGAATAAGATGTTTAATTAAGAGGTGTAATATGTTATTTTTATATAAATAATTATGTGTAATTTAGTATGGATCTATTATCATAAAAAATCTCAACATTCTAATAATATTAAATGTATATATCATTTATTCTTTAAATAAAATTTTATTAAAATTTTTGACATTTTTAAAAAATAAAATTTTAAATTTTAAAAAATTCAAAAAATCATGTGCCTTGTAGAGAGAGCGGACTGGGTAGCTGGGTGACCAGCCCGACTCGACCTGACCCGGGCCGAGACTGGGTCGGCCGGGTCGCTCGGGTCGGCAAACCCTGATAAAGAGGCTAATAAACGGGATAAATGGGAGATAATCCGAAAATCTAAAAATTTCAGATTTAACCGCGAGAACGCGTCTATCGCGCGACCGCCTTCTCACAATAGCGGTCGTAGGGTGACCGCTACCATCTTCCGTGAATGCAACGGTGAGAGACATGGAAAGATTGGATTTTTTTTGCCCCAATCACCATGGATCGAAGCTACCTGGCCTAGAAACTTGGTATAGGACTCTTAGGGATTGATTTGAGCCAATTTAGAACTCCTAGATCGAGCTAATCCCTCAAACCCTAACTTAAACACTATAAATAGACCTAACTTCGACCCACGCGAACCCTAATGTTGGATCACGTTTTTCAAAGGTAAGGAGACACCATCTCAGGTAATACCTTTTGAAGATTTTGTTCTCCTTTAGGTTGTCTAACAACCCTCCAATTTTCGTGCTAGGAGGTCGAGTCTCTAACGATCTAGAAGCCCCAGAAGTTGTTGTTTTGCTGCAAACTGCACAGGAAACAGTACGTTAATCCAGAGAAGAGGAGGAAAATAGAAGCCCTAAACAAGGTTAGTTCAAGTTCTATCTTTATAACTTATTGTTCCCATTTGTATCATCTAGCTACCCTCCAAATTTCATGAACTTAGGATGAAAGGGTGAAGAGTTAGAAGCCCAGGAAGTAGGCGGTTCCACGTAGGACGCGTAGGAGCCAGTAGTGACTTCCAGTCAAAAATTTGATCTTTAAGAGCACTTCTAGAGGTGGGTTATCTCATGAAAAGGTTAATTTAACATGTTAGGAACAAAAGCTCTCAATTTTCTCGTGATTTCATGCACTGTACTTAGAGAATTTCATGTTTTCCTATGATCACGCATGCATAGTATTTATAACATCATATTCCTACACCCTTAACCAAAAAGATGATAATATTGGCTTAATCCATGAAAACCATGCATCACTATGACTTTATTTTGTTGTAAACAAGTTATCTTCCTGTCTAGCACATTTACATGCAATTGTTTTCTTAAGTTACGCCTTGCATGACCTAATGATTCCCTTTCTGTTACAAGGATAGAAATGGTCTACCAACAACCGCTACTATCTAATAGCGGTTCCCAAATGACCGCTACTGTGTATAGGCGGTTCTGTCAAGACCGCTACTAGGTTTCAATTTTCCGCGCTTTATTAACTCCAAACAGATTGCAGATTGACCCTATTATATATATGTTAAGCCTAGGTAATTAGGCCTTATTCCTAGTTATGACTGTACATTTATGAACTTGGTTATATTGTGCATTAAACATGTTAGGTTTCATGTCTTTCATGTTTTAAATACCTATTTTAAACTTATGCTATTTTTATGCCAAAATTCATATAGTTTGTATTAAAGTTATTTCTACATGGTTTATGAACTTGTGTTATTGATGGTTGATCACTATTTTTATACGATCCACTCTCATCTTCAGTCTTTCATAAGTACATAGTGCGTACTCCGGTGCGTAGCTATTAGTTACACCTTGCACATATTAGGCACACAATCTTGGACTTGTGATCCTCTCCGTTGGATATTCCTTCCATCGAACTAGGTGATCATGTTTCAAGACCTCCGTAAGTCTCCACGAGTTTGGGATTCCCACTAGGACGTCGAGCTGGTTGTACCCTCAAAACTGAATTGTCTAGAAAGCACTTAAACTCTCGACGTTTTTCTGTGCCCTGGATAGTCGCGGACATCAAGCAACCACTTTTGTCAAGTAGCGGTAATCTAGCCACCGCGTCTGTCCAGATTTCACCACTGCGTCAACTCTTTTCTTTCTGGTGTCGACTCTATCTAGAAATGGTCTGGACTTGACCGCGTATGTATAGAAACGGTCCAGGAATGACCGCGTTCATACTGAGTCTTGTCTAACCCAAGGTTTGACCCATAGATTGATTTTCCTATGTTCCTACATGGTCTATTGATCATCTAGACCATCTATGATCTCATGAGTTATTAATGATTTATTAAAGTTAAGGAATGTGCCGTTATGCTGCTGGATTCCTCTCGTGGCATGACCTTGTCATTAAATCATCCTTGATCTCATGATCTCAATTTGGTACGTTCTTACCTTGATAATTATTTTCATGAACCTATAGTTTGAACTTGTACATTATTGGCCTACATTATTGATATTTCTTATGGAAGTAGCTTGATTTATAATGTGAAGATGCGGATCGGGTATTGATTGTGTCCAAGGGCTCGACACTAGCCCCCTCGACTGTTTGCCAGAAACATGCTATAAACCATGGGGTATGATGAACACTGGCGTCGCATTGCGCCGGGAGTACTTTTTTTATAGATGAGTGAAAATCACGAGACTCTACATGAAATTGTACATTCTTGTTACATGACTTTCTAGTGCATGACCTTTAAGGTTATGAAAAGTACATTTTCGTTACATGCAAGTACATTCTCGTTACATGAAAGGCCACTTATATTCTTGCTTGATCTTGCTATCATTCTATATGAACATTCATATCTCTATGATCTACATCTTCCTACTTGTGGTATTACTTTGGTTTTATCGCATTTTATTTGTCTTACTTCCTAGAGCTAAAATGTTAATTACTTAAATATTGACTTCATGTTGATACGGAGATACCTACTGTGTAGCAACCCGGATAAATATTAGGAATAAAACCTCTTAAAATAAATAAATCCAACAAAGACCTTAAACTAATGGGCCTCAAAGCTATACACATTAAACAAAATCCTTTAATATAAATGGACCTATGGACCTCACACACACACACACACATACACACACACACATATATATGTATATATATTGACTAAAGACACTAATCACTAATGGGCCTTAAAAGCCCATAACCTTCCTTACGTCCAAAGGAAATATATATATATATATATATATATATATATATATATATATATATATATATATATATTTGTGATTTGTTTCCCAAAGAGCCCCAGGCTGTATCACGTACGAACACTGCATGGCTTTAGGGTTTTTCCCTAATAGAGAGAGTGGCCGTGGTTTTAGTTGTGGGAAAGTTGATTATGGGAAGGTTAAGACCCATTGGGATCCATACGTGGAAATTTATATACCATTAGGATTCTAAACCCCAAAAATCTATAAATAACCCCATCGAGGAAGCAATCGTCTGTTTCATTGCTTTCTGTTCTACGACGACCTGCTGTTCTTATTTCTTCTTCTGCTACTAGTTCGATTGCCGTATTGCGATCGTGAAAGAGCATATGCTTCCTTCTTCTTCTTCACGATCGTGAGCGGCTGTTGTAGCCGTTCCACCGTTCAGTTGCCGTTGCAGTGAGAAGCCGCTGCTTCTCTTCCTCCTATTGCTGTGTGTAGCTACCATGAACGAAGGGAGAGGCCTTGCTTCTTCTTCCGTTGTACCTTTATTACCGCAAACGTGTTGGGAAGACTATCCTCCTTCATCTACGTTCATCCATTGCTGCAAGCTTGCTGCAGTGGTATTGTAGTCGCAACTACTACATATCCATCTTCCTTCCACGGGTTGCAGTTGCTACTCTAGTGCTTTTTCTTCTCTAATTCATCGTCCAAACCAATCCAAGAGGTAGGTGTTCTCAAGTTATGAAGACCAAATTGTTAATCATTGTAAAAATCATGCATGTGGGTCATATAGTATGTTACCATGCTTTCTATTTTCAGTTTTCGTAGATCTACTGGGTTCTTTTAAATAACGACCCTGTCATGGGAGCTTATTGAACGAACGCCTACACACGCTGTTGTTAATTCTTCTGAAATAGCGACAGTGGTCAGGGCGTCATTTAATGAACGACCCTTCGTCAATCCGCTATTTCTTTAAGGCATTTAATAAATATCACCTATTTAAAAATTTATATCTACAACACCTGATGTTAAAATTAATGCATGAACATATTTTTAGATTTCTGATATTTTCCTCTACCCGTTCATGTCTTGACTTTCCTATTTTGATAAACTGAAAATATCATGTGTCTGTGATAGTACTTGCCCGATGCGTAGCATCAGACAAATAATGAGTGATAGTTACATAGTCGCTATTTAAATAATGAAAGCCCACACGCAAGGGCGCTAAATTGTAAAATAACCAGTAAAAGTAGAAATATTGAAAATTATAAATTCGCGACCGAGGTCAGGGCGTCATTCAAAGAATGAACACCACTGTACACGGTGTTTGAAATCATAGAAATTAATTCTAAAAAATTCCTAGAATTAACAACCTTACACGGTGTCGTTAATTAATATTAGTTTCGTAAAAATCCTATGCTAAATTGTGATTGAACGACCTTTCAGAAGGTCGCTATTTCATTAACTGGCGACTTATGAATAGGTGCAGTTTTCCTATCTCATAGATTTATCAGTTTTATAGCCCATATCGCGGGTTACATGGCACTCTCATCTCACATCCGAAGATGGAGTCCCTGTTTTGATTTTATCGATTACACACTAACACTCAGTGATGATTGAGCCCTCCACGGGATATTTCTTCCTTCAGACTGGTGATTTCATCATAGAGACCTCCGTAAGTCTACGTGAAGCCTTGGATTCCCTCAAGGTCGCCGCGCTGGTTGTACCCTAAAAACCCTGGAACCTTTCTTTGTCACGTCACTCTGAAGAAACGTGATGTTGGGCCCTTAAAGAACATTGTTCTGGCCTCTTTTAAGAAGTGTGATGTCTATTCTGAATCTGCGACCTGGACTTGGACGCCAGAAGGAATTGGCACCCAGTCAGGGGGCGCACTTTACTGTTATAGCGACCGTGACATGGACGCTATTTATGAATGAGCGACTGATTGAGAAGTCGCTAATTGTTCGTGCCTGTACTGTTCACAGGAATGAACGACCATATAGTGGATGCTATTTATGTAATTGGTGGCAACTGAGTGGGTGCCGATTACCCAGTTTCATGACATTGTCTTGGTTTTCGTATGGTTTAACGTAGAGTCATACTTGTTCAAGTTCAGTCCTTGAACTCCTTCATTCGTGAAATATACCTTATCATCTTACAATGGCTATTCCTTTGGAACTCTATATTGGCTATAACTTTAGTGGATGTCTAAAATTTACATGACTCAATGCTTGTGCATATAGGGCCCGATGTGGTCCTGGGAGGAGCACCCGAAAGTACTTGTGCCCATGGGAGCTATAATGATCACGGTGTGGCATTGCATCGAAATGCATGACTTGCTAGATTGACATTCCACAACTCATACTTGACTTGACATAACATGACTTGATCGGGACAATTCTATATGAATATCTTGAAATGGGTATTTACTTGCTTGATATTATGATAGCCAATTCATATGACATGACTTGATATGTTTACATCTTCATTCATTCTATATGAATATCTTGAAATCTTGCTAGTTCGTTAACTCTTGATACTCTACTCTCGCTTGTCATTTTTATGCGTACATGCATAGCTGACTTACATTCATGTAACATGTAATTACTTAAAGCAACCTTGTACTGGAGATATAATTCCTACTGTGCGTTCGCTCACCATAGTGTTTCCCATATTTTCAGGTAATTCCGATGACGAAGAGCACTCGGAAGGGAACAGACTTTAGAGAAGAGCTTAGAGCCACCCGACTATTAAAACGTCTATCTAGTCATGTCCTTTTTCCAATTTCTTGAGTCAACCATTGTAATTTTATTTTATTAAGTCAAGATTATCCTTAGTACTTTTAATGGAGATTATGTAATAAGAAGTACCTTGATGGTTATTGTGAATAAAGGATTTGGTTTATCTCTACTTTTGCGCGCTCTGTCTATGTGTCGAATACACTTATGTTCTGATTGACATGATTGATATAACTCGTTATGCATACCAAGTTCCTTCCGTACTCAGGGCGTGACCGTTTTTGTAGTATCAGAGCCTAGGATATTCAATTCCTAGGAAACCAAGTCCAAGGATAGGTTTATACCTTTACCCAGTGAGATTGGGTAGAACCATGGGTTAAGTTAACTTAGGGACTTAGACTCTTGATTAATCACATATTAATATAGTTACTTAAATCTTGTAGGATCATGGCCGCCGAACATGCCTAGTGGCGTGATATGCAATGCACTGTCCAGGGTCTTACTCAGGCGCTACAACAAGTGGCGCAGGGAGCAGCCAACTGTGGAGCAGGAGATCTCCACTGAAGTTTCCGTAACATGAACCCACCCAAGTTCATTGGCTCGACCAACCCTGACGATGCCGAGCACTGGATTAGGGAAATTGAACGCATATTCCGTGTCATGCAATGCATGGATGAAGAAAAGGTCATGCTGGCAACTTTTCAATTAGAGTGGGATCCCCGATTCTGGTGGGAGTCGGTAGAAGCTACCTTGCCCCAAGAACAAGTCACGTGGTATGAGTTTGTTAACTATTTCAACAATAAATACTTCTCAGACCGTATCCAAGAGAAGAGGCTGCGGAGTTCGCCGCATTGAAGCAAAGGACATTATCCGTGGCCGAGTATGAGGCCCGATTTTCCCGACTGTCAAGGTATGCACCGCATCTAGTGCATACGGAGAAGATGAAGGCCCGAAGGTTTCTAAACAGACTTAGGCCGCAATATATAACCCAACAGGCGTTGATGGACATTCAAGTCTATTCGGAGATGGTGCGAAGAGCCCAGCTGTTAGAAGACGCCACGGAGTTGTCCGACAGGATCCGTGGAAAGGATAAGAAGGAGCAGGTTACAAGATCTGGTACTTTCAAGCCGACCTTCAATAAAAAAAGGATTAGCAACGGAGGAGATTCCACCCAAGAGAAGAAATTCAAGAAGAATAGCAAGCCCTTCTCCATTACTACCACACCTTCCAAAGAGGTGTGTAAGCACTGCGACAAGGCCGACCATAAGGCCAAGGAATGCTAGAGGAGACTAGGAGCTTGTCTCCGATGCGGGAGCCGTGATCACCAGATTACCGATTGCCCTTTACTTAATGATCAAGATGGAGACGAAAAGCACCCGGTGAAGAAGTAAGCACGTCTCCAAGATCTTCAAGAGGCGGAGCAAGAAGAAGGCAGACTGGTGGAAGGTTTTTTAAGAATTTCTTCCAAGTCTGCTCGTGTCTTGTTTGATACGGGCGCATCACATTCCTTTGTTTCCAAGAAGTTTGCTGATCCATTACCTATGGAACCAGAATGGATAGATTTAATTATTTCAACTCCTCTCGAAAACGAATCTGAGATCACACAGCATTATCTGAATTGTGAAGTTATGGTAAAGGGGAAGAATCTACCTGCCAACCTAATATGCTTAGACATGAAAGATTATGATGTTATACTAGGAGCCGACTGGCTGTCCACTTACAAGGCGGTTATAGATTGCCGGAATGGCAAGGTAACTTTTAATGAGTTCTTGGAACTTGTCTACACTAGCCCTAAGGGTCGGAACAAGTCACCCATTATTACGGCTCTCCGAGCTAGTAAACTCTTAAGAAAAGGTTGCATGGCTTTCCTAGCTTTTGTGACTGCCATGGAAGTTAAAGAGTCCAAGATAGAAGACATCCGAGTAGTTCCGAAGTTTCTCGACGTATTCCCGGAATATTTGCCCAGATTACCCCCACAAAGAGAGGTGGCCTTCACCATCGACCTTGTCCCTGGTGCGGGTCCAGTTTCTAAGGAACCTTATAGGATGTCCCCCGCAGAACTCAAGGAGTTAAAAGAGCAACAAATGGAGCTTTGGAAGAAAGGATTTATCAGACTAAGCACTTCCCCGTGGGGAGCGCCTGTGTTATTTGTAAAGAAGAAGGATGGATCGATAAGACTCTGCATCGACTATCGGTAGTTGAACCATCTTACTATCAAGAACAAGTATCCACTGCCAAGGATCGATGAGTTATTTGATCATATATCTGGATCCAAATATTTCTCAAAGATTGATCTCCGGTTAGAATATCACCAATTGAAGATCAAGGATGAGGACATTCATAAGACCGCATTCCGGAGCAGGTATAGGCACTAAGAATTTGTTGTTATGTCTTTTGGACTAACAAATGTCCCTGCAGCCTTTACGCAATTGATGAATAGCATATTCAGGCCTCATCTGGATCAATTTGTTGTGGTCTTCATTGATGAGATATTAATTTATTCAAAGACCGAGGAAGATCATGAGGAACACTTGAGGATTACACTACAAATATTAAGGAAATATCAACTCTATGCCAAACTTAGCAAGTGCGACTTTTGGCTCGAGGAAGTGTCCTTCCTAGGACATGTGACCTCGAAGAATGGGATTTCTATTCACCCGTCCTCGGATGATGAAATCGTGGCAACCGAGAGAGAAGGAGGAGGACGAGGACGAGTTACTGGGCGATATAGGAAAGATGGTGGAAAATACGATCTGAAGGAAACACTCTAGTGGAACACGGAGATACTAGACTTATCCAATCTCTGGTACAGGGCGGAGATAGGGATCTGAAGATCCTCTCACGCAAGCGAACTACCTTCTCAACAGGCGTGGCCTGTTGTTTCGGGAGCAGCTTTTAATATACCGGGTATTGGGATAGAATATGCTGGGACTCTAGGCAACGAAGGAATGCAAGATGTTGACACGAATAACGACGATGATGTAAGTGTCGTCACAAGAATGTGGAATAGGGGGGATACAAATTGGGTAGTGAAACACTGGAAAAATACCCGACAAGGGTTGTCTCTACCAGGTTCAGGAACAAGGGGACAAAGAGATGAGGACACGAAATTATAGCATAATATCATTCACCATGAGATCATAACAGTAATATAAACAAAAGTGAACCACCGCGAGACATTGGTCTTTGCGAGATTTTTATAAAAATATATAAATAGTAGTAAATATATGTATGTACAGTAAACCACTGCTAGACATTGGTCTTTGCAGGATTTTTATAAAAATATATAAATAGTAATAAATATATGTATGTACAGTAAACTGCCATGGGACATTGGTCTTTACGGGATTTTTATAGAAATATAAATAATAATAAATATAAGTATATACAATAAACCACCGCGAGATATTATTCTCCGCGGGATTTTAACAGAAATATAAATAACAAAAAAATATAAAGGGGATCAAATAAACCACTGCAAGATGTCACTCTCCGCGAGGTTTTAAAGCGAGGATAGGGGTATGTTGAAATTAAACGGTTAGGGGTTAGGGTTAGAGTACAGAAAGTAAATTACAGAAATTAAACGATCATAGCGAGAAGTGACTCGCCACGGCCTCGGAGGGAGGGGAATGGTGCAGAAATTAAATGACTGAAATGAAATAGGGAGGGGAACAGTCGCGGGGAATGATCCTCCGCACGGGTGAGAGATACTGCCGCGGGAAATGACTCTCCGCGTGGTGTTGATGCTGGAATACTGCCACGGGAAATGACTCTCCGCGCGGTGTTGAGGGTGTGATTGCTAGGGGTTGAGAACCCCACAATAGAAAGAATCTGATCGCGTCCGCCTCGGGAACGGAAACAGTGCGGGTCCTTTCTTCCTCTTCTTTCGGTCGGCGACGAAGAGGGCTTCCTTCGGTTACCCTGGTTGATGTTATCCCTTTTTTTATTTGATTTTATTTTTTTATATTTTTTATATTTTTTTATTTTATTTTGAGAGGGATCTAGAGGGGGAGAGAAAGAGATCGGGAGATATGAGAAATGAAGAGAGAAATCAAGATGTGAAAAGATATGGAGAGAGTGGGATATAAGGGATAAACAATATTGAATATTACTAAGAAAATATATATAGAGAGAGAAATAATCTTGTTTTTTTGACAGTGGCCTTTTGAGAGAGAGATAATGAAAGAGAAGGAAAATATAGAAAATGGAGAGAGAGGGACGAAAGCTTGATAATAAAAATAAAAAATATATATGTATATACATGTTAAAACTCACGTAAGTGCATGTGGGATAGAGAGAGTGAGAAAAGAGAGAGAGTAAGGAGAGAGAAAGAGAGAGATAGAGAGAGGGAGGGGGTTCGTGAGGTGAGAAATAGAGAGAGAGAAGAGAGAGAGAGGGATGATAGAGGGAGAGAGAGATATAAAGAATAATAATAACTAAAATATTAAATATTACTAAGAGCATATATACAGAGAAAGAGAAAAGGAAAGATTCTTTTTTTAATTCTTTTTTTATTTCATTTCTTTTTATTTTGATGAGGGCCAAGAGAGAGAAGAGAGAGGGGAGAGAGGAAGAGAGTGAGAGAGAGAAAGAGAGAGAGAGATCGTGAGAGAAAGGGAGGGGGTTTGAGAGAGAGAGAGTTCGAGAGAGAGAGAGTGGTTTGTGAGAGAGTGATGCGGGATGGACACGCGACCTAGGACTCTAGCTCGTGGACGTCCCTAAGCGAGGGAAACGTGGGACCGTGCGCGGTTGAGGAACCGGCAATGAGTCGGGTAGTCGGCTCTTCAGCGTGTACTCGGATTGAGTCACGGGACGGTCTCACTCTCTCACTCTCGCAGTGGTGATAAAATAAGTATCGAGCTAATAATCCTATCACTCTAGCAGCGGCATATAAAAATGTATACAAGTAAAGCAATGCCTACGAGGAGGGTGACGAGTGTACCTCTACGCTCCGGGCGTGGGCAAGACGACCCCGGCCAAGTACGGTAACTTCCGGTAAAAATATTACAATAATTACTGAAATGAATATACTGCCCACTCCACGCAGGGAGGTAAAGGGCTATAAGTGGGGCCCGGGAGGACCGATCTTGGGTTGACGGGTGGCAACTTGGACAGCTCCGGTGGTAGCACGTGCCGGCAACCGTGGGGTCCACGTCCTAGCTGGTGGGCCGAGTGGGCCGGGGATGATACTACTGCGACGGTGGCTCCTGGAGGGACGTTCTCTGGGAAGGCAACGTGCTGGTTCGCCATGTGGAAGGCGAGGCGGCCGGCCCGAGGGTGATTGTTGCTTGCTATCCACGAGCTGCTTCTTCTATTCCTACAGCACGTGACCCGGCGAGAACAGCTGCTGCGATCAGCCCCGACCTTTGATTGACGCGAGACTGGCGCCGTTGGAAAGCTCTTTCAGGGAGCTATGACCCTAGGCCAGACAAGGAAGTTTGTCTATCCCTGTAATAGCCTTGGTCGAATTTACAACCTGCTGGTTCATAGAATCAGATCTGGCAAGATAGATTTAGATCTACCTGAGAATGGGGTTTGACCAGTGGGAAAACGTCGGATCTGGAGGTTGGGATTTTTATGGGAGATAGAGGGGGAAGTAAGGAAGACACCAATATTTTTTGTGGATTTTCTAAAGGTGGTTTGACAGGGGAAATGGATTTTTGACTGGACAGGGGTCGGATCTAGACTACACAGGACAGAACAGATTTTGACCTGAGTTTTAATTTTTCAAAAAGGAAAACTAACTTCTAAATTCGTGAAAACAATTGTGGAGGTGTATTTGGTGGGTAGAACACCCAGTCCAAATTTGAGCTCAATCAAAAATGGTTAAGGGGGTCGAACAAAGGAAGAACAGGGCTGCTGCAACAAGATCTGCACAGAAGGCAGGTTGTTGGGGGTGGAAACAAGGAAATGGTAAAAATAGCAAACGTAGGTTTAATGGGCTGAATTTTTTTTGTGGAGAATGGGGGGAACGTGGGAGACTCACCCTCCAATTTTGGGCACGACCTGAGCTCCAGATGGAGAGCTAAAATTCATGATTTACTATTCTATCCAAGGGTGGACAGAATACCGAAGAAGTGGCGGTGGCGGTGCGATGGCGGCTCGATGGCGGTGGCGGCAGTGCTGAGCTTCTCACTCAGGAAGGGGGTAGGAGGGAGGCTTCACACCTCAGAAGAAGGAGCCTTTAGCTCTGCAAGGGGGAGAGAGGAGAGAGGAGGATGGCGTAAATGGCCTTACTCTTGGCAATTTTAAAATTTTCTTCATTAATTCGATCAAAATGAAAAATACAAGGTATTTATATGAAAGTACAAATGACCTAAACTATCCTCAGATCTAGATTAGGGAGGGGCATCCCATGTGTTTACACAAAATAAAAAATCCTATTCTAAGGGGGGCGCCCCCTTGACTTAAGGGGATGGAATATGGACTTTTTCCTCCCTTTGTCCCCTTCAATGGTCAAGCTTTCTAGAAGCCCACCTTGGACATTTGACCAGTCTCACATGGGCCCTAGAGCCTAGGTGGACCAATGGGGAAGAAGGTGGGGGCCCCCTGCTGGACCAACTGAACTTTTACAAATAAACCCAAACATCCTTAAGGACTAACAAATTGGCTTATAAAGCCTTACTATTACAAACCCGTTTTCCCAATGATATAAATGCAAATAAAAGGTCACAAATGTAAACTAAAAAGTTAGTGCTCGGTGTTGATTCCCATCAATTCTCCCAGGGTGGGAAGAACTCGACCCTGTCGAGTAAGGGGTGTGGCTGCTCAAGTAGCTCCTACGGATCCGTCACCGAACCTGGAAGCGTGGAGTACGCTCCACTCCAAGTAATCGACACCTGCTCATCCCATATAGATTCGATATGCTCATGCTGCTGTGGGAAGGAGGCTAGAGGTGGACACTCCGGGGTAGGGTCACTCTCAAAGGGGAGGAGGCGGCTCGAAGACTCACTAGGAATCACTGTTGGGTCCCTTTATGTGACTAGATCCGATATGTTGAGGTAGAGCCGATCCCAAATTCTGGCAAGTCTACAACGTACGCAATAGTCTGACTTGCCTCTCACTCAAAAGGGACTAACATTGCGAGCTGACATGTGAATGACTCGACTCGATGCATGCAGACTCACTATGCACTCGAAAAAAAAACACAGACTCATACATGCCTAAACAAACCTACTGTTAGTCCGACCCATACATATGAAATGGTGGACCAGGACATCCGAATGTGTGCCATGCATACATAAGACGCAACCAAATGTCGGTACAATCATGGGACGGTCCTTTGCATTTGGGAGGTTTGGGTGGGCCAGGAGGGTTGGATGCATCTTCTACATCATCCCTATATGTCGGTGTATATTGCCCGTGAACGGGCTTGGTGGGTGTAGATGGCCCGGCCCGTGGGGAAGGGGTGTGATAGTGGACTCCATCGAAAAAGTGGAGTAAAAGTGGTGGGTCAAGGGGTTCACTAAGGAATGGGTCGAAGGGATCAAAGAAAGTATGACGCCTTGAACTGGGCTCCCATAGGTCACTGTCCCAATTTTGGAATTCTTGAAGGTGTAGGTGGTAACCTTCATCTGTTATGGTAAGTGGGATGGTGATCTTAGAGAGAAGGTATGGTTCCTCCCTCGGGCAATAGGGTATGAAGTCGGGCTCGGCCAGCATGGGGAGGAATAAGAGGACCTCCGTGGTGACATGACCCATGGTGCACACGGAGGTAATGGACCCCAAAGTGGGATGGGTGAAGCTATGACCTGTGGGTCGGTCGAAGCCAGGGGCCAATAAGTGCGTCAACTGCAATTGTCGGTCTAACCCCGTAAGAAGGTCATCCAATGTATCAACATGGTGACTAGATCGGAATGTGATATGGAATGAGTTGACGGGCACTAAAGGTAGTGTGGGGTCCATGGATGGATAGCAAGGTGGGACCAAGTCTATCTTGAGCTAGCTAAGTAGTGGCTCGGCAATGAAAAGCGTTCCCGTTAGAAACACGGGTGGCTCGGGCTGAGGTGGATCCAAATGAGATGGATCCGAATAAAGATCGGAAGGTGAGGGTGATGGCAATGGAGCTCTCATGGGTAGGGAAGGACTGTCCTCCTCGAGGGTAAGAGGTCCTTGGGGTGGCACCGAGATGTGAGGCTCGGGCAGGAATCCGTCAATTTGAGTACACATCATATCCAATCGATCCGAAATGGTTTTGAAAAGATCGATAATGGCCGGGTTTGGAGTAGGGGTATCATGATGGACTCGCCCATAATCACTTGGCCTAGGATTGGGCTTAGGCTCGTCTACATGTGGGGCTATTTGCCTCCAGTTATGACCCACTCGATTGGAAGAGATTGAGTGGGGTCGATTGGAGGTGACTGGGCCGGGTAGGTAGACCCTCCTAAGCTCACCCTTCATCTCTAGCCATGACTCTATAGGCCTTTGCCTCCTAATTTCCCTCAAATATTCTATGTCCCTCCATTGTTCGGTGACTTCGTAATAAAGTCGCCTTGTGGCTAAGTCGACTTGCATGGCATCAGACATAATGTAACACTCAATGTATGTGTCCATAGTGGCTTCCCACTCTAGGTAGTCACTCGGGACTTTAGAGCCATAGAAGTCCCGGGTTGCGGGCCTACGGGGGTGGTGGGGTTGGGCATCCCATCTTTGGGCGTATCGCCACCATGCATAAGATGTGAGCTTTTGGCAATCCATGGGACATGGGGAGCTATAAGATGGCCATGCCGACAGTTGGTGACAAGACACTAGACACGGCCGTAAAATGACAATGTAAGTTGGAATGCCGACTCGACTACACACCTAGATGCAACTGATAGACGGTACGTGGGGGAGTTAAGGGATCCGGAGATCCTCTCTCACAAATGTGTGACCTTCCCGACATGCATAACCTAACGTTCTGGCAACACCTTTTGATATACCGAATAAAGGAATGCAAATGCGACACCTAGACTTAGACACTTTTTTTTATTTTTAACCAAAACTACCCTAGACTCAACCTTCCGCTCTGATACCAATTTGATGCGGGACGGACAGCGAACATGGGACTCTAGCTCGCGGACGTCTCTATGCGAGGGAAACGCAGGATCTACGCGGTTGAGAAATCGGCAATGAGTCGGGTAGTCAATTCTCTCACGTGCCCGAATCGGGTCACGGGACGGGTTTCACTCTTTCTCTCACAGCGGTGATAAAATATAACAAGCTAATCAACCTATCACTTGCAGCGGCATATGAAAATATACAAATTGAGCAAATGCGATAAAGAGAGTGGCGAGTTTACCTCCACGCTACCGGGCGTGGGGAAGGTAACCCCAGCCAAGAACCGTAACTCCCGGTTAGAAAATGACCAAATAAATTACAGAATTGAATTCTTTTGCCCACTCCACGCAGGGAGGTAAAGGGCTACAAGTGGGGCCCGGGAGGACCAATCTTGGGTTGACGGGCGGCTTCTTGGATAGCTCTAACGGTAACGCGTGCCAACGAACGTGGGGCCCACGTCCTGGGCAGAGGGCCGAACGGGCTGGGAGTGTTACCGCTGTGGTGGGGACTCCGAGAGGGATGACCCATGGGAAGGGATCGCACTGGTTCACCTCGTGGGAGGCGAGGCGGTCCTGACCGGGGGTGTTGTTGAGTGCTGCCTACGGACCTGTTATGTTGTCACAGCACTGCGCGACTCGGTGAGAATGGCTGCTGCGATCAGACCTGAGCTCAGAACGATGCGAGACTAGTGCCGTTGGAAAGCTCTCTCAGAGATGCACAACCCTTGGTTGTCACAAGAATTTTAACCTCTCTGTAGTGGCCGTGGTGGAATTTATAACAGGCTGGCTCTCAAGTTCAGATATGGAAAGATAGATTTGGACCTGCTTGAGAATGAGGGTTGACCGTGACTGAAACTTCAGATCTGGGTGATGGAATTTTTATGGAAGCTAGAGGATGAAGGAAGACGGGGATAATTTTTTTGTAAATTTTGGTGGAGGTTTGATATGGGAAAGGGATTTTCTAACAGAGATGTGTCGGATCTAGACTACAGGGGCAAAACAGATTTGGGAAATAGCAGAGTTTTTTTGGATGGAAAAGAAAATTCTTAAAATCACAAAAAAAATTATGGATGATGGCTTAGGTGGACAGAACTCCCAGTTAAAATTTTAGATCATTCTAAAATGGGAAAGGGGGTGAAAGTGGTGAAGAGGTAACTTGTTGGCTGGTGGATCTGCACACGAGGCAGATTACTAGGGTGGGAAGAACAGATAGGGAAAAATGGTAAACGATGGGAAAATAACTTGAATTTTTTTGTGGAGGCTGGAGTGAACGTGGGGGACTCACCCTCCAATTTTGGGCACGACCTGAGCTCCTGATGGAGAGCTAAAATTCGTGCTTTACTGTTCTATCCAGGGGTGGATAGAATACCGAAGAAGCGACGGTGGCAGTGCGATGCCGACTCGATGGCGGCGGCGGCGGCAGTGCTGAGCTTCTCACTCAGGAAGGGGGTAGAAGGGAGGCTTCACACCTCAGAAGAAGGAGCCTTCAGCTCTGCAAGGGGGAGAGACGAGAGAGGAGGAGGGCGCAAATGGCCTTGCTCTTGGCAATTTTACAAATTTTCTTCATTAATTCTATCAAAAGGAGAAATACAAGGTATTTATATGAAAATACATATGACCTAAACTATCCTTAGATCTAAGTTAGGGGAGGGGCATACAAGGGATAGAACATAGTTAATTCTCCCATGTGTTTACACAAAATAAAAAAATCCTATTCAAAGGGGGGCGCCCCCTTGACTTAAGTGGATGGAATATGGAATTTTCCCTCCCTTTGTCCCCTTGAATGGTCAAGCTTTCTAGAAGCCCACCTTGCCCATTTGACCAGCCCCACATGGGCCCTAGAGCCTAGGTGGACCAATGGGGAAGAAGGTTGGGGCCCCCTGCTAGACCTACTGGACTTTACAAATAAACCCAAACATCCTTAAGGACTAACAAATTGGCTTATAAAGCCTTACAATTGTAAACCCGTTTTCCCAAGGATATAAATGTAAATAAAAGGTCACAAATGCAAACTAAAAGTTAGTGCTCGGTGTTGATTCCCATCAGAGATGGAGAGAGAAAGAGAAGGAAAGAGATGAAGAGAGAGAAAGAGAGAGAGAGGGGAGAGAGAGTGCGAGAGAAAGAGAGAGAGAGAGAGAGATAGCGAGAGAGAGAGAGAGAGATCGGGAGAAAGAGGGAAAGAGAGAGAGCGGTGTCGGCAACGCGGGCAACGTCGGTCGATGGTGGCGGCCTCGACGGCAACGGCGACGAGATGGCCGATGACGTCGGGAGGAGAGGGACGGCGGCTGTAACGACCCGAGAATCCGATTATCGGGAGAGACCCGATAACCCGAGACTCGAACCGCCGCCCACGAGCTGGGAGGGCTCGGAAGGGCTAAAAGGAGTGTGGAGGTACAAAGAAATAGGAAATAAAGTAGGACAATAATTAAAAGAAATAAATAAATAACTACAACTACAACAGAGTCCAGTCCAACAGAAAGTACAGTCTAAAGTAGTAAAAACGTACCACATGCCGAGTGAACACTCGGCCCGACGAGCTGGCAACTGAGAACCTCCACACCGCGCCCTCGAATCTCGAGGAATAAGAATCGCCACACCTGAAAAGCAGGGAATGAGTCTCCAAAACAGAGACTCAGTAGGGATCCCGCGGAACCCCAACCGGAAACAACGGCGGTAGCGGAAAGGAAGGCTACAAGAGCAACTGCAACAGTAGGAACAGTAAACCTGGTGGCCGGTCGAAACTCGGCACTACAACTACTCCTACTGTACCGGAAACACACCCCGAGCTCACGGTGGGGGGCTACCGAACTACACTAGTACCGCTTACCGAAGTAAAAACCCACGGCAGCCATACCGTAGAGGCCTGTCTCCCAAAACACAGCCAACCTGGACACGCTGTCCAAAGTGCAACCCTGACACCTGGTCACGGGTACTGCACGATAAGACGCAACCTCGGTAAAGCCACTAGCACTAATCTCACGGCGCGAAAACCAATACACGCGCCACGGTGAAACAACCAAAACTCAACGGTCGACACGACCGAAAACTCGAAGGTCAAAGTCACAGAAACTGACAGTCTGTCACTCCCGACTCGACTGGAGTACCTCCCACTAGAAGCAAGGCCGAATGCGTCCACTGACGTCTTAGTCCGCACCTCAGGTGTCTCCCTCCGGCCCAGCGGGAACTGAGACACTGAACAAGTAACCACAAACAAGTGACTAGCTGGGGTCACGCCCGTCGACGTGGGTCCAACCGCCCCCAACCACGTGTGCACACACCGACCATCTGCTCTAGGTCGGGTCCTCTAGCTGGCTTTCCCCCCCCACCGGACTCTGGTGGCAAAGGCAAGGGGCCCTACGGAAACCAGCCTAAAAACCATCCTCAGGGTAGCCTCTCCACCACTCCCTGGTGGGTCCACTCGCGTGCAGGCATGCTACGACTAGTGGAGGGTCAAGGAGTAGACTCTCAATTCAACGAAAAACAACGTCCGAACCCGACGTAGTACGTGGACCAACCCACGTACCGGCACCGTCACACGGTGACCACAGTCGGAGAAGAAACGGGACTCACAGTCCACGGGCCACACGCCCGACCAGGCAGAAATGTGGAAACATGATTCCCAAGGTAGCTCACAGACCGCCAAAACAAATCTCACTCTCAGGGAAAGGCGGGAACCCTCCAGCCCCAGGCTGGGCAACCAGACTCGCAGTCCAAGGCCATACGCGTGGCCTACGCGGAAATCACAGAAGCATGATTCCCAGGGCAACGCACAAGCTGCCACGCTGATAATTGGACTCACAGTCCAAGGCCAAACACAAGGCCCAATCGGGAATCATCTTCCAGGAAAACTCACGGCATGTGGGGGAGACCCCACCGCACCCCCACCGACACATGGTGACTCGATCTAGCGTAACACGAAAGCCCTACACGCGAGAAGTCACCCGGACTCTCAAACCCATGGGCACGCTAAATGAGTAGCACGCTAAACACGGACATAGAATCCCACGAGTGTCTGGGGCACTCACGAGACCGCGAGTCGACCACTGGGTCACGACCGGGTCGACTAGGGACCGATAGAATGCGAAATGATCACGGAGAACACGAAAACTCATCTCAGCACCACACAGAGCCTGACGGTCTAACCTTGGGCCGTCACAGTCTGTAATGGTTCAAGCCTCGACCGTCACAACCATTCTGATGCACCAACAAAGGGCCGTCTGACGCTCGGTGCAAAGTTGGGTGTGACGCGCCTAACCCGGTGTGTCACAGTCTCTAACGCCCCAGTCCTGGTGCGTTACAGCCTGTAACGCGCCAGCCCTGATGCGTCACAAGACAAGATGAAACCAACTGTGATGCGTCCTGCTCGGTGCGTCACAGGCTGTAACGGACCAACTCTGGTGCGTTACAAGGTGGGTACGCATCCGCTCTGGCGCACCAACACAGGGGCGTTACAAGGCTGTGACGCGCCAGCCTTGGTGCGTCACAGGCCTTGACCCCGAATGGTCAAAATCAACGAATGGAAGCCAATGGTCAGATCGTCCCAAATGGTCCAACCCAGGCATGTCACAGCGCCGTGGCGGTCTATCGAGGGACCGTCACACCCACAAACCACCAAAAGGCTAACGGGCCCTATGACGCACCCACCCTGGGGTGTCACAGGCTGTGACGGTCACTGGAAGGACCGTCACACCCGTCCGAGCGTGAAACGGCGGGAAACAACCCAAAAAATGTACCACGCCCCCATACCTCCACGAGAGAGGGGGAAAACAAGGGGGAATCCCCCAAATAACCCCTAGCATGCATCTACGGCCTCGGATCGGCCAAAAATGCAACGAAACGGTAGATC
The DNA here is from genome assembly GCA_022559845.1 of Amorphophallus konjac. Classification (NCBI taxonomy): domain Eukaryota; kingdom Viridiplantae; phylum Streptophyta; class Magnoliopsida; order Alismatales; family Araceae; genus Amorphophallus; species Amorphophallus konjac. Next base: position 286,367,365 of record CM040125.1, on the reverse strand, counting down.
GGCTTACAACCCCAAAACATGGAGTTTTTCCCCAAATCGCCCCGATTAGCCCGCTCGGCTCACCACAGCCTACGAAACTCGCGGGAAAGGAAGAGCACGAGCTGGGGGTCCATCTCCCTACCTCCACCGAAGAAACGACGCGCCGTGGACGCCGATCCACGAAGAAAACGCCGTGAATCCCTCGCCGCTCCACGAACCCACGGCTGAGCTTCCACGCGCCACCGGCCCTCGATCCTCGACCCGTTCCTCGTTTCTCGCCTCCCGCCATCGCCGCCTCGCCCTCCTCCGCCACCGTCGACCGCCCGAGGAGAGGGGGACAGAAAGAGATGAGAGAGAGTGAGAAAGAGAGAATGAGAGGGGGAGAGAGAAAAGGGTTAATATATATATATATATATATATAGAAAAATCTAAAAATTCTAGAAATTTAGATATTTATGAAAAATTACCTCCGCGATCCTCGGGAGGAACACAACGTAGTGGTACTGTCCCAGAGTCAGAGAACGCCACGGTTCGCCCTGCACAGAGTTCCGAAGGCACATCAGGGAAAAACACGTGTAAAGCACAAAATACACTCCGAGACCCACAAAAATAATCTGAAAAAAAATTTGGGGCATTACAGCCTCCCCCCTTAAAAGAATTTCATCCTCGAAATTTGGGACTAGCACCAAGACATAAGGGAAGAACACCTTAACCAACTGACAACGCCGTCAGAGCCCCAGCACAGAAAACCTCGATTCTCATTAAAGCACCGATCCTGAGGGACACAGCCAGACCACAATTACGGACGACACCTCGCTCCACATGCCACACACACCGGCCACTAGAGCAGGCGCACCAAAGAACACTGTCCGGCATCACCTCAGACAATGTGAGAACCAATCATGGCACCGCTGCCATGATCTCGCTCATAGAGGAGATATAGTCCTCGACACGAGCAATAGCTACCGATCCATCATATGGTCGGCAGACATATCGCGCATCAGCTTCACAACCAACTGACCGGTCGCACACCCTTCTCTAGGGAACAACCCATATAGAGCCTCCATCAGCTCACGCCGCCATCTCAACAGACTGCAACTAGAACATCGGCTCAGCACCAAGAAACACCCCACACATGGCAAGCCGGAAGCCAGACATAACACTATGCCAACTCTGTCAGAAGACAAACTTTGACAAAGCCCAGATCTCGTCCAGAAAGGCACATCTCAAAATCAGCCACCCAAGGCCTCGCTGGCACACGGCTCTCGCCACGCTCGAGCCTCGACAACCAGCATCTTCTGTATGTGAAAGACCATTCACTGGTCGCCAGATACATGTCAACGAGAAACCTCCATCGGCCCAACTGGCACGATCCAACTCACAACAGGCCATCCGTTGACGTACACACAGACGATTACCACCCTGGGCTGAATTCCTCTCGGACACTGTATCCGAGCTTGATCATCGCACCGACATGACCCTCTCAGGGGAGCACGATGAAGCCAAACGACAAGATCCTGGTGTCTTCAGTCATCACCTCACTCGACTCAGACTTACAGGGGAACCATCCCATGATGGTCACCAAACTAGGGATAACCATTATGACACCAACGTCCCGTCAAGGACCACCATCCGATGCCAATCTCACAAAAAGGCCTCCACCCACCGGCGTCACTCTTTCGTCTGGCCTCATCAAATTACTCCACTAATCCAAGTGGACACCTGCCAATCCCGATTACGCCCTTACCGCAGAGCCACGGGACACCACCTGAACAATGCTCACGGGTCCCCAAGCAACATACATCTCACCGTGGTCGGCTACGAGACTAGCCTCACCAGTCACTCGTAGCTACCAACAGGAACCCACAGCCTGCCAGAGATCACTTCTCCAAAAATGATCTCATCCGAGGACACGACTGGGAACACATGTCGGGCACCAAGCCACCGACTCTGACCAACATGTCCTCGACCTTCTTCAGGCAACATCCTCAACAACCCCATCAAGGTCTAACACCGATGCCTGACACGGCTTCCATCACAGGAACAAGGTACTCATGCGGCACACTTGCCAACATATTCCCCAACACTTCATCCTGCCAGTGCCAAGAACCACTATATCTCCGGCAACGGCACGGCAACAACACGTTTCACACAGAGAAACCAATCCTCCAATGCTCAACAGAAACTCAGGAATCCGCCCGTAGCAACCAACGCTACGATCCTGAACCAGTGGGTCACAAGCCCACCACGCTTCCGCTGCGCACGCTAATCCACGCGCGCACAGCCGAGAAAGCAAACACCACCCAACCGGCACTCGTCCTTCCAGAATAGCGCCAGCACACCCTCACACGACAAGGTAATGGGCACAGCTTCTCACCGGCAACCACCTTGCCAAGACAAGGAGCACGTCTCGCACGGACTTCATGGCACACAAGGCCAACCATTCCGGACACACAATGCAAGACAACAATCCTAGCCAAATACAATCTCTCCAACCAAAGGGGAGACCAAAGGCCCTTCCGACCAATGGAAGAACTTCACGCCCGATCGGATCTCGAACCTCGCGCACGCTGGAAACAGCACCTTCCAGCACCGAGAAAACCATCACCACGTCAGGTCAGCGCCTCTGACACACTCAACGAGTGTCATGTCGGACCACAGTCACATCATCTCTCGATGCACCACCGCTGTAATTCCTCGAACTGCAACACACCACGCCAAGAGCCGCGACACGAGCCATAATGACAACCGCCGACGCTCATCCTCGAGTCCCGAGCTCGTCACGGAACCTTCACATCTCAAGCCAACTCTATGGCGAACACAACCCCATCGCACGCAAGAGCGCAAGAGCAAGACTTACTTGGACACCATAGCCCATTCCTGCCTCAAAATCCGCAAGAATAACCGAGACCGACACATCATTTCTGACGCCACAGAGCACAACAGGAACATCAGGCTCGACGAAACAACAGCTCACCGAGAAGATCTTCCACTCACCCGAGCACACTTCTCGATCAAAATACCCGCTCTGCTACCTTAAACCACGATCTAACCACCTCAGGGGCTGGACAAACCTCAAGCTGGAGTGGCCAAAATCGACAGTAGCTCCCTCAGAGCATGCTCACGGCCACTTAACCATAAACAATTCTCGCCAGCCACCTGACCACGCTGCAGACCCCTCGATCGCAGCACCGCAGTGACACACCTGTCGGTAACCTCTGCCCAACGCAGCACAACCAGGGCCACCACCGATAAGGGAGAAAGCACTCGACCTCGATCCTTAGACCCCATGCTGGCACGAAAGCCTCGAACAACAATCGCCTTCACAGCAACGCGCGGCGCACTCAAGCTCTCAAGCGAGAAACTAGGCGGAAAGCGAACACAAAACCCTAAGCCAGCTGCCGACTATACTGGACCTTATGGACTCTGATCACTGCAATATTCCGGTCGAAACCCGGCACTACAACTACTCCTACTGTTGCGGTTGCTCTTGTAGCCTTCCTTTCCGCTACCGCCGTTGTTTCTGGTTGGGGTTCCGCGGGATCCCTGCTGAGTCTCTGTTTTGGAGACTCATTCCCTGCTTTTCAGGTGCGGCGGTTCTTCTTCCTAGAGATTCGAGGGCGCGGTGCGGAGGTTCTCAGTTGCCAGCTTGTCGGGCCGAGTGTTCACTCGGCATGTGGTACATTTTTACTGCTTTAGACTGTACTTTCTGTTGGACTGGACTCTGTTGTAGCTGTAATTGTTTATTTATTTCTATTAATTATTATCCTACTTTATTTCCTATTTCTTTATGCCTCCACACTCCTTTTAGCCCTTCCGAGCCCTCCCGGCTCGTGGGCGGCGATTCGAGTCTCGGGTTATCGGGTCTCTCCCGGTAATCAGATTCTCGGGTCGTTACAGCGGCGGCATGCTCGTGGAGGGTGCATGGCGGGGTTCGCGGTGTGAGAAGGGAACGGTGATGGGTTTGCAAGGAGGGGAGGTGAGATGGCTAGAGAGAGAGAGCTATTAGAGGGGGAAGAGTGAGATGGAGAGAAGGGACAAAAAGAGAGAGAGAGAGTGGGTGAGAAAGAGAGGGAGGGTGGAGTGGCCGGTGGGCGGTTGGTCACGGGAGGTGGTGCATGTGGGTGGCTGGCGGCGTGGAGAGGGGGTTTCCCGTGGGCGACGTGGAGGGCCGGAGATGGAAGGGAGTTAAGGGCGGTGGCCGTGGGTTAGCAGAGGTTGGAGCGGGTGAAAGAGGTGCACCGGTGGGATGGTTCTGGCAGTGGATACAGAGTTGGGAGGGGTGAGGTGGTCGCCTTGGGGAAGGGCGAGAGTGGGTTCTGTTACGTAGTGGAATGTGAGATGAGAAAAGAAAGAGATAAGGAGATGGGGAAGGGGTCTTTACGAAGTGGGGAGGAGGTCTCTACGGCTGGTGACGATGGCGGTTTACATGCACAGTGGGGTAGTTGAGCGTGGGAGGTGAGGATGTGAAGAGGAGGCCGGCCGGTGGTGTGGCAGTGGTGAGAGGGAGAGAGGGCTGGCAGAAGGGGGTGTGGGCGGTCATGAATCTGGTGGTGGAAGCGGGAGGAGGGGCGTGAGGAAGAGGGGATCTCGTGGCGGTGTTAGAGAAGGAGGGGTGGTGCGATGTCGGCAGTGGTTGCGGTGGTGAAGGGTGTAGTAGTGGTGCTACCGTGGGCTTGGGAGGGTCGGCGTCGGTGCTGCGACGAGTGAGTTGGCCGGAGGGGCGGTGACGAGGGAGGAGGAGAAAATGAGGTGGGAGGTATGGGGTGATGGTTCTTGGGATGCTGTGGAAGGAGGGGAGATGGGTTGGTGGCTGGAGCAGCGGCCGGCAGCGATGATGGCGGTGGTCGACGGGCTGGCAGGCGACGATCGGAGGGGGCAACAGGTGGGCGAAGGGAGAGGGGGTGCTGGGGCGTGAGAGGGAGTGTGTTGTAGGGTGTGTTTGAGTGTGTGGTTAGAGAGAGAGAGGCTGGCTGTGGGGGGCTCGCGGTTGATGACAGGGGGGGCTGACAGAGAGAGAGGTGGTGGGAGAGGTCGATGGTGGTGAAGGCGGGTCGACGCGGTGGTAAGGGGGTGACTGGGGAGTGGAGGCAGGCGTGGTGGTGCGTTGGTTGCAATGGGAAGGGGGATGGGGGGAGAGAGAAGATGTGTGAACGGGGGGGGGGGGGGGTTAAGGAGGCCGGCGTTGGGTTTCGCGGTGAAGGCGGCTGGCAGAGAGGGAGAAGCTGGGAAAGAGGAGGTAGTGGCCGGAGGTGAACGACGATGGCGTGGGGGGTGACCGGAGGTGGTTGCGTCGACGTCGGGGTTAGAGAGAGAGTGAAGTGGCCTCGCGGTGGGTAGAGAAGTGGGGATGGGAGGTCGCCGGTGGGAGGTCGCGGTGATGAGAAATGAGAGAAGGTGAGAGAGGAAGTGTGTGTTGAGAGGAAGAGGGAATGGGTTGTGGTCTGTAGGGTGGTGCCAAGGCGAAGGAGGAGGTGGTCGGCGGCGAGGACGGCTCGTCGATAGTGGTGGCGTCGGTATGTGGGCAGTGGAGGACGTGAGGGGGGTCTCTACCGTAGGTGTGGGAAGAAAGGAGAGAGGGATCAGGTAAGAGGAGATGGGTTGGCTGCGATGGGAAGAAGTGAAAGGGGGAGAGCCTCTGCTATGGGTGAGAAGAGAAGAGAGTGGGTTGTCGTGGGGGGAGAATGAGAGAGTTGTGGAGAGAATGAGAGTCTCCGTTTCATAATGTGATACGGGACAGACACGCGACTTGGGACTCTAGCTCGTGATCGTCCCTAAGCGAGGGAAGACATGGGACCGTGCGCGGTTGAGAAACTGGCAATGAGTCTCGGGTATCAGCTTTTCCGCGTTAACTCGGGTTGAGTCACGGGTCGGGTTACACTCACTCTCTCACAGCGGTGATACAATTGATATAACGGGCTAATAACCTATCACATGCAGCGGCATATATGAATAAATACGAGTAAAGCAAAGTCGAGTAAGAGAGCGAACACGATACCTCCACGCTCTGGGCGTGGGGAAGACGTTCCCGGCCAAGTACGGTAACTCCCGGTAACAACGGTTAAAAGTTAATTACAACATTGAATTTTATTGCCCACTCCACGCAGGGAGGTAAATGGCTACAAGTGGGACCTGGGAGGACCGACCCTGGGTTGACGGGCAGTAATCTGGAGGTACGTACGGCACGAACTCGGCCTGATGGTCCAACTCGGTCCTACGCCGACTCGGTACTGCGCCAACTTAGTTCTGACTCGCTGGATAGCAAGACGTGGTTTGCAAAGGAACGTCGCCCTCCTGAGGTCGTCTGAAGGTGCCGCTTGGCTGGGACGACGGCGGGATGTCCCTGATAGACTCCCTGAAGTGGCGGCTCCAGAAGTTCACCTTTGATAATTTTTCACGAATTATTCCCAGACTGCAATTTCAGACCTACACAGGGAACAGATCTACACGCCTCAGCTGCAAGAATTATGATGCTCAGATCCGGAGGCTGATCAAGGCGTGGCTGGTACCGTTGGAAAGAGCACTCACAGAACTACAACATAAATGTTCACAGCTCCATCCACGGAACGGATTGAAGATGAGAATGACTGCAACACTATTTTGTTTTCTGTTCCGGACTGACAGACACACAGGGCAGACTGTGTGTTTCCTGAGACTGACCTTTGACGGAAGGGGAAATGATGTTTATAGACTGATGGGGGCATCAAAGGCTATTTCCTTATACGGGTGGAACGTATTTGTGTGTTATGGCTAGTATGGGATTGTAATTGTGTATTTGTTTGATTTCTTTCATTTGGGCTCCTTGTAAGGCTTATAATAAGCCAGTGGGCCACTTGTAATGTAGAGTCCATGACTAGGTTTCCATTAGTAGAGTCCATTAGGAGGTTATTTCATATTGGACATTACGGCCATCATTATGGACCTTAATAGCCACTTAAGGCCCAAGTGGGCTTTCCCCCTCTCACGGACCACCAAGATTTGGAAGGCCCAAGTCTAGACATGGGTTATGGATGGTCTTGGACCAGCCTTGGCCCAAGAAAGGCCCAAGTAGGGGGCGGCCCTTATTTTGGCCTTATTAGGCTTGGTTGGTGAAATTTAGGTGAGTTTGAATGGAAATGGTCCAAGTTTGATTAGAATAATTGTTAAGTGTTTTGACCACATGGGAGAACTCTTTTGTGAACTCCCTAGTTTGCCCTTCCAAACCCTAGATCTATGGGTAACCAAGGTCATTTGTCATCTACCATATATACTTGCAATTTTTCTTTTGATGGAATTAATGAAAGAGAAAAATTGTTGAATGCCATAGTGCTTGGTGCGCCCCTACCCTCTCCCTCTAGTTCCTCTTCCTTCCTCCAGATTTCTAGACTGTACAACCTCTCTATCCCCTCCCCTCTATCTCTGATCTTCATTTCAGGTGCCGCCGCCGCCGTTCGTGCCGCCATCGAGCCGTCGCGAAGCCGATTCTGAAGTTCTGTCCATCTAGGATAGCAGGCTCTTCAACGAATTTTATCTCTCAGTCAAGGATTCTTCTTGAGCTCAAATTTTCAGGACGTGTTCTAGAGATTTTCCCCATGTTCTAAAAAAACTAGTTTGGCCTCTAGTTCCTGATTTATATTTTTTCATTTTCGTCCACCATTTCATTCCAGTTCTGCCAGGTTTCTATCTATAGTGACAGAAACCCTGAGTTTTTCATCTATGGATGACCTTTTGATTTTTCCTGGAGCTTCCAAATTTACTGGAAGTTCTACCTACCATCCCCTACATCCAAGAATTTTCGTGGAATTTCTAAATACCATCTCATATTTTCTAAAATTCACTTTCTGATCCCTCTAATGTTCTGTCTGCCAGTGTTCAGATCCGACCATCCACCAGTATAAAATCCCTATCAAATCGAAACCTCCACCAATCCTTTCACAAAAACTATTGCCGTTTTCCTCTCTTTCCACTCTATAACTTTCATGAAGATCTCAAGATCTCAATCTGAGGTTTACCCCGCAGTCAAAGGTAGTTCTCAGGAAACTTTCCTGCTGCCCTGAGATTTTGAGCACAGTCCAACAGAAACTTCAAAAAATGATTAAGGTCAGATCCGTGCAGATCGAGTTTGTTTCTCTGGCCCTAGGTTGTAGTACTTTGAAAGGGCTTTCCAACGGTACCTTTTGTGCCTCGATCTGACATCAGGATTGATCGCAGCAGCCGATTTTGCCGGATCGTGCGCCGAAAAATAGAACCTGTAGGTCCGTGGGCAGCAACTCCAAAGTGTGGAGATCGGAGCCGACCGGCCTCCGACCGGTGTTTCCGGCCGACCGCCATCCTGGGAGGCGCCCCACCAGGGGTCTCCATCACAGTGGGACCCACCCCAGCAGACCCGGAGGGCAGCGTCATCCGTGGGCCCCACAGGCCGGTAGAACACGCCGTCCGAACCGCGTCGGTGTGGTGATCAAGTGCAGCCCGTCAATCTGAGATCGGTCCTCCCGGGCCCACTTGTGTAGCGCTTTACCTCCCTACGTGGAGTGGGCGATATTTCATTGCTGTAATCTAACTCATTGTTGTTACCGGGAGTTACTGAATTCGGCCGGGATCGTCTTCCCCACGCCGAGAGTGTGGAGGTATCGTATTCGCTCCTTGCTTGGCACTTTGCTTTATTTCATATATGCTTGTTTATGCCGCTGCTAAAGAGCATGTTAGGTTAATCTAGCTCGCTATATATTGATATTCATCGCTGCTGCGAGAGAGAGCGAGACCGTCCCGTGACCAGATCCGGGCACAAGAGAGAATTGACCACCCTAGCTCTTGCCGGTTTCTCAACCGTGCACGTCTGACGCTTCCGTCGTTAAGGGACAATCACGAGCTCATCTAGAGTCTGAGGATCGCATTCCAATTGGAGTCGAGTCCATGGTTCATCCCGCATCAGTTTGGTATCAGAGCCAGGTTGAGTCTAGGGTAGTCATTTGTAAAACTCCAAAAAAAAAATAAAAAGAGTCATTTACGTCGAGTCTAAGTGTTTGTCGGTCTAAGGTTGCATCCGCATACCATTGTTCGGTATATAAAAAGGTGTTGTCCAAACGTTAGGCTACGCCTATCGGGAAGGCCGCACACTTGCGCGAGTGATCTTCGGATCGATTAACTCCGCCACGTACCGAATCTTGGTCGTGTCTAGGTTGGTAGTCGAGTCGGCATTTCAACTTTGCATTACTTAGGGTCATGTCTAGTGTTTTGTCCAAGTGTCGGCATGGCCATCCACTAGCTTCCCCGTGCCCCATGGATTACCAAACACCCGGATCTTATCCATGGTGGCGATACTATCTAAAATGGAAGGACCACCCGAACCACCCCAAAAGGCCCGAAGCCTGGGACTTCTACGGCTCCGAAAACCCGAGTGACTACTTAGAGTGGGAAGCCGTCATGGACGACTACTTTGAGTGTTACCTTATGTCTGGTCCCGCGCAAGTCAACTTAGCCAAAAGGTGACTTTTCTATGAAGCCGCTGAAACATGGAGGGACATCAAGTACTTCCGCGAAGATAGGAGGCTAAGGCCCATCGAGTCATGGTGGGATATGAAGAGAGCGCTTAGGAGGGTCTACCTTCCCCGTCCACCTACCTCCAACTACGGGGGTCATACCACTAGCCATCCCCACCAACTCACCCGCAATCAACTGGGCCACACCTCCAACCAACCCCGCCCCTTCACCCCCACCCAAGCCCTCCAAAGAAACCCCAATCAAGTGGTCCGCCCAGTCACTTCCAACCAAGTGGAAGTCTCGCTTCTAGTCGAGTCTAGGTCCACACCCGAGCCGAGAGCCGAGGAGCAAGTCCACTCCGAGGTCCCCACTCCAACCCGCTCCTTTGAGGAGATCGAGAAAAAGTTTTGGGATTGGTTGGAAAGGACATGTGCTTCTTCACCATCCGTGAGTGCTCCATTGCTATCTACTTCCGAACTTTATTCGGAACCATCTTTTTTGGAGCCACCAAAACCCGAGCCACCCGTGTTTCTTACGGGAATGCTATACATACCCGAGCCACTTCTTAGTTGGCTCAAGGATGGCTTGGTCCCACGTCCATATCCATCAATGGACCCCACCTTACCTATAGTGCCTGTCAACTCCTTCCACACTACCTTTCGGTCTAGTCACCATGTTGATACATTGGATGACCTTTTTATGAGATTAGACACGCAATGGAAGTTGACACATTTATTGGCCCGAGGCTTCGACCAACCCACTAGTCTTAGCTTCACCCATCCGGCCTTAGGGTCCATTATGATGCGGGATAGAAGTGGGGGGTCTTCTTCTTTCTGCCCATAGTCGCGCTATAGCCTCGTAGCGCCTTCATGAAGAATGCGCTATATCGTTCTAGCGCGTTCACAGACGTTGACAGAACGACGAATCTCGACGTTGGGGCTCCCGCGGATGACTCTGGGGGTTCAAAACACAAAGGGAAAGCACACAGGATGATGGACAACACACGGGGAACACTAAAATTGAAATCAAACTAACATAATACTATCTAGGATAACTTTGGTGAAGGTGGATGTGGGGGTGAGCGGCGGGGAAGGAAGGTGGGTGTAGATGATGCTAGGGTCGTGAGGAAGCTTGGCTGGGGCCTCTCACCCAAACCTTTCGTAGGGACGGTGCAGCCGAGCTCCATCCTTGGCGGTGGTGAGGGGAAGTGAACGTTGGTGGAAGAAGAACGAAGCTCTGAATGGAGCCTCACACTCGACCCCGTCTCAGAGCCGGTACATCCGGGGCTTCGATCATCCTCCATTGAATGGGAAAGGGAGAGGATCAGGAGAAGAAGGTTGGGCATCGCACCCGGAGAGGGGAGGAGGAAGGGGGGGTTTCCAAAGATTGGGGGAGATAGCCATGCTATACTCATAAACTCTCATAGATTCATTGCTTCTTGTTTTTAATCAAACGAGATGGGATACATATATAGGGGAAGGGGAAGACAAAACGACGCTAGAACATCGATTACAACCATGGAAAACAGCAAACATTGAAGACTTTTGTGAGTTTCGGCACCGGGAAGTTGGACCGTCTGCAGTAGAGTTTCTGTCTGAGATCGTGCTAGGGGAACCTAGCACCTTCATCCAGGTCGCGCTACCCAAAGGTAGCGCGTTCATCTTCAGCCCAGCAGCTTCCACAATCAGCTTTGGCCTGGCAGCTTGCTTGATTCCCATCAAACCCCTCCACTTTGGAAGGTTCATCCTCGAACCTCGTAGCTCAAGATCCCAGTCTGTGAGAACAGCCTGGTTCCCTAAGCTCTGATACCATTTGATGCGGCACAGAAGTGGGGGGTCTTCTTCTTTCTGCCCATAGTCGCGCTATAGCCTCCTAGCACCTTCTTGAAGAACGCGCTATATCGTTTTAGCGCGTTCACAGACGTTGGCAGAACGACGAACCTCGACGTTGGGGCTCTGCGGATGACTCTGGGGGTTCAAAACACAAGGGGAAAGCACACAGGATGATGGACAACACACGGGGAACACTAAAATTGAAATCAAACCAACCTAATACTATCTAGGATAACTTTGGTGAAGGTGGATGTAGGGGTGAGCGGCGGGGAAGGAAGGTGGGTGTAGATGATGCTAGGGTTGTGAGGAAGCTTGGCTGGGACCTCTCACCCGAACCTTTCGTAGGGACGGTGCAGCCGAGCTCCATCCTAACCTTAGCAACATCCTTGGTGGTGGTGAGGGGGGGTGAACGTTGGTAGAAGAAGAACGAAGCTCCGAATGGAGCCTCACACTCGACCCCGTCTCATAGCCGGTACATCCGGGGCTTCGATCATCTCCATTGAAGGAGAAAGGGAGAGGATCCGGAGAAGAAGGTTGGGCATCGCACCCGGAGAGGGGAGGAGGAAGGGGGGGTTTCCAAAGATTGGGGGAGATAGCCATGCTATACTCATAAACTCTCATAGATTCATTGCTTCTTGTTTTTAACCAAACGAGATGGGATACATATATAGGGGAAGGGGAAGACAAAACGATGCTAGAACATCGATTACAACCATGGAAAACAGTAAACATTGAAGACTTTTGTGAGTTTCGGCACTGGGAAGTTGGGCCGTCTGCAGCAGAGTTTTTGTCTGAGATCGCGCTAGGGGAACCTAGCACCTTCATCCAGGTCGCGCTACCCAAAGGTAGCGCGTTCATCTTCGGCCCAGCAGCTTCCACGATCAGCTTTGGCCTGGCAGGTTGCTTGATTCCCATCAAACACTCTTCTTTATGGTATATGATTTACATGTGAAAGGCCACTCTAGCCAAACTTACAAGGACTCTCTAACTTTTTTTAATGAACTGAAGGGGGTATCGGAAAAGGAGCTCAAGGATTCTGCTAAATAATGTAGTTCCAAAATCCATTTCATTATTCAGTCGAGCCTTTCCAGCAATGGGGCCATTAGGACAAAAAATAAGGTAGGGTTTGAGCCGCTGCTATGACAAGTTGAAGTCACGTTTATCTTTGTCAGACATGCGTTCAGTGAACGTGGGGGGCTACTAAAATAGCTATCCACCGCCGTATTCGGCATCGCGCCTGGAAGGGCTCTGCACGTGATGGACCTCAGCACCTTTTATTCAAGCTGAATCCTGAAAGCTGTAAAGTCGGTAAGGTAAGGCCGCAAGTGCGGTTGTCCTACAGATAAGCCAGTTGGCGCATGTTTGATGGGAATCAAGCAAGCTGCCAGGCCAAAGCTGATCGTGGAAGCTACTGGGCCGAAGATGAACGTGCTACCTTTGGGTAGCGTGACTTGGATGAAGGCGCTAGGTTCCCCTAGCACGATCTCAGACAGAAACTCTGCTGCAGACGGTCCAACTTCCCGGTGCCGAAACTCACAAAAGTCTTCAATGTTTGCTGTTTTCCATGGTTGTAATGGATGTTCTAGCATCGTTTTGTCTTCCCCTTCCCCTATATATGTATCCCATCTTGTTTGATTAAAAACAAGAAGCTATGAATCTATGAGAGTTTATGAGTATAGCATGGCTATCTCCCCCAATCTTTGGAAACCCCCCCTTCCTCCTCCCCTATCCGAGTGTGATGCCCAACCTTCTTCTCCTGATACTCTCCCTTTCCCCTTCAATGGAGGATGATCGAAGCCCCGGATGTACCGGCTCTGAGACGGGGTCGAGTGTGAGGCTCCATTCGGAGCTTCGTTCTTCTTCCACCAACGTTCACCTCCCCTCACCACCGCCAAGGATGTTGCTAAGGTTAGGATGGAGCTCGGCTGCACCGTCCCTACGAAAGGTTCGGGTGAGAGGTCCCAGCCAAGCTTCCTCACGACCCTAGCATCATCTACACCCACCTTCTTTCCCCGCCACTCACCCCCACATCCACCTTCACCAAAGTTATCCTAGATAGTATTAGGTTGGTTTGATTTCAATTTTAGTGTTCCTCGTGTGTTGTCCATCATCCTGTGTGCTTTCCCCTTGTGTTTTGAACCCCCAGAGTCATCCGCGGGAGCTCCAACGTCGAGGTTCATCATTCTGCCAATGTCTATGAACGCACTAGAACGATATAGCGTGTTCTTCATGAAGGCGCTAGGAGGCTATAGCGCGACTATGGGTAGAAAGAAGAAGATCCCCCACTTCTGTCCCGCATCAAATGGTATCAGAACTTAGGGAACCCGGCTGTTCTCACAGTCTGGGATCTTGAGCTACGAAGTTCGAGGATGAACCTTCCAAAGTGGAGGGGTTTGATGGGAATCAAGCAAGCTGCCAGGCCAAAGCTGATCGTGGAAGCTGCTAGGCCGAAGATGAACGCGCTACCTTTGGGTAGCGCGACCTGGATGAAGGCGCTAGGTTCCCCTAGCGCGATCTTAGACAGAAACTCTGCTGTAGATGGTCCAACTTCCCGATGCCATAACTCACAAAAGTCTTCAATGTTTGCTATTTTCAATGGTTGTAATCGATGTTCTAGCGTCGTTTTGGCTTCCCCTTCCCCTATATATGTATCCCATCTCGTTTGATTAAAAACAAGAAGCAATGAATCTATGAGAGTTTATGAGTATAGCATGGCTATCTCCCCCAATCTTTGGAAACCCCCCCGTTCCTCTTCCCCTCTCCGGGTGCGATGCCCAACCTTCTTCTTCTGATCCTCTCCCTTTCCCATTCAGTGGAGGATGATCAAAGCCCCGGATGTACCGGCTCTGAGATGGGGTCGAGTGTGAGGCTCCATTCAGAGCTTCATTCTTCTTCCACCAACGTTCACCTCCCCTCACCACCGCTAAGGATGTTGCTAAGGTTAGGATGGAGCTCGGCTGCACCGTCCCTACAAAAGGTTCGGGTGAGAGGCCCCAGCCAAGCTTCCTCACGACCCTAGCTTCATCTACACCCACCTTCCTTCCCCGCCGCTCACTCCCACATCCACCTTCACCAAAGTTATCCTAGATAGTATTATGTTGGTTTGATTTCAATTTTAGTGTTCCCCGTGTGTTGTCCATCATCCTGTGTGTTTTCCCCTTGTGTTTTGAACCCCCAGAGTCATCCGCGGGAGCCCCAACGTCGAGGTTCATCGTTCTGCCAACGTCTGTGAACGCGCTTGAATGATATATTGCGTTCTTCAAGAAGGCGCTAGGAGGCTATAACGCGACTATGGGCAGAAAGAAGAAGACCCCCCACTTCTGTCTCGCATCATATTACCTCCGAGTGCACCGTGGGTTGTGTCACCACGAAGATTCTCTTATTCCTCCCCTTGTCGGCCGAGCTCGACTTCATTCCCTTTTGCCCAAGGGAGGAATCCTATTTTCTATACATGTCCGTCGTCCCACCGATCATAATGTATGATGGTGAGTATGAATTCCAAGCTTTGGACCATGTCATGTTGGAACCCATCTTACGGGGTCATACCTTCTTCGACCCTTTTGACCCCTTCACTAGTGAACCTCCCGAGCTACCATCTTCACTCCACTTCCTCCGTGGAGTTCACTATCACGCCTTTTCCACTCGGGCCAAGTAACCTCTACATAGCCATAGGTCCGAACCATCATTTGGGGGTAATGAAGACTTTGGTTTCCCCGATCCATCTAAACTACCCGAACCTCCCGGACTTCCCACATCCAAGCCCAATGTCCATGATCGGTGCATCGTTGGATGTCTAGGAGTTCCCCATGACGTTATCCATCTCCGGTTACATAACATGCATGCATGGCACA
This sequence comes from Amorphophallus konjac, assembly GCA_022559845.1. Lineage (NCBI taxonomy): Eukaryota > Viridiplantae > Streptophyta > Magnoliopsida > Alismatales > Araceae > Amorphophallus > Amorphophallus konjac. The sequence goes on along the minus strand of CM040125.1, from coordinate 286,352,244 downwards.
CATTCGGGTGTCCTGGTCCGCCGTCACCCATGTACAGGTTGGATTAACAATAGGTTTATCTAGAGTCATGCATGAGTCAGTCTTTTGTTTGTGTGGTTTGTGATTTGTTCGGAGTCTGCATGTGTCTTGTGCAAGCTCGTTGATGTCAGTCTCTTAAGAGGCGAGTGGACTCGCTCGATGAGTATGGGATCAGTTCTACATCTATGCCCCGGATCTAGTCACCTACAGGGACCCAGCGGTGATTCCTAGTGAGTCTTCGAGCCGCCTCCTTCCCCTTGAGAGTGACCCCACCTCGGAGTGTTCCACCACTAGCCTCTTCCCCTAGCAGCATGCGCATATCGAGTATATACGGAATGAGCAGGTGACGATCACTTGTCGTGGAGCTTACCCGCGAAACTTGGTATAGTTATGGATCCACCGGAGCTACTCGAGCAGTCACCCCTTTACTAGACGGGGTCGAGTTCTTCCCACCCGGGTGGAACATATTTGTGTGTTATGGCTTGTATGGGATTGTAATTGTGTATTTGTTTGATTTCTTTCATTTGGGCTCCTTGTAAGGCTTATAATAAGCCATTGGGCCACTTGTAATGTAGAGTCCATGACTAGGTTGCCATTAGTAGAGTCCATTAGGAGCTTATTTCATATTGGACATTAAGGCCATCATTATGGACCTTAATAGCCACTTAAGGCCCAAGTGGGCTTTCCCCCTCTCATGGACCACCAAGATTTGGAAGGCCCAAGTCTAGACATGGGTTATGGATGGCCTTGGACCAGCCTTGGCCCAAGAAAGGCCCAAGTAGGGGGCGCCCCTTATTTTGGCCTTATTAGGCTTGGTTGGTGAAATTTAGGTGAGTTTGAATGGAAATGGTCCAAGTTTGATTAGAATAATTGTTAAGTGTTTTGACCACATGGGAGAACTCTTTTGTGAACTCCCTAGTTTTCCCTTCCAAACCCTAGATCTATGGGTACCCAAGGTCATTTGTCATCTACCATATATACTTGTAATTTTTCATTTGATGGAATTAATGAAAGAGTAAAATTGTTGAATGCCATAGTGCTTGGTGCGCCCCTACCCTCTCCCTCTAGTTCCTCTTCCTTCCTCCAGATTTCTAGAGTGTACAACCTCTCTATCCCCTCCCCTCTATCTCTGATCTTCATCTCAGGTGCTGCTGCCGCCGTTCGTGCCGTCATCGAGCCGCGAAGCCGATTCTAAAGTTCTATCCATCTAGGACTGAAGGCTCTTCAACGAATTTTATCTCTCTGTCAAGAATTCTTCTTGAGCTCAAATTTTCAGGACGTGTTCTAGAGGTTTTCCCATGTTCTACAAAAATTGGTTTGGCCTCTACTTCCTGATTTCTATTTTTTCATTTTCGTCCACCATTTAATTCTAGTTCTGCCAGGTTTCTATCTACAGTGACAGCAACCCTGAGTTTTTCATCTCCGGATAACTTTTTGATTTTTTCTGGAGCTCCCAAATTTACTGGAAGTTTGACCCACCATCCCCTCGACCCATGACTTTTTTTAGAATTTCTAAAGACCATCTCATATTTTATAAAATTCACTTTCAGATCCCTCTACAGTTCTGTCTGCCAGTGTTCAGATCTGACCATCAACCAGTATAAAATCTCTATCAAATCGAAACCTCCACCAATCCTTTCACAAAAACTATTGCCGTTTTCCTCTCTTTCCCCTCTATAACTTTCATGAAGAGGTTGAGGTCTGAATCCGAGGTTTACCCTGCGGTCAAAGGCAGTTCTCAAGAAACTTTTCTACTGCCCTAAGATTTCGGGCACAGTCCAATAGCAACTTCAAAAAATGATTAAGGTTAAATCCGTGCAGATCCATTTTGTTTCTATGGCCCTAGGTTGGATTACTTTGAAAGGGCTTTCCAACGGTACCTTCTGTGACTCGATCCGACATCAGGATTGATCGCAGCAGCCGATTTCGCCGGATCACGCACCGAAAAATAGAACCTGCAGGTCCGTGGGCAGCAACTCCAAAGTGTGGAGATCGGAGCCGACAGACCTCCGACCGGTGTTTTCGGCCGATCGCCATCTAGGGAGGCGCGACACCAGGGGTCTCCATCACAGTGGGACCCACCCCAGCAGACCCGGAGGGCAACGCCATCCTTGGGCCCCACAGGCCCGTAGAACACGCCATCCGAACCGCGTCGGCGTGGTGATCAAGTGCAGCCCGTCAATCCGAGATCGGTCCTCCCGGGCCCACTCGTGTAGCCCTTTACCTCCCTGCGTGGAGTGGGCGATATTTCATTGCTGTAATCTAACTCATTGTTGTTACCAGGAGTTACTGAATTCGGCCGGGATCGTCTTCCCCACGCCGAGAGCGTAGAGGTATCGTATTCGCTCCTTGCTTGGCACTTTGCTTTATTTCATATATGCTTGTTTATGCCGCTGCTAGAGAGCATGTTAGGTTAATCTAGCTCGCTATATATTGATATTCATCGCTGCTGCGAGAGAGAGCGAGACCGTGACCCGATCCGGGCACAAGAGAGAATTGACCACCCTAGCTCTTGCCGGTTTCTCAACAATAAACGCAGGAAAAATACCAAATGAATTCCAAATGACACGAAATTTAAACTGGAGGTGAGAGAAGATGGATAGAACAAACCCTCAAAATTCAGGCTCGATCATACACCAAGAACCAGAGATAAAAATTTGGAGATGAGCTTCTGTCTTGATGTAGATAGAATCCGACGATGGTGGCGACGGCGCGACGGCGATGCGATGGCGGCAGCGGCGGCAGAAATGGAACTCAGAGGGGCTAAAGAGAATGTGCTTCACACCCTGGAGGGCTGGAGGAGGAAGAAGAACTAGGGAGAGAGGGAGAGGGGCGCACCCTTCCTTAGAGTAAATGCCAATTTTCACTTCATTAATTCTACATAAAAATGGAAATACATGGTATTTATAGAAAAGTAAAAAAAGACCATTAACTACCCTTAGATCTAGGGTTAGGAGGGGGTACACTAGGGTTAGAACTAATTAGTTCTAACATGAATTTTACAAAAATTGTAAATGACCCATAAAAGAGGGGGGCCCTTGACTAGGTAGGTAAGGTAGATAGCGTCCCTTTGAAAATTTCAACCACTTGCCTCCTATGTGTCCAATTCACCTTCTAGATGCCACCTAGGACTTTGACTAGCCCCACATGGACCCATATGGCTTATGTGGATCAATGGGAAAGGAGTGAGGGCCCCCTCGCTGGACCTATTGACATTTTACACTACAACCTAATGAATCCAAGGGAATGACACATTGGCTTAGAAAGTCTTATAATTGCACATATACTTTCCCAAGGATATAAAAATAAACTAAAGGACATAAATGTAAAAATAAAAAGTTAGTGCTCTTGCTCTGATGTCTCCATCAGAATGTGGGATGGGGAGTTTGGCAATGGGTTTCGGATTGAGAGGGGGAGAGTGAGGGAATGAATGAGAGAGGGGAGGATGGAATGGGAGGTGTGGAGAGAATGAGAGTAAGGTGGGAGAGTGGGTTACATGAGAGATAGGGAGAGAGGGAGAAAAAAAGATTAGATGATTAGAGGGGAATTATTGGGGAGAGAGGGAGGTGAGTGCATGGAGAGGGAGAGAATTATTTGGAGACAAGATACATAATTAAATGGGGTGTGGGGTAGGTATTATGATAGTTATTTATTTATTTTTTTGTTTTGTTGGTTTATGTTTATATATATATATATATAGTTTTTGTTTGTTTTATATAAAACACAACTATAAATATATATTATGTTGTTTTTTTTTGTATTTTGTATTTTATGTGAAAATAAAATTACTAAAAAAATAAAATATATTATTTTTATAAACACAACTATATATATATATATATATATATTGATACGCACAGCGGAAAGTGAGATAGAAGGGGGGGATGAATAGATCACTCCCAAATTCGATAAGCTCAGTAACAATTACTCAACCCCTCAAATAGTAGTGATAAAAACTTCGAAGAAAGGTAATAGAAGTATCTGGACAATGGATAGAGATCTAGAAAGAAATACGCGATGGAGCAATATATCAAGTAGATGAAGAGCAAACACAAAGTAGACAGGCAAATCCACAAGAGAGATAGAGGGTTTTTAGGTGGTTCGATTGCTACCCGCAATCTACATCCACCCCTCACTCAGAAGAGTAAGGTTTCCTTGCAATTGGTCAATCGCACACAACAGACTCAGTCTGCGACAATTGCTGCCAAACAGCTTGCCCTGAGGAACACCCTCCTCAGCCTTCTGATCAACCAGAAGAAGCACTAGGGAACCGATCTCCCTTCCTTTGCACGTAGCAAAGGGAACCCAGTGAAATTGCTCCCAAGCAACTCACAAAACTAGATCAAACCTCTCTTTCTCCAAGAGCAGTGGAGGGAAACCGGACAACTTCTCCCTTCCTCCGAACAAGTTTGGAGGGTAACAAAATGGAATGGGAAACAAAGGAAACTTGAAAAGAAAAGACCGATGGAAAACAACTATCTCAAATTCAAAATAATGTAGCTTCCGTAGAAGCAGATCTTCAGATTCACAGACAACTTTCTCTCAGAATTTTCTCTCTACTCTGGATGGAGTAGTTTTTCTCTTGTTTTCTCTCTAGATCACCAGCACTGCTCTCATGCTTCTCTCCATTTTCTACTGTTCCATACTATCTTTCGAACCCTTTTCCTCAGCATATATATATATGTCTGCTCCAGAAACTTAGGCATGTGGATACCATGTTTCCCACCTGAAAGGTTGGGGCACGTGTAGGAATATTCTCGGCCTCTATCTTCCTCGGATCACGTGCCATTTACCTGGTGAATGCACAGACAAACTGTCAGAAAAGGAATAAACACTTTGTCACACACTTAGCACAAGTTTTACGGATGAAGCGAGTAAGTAAGCATAAACTGCACAGAGTAGGAGTTTCCAAGTCAGCCATTGCACTGACTTGTGAAAACTCACGATGACATAAGCACGGACCATAGAGTTCAAATGTGCAACAGATGTGCACTGACATGAAGGGATAAGGCACAAAGATGTACTGACTTCATGTTATTCAGAAAGAAAAAGAATGCACCGAGTCGTGATGTGCAGTCCAAGCAAGAGCTGCACCGAGATGGCAGAGAGAAATGAGCAGAACAAAGAGATAAGCAAGACAAAGCTTGCACGGAGTTGAATTTGCACTGAGATAAAGAAATGAGCAGATTAAGTAATGCATTCTAGTCAACAGTTGCACCGACCCTAAAATTGCACCGACCTCAAGAGGTGAGATACAGAGATATGATAGGCACGGACCTTGGTGCACATGACCTAGTAAAATGCACTGAGACAAAGTATGAACGACAGAACCTGTGCTTGAACAAGGACTTGCACCGAGGCAAGCACTTTATGAATGAGACAATGCATGCACTGACTTAATATGCTTTAAGCAAGAAGATGAAAGATAGATAATGCACGGAGCTAAATCATGCAACAAGCACAGACCTCCTTCATGCTTAGAAACAAAGAGATGCCCCGTGGCAAAATATGCACGAACTTAATGCGAGATCCACCGAGCTCTACTGAGACGAGCACAAGTGTTGAGCTTATTAAAAGAGACTTGCACCGAGGCAAGGACTTACCACCATGTCTAGAGTAAGGCATGCACTGATCTATTGACTGCATATAAATAGGAAGATGCACAAACCTTTATTGCAAGAATGCAATAAAATAAATTGATTTATAGTGTGAGACATCATCAAAACCGTAGGGATGCAACAATCTCCCCCTTTTTGATGATGGCAACACTATGAATCAAGCAATGTCAGGGCATTATAAGGAGATCAAAAATAATCAAGAGCAAACCAAGATGTGCATACAGAGAATCTAGAACAGATAAGCCAGAAGGCCTCTCCTAGAACCACTATCTTATGAACCTCTTCTCTCTCCAAAACCACTTCCCTACAACTCGGTCTCAGATGCCTCAGATGCCCTGAACCTCTCAGATGATCTCTCTCCCCCTTTGACAACATCAAAAGGAAATGAAAGATATATATCTGTTGCTGGAGACATGAGGAAGAAGTACAGTGGCTTCCTAGTGTAGAAAGACTCATGAGCATATCTTAAGAGAATAAGTGAGGCGCTAAACTCAAGAGAAGATTCTTTAACTCTGGTAAGCAATAGAGAATTAGAATGAGAGGGAAGTTTATCCACATACAGGGGATATGATGTAGAGCAAGGATGAACAAGCATGACAAGACATAGCTGAACCAACAACTCTACTAAGTAGACGACAAGAGAGAGAAGTAGAGAAGGTGTGCTCAAGGTATTGAGGACAAGCATTCCACTAAATTGCATAATTATAAGGATATTATAGAGGTTTTCAAGAAGGCTAGTAAGTAAGTTGGTAAATCACATTTTTGACATTAGGGAGACACCTTGATTAGAGGCTGGAATCCCTAGTTACTCAATGTGAGAACCTCATTACCTCTCCTTTTTAGAGAACAGAGTTAGTAACAATGGCTTTTTAAGTGAGGAAACACCTTGATCAGAGGCCAGAGTCCCCAGTTACTCACCATCTTGTCACCATTGCTCTGTAAAGGTCAGAAACATTAAATTTATTTTACAAAATTTTCCCTTTCTTTTTTTTTGAATTTTACACCTCATGACATAGGAAAGACTTCATTTCATTGATGAAGCTCCCAATTTCTCAGTGAACAAACCATAGACCTTGTTCATTTAGTTGATCCCTTATATTGTGGAGATGAAGTGTTTGAAGACAATACCAGAAGAACTGTTTCTTTGAAATGAATCTTGAAATCTATATTTCAAGTTGTTCTGAACAGATATCAAGACATACAAGTTTTAGCCTGAACCAGAATCATGAACAATGTAGAAAGATATACTTCGGACACTTAATCCAAGTCTCTGATAGTCTACTAGAGAAAAGATTCTAGATGGACTTTAGTTACACAAACTTATAGACTTAAGAGATGAATGAGATTCTACTATCTGAGAGAGAACCGCACTCATTCAATCATGAGAATCAGCAATGACACACATCTGGTCAACCTTTTAAATTAGTCAAACTACACTAACTGCCCAGCTCCCCCTCAATCGATGCACAGAAGGAACCTAATCAGCAGACACTCAGAACTCCCCCTCACGGCTAGGACAGACTTCTCACACAACCTTAAAAAAATTTCAATATCAGGAGATTAGAAATTAAGATAATTTAAATAAGCCTAATTCTCTCCTTAATGTGGTGAATTTGTCATTGTCTAGAGGATTGGTGAAGATGTCAGCAATTTGATTAGCAGTGCCTACATGAATCAGTTCAAAGGTGTTCTTAGAAACCTCATCTCTTATGAAATGATGTCTTATTTCAATGTGTTTGGTGCAGGAATGCAAGACATGGTTCTTGGCTAGATTGATGGCACTAGTATTATCACAGTAAATGGGTGTACATCCCAGGTCTACTTGATAGTCCTGAAGCTGGTGTTTAATCCAAATGACTTGTGTACCACAACTCCCTACAGTCACATATTCAACCTCTGCAGTGGAGAGAGCCACAGAATGTTGTTTCTTGGAACCCCAAGATACTAAACACCCACCTAGAAATTCACAATGACCACTAGTGCTTTTTCTATATAGTTTACACCCGGCATAATCTGCATCTGTGTATGCAATTAAATCTAGTATGTGTGATGCTGGAAACCATAAACCAATGGTGTGTGTAGTAGACAGATATCTGAAAATTCTTTTTACTACAGCTAGATGCAATTCAGTGGGTCGAGATTGATACCTTGCACACATTCCTACACTAAACTGTATATCAGGTCTTGAAGCTGTCAAATAGAGTAGAGATCCAATCATACCTCGGTAGAGCTTGGCATCTACTTCTTTACCTGTCTCATCTGCATCCAATGAGGTATTGGTACCCATTGGTGTTGTAATGTGCTTCAAGTTGGTCATGCCAAACCTATTGAGAACGTCCAATGTATACTTGGTCTGGTTGATGAAGCATCCTTCCTCCAACTGTTGTATCTGCAGACCAAGAAAGTACTTCAGTTCGCCTACCAAACTCATTTCAAATTCTGCTGACATCAATTTTGAAAATTCATTACATAAATCAGTACTTGTTGAGCCGAAGACAATGTCATCTACGTATACCTGGACTATGATGAGATCTTCATTAAAGCCTTTTGTGAAAAGGGTTTGATCTACCTTACCTCTTTGGTATCCCTTGCTGATCAGAAATTCCGTTAATCTCTCATACCAGGCTCGAGGGGCCTACTTTAAACCATACATGGCTTTCTTCAATCTGAAAACTTGGTCAGGTTTAGTGGAGAATAGAAAACCAGGGGGTTGTTCAACAAAAACTTCTTCCTTGATAATTCCATTTAAGAACGCACTCTTCACATCTTGTTGGAGTTTTATATTTTTGGAGCATGCAAATGCTAACAATATTCTTATAGCTTCCATCCTAGCAACAGGTGCATAGGACTCATCAAAGTCAACTCCAAATTCCTGACAGTAGCCTTTGGCTACTAGTCTGGGTTTATTTCTGGAAATAATTCCATCTTCATTCATTTTATTCTTGAACACCCATTTGGTTCCTATCACATTAGTGTTCTCAGGTCTTGGAACAAGTTCCCAGACATCATTTCTATCAAATTGACCTAACTCTTCAGACATGGCATTGACCCAAGATGGATCGTTTAAGGCTTCCTCTACTGATTTTGGTTCAATTTGAGAAACTAAAGCAATTAGATCTTGATTTTGAACATTTTTGAAAAGAGATCTGGTCCTAAGGGGATCCCTTAAATTTTCTATGATATTATTCTCAGTATGGTCTTTCAAAAATCTGACATTAGTTAAGGACTCACCTGGTTCGGTTGAGCTTACTTGATTCTGATCGGTTTGTCCTTCGGGTTGTTCATTTTCATCCTTCAATTTCTCCTCAAGAAATTCTCCATCATGCCTTGAAGACCTATCAGCATCATCAAGGTTGTTAGCATCTATTGATTCACCAATTATCACATGAGGAGTTTCCTCTACAGTTTGGTCTGTTATATTGAAAACCCTATAGGCCCTAGTTGTTTCAGAGTATCTTAGAAAGATTCCTGGAGTACTTCTAGCATCAAATTTATCTAGGTCCCTTTTATTATTGTTATGGATGAAACATTTTGAACCAAAAATTCTGAAATATGAGACATTTGGCTTTTTACCTTTAAGGAGTTCATAGGGAGTTTTCTTATGGACATGTCTTACCATTGCTCGGTTAATTGTGTAGCAGGCTATGTTGGCTGCCTCTGCCCAAAAACTGCTGGGAAGCTGACTTTCGACCAGCATAGTTCTGGCCATTTCGATGATTGTCCAATTTCTTCTCTCCACAATTCCGTTCTGCTCTGGAGTCCTGGGAGAAGAAAATTTGTGAGTCAGTCCCTCTTTGTTACAGAAGTCAGAAAATAAAGAATTCTCAAACTCACCTCCATGGTCAGTTTGAATTATTGAAATGCAGTGAGGAGCTCCTTGTTTGATTTTAGTGAAGAAATGTTTAAACTTCTGAAATGCATCATTTTTATTTGCTAAGAAAAATAGCCATGAAAACTTAGTGAAATCATCTACAATGATGAACCCAAACCTTTTCCCATTCAAGCTCAGAGTCTTGGTTGGACCAAAAAGGTCCATATGCAAGAGTTACATTAGTTTGGTTGATAAAGGCTCAGATCTGAGCTTAAATGACTTGCGAGTTTGCTTGCCTAGAGCAGAGGCATCACAGATTTTTGAGATAGAATTAAACTTGATTTTAGGCATGCCTCTGACTAAATCATGCTTGATCAATTTATTCAAAGTGGAAAACCTAGCATGCCCTAAACGTTTATGCCAATCAAAAGCATTATTTTCAGAATTAGCAGACAAGCAGAGCTTAGATTCAGACTCAACATCTAAATCTACCATGTAGACATTATTGGTCCTATTGGCTACAAACTTAACAAGATCAGAATTTATTTCGAAGATTTTGCATGAATCATTATCAAACACAACCCTGTGAGCCTTGTCACATAATTGACTGATGCTAATCAGATTGTGTTGAAGACCTTCCACAAGTAAAACTTTCTCAATTGAGTTAGTGGAGGACTTACCAACCGTGCCAACCCCAATGATCTTACCTTTGTTCTTTCCTCCGAATTTGACCAGACCCCCTACCTTCATTTCTAGCTTGCTGAACTTGGATCGGTCTCTTGTCATGTGCCTGGAGCAGCCACTGTTAAGGTACCATTTGTTGTTCTCAGCTGCTAGGCAAACTTACACAAAAGAAATCAAGCAAGGTGGTTTGGAACCCAAGATAAGTTGGGTCCAAAGACATCATTTAAATCTTTAATCAGGTGTTTGGGAATCCAAATTTGTTTCAGCTTGTTTTTCTCTTGCATCTTATTTTCAGGTCTTTTGAGATTATGACCATAATTATGTCCAGCTGGTCTGGAGGAATGGAATCTATTCCAATTATTAGACCTTTCATCCCTGGGGTACCTTCTGTACGCATGTTGATTACCAAATTTTTGAGGGTGTATGTTATTTCCCTAGTAACTTCTGTTCGGGCCCATTCTTTTATAGTAATTCCAGCTTCTATTCTGATACTCTTGCCTAGTCCAGGTACCATTTCTGTTCTGGTGAATGGGCTTAGTGAAGTTCTTCCCTGTTTTAAGATATTGTTCAGCATGGTTTGTTGCTTTCTCCTTTGGATGCTGAGTATTTTGATTACTGTTTGAGCTTGATGGTGTGTCCAGCTTATCTTTTCACTTCTCAGGGCAGAAAGTAGTGGTCTTGAACTTAAAGGGTCTCTTATTTGTCGGGTTATAGCCTAAACCCTCTTTGTTGAAATTTACCCTTGTTCCTAGTATAAAGTCCAGATTTGTTTTCCCTTGAACAAATTTTTCTAAGATTTTTTGTTTGTCTTCTAGCTCTCTTTGCATAGACTCACATTTTTTTAGAAGTTCTGTGTTTACTTCCTTAACAGCTTCATACTTCTCAGTGATCACGCTGTTTCCATTCAGACTTTCTTCAAGTTTTATATTGAGTTCGTTGAGCTGTGTGTGAACTTCCTAGTTCTCTGATTTGTGCTTTTCATTTTCCTTCTTCAGAGTAGTCATTTCTTCTAATTGTTCCTTTAATTTATGATTTTCCTTACTGATTTGAGTTTGTTCTTCAAAATTAGCATTGAGTTTTCTTTTCAGAACCCTATGCTCTTTACTCAATGAATTGAACTTATCTAAAAGTTCAGCATAGGCATCTTCCCAATCATCAATAGAAAAGTTCTCGAAAAGGTTTGTTACCTCCTCATCGCTATTTGCCATCAGGCAGATTCCTTCTTCGTCCTCCTCAGAGGAGTTGGCTTCTGGATCTTCTTCCTCATCGCTCCACGTGCAGACCATTGCTTGTGGTTTCTTCTTCTGCACTTTGGAGCTCTTCTTTTGAAAGTCAGGACCCTTCTTCTGAAGATCAGGGCAATCCTCTTTCATGTGTCCAGGTTTCCTGTAATGAAAGCATGTGATTTTCTTGGCATTCCTATTCTTATCATTGCTGGAATCAAAGTTCTTACCAGAGGAATATGACCTCATTCTTCTAAAGGTCTTTCCCTTAGTCCTCGAGAATTTCTGAATTGACGAGGGAGCATTGCTTGCTCCTCTTGGTCCAGGTCTGATAGCCCGTCAGACTCGCAACTACTACTCCCGCTGCTACTACTGCCTTTGTTGCGGGACACCTTGAGGGCAATATTCCTGCCCTTCTTGTCACTTCCTTCACCATTCCTCTTGAAATTCATCTCATACGTCATTAGGAATCCTATAAGTTCGGTGACTGTCATTTTCGACAGATCCCTAGACTCCTCTATCACAATGGCCTTAGTGTGCCATGTAGGGGTTAGAGATCTAAGCATTTTCATGACTATATCTCCCTCAGATATCTCTTTCTCAAACCCCTTAAGACTGTTCGTAATCAATGACAGTCTGGCATACATCTCAGTTATGGTCTCCTCCAATTTCATCTTAAACAGCTCATATTCAGAGGTGAGGAGATTTACCTTTGTCGCTTTCACTTGGGATGTACCTTCATAGATTAACTCCAACTCATCCCACATTTTCTTGGCCATTTTGCATGCTGAGATGCGAGCGTATTCGTCTGGATGAACTGCACATTGGATGATGTTCCGGGCCGTCTAGTTGAGTGATGAAAGCTTGACTTGATCATCTGTCCACGCATCTTCATTCGATGGCAGATCATATGGCCCTGTGGTGATCACGCTTCAAAGTTTGTGGCTCTGCGCTCTAATGAAAACATCCCTCCTATTTTTCCAGAAAAGGTAATTGTTACCATCGAAAAATGGAGGGTGGCTGATGGATTGTCCCTCAGCCATGAAGCTCCGAGGAGCATTAGATCCGGGGTGACCTTGGCCATTGGACCACATAGTGAAAACCTTCTCTGATCCCAATTGATACAAACAGCGGAAAGTGAGATAGAAGGGGGGGATGAATAGATCACTCCCAAATTCGATAAGCTCAGTAACAATTACTCAACCCCTCAAACAGTAGTGATAAAAACTTCAAAGAAAGGTAATAGAAGTATTTGGACAATGGATAGAGATCTATAAAGAAATACGCGATGGAGCAATATATCAAGTAGATGGAGAGCAAACACAAAGTAGATAGGCAAATCCACAAGAGAGACAAAGAGTTTTTAGGTGGTTCGATTGCTACTCGCAATCTACGTCCACCCCTCACTCAGAAGAGTAAGGTTTCCTTACAATTGGTCAATCGCACACAGCAGACTCAGTCAGCGACAACCGCTGCCAAACAGCTTGCCCTGAGGAACACCCTTCTCAGCCTTCTGATCAACCAGAAGAAGCACTGGAGAACCGATCTCCCTTCCTTTGCACGCAACAAAGGGAACCCTGTGAAATTGCTCCCAAGCAACTCACAAAACTAGAGGATCAAACCTCTTTTCCTCCAAGAGCAATGGAGGGAAACCGGAGAACTTCTCCCTTCCTTCGAACAAGCTTGGAGGGTAACAAAATGGAATGGGAAATAAAGGAAACTCAAAAAGAAAAGACCGATGGAAAACAACTATCTCAAATTCAAAATAATGTAGCTTCCGTAGAAGTAGATCTTCAGATTCATAGACAGCTTTCTCTCAGAATTTTCTCTCTGCTCTGGATGGAGTGGTTTTTCTCTGGTTTTCTCTCTAGATCACCAGCACTGCTCTCACGCTTCTCTCATTTTTCTACTATTCCATACTCTCTTTCGAACCCTTTTCCTCAGCATATATATATATATGTCTGCTCCAGAAACTTTGGCGTGTGGATACCACATTTCTCGCCTGAAAGGTTGGGGCACGTGTTAGAATATTCTCGGCCTCTATCTTCCTCGGATCACGTGCCATTTACCTGGTGAATGCATAAACAAACTGTCAGAAAAGGAATAAACACTTTGTCACACACTTAGCACAAGTTTTACGGATGAAGCGAGTAAGTAAGCATAAACTGCACAGAGTAGGAGTTTCCAAGTCAGCCATTGCACTGACTTGTGAAAACTCACGATGACATAAGCATGGACCATAGAGTTCAATCGTGCAACAGATGTGCACTGACATGAAGGGATAAGGCACAAAGATGTACCGACTTCATGTTATTCAGAAAGAAAAAGAATGCTCCGAGTCAGGATGTGCAGTCCAAGCAAGAGCTGCACCGAGATGGCAGAGAGAAATGAGCATAACAAAGAGATAAGCAAGACAAAGCTTGCACGGAGTTGAATTTGCACTGAGATAAAGAAATGAGCAGACTAAGCAATGCATTCTAGTCAAGAGTTGCACCGACCCTAAAATTGCACCGACCTCAAGAGGTGAGATGCAGAGACATGATAGGCGTGGACCTTGGTGCACAAGACCTAGTAAAATGCACTGAGACAAAGTATGAACGACAGAACCTGTGCATGAACAAGGACTTGCACCGAGGCAAGCACTTTATGAATGAGACAATGCATGCACTGACTTAATATGTTTTAAGCAAGAAGACAAAAGATAGATAATGCACGGAGCTAAATCATGTAAGAAGCACATACCTCCTTCATGCTTAGAAACAAAGAGATGCCCTGCGGCAAAATATGCATGGACTTAATGCGAGATCCACCGAGCTCTACTGATACGAGCACAAGTGTTGAGCTTATTAAAAGAGACTTGCACCGAGGCAAGGACTTACCACCACGTCTAGAGTAAGGCATGCACTGATCTATTGACTGCATATAAACATGAAGATGCATGAACCTTTATTGCAAGAATGTGATAAAACAAATTGATTTATAGTGTGAGACATCATCAAAACCGTAGGGATGTAACATATATGTTTATTGAGATTTGTATTGATTTTTTTTTGACATTTTTTCATTTTTTTACGCAGCCGAAATTACGGAAATTACTCAAATAAGTGGAAAGTGTAAGCCACTTTGGGGCATCACGGTGTAATATGAAATATACCCGTGAAAATATCAAAGATGACGTGTCTACAGCTGCCCCGCCTTGGCGTCTGCTTTGCAGGGGAATGACACGTAGCAGAATAGAGTGAAGTATGAGAATGGACTGAAAAGTAGACGCCAAGGTGTGATGAGACACAGTCTCAACATTTTCTGATCAAAATTTTTCCTGAGTCTCAAGAAAGCAACCCTAAAGACGGTCCTCTGAAATAAATAATTATTTGGATGGTAAACAAACAAGGAAATGAAATAATGTGCGCTAAGGCACGACTAAGAAAAGGGACCAACTTCCGTGCGTGGAAGTTCCTGTGGTCATGAACCTACAGGTTTCACCATTGGGGAGCGGTTACCAGCCAATGTGGAGGTGCTACGGCCAAGGTGGGTCCAGTGGAGTAAAAGTGACGGAATAGTTGAGGATAAATCCAAACAAGGGTCTCTTTCAGCAAAACAGCTCAGGGTAGCTTCGGTGAGACTTAGTTCTTAATTCGGAATGGAATATCTCATATTGGATTAGGAACTTAAGCATAGTGAATCTCACGATCGAATTAAGTGAAGGATTTTTCACAATGATATCAAGATTATAACAATAGAAACTAGCCAACGATAGTATTGTTAAGCTGTGAAGGATGGGTCAGGATACCAATCCTGTGAGCCGATATTGGGCCAGAGCCCATTTATCCATGAACTGACTCACTGAACGGAACCATCATCCCCAAACTATCACAACTTAACGGCCTATCCATTCGACCAAATTCCTCTGAAATTATCACTGTTTAAAGGGATAACTCAAATTCCAGATTTAGTAAGGCTATAAGGTCCTTGGCACATTCTAGTTATGCATGATGTGATCTGTGGTGATCCAGTTGCTTTTATTATTATTATTATTATTATTTTAACCCCCACTTTTTTTTCGTTCTTGATTTTTTTTATTTTTTTGTTTTGTTTTGTTTTGTTTGTTTGTTTGTTATTTTTGTATGTTTTGTATGTTTTAATTTTTTATTTTTTTGATTCTTTTTTTGTATTTTATTTGTTTCTCTATCTTTTTTTTATTTTATACTACTTTTTTCTTTTCTTTTGTTTCCTTTTCTTTTTTTATTTTCTCTGTCTTTGCACACAACCTGCAATTTGCACTCAAAAGCGAACACATCAAGACATAAATATCGATCACACAAGAACATCACAAAAAGACAGAACGAAGTCCATCATGGCGACCCCGCATCAACATTTTTTTTTACTTTTTATTCCCTTCCTTCCTATAAATATCCCCCCTTGGCCTAGGGAAGGGCATAAGGTGTGGTTTCGGGTGTTGAATCCTTTGAAGGAGAAAGGAAGTTCTAGTCCTAGATAAATGGAAGGTGAATTCTCCCGTCCCGTTAAAAGAAGCAGGCCGGACAATGGCATTAAGAGGCTCAGCGATATCGAGGGTCACTTGAGCGAGAGGATTTCTTTGCGAATGGTGAGTTGGTACCTTTTTCTTTCTTTTCACCTCTTTTCTGCATTAATTCGCTTGGCTCTTTTCTTTCAACCATACCCCCTCTTTCCGGGTCCACAAAAATTCTCCAAACTTCCCTAGCTTTCAAAGCTCACTTCCAACATCACTATCGGTATGAGGGCTATCGTCACAAAATGGCACCTTCAAGGGCTCTTGATTCATGCCAAGCATTACGACAAGTTCTATATGGATTGGGCAGCCATGGGTGTACTAGTAGAGGTTTGGCACCCTCAAACTCATACCTTCATCTTCCTCACTTTTGAAGCCACGATCCTTCTTGAGGAGGTTGAACTTCTACTTGGTTTGAAGAGATTTAAGAAAGATGCAAGATAAAAATCATGCCCATGCTGAAAAAGGTAACTTCTGAGGAGGTTCTCGGAAGTTTCATACCATCCAAAGCCATCAAGGTAGTCTAAACTCAAAAGGGCATCAACTTACAAAAGCTTGCGGAATGGACTATAGGTGCCTTGGAAGAGTCGACAAGTGATGATCACCTGGAGAAACTCATGAAGGGGTTCACGATTGTAGACACGCCATTCTTGACGTCTCCTAAGAAAGTCTCATATTACTATACGACGCCCCGCGACGGCTTACGCATTTCGAATCACTTGAGCACTTCCTTTTCTTGGGTCTTCTTCTGCCTTTTTCGGCATCCGGAATCATCTCGTCACGGCATTCAGACGGCGTCAACACCAGTCAGACGCATCAAGAGGTTCCGGAACCAAGAAGGTGTCTGCCGGGCGACCGCCGATTGAGGACCCGGGTGGGTCTTAATGGGGGCGTCCAGGCCCCTGGACGCCCCCATCTTTTTAATTTATTTTATTCTTTTCTCAGGGCCCAAAACTAAATAAAAAAAAATATATTAATGGAGGCGTCCAGGCCCCTGGACGCCTCCATAAAAATAAAAATAAAAAATGTGTGTGTAAAATACCAGTTGGGATAAAATTTAGAAGATAAATAAAAAATATATATATTAATGGAGGCGTCCAGGCCCCTGGACGCCTCCATAAAAACAAATATAAAAAAATTAAAATGCCAGCCTTGGCATAAAAGACAAAAGAAAAAGAAAAAATAATATATTTTGGGAGGCGTCCAGGCCCCTGGACGCCTCCATCAACTCTCTCACGGGCGCCGGCCACCGAGCGACGGTTTGTCGTGTGTGAAAAAAGTCAAATTATAGAGACGTCCAGCCACCTGGACGCGCCCATTTCTGAATCACGAGGCGCCGCTCACAAAACCACGCGTTGTGCCAAACCGCGTACGGCCGTCGTCAGTTTTCAGTGGACCTGTTTGAGGCGTCCGGGGCCCTGGACGCCCCCACAAAAGTATTCCAAAAAAATTAATAAAAATAGAATAAAATATTAATTCGGCCCTGATGGAGGTGTCCAGGGTCCTGGACGCCTCCACCCTCCGTAGCTCTATAAATAGAGGCCCACCCCCTCAGTTCTGAGGGAGCTTGGAAGTGATCCGATAGGCTGCTGGAGTCCAGAGGCTACGGAGTCATTTTCTAACCCGTGGGTTCTTTTGTAGGTGGAGGTTCTGCCGGCTTCTCGGGTGCTCACGCTCACGAGAGGAAGGTCGTCTTCATCCACCGCGCTTCCACGTCGTCCCCACGCTGCCGGAGCTCCGTCGGATTTCACCATCGGCACATCCAATAAGCCAATTCTTTCCTTTTCTTCGTAGTTCTTTTGCATTCATCATCTTGCATCCCCTACCCCCCCTTTATAAGGGCGCCTTTTCTTATACACTTCTTACATCCATCATCTCATTTTCCTCCTACTCGAGTCCGAGAGGGGTTTAAAAGATAACACCAACCAGGTGTGTGTCTTGCCATCATTTCATTATTTTTATCGCAAGGATTTGAATACTACACCTCCATCTTTCTAATCCACTTGTCATTTGTTTGTCGTTGTTTTGCAAGGGTAGCCGAGGAAAGCCCTCTCCGTCGGCCGGCCGGAGGGAGAGGAAGAAGCAACCCGCCATCTCCAGCTCTTGAGGTAGGCGCGATCACTTTCTTTATTTGGGGTCTTTCGGCCCCTGGCGATCACATCTTGTTTTTGAGGCCGCGGCGAGTCACTTCCCCAATGGCCGTTTAAATTTCCGTTATTATATTCTCTTTATATTCTGTTATATTCTGCTCATATTCTCGAGGCCGCGGCGAGTCACTTCCCCAATGGCCGTTTAAATTCACGTTCTTATACGTTATATTCTTATCTATTTATGTTCTCGAGGCCGCGGCGAGTCACTTCCCCAATGGCCGTTTAAATTCCCGCTCTTTGTATTCTCTTTATATTCTGTCATCTTATTATCTGCTCATATTCTCGAGGCCGCGGCGAGTCACTTCCCCAATGGCCGTTTCAATTCTTGTTATTTAATTTCTGCACCATTCCCGTCCCCCCGAGGCCGCGGCGAGTCACTTCTCGCTATGGCCGTTTAACCCCCATATCTTGCTATATCACACTTGTCCCGCTCGCCCCGCCGGAGCAATCTCCCGTGGTGGCCCCTTCTCTCTCTTCTCTTATTTCTGTGTTGCAGCAAATAAACACCAAAAAAAAGAGGAGCCCGCGCGCTCCGCGTCTTCTCCGCTCTTTCCCGAACCGCGTGACGTCGCTCACAGATTGGCGATCATGGTGGGACTTCTACTGCTTCCTTTCGGCTACCCTTGCAAGTTCGGCACCACCCGTGCCTCTCCACCTTCGCGCCTGCGCGCGCCCCCGTTGTGCTCACGGCAGCACCGTCAGTTTTGATTGGTTCTTTGTTTATTATATGTCTATTATTTCTGTTGTTTTCCCACTCCATATCTCTGTCAGCATTTCATTGCATGCATCCATCCCTCTTTTCTATCCTTTTTTCATTTTTTTGAGGATCACCCTTTTCCGATGAAGGAAGGACTCTCCGTTTGGGAATTCCTCTCAACGGACTAGAATCTCCTACACTGGGACCTCCGTAAGTCCCCGACATCGAAGAATCTCCTCTTCGTTCACTGGGCCGGTTGTACCATTGAAGTTCCCCGAAGTTAGTCATTTCATTCGTGGTGAGACGAGAGACCCTAGCTGACACGGCGGTGAAACAAAAACAAACTAGGGTCCCCATTTTGTGTGAACTTCGGATCTCGCTAAAAATACAAAAAATCATCAAAATCAAAACACAAAAAAGGGCGTAAAGGCATCCACTTGTTTGATAATCTCTGCTACCTACTTGCTAGTGTATGTTTTTACGTTCTGGGAAAACTGTGAGCATGTCTCAAGAGTCTTTTGAGGAGAACCACCCTAGCCGTGGTTTGTCAGCCGACCCGCGAGTCTATACTATGGACTCGGGTCCTTCTCATGACCCCTCGCATGAGGTGCAGGTTATTACCGGGGACACGTCCCCACCACAGGATATCTCTTCTTTACTGGGCGTCCTCGCCAACACGGAGCTTACCTCTGAACAGCTCCGGGCCTTCCAGGCCATTCTAAAGGGGAAATCTGTTTCCCCCACGCCCCAGGAATCAACTCCGGTCATCGCACCTCTCCAAGAGTCCGTGCAGGCCATTCCATCTCCCTCATTGGCGCAAGCCATCCAGTCTCCCTCGCTTCAAGGACAAGCGAGCCAACAACCACCCTCATTCCAGTTCCCGTCACAATCTCAAACTCCCATTGTTCCCCACACACCGCTCCAGCCAGGGCCAACTGTCGGCGGTCCGACAGCTCCCTCTCATTCGGGGTTCCCCCCTCAAGTCTCCGGGAGACAGTTTCTCCCCCAGTGGCAAGTACCACCTTCACCTCCAGAGGAGCTCGCCCAATCGCTCCTCAATAGGTTCAATCGCATGGACGAGCAGTTTCAAAATCTGAGAAGGATGGTGGACGTGAAAGCCACCCCGGAGGTTGCTTTGCCAATCCTTCCCGTCATTCATCTTCCTCCCTCCGAAATGCCCACGTACCGCAGATACAATGGTACCGGTAACCCCTTCATTCACCTCAAGGATTTCATGTATGAATCCTCCTATTGGCAAAACGATCAGAGGTCCCTGGCATACCTCTTTCGGAGATCATTGGATGGTCCTGTGCTTGAGTGGTTCTATTCTCTGGAGCCCCGCGAGGCTGAGAATTTTGAAATAGACCAGAGAAGGTTCTTGCAGAAATATAGGGATAGGGTCGGTCCCTCACTCTCCATTACCGACCTAGTGGCCGAAAAGATGAAACCCGACGAGGATTTTGTCCGATATGCTGATAGATGGAGGTCTCTAGCGGAAAGAATAAGGGATACCCTCTCCGAGCCCGAACAAGTGAAGATGATTGTGTCTAATGCAACCCCACAGTTCAGACATGTCCTGGCCATGAATAAACTTACTACAATGGAGGAACTCTATGAAAGGGCCCGGTACATCCAAACCCAGCTAAAAGACTCCCCCATCATGAACATGTTTGAGTCGCCGAAGCCCAAAGTGGTCAGAAAGACAGGCGCTGGTGTCCCGGGCGGAGCCACAGAAGGGGTCGTGACAAATGAGCAAGTCAGTGCGGTCAACAATGCCAACTATGCAGTCAACCCAAGGCCTCCACAAATGCCCCGACTTCCCCTTCAACCAGGTCCTTTCCCTCTTCATCCTCCACCCCAAAATAATCCATCCCAGGATAATATGCCTCCATTACGCCAACCCCAGCAACAACAACCACAACCTCAGCAACAACAACCACCACTTCAGTACAACCAAGTTCCACCCTCGGGGAACTATGGTCCCCAACAGCAACAAAGGAGGCCGCTCGGTCCCAAGAGAGCCTACTATCCACCATTGCCGGAAACCTTAGCAGACATTTTTAATGCCCTCATGACATCAAACCAACTCGCCCTACCCAGAGAAAGGCCCGCGTGGCCCCCCAATGTTGATACCTCCAAATACTGCGTCTACCACAGGCAGCCGGGACACACAGTAGATTATTGCTTCCATTTCAAAGATTACATCCATGATATGAATGATGAACATCAAATAGATTGGGATGAGATGAGACGATACGTCGCGGCTCTCAAGGCTAGGAGACCCCCTCATAGGCCACAGCAGCAGTTACAACAGCAACAGCAACAGCAACCACAACAACAACAGCAGGCTCAGCAGGCCCCACAACAACAGCCCGACATGGGCATAATCCAGAATCCATTACCGGAGCACCAACAGCCCAATCATCAGGTTAACCCCATCTCCTCCTTCCCAGAAGTTGGGAGAGAGCAGGTGTGGCATCAGGAAAGTACCTCCATTCTTTCTACCTCCAACCCTATCGTCATGCAACCCCCTCACCTTTCCCGGGTAGCACCTCTCTCTCATCAACCCGCGTCAGTATCACCATCACCATTCCCACTACCATTACGCCCTCTCATCCGCACCCCGACCTCCTATCAACCGACACTCTCCACTACGCCTTCACACCCTCTCATCTTCTCTCACTCCCCCACTTTACCATCCACCTCTACCACATTTACCCCTACGCCTTCTAAACCCCTTATCATCCGTCAACCATACATAACCCCGTCTTTCTCCACCGTATCACCACTAATGCCTTCAAAACCACTCATTAACCATCACCCACCTCAAAATCATTGCCCACTTCAAGCCCTACCCACTCCTACTTCGTCTCCACTGCCACCTTCTAGACCCCTTATCCTTCATAATCCGCGCAATATCCCCTCTACCTCCACCATGCCGCCACCTAACAAACCCCTCATCAGAATCCCTACTCCCGTCATCACCCCTGCTTCATCAACCATTCCTCCACTACTACCCCTCAAACCCCTGTTAAAACCCACTGCTACCCCCACAGAGGTACAAAAGCCGCAGGCAATGGTGCTCCGGAGTGGAAGGATTTTCCACAGGGTTTTCCCCCACAACAGTCAGAATCCCGAGCAATCTCAGCCAGAGAAGGATGATGCAGAACAACCAGAAAGAGCTATCCCTGGAACACAGTATGATCTATTGAAACACTTGGACAAGACACCTGCCCGGATCTCCATCCTAGAGCTACTTCAAAGATCCACATCCCACCAGGCGGCCTTGATGGAATATCTTCAAAAGGTCATGGTTAATGAAGACCTCCCCGTGGAGAAGATTTCGACCGTCCTGACCCCAACAGACACACAACCAGCCATCATGTTTCACAACTACGAGCTCGCTCCCAAGGAAGCTCAGAAATATACATTGTGCATTTCAATAAAAATTAATGGGGTATCCATAAACCCGTGTCTTGTGGACACGGGTGCATCCATAAATGTGATCTCCATGAGCACTCTTCAGTTGTGTGGGGTCAACGAGGAACAAATAAGACCTTCCTTGATCACGGTCACGGCTTATGACAATAGCAAAAGGCCGCCGCAGGGGATGATTATTCTGAAGGCAGAACTAGGCCCCATGTCAATTCCCACAGAATTCCATGTCCTCGACATGGACCCCACATTCAAGGCTATACTGGGTCGCCCTTACATCGAAGCCATGGACGCTGTGCCTTCCACCAACCATCAGTGCCTGAAGTTTCCTTACAATGGGAGAATTATTAAATTGGTCAGTACACCTGTCCTTCACATAGTGGATGCTATCAACACCTCTCTGCCTTCTGTTTGGCCGTCTCATCGGCCCATATTGTCACTGCTGGACGTACGTGATCCATCTCATGTTCCACTAGCACCAAAGGAGCCGGTCAGGGCAACCACAACATTATGAGGAACATCGGCTATCAACAAGGAAAAGGTCTGGGCACACAGTTACAGGGTATGCTCAAACCGCCAAAGGAAATTAGGCCGAACCGTAGGTTTGGCCTAGGCTTCAAAGGACCGTTCAAGGCAGATTGGAAGCCCCTCACGTGGACTCTATCAAACCACTTCAACAGAGGGCCCGTTGTTCAGATGGGAGATCACCCACGAGAAGCATATGGGGGATCACATGCTGTATATTTGGCTGAAAAATGTCCGAGGATCACCAAAAGAGGCAAGATCAAAGATCTGGAATGCGAGTGGGACAAATGGTTCGGCATACGGGACATTTCCGTTGCACTGGAAAGGATGTTCTCGTCTCCGCAGCTTGAAGGACCACCATTGATCTCCGAAATACCAGAGAATATTACCACGCTTGCCAAGATTCCAAACTATCCTCGTCCTCGCCAGAAGGACCCTGTCATCGACGGATCTTCATCCGTCCTCAACATTGCCGTCGACGGCTCATTAGCCGCCATCTTCTCCATCCACTCGTCTCAGCCTTTGCTGATATCTTCTTCCTGGGCCAGACAATTGTCTGATGATCTTCCCAGGTCCCCTTCTTTGCTTACATACCTGCGCGGGCTTTTCAACCTGCGCCAGGTCTTCAACCATGATCTGCTCTATGAGCCTCACAATCCTCTAGCCATAACCCCTTTTCTCTCTCCTCCAATCTCTTTTCACTGCTTTGTCATTAAAAATGAAAATGAAAAAAAAAACGTCAATTTTCAAACTCCCCAACAACACATCTTCATTGAGGAAACCTCCTACATCTCCCACGGGTGCGTACCGCCTTGCGGACCACCCGTCCAAGGTCCGATGAGTGACCTTTTCTATCCCTCCTTTGAGGGGTCTTCTCCTGTACATTCTACACCATCCTCTTCGTCTTCCTCTTCTTCTGTAAATATTGTCAGTCAATCTAGGAATGATAGGCCAAGGGTAGTACCTAGAAAAAAATCCAAGGGTAGGCAGATCCCTCGTCGATTCCTTCTAAATTTGGCCGCCAGGTGTCAGGCCCTTCTTGCCATCCCCCAGTTGTTAGAAAATCCCATCCAGCTACCCGAAATAGAATGCGAGGGCGACTGTGCATTTGATGAAGGGTATGGAGTCTACGAGATCACGGATGAAGAATGCCCCACTGAAGAGGAGGGTGAAGAATATGAGGATGCGGCGGGCGCATACGCTAGTGGAATGAGGAGATTCGACGAGCTGTCAACCGCCGTAGAAGAATCCACCAAAGAAGTCAACTTGGGAACTGAGGAAGACCCTAGGATCATCCTCATAAGTGACAACCTACCACCCTCTGAAGAAGAGGCATTAATTGAGGTTCTCAAGGAATATAAGGACACGTTTGCATGGAGCTACGAGGATATGCCGGGTCTGGATTCAACCTTGGTCGAACACCGTTTAACCCTAAAACCAGGGTCCATCTCGGTAAAACAAAGGTTAAGGTGTTTCCACCCTCAGATGGCTTTGAAAATGAAGGAAGAGGTCGATAAGCTCCACAAAGCCAGGTTCATTAGAGTCGTTCTTTATCCTCAATGGGTGGCGAACATTGTCCCGGTCATGAAAAAAGATGGGAAAGTCAGGATTTGCATCGACTTCTGGGACCTTAACCGCGCGTGTCCAAAGGATGATTTTCCATTACCTCACATTGATGTGCTGATTGATAACACAGCAGGCTACGAAACCCTCTCTTTCATGGATGGATTTTCAGGATACAATCAAATTCGTTTGGCAGAAGAGGATCAGGAAAAGACGTCATTCATTACCCCTTGGGGAACATATTGTTACGTGGTCATGCCGTTCGGATTAAAGAATGCTGGAGCTACTTACCAAAGAGCGATGATGGCCATATTTCATGACATGATGCACATATATCTGGAAATGTATGTGGATGACTTATTGGTGAAATCAAGGACCAGGATGGAACATCCAGAAGTTTTGGCTAAGGTCTTGCAAAGGTCAAGAGAGTTCCAATTGAAAATGAACCCGAAGAAGTGTGTGTTTGGTGTGTCGTCAGGTAAATTACTGGGGTTCATCGTGAGTAAAAGAGGGATCGAGATAGATCCCGACAAAGCCAAGGCTATCAGGGATATGCCGCCTCCCAAGAATTTGAGGGAAGTCCGAGGTTTAATCGGGAGGCTACAGTTTATTCGTCGGTTTGTGTCTCAACATTCACAAAGGTGTAGACCTCTCTACGAGTTGACCAAGCCAGGAGTAGAATTCCACTGGAATTCTAAATGTCAGAAAGCTTTTGAAGGGTTAAAGGAATATCTGGCTAGTCCACCCGTTCTCATTCCACCCAAACCGGAAAAACCGTTGATCCTTTACGTCTCAGTCTTGGATGACTCCGTGGGAGCCGTCCTCGCACAAGCTGATGAAGGAGGCAAGGAACGGGCAACCTATTACTTGTCCAAACTTCTCAATCCCTGTGAGCAGAAGTACACCGGTATGGAGAAAACCTGTGCTGCCCTCGTTTGGGTGGTGCAGAAATTGAAGCACTACTTCTTGGCTCACGAGATCCACTTGATTGCTCGAATGAATCCTATCAAATTCCTTCTGGAGAAATCCGTCCTTACGGATAGGCTAGCACGCTGGCAAAGTTTTCTCTCTCAGTTCGACATCACCTACATCCAGCAAAAGGTGATTAAAGGCTATGCCATAGCCGAGCATCTCGCTCACCATCCTCTTCCCAAGTTCGATCCTGTCCAATCAGAGTTTCCAGATGAGGAACTAATGTCCATCAACCAATCAGATGAGCCAATGTGGACGCTATATTTTGATGGAACTCTGAATTCTCAAGGGAGAGGAATCGGCATCGCCCTCCTGTCGCCTGAAGGCCTCACATTCCCATTGGCATACCAGCTCAAATTCCCAGTCACCAATAATATAGCCGAATATGAAGCCCTTCTAGCTGGCCTAGAACTCGTCCATTCTTTTTGTATCACTGAGTTACGAGTCGTAGGTGATAGTCAACTCATCCTTCTCCAGGTGCTCACTAAATATCGCACTCGCGATCCCAAACTCAAGCCATACCAAGAACTCACTGCTGCCTTTGCCAAACTGTTCACCAAACTGATCTTTGTTCATGTCCCTCGTCATCAGAATATTCTCGCCGATGCCCTCGCCTCGTTGGCATCATCCATAAGGTTCCCTCTAGGAAGATGGTTTAAGTCCATTTCCATCTACAAACTTCACGCCCCTGCAATCGATGATGCTTCCTACGTAAATATCAAAGACAGGATAGCAAGGAAGATCCTGCAGGAAGATATCCTTGAGAAGAGGGAAATCATGTTGGCAGAGGCCGAAGAAGAACTGGCTGATGAAGAGAAACCATGGTTCTATGAAATTGTCAAATACTGCCAAGATCAGTCTTATCCTGAAGGGGCCACCACAGAGGACAAGAAAGCCATAAGAAGGGTGGCTCAGAAATATACTTTGGTTAGAGGTCTACTCTATAGGAGGAGCCTTACCAGTATTCTGTTAAGATGTCTTGGTGACGATGAGGTTTGGAAATGTGTAGAAGAGACGCACTCGGGTGTGTGCGGTGGCCACGTGAATAGTCAGATGCTCGCCAAAAAGATCATTCGGTAAGGTTTTTACTGGCCCACTGTGGAAGAGGATTGTGCTGTCTATGTCCGTAGGTGTGTCAAGTGTCAACTTCACGTCGATAAAATCCATTCACCATCTTCCTCACTTCACCCAATATCCTCCCCGTGGCCTTTCTCCATGTGGGCATTCGACATCATTGGTCCCCTAGGTGATCCCAATTCCCTCACCAAGCAGAAATCTTTCATCCTTACTACGATGGAATACTTCACCAAATGGGCCGAAGCTGAAGCTTACGCAGAAATCAAGGCGTCAACAGTCTGCAAGTTCATCATAAAGAACATCCTCGCCAGATTCGGCGTCCCAAGCACGATCGTCACCGACAATGGGCCACAGATCATTTCTCAGGACCTACAGGACCTCTGCAAAAGGTACGCAATTGCATTACATCATTCATCGCCTTATTACCCACAAGGTAACGGCCAAGCGGAGGCCACCAATAAAACATTGCTCAAAATCATCAAAAAAACCTGCGAGTCTAGTAAGTTTTCAGACTGGCCAGAAAAGCTTATCGAAGCTCTATGGGCCTATCGCACTTCAATCCGTACCCCCATCGGGCAGACTCCATTTACCCTTACTTATGGTATGGAAGCGATAGTCCCGTACGAGACTCTGATCCCTTCTCTCAGGGTACAATTGGATGAGGAATTTCCCTCGACGATCGTCGTAATTCACTCCTCTCCCAGTTGGAACTCTTGGATGAGAAACGGCTGGCCGCTGCCGAACACGCGCGTGTGTATCAAAATAGACTCGCTCGCTTTTACCAAAAGAAAGTCGTTGAGAGAAAATTCAAAGTTGGTGAGATGGTCGTAAAAAGAATTTTTGTCAAACCTGGAGGTCCGCGTTCTAAGCTCCAACCCAATTGGGAAGGACCATTTGTAATTCAAGCCGTGTACCCTTGCAACGCCTACAAGCTAGTCAACGCCGAAGGGACCGAGTTATCCTACCCTTGGAATGGGCTTTATCTTAAGAAATACTACCCTTAGCACAACAAACAAAAAAAAGTGATGAAAAGATAAAAATATCAAAAACAAAGGAATATTGAAAACCACTAAAAATATGGAAAATTCAAAATACCGATGCCCGGCAGTCACCATATAGTTAAGTCCCTGCATTTAACCTTCATGTTAGGATAGGGCCCATTAAGGCTTGGTAGGCACCGGGTCTTGGTTTGCCAGAACCGTGGAGATCCCTGTCCGGCCACGTCGGCCTATGCTCGCTCGAAGGAAGCCAACATGTGCTCACTTATGTATTTTATTCAAAAAGTCGGTAGCATCACCTACGGTGGGGCCCCACCCAGAAGATCTTCGGAAGCTGTAATCTTTATTCTTTTTTCTTCGACCAAATGAGACAGTCGGCGCCCTTAAAACGCTAAGCATGAGAAACCGAAACTCAAACCCCAAAGGCAAGAGTAGGATCCATTTCCTCGAGCATCGATCAGAGCACGAGAAGAGGGCAGTGTCCCCGCAGGCATACAAAAAGGGAGCCCACAAACGTCAAACGACTATATCTCCCTCACAAAAAGAAATACAAAATCAAAATCAAGAGAAAAGCCTGGTCGTGACCGTGCCTGTTACGATAAACGGAACCCCTCAAAGCAAAAGTCTGAATCCACAAAGGGGGCCGTGGAATGTAAATGCTCGAGATTTGGTCTGAAGTTGTCCGAAAGGAAAGAGTTAGTGGGCCCTTATTCGCTCGCCGGGTTAACGATTTTGCCGATCCTCTTAGGAGGTTTATCCCCCACGCTCTTCCTTCTCCCTCTAAAGATGAAGGTTCGATGGAATTTCTGAAGGGTGAAAAACTGCCCAGGGTCTGCAACCTTATTTTAATATACACATTTGGTTGCCTACTTTGAAAAGCAAAAGCTATCGCCGCGAAGGAGTCTCTGTGTTTCTGGCTGGTCAAGACCCCTGTTTACCACCTTGATGTCTTCTTGCTTAACCTCGGGCTTAGGCCAATGCAAGCGCGTCACCTATGGGTGCGAGGGCATCTGATTCCGGGTCAGCGCCGCGCGGTTGGACGTTAGGGTTCCAGGGTGTTCCATCATATACCATCTAGAGTTGTGAGGAAATAGACCCGGGTCGGGCAAATCTTTTACCTCGAACACCTTTTGGGTGAATCCCTGTGGTCGGAAGCGACTGGGAGCCTAAGCATGGCATGACGGTATTGTCATCAGGGTAAGTCTTAGCCGGCGGGATCATCATTCGAGGGGTCTAGAGACCCAAATCAACTTAGATGTGCACTTAGGATACCTGGGAGGTTAGTAAGAAACCCCTGTTCTCATGAAGGTTAGGTGCCATTTGGGTGCTTGCCGGGCGTTAGCAATAAAAAAAATTGAGATGATAAAACAACAAAAAATGGAAAAGAGAAAATGTACATATTTGCAAGTAAAAAAATCTTTTTTTTATAAAATAAAAAATGCCAAATATAAAAAAAGAAAACAAATCAATTTTACATGATTATATTTGCGTGCAGCATCTCACTTTAATATCGCTTGCATTCGTGTGCTTGCCTGTCACATTTATCATCACCACTTCTTTCCCTTGCCTTCGTTAAAATAAAGGCTTGGCCCCTTGACCAGTTATCAAGGACACTCACAGTGACCATTTGCTTATTGAGCAAGGGGCCAAGTCAGAACAGAAATTCTGATTTGTTTGTTTCAGTGATGTGTGCAGGGATTCAGGCAACAGAAGTAAAGGTGAAAACCAAACAAACCAAACCTTGTGTTTTATTCCAAAAACTAAAAAAATTACATCAAGTTCCGCCCTCTCTCTCTGCATTACTCGTCCCACTACTCTCCGGGCAAAACACTCTCAAAGGTGCTACCCAACTACGAAAAGCGGTACTCCTACCGCTCTGTACTCCTCTTCCTATCCCCGCATCCCGGCGTTGATCTACGGAAGCAGCAGAGAAGCTACCAACACGAAAGCCACGCTCTCGTGCTCTTCGGTAGCGCTCCTCACCATCTCTTACCTGTATAGAGAGCATCCCTTCTGCCTCCGCAGCACGCTGCATGGCGTGAGCAAGTTGCTCATGAAGCGAGTCAAGTTCTGAGGTGGGAATCCACAAGCTGAAAGAGGCACCACTCACTCCCATCGCTGGAGAAGCCGCGCCAATCTGGGCATGCTACGACCACGTGAATTAGCAGCCAACATCTGGAATCTAGGGTTTTAATTAGGAACGTACTGTACACCTACCAAGGCGCTCATAGCTCCGCGGGCATCGCCCAACTGTTGTTCCATCTCTGCTAAGCGAATTCGTAAATTCGCTATCCTGGCATCCCGGACATCCTGCAGCCTTACAAGTCAGCATTTTCACCAGAAAACCAAGAAAAGGAGAAAGAAGAAAAGAGAAAAGGGGGAAACCTACCTCCACAAGTCCCCGGGGTTGGAACCGTTCTGCGTACTTTGTCCTATATAGACGCAAGTAGTCCTCGCTATCCCGCGCCTGTGATTCTACAATCGTGCCACCCCGTTGCCAGTCCTCATACTGTTCGGGAATCACACGCGCCAGTCAATGCAGGTCGTCGGTCCCCACGTCTTTCTCCCGACACGAGGTGGCGCAGCTGAATCCACCCATTCTTGAGCCAGTCCTAAAGTCCTCATAACTAATCGTAGCCGAAGCGGCTCGATTTCATTCAGGCAGTGCATCCACAGTTCCCGTCCGAACCGGGCATGACTTGCTAGAACCCACGGCTGGTCGGCATCGACCATGTCTGAGTAGGGCCTCCAGTTTACCATCGCTGCAGGGAACTCCTGTAGCTCCCACCTTAGCACCATCAGTTGGTAGGTTAGGGGTGCTACACTCATGATGGGCTCCCACCGCCTGGCTAACGGCACCACCACGGGTCGCCAATGCCGAGCTCTCCCCATAGGGAGGTAATAATAGCTCCATAGCTGCTCGGCACAGGTCATCAGTACTTTGCAAAAACACAAAAAAATACAAAACAAGCAAAACCAAAAAAATACCTAGATGAATGATGTGAAACCACTCACAGTCATCTCACGGTCTGTTTCTTGGAACAGACCTGCAAACAAGTGTGCCAGCATGGCGGCTCCCCAGGCATAATACCCTACTCTTTCAAGGTCTGACAGCAGCTCCAGGAAGCAACATTGGATACCGTCCCCTTTCGAGCTCAGTACCAATCTCCCCAAAAGGAAGAGGAGAAATCTCCTCAAATCTATGTTGCATCTTTCCCAGTCGCCGAAATCTGTGCAGTACACGGCACGACATCCTATTTCCATCCTTTCCATGAACTCTACTGAGGATTCATCGTCCCGCCGACGAGTGTCGGTGAGTCCTAATGCATCCATGAGGGACGCCCTAGCTACCGACCTATTTTTCTGACCATCTAGGTCCAAACCCAGTAACTTCTGGGCACCTTCTCTGTAGTCCGCGTAAGTGACTCCGGTCACTGCCTCGCCCTCTACCTTCAGGCTTGTGATCCGGACCACATCCTCCAAGCTGGGCACCATGTGCCCCCACGGCATCAGGAATGCCCGACTCACTGGGTCCCATCTCTCACACAAGGCTTGGATCAGGACCAGGTCGAGCTGGATTGGCTCGATCCGAAGGAAGGTACCAAATCCCATCACGTCCAGCCTCGCCTTCTGAAAATCTGGGAGGCCCCTGTACGCTGCTACTACCAACTCCCATAAGATTTGTGATTTCATCACAACCTACACATACAAGGAATGGGGGTGAGGTTTGGTCAGAAGAAAGGAAGAAAGAATGAAAAAAAGGGCAAGAAAACTTGGCTTACGAGTTGTGATTGAGCCCTTTCACTGAAGTGCCCTTCGAGGTCCGAAAGCCTCCTGGAACTACTACCACTGGGCCTGCTTCTCTTCGAGGAATGGGAAGATTCGCCCTCCATCCAACTCTCAGAATTTTGAACTCCTCCTCTCCCGTGAAAACTTGTGCTCCTCGAGTTAGTCCTCGATATACCTGGGAAGATAAAAGGGACAAGAATTTATAGAAATGGAAGGAGTGCGGGCCAAGATTGTCTCCATCACCTGTCAATGATAGCCCTCGCAATGAGGCACCTGCCAAGCGGTCCCATGTGTCGCTTCACCGCTCGCACAGGGTGATTGACTGGACGAAGAATAGGACGAATAGCCCCTATGTTGTCTAGGGATACCCTATCATGATTTGGAGGACGTCCGCAAAATTTGACACAACGTTCGGGAAAGGGGCTAGGGCTGTCATTATTGACTTCGACGGCAGATTCCCGTGGAAAATGGTCACAAGACGCGATTCTCCGCTTGAGGCGGAGTCTCGGCAGACCCATCACATGGGAACAATGCAAAGGAGAAGAAGTGTAGGGAAGAAGGAACGCACAAGAGAATAAACAAGCAGCAGAAAATTAAATCATTCCATTCATAATTCTACATAAGCTATCACAAACACTACAATCATAGAGAGGTGGCGGGTCCACTAGCTCACCAATCCTCACCATCACTCATCTCTCTAGGCACTCTCCTCCTCTCCCCCGAGGTGAGGGTCCCTCAGAAGCCTCCGGGATCCCTGTGCAGTAGCACCTGCCTCGCCTCTGGGCGCCTGCTCCGCAGCAGTGACTCGCTGCTCCTCCCCTGGCGTGGCGAAGAAGCCACTGGTGGCAAAGCGACCGGACTGGCGGAGTCGCTCCCCGAACTCTCGCGCTCTCTCGTAGCGCGTCTCCATCCCTCCTAGCCTCTGCACGACGACCTGAAGGCCCAGCTGGAGCTCCCTCACTTGGGCCTCCAAGGCCCTCCTCTCGGTCAGATCCCGCTGTCGCTCGGACCTTCTCTCGGCTTTCTCTCTCTCTGCCTCTCTCCTCATCATCTGCAGAAGAACCCTTAACTCCAGGATGTCTGGAGAAGGTCTCTCCTCACCACGATGCCGCAGCTCCGCTACAGTCGCCACCCAGGCGTCACGCTCCTCTTCCGCCCGGGTCGCGCGGGCCACCGCACCGGTAAGTTGCTCTCGGAGGGAGGCAATCTCGAGAAAAGGGGCCGAAGAACTGGAAGATCCGCCAGCCACTCCCACCGTCGTTGTCTGCTGGGCACGCTGGAACAAAATAAACAACGGCCGTCAGTGAAACTCCAAAATCTAAAGTTAAAAGTGTGGCACGTAACTTACCAGGAGCGACAGCTCATGTTGAGCGACGGCCAGCTGTCGCCTAGTCTCTGACAGTTGGGCGCGCGAGCCGCCGATGCCACGCGTGTCCCCAGCTTGGAGAAGCCCCGCGTAACTCTCTCTCTGCCGCCGCAGGAAGTCGGCACTGTCCTGCACTAGTGCACCCCCTTGCTGTCCAGGGAGACGTACGGGCCAGTCCTCGAGCCTCGCCTTGCCGTGACTCTCCCTCCTGACGCGGCTCAGCTCGTCTGCACTCGCCCACTCATCGGCCAGGCCCAGGGTCCTTGCCATGTCCTGCACCAAGAAAGGGGTCCCACATCAGTCAAAGAACGCGTCCCCTGTCTAGGACGCGTCCATCATTTGAGTGCGACACTAGCCGAACCCTTTCCCCCTTCGCACGGCTCGCTTCAAAACTCAAATGAATTAAAAGAGGAAGAGATCGGAGGACCTACCAGACCGTGTTCACCTCCCTCCGCACCATCGGGCCCCTCGGGTCCCTCGGGGGCCCGAAGCGGCCCTTCCTCCTCCATGGACGCCGTTCCGTGCTCTGGCGCGTCCCTCCTTGGGCGAGGAGTTCCTCGTCCCTCTCCACCTTCACCGTGGTCAGGCCCACCGAACTCCATCGATCAAAAGAGGAGGAAGACGAAAAAGGGGCAAGCGAGTTTCGACGGAAGGCGGGCTCATTTGCGGGTAAGGCACGGGAGAAGAAAGGCCACCCGACGCTTTAAATTTGAATTCAAGGACTAAGACGCGTCCTCGCGCTTGGACGCGCCCAAAAGGAGGAGAAAGGAAACAGAATCCCCCCGTGCAAAGCGTAGTTCCCCGCTGTTCAGGGCAAGGTCTCGTGGAGCATGCCTCGAAGGACAACTCAGTGCAAAGAAGAAAGTGTGGGAGAGAGAAAAGTACACACAACACAAGAAAGCCATTTTCATTTCATATAATAGCCGAAAGTACATCATACAGTGAGAAGGATGACGTGTACAAGCAACTCTCTAACTCTCACCATCACCCTCCTGGTCATCTCTCTCCTCCCTCCTCTGTCGGGGATCCCTAGGGGGCCTCTGCGAACCGTGAGAAGCCATGCTCGCCTCGCCCTGCGGTGGCACTCCAGTCTCGAAGGCGCGACGACGCTCCTCGGCCGAAGAAACCAGATAGTTGCCCATGGAAAAAGAACCAGACTGACGAAGTCGCGCCCCGCGTTCCTTCACCCTCTGGTACCGCTCCTCGCTCTCCCGAAGCCTCCCCTCCGCCGTGCCGAGACTCAATCGGAGCTCCAGCAGCTGGGCCTCCAGAGCCCTCCTCTCGGTCTGATCCCGCTGTCGCTCCTCCCTCTCTCTCTCTCCCTCTCCTCTCTCTCTCTCATCGCCTCCCTCCTCGACAGCTCGAGGGCGATCCGCAGATCCAGCACGTCACGAGGGAGCTCCTCAGCCTCCCGTCGACGCTCCACCTCCAGCTCCACAATCCGGGCGTCACGCTCCGCAATCCGGGCGTCACGCTCCGCCACCCGAGCGTCGCGCTCCTGCTCGGCACGAACAGCACGCGCCAGGGCCTCTCGGATCTCGGCCACCTGTCAAAGCACGCATGCACCATAAGAGAACAGTGATAGAAGGAGGGCAGCCAGAAGGAGAGTCGAGGTCAGGCAAACGCTCACTCGAGCCTCGCGGTCACGCTCGGCCTCCTCAGCCCGAGCCACCGCATACGCCAGCTGCTCCTGGAGGGCAGAAACCTCCGGAGGAGGGCCCCGCGAACTGGAACCCGCTCCACCAGCCATCCCGGCCGCCGCTGTCTGGTGGGCCCGCTGAAACACGGGGCAAACGTCAGTTAGAGGCTAAGCATCAAAAATCCAGGTCAAAAAAAAAATGCATCACATAAACTCACCAGGATCTCCAACTCGTGTCGGATGGCCACCAACTGTCGCCTGGCGTCCGCCAACTGGGCCCGCAGGTCGGCGATCATGGTATTACGAGCATCCTGCATTGCACGTAAGTTAGTACCACATGCATATACATATAAAAGAGTGAAGCATTCTCATTTCACTTACCCCTGCCATACCACCAAGGAAGAGGCGGTCCCCATACGTAGCCCGGTACCGTCTCAGGTAATCAGTACTGTCCTGTACATGGGACACCACTGGGACCCCGCCCTGCTGCCAGTCCTGGTACTGTGCTGGAAAGCGCGTACGCCAATCCACAACCTTCGCCTTCCCCTTGGTCTTCCGCCCAATGCGGGCCGGCTCTTCTACATCAACCCACTCCTGGGCCAGCCCCAACGTCCTCATAACCAGCCTCAGCCGAAGCGGCTCGATCTCGTTCAGGCAATGGACCCACACGTCCCGCCTGAAACAAGGAAGACCCGCTACAACCCAAGGCTGGCCAGCGTCGCCCATGCCTAGGTAGGGTCTCCACACCACCTGCATCACCATACATACATCATGTTAGTTACCATTCAGTCACATGCATAAACACAAAAAAGTAATACGCATCATACCATGGCCTCGGGATACTCGCTCAGCTCCCGACGAAGCGACGCCAGTTGGTAGCCGTGGGGTGCTGCAACCACGACCGGCCTCCACCACCGCGCCAGAGGCACGGCCCTCCTGTTCCCATGCCTAGCCCTCCCCATCAGGAAATAGTAATAGCTCCACACCTGCATCCATCATA
The DNA here is from genome assembly GCA_022559845.1 of Amorphophallus konjac. Classification (NCBI taxonomy): domain Eukaryota; kingdom Viridiplantae; phylum Streptophyta; class Magnoliopsida; order Alismatales; family Araceae; genus Amorphophallus; species Amorphophallus konjac. The sequence goes on along the minus strand of CM040125.1, from coordinate 286,317,148 downwards.
CATCATTAGTACAATAATTGCATATTTAACTGTGGGAATGCATAAATAAAATGTTTACCTGGAGAAAAGGTGCGAAGCCGCTGACTGTCGTCTCCTTCTCCGAAGTCTGGGAGAGATCAGCAATCAAATGGGCAAGCAGAGCCGCTCCCCACGCATAGTGTCCCACTCTATCCAGATCTGCCAAGATCCCGAGGAAACGGCAGTGGATGCCATCCCCCTTCGTCCCCAGCAGAAGGCGGCCCAGGAAGAAGAAAAGAAACCTCCGAAGGTCTAGATCCACCAGCTCCCTCTCGCTCGGATCCTGGGTGAAAGCTGCATGGGCATCTCCCTCCAGTCGTGCCAGAAACTCCGCTCCAGTCTCGCTGACCCGCTGGCGCGGGTCGACGAATCCGAGCGCCTCCATGATCTCCACTCGGCCAACTACCCTGCTGTCTCTATCAGTCACGCTCGTCTCTAACCACAGCAGGTCCATGGCACTCTCTCGGTAGTCGGGGTAGGTGACCCCGCTCACCGCCTCTCCGTCAACCAGTAGCCCGGTGATCCGAGCCACGTCCTCGAGTGTCGGCACCATGTGCCCCCAGGGCATCAGAAACGCCCGGCTCGGCGCGTGCCACCGCTCCCTCAATGCCTGGATAAGAGGAAGGTCGAGCCGGAAGGGCTCGATCCTAAGGAAAGCTCCAAAGCCCATGGCGTCCACACGCGCCCTCTGGAAGTCCGGCAGCCCACGGTATGCTGCCACCACTAGGGACCAGCTGATCCGTCCTTTCATCACACCCTGCACACCACAAAACTAATAAAAAATACATCAGCATCATGAATAATATTAAAAAATAACACTGCATATACTACTTATTCATTTTATTTTATCTTCTTTTTTAAAATATTTTTTGTGGAGGCGTCCAGGCCCCTGGACGCCTCCTTTCCATTTCCTTTATTTTCTTTTATTTTTAGAAAAAACCAAAACCAAAAACAAAAACAAATAATATATATATATTATTATGGAGGCGTCCCATTCCCTGGACGCCTCCTTTATTTTAAATTCTTTTTATTATTTACGAAAATAAATAAATTAAAAAAGAACAAAAAGGAAATTATGGAGGTGTCCAGTCCCCTGGACGCCTCCTTCCCTCACACCCGGCGTTCTCCACACAGCCTCTCGTCCGCCCTTTTAACCCAGTGAACCAATAGAATGGCGGTCTAAGGGGCTTACCGGATCGTGCTCGTCCTCTGCCGCGTCGCCAGCATCCACTGCAGCCTCGAAGGCCAAAGGAAGAGCCTCCTTACCCGCGTCAATCTCCTCCGCCGCAGCAGCCCCCTCGGCATCATCCCTCAGCCTCCTCGGACGATGAGCCCGTCGTTTCCGCTTCTGTGGACCCTGGCTCGATCCTCCTCGCTCCATTGGGATGAAGAATGGGTCGTCTGGATTGGCTGGGTGGTTTGAATGAACAGTAATTGAGCAAAGGGGGGAGGCCCCCCCATATATATTGAATCCACCCTGTTTGGGGCGTCCAGGCGCCTGGACGCCCCCACTTTTTTATTTTTTTTTCGAAATTCAAAAAAACTTTGGGGCGTCCAGGCGCCTGGACGCCCCCAAAACAAAAAAACCAAAAAAATAATAAATAAAAAATTAGGGGCGTCTAGGACCCTGGACGCCCCAAAACAAAAAACTTAAAAAAATTATAAAAAATTAGGGGCGTCCAGGCCCCTGGACGCCCCCATAATAAAAATTTCAAAAAATATATAATAAAAGAAAAAAAAGAGATAAGAGTATGTATATAATCCAAACAAAAGAAAAAACACAAAGAAAAAGAAAAACCACAAAAAAGATAATAATAATTAAGTGGACGGGGGTCCCAAAACATCAATGCCAGATTTTATTCCATCAGAAAGCAGAGTGAACTACATCAGGGGCTTAGGCGCCTTAGGCCTTAACTTCCCCAGTTCGGTTACATAAGCCCTCCACGGCTCGCATTCTTCCACCACGTGCGCTAAGGCCCTTCCCGCAACACTTGTCTTCCAAGGAGCTTTAATGGCCTTCGCTTCCTTCGCGTCCGCTTCAGTGCCCAACTCCCTTTTCTTCAAAAGAACGATGCCAGTCGGTGGCGGGAACGAATGGCGTGGGATGCCAATCTGGAGGCAGCACCGATGCGCATTATAAAGGACGAACTCGGTCGCGCCGATCAGTTGAAGATCAACTTCGGGAGAAGGCCTCATGAGGAGATCTAGCGAAAGCAAACATGCCGGTGCGCAAGTAAAGAAGCCTTGTGTCACGGTGCGGAAGTGAGACCGCCAGTCTTCACGTTTCTTCAGCCACGGAACGCGGTTCACTACAGTACCACCGAAGCCTAACACGTCGGCTATGTGGTGAAGCGGGCTTTGTTGGAAGAGCTTCGAAGCAGTTGGCATTCCCTCGCGGTGGTCGAATTTGAAGTGCAAATCAAGCCAGCAATTCAAGACAAGTGCGCAACCAAAAGGAGGCTTACCCATGCTCGAGGCAGTAAGACCGCTGTAAAGATAGGCAAGGACGGCGGGTCCCACCCTCTTTCCACGCCAGATCCCGCAGTTAGCACTCAGTTGGTCTTCCTCCACCATGTTATCAGTATAAGGAAACAAAAGAGCACCCGCCAGATAAATGGTGAACCCCTTCATGATTCCCTCCAAATAGTCATCGTCTGGTGACCCTCTCAGGGCGTCCATGACCCACTCCGCAAGCTTTTGGAGATCGATCCCCTTTTGAGTACGGACCTTTCTGGCTGCGTCGAGCGGCATGAAGCTTCCAAGGACGCTTTCAGAAGTCCCCCGTGTCAGCATCCGCATAGCCTTCACCTTCCCATCACTCTTGCATTTCTTCAATCCGAGCAGAAGTTCCACCTCCTCGAGGAGGATGGTCACCTCGAAGGTCGGGAAGATAAAAGTGTGGGTCTGGGGATGCCAGATCTCCACTAGTGCGCCCATAGCCGCCCAGTCCATACGAATCTTCTCATAATGTTTGGCGTGAATAAGGAGCCCCTGCAGATGCCACTTCGAGAGTATGGCCCTCATGCCAATGGAGATATTGGAAGTTAGCTTTGAAAGCCATGGCAGTTTGGAAAACTTCCTCGGGCCTGGGAAGAGTGGATATGGCTGGAAGAGGAAAGAAAGAAGAAATGAAGGAAGTAAGAAGAAGGTTCACATGGAAAATTTGAAATGAATCAGCTTACCATATGCGACATGATCGTCCCACTCAGATGACCCTCGAGGTCGGAGAGTCGCCTGATCTCGCTGCTAGGCCTGCTCCTCTTCATAACGCGGGAAGACTCTCCTTCCATCCTGAAATCTCTAGATTCTCCTCTCTTCCTCTCCTGAGCTGCCAAAACCCACCTTAGTGCATCTGAATGAACTAGCCTAAGGGGAGTTCTTATAGGAAGGGAAGATTGCTACAGGACAGAACATGTCACATCAGCGGTCAATGTCAGGATTTTGGCTAGATCTCCTTCCCATTGTGGTGCGATTCTGCTATGATTCTGCTACTTTCTGATGTTATTAATCCATGCTGGTCTGTGCAGGTTTTAGTAACGGACGTCTTTTCTCCTGTCCCACCTTTCAATGGTTGGTCCCACCATGTCATGCATCATAGTATACGATACCTACGCTACTAGAACATGTCAAGGACCTTGCGACCCGAACAAATCTGGGATTTGAGTTCCCCTTCAACAAAAACAGTGATGATCCCGGGAGAATTTGGGTTGTACGGATAGACCGTTAATTTGTGGTAGCATGGGGACGACGGTTCCATTCAGTGAGTTGGTGCGCGGATAAACGGGCCCCAGCCCAGTGTCGGCTCACCGGATCGGTATCCTGACCCGTTCTTAACAAGTTGACAATATTATCCTTGGCTATTTTCTATTTTAGTTTGTTTTAAATTTTTCTTTAAACCCAGCATGCATTCATATAGGACTTTGATTTATTGCGGAAGATCATTCAAGTGATTCGATTGTGAAAGCCGTTGTGTTTCAATTCCCACAAATATGAGATATTCCACTCCGAATGAAATACCGAGTTTCCTTGTGACAGCCCTACGCTGCTCTTCCAAAGGAGACCCTTGTTTGGATAGACCCTCAGATATTCCTTTACTTTTGACCTTGTTTGACCCACCTTGGCCGCAGCACTTCCACATTGGCTGGTAACCGCTCCCCAAAGGTGAAACCTCCGGTTTATGACCCAGGTACTTCCACACCGAGAAGTTGGTCTCCTTTTCGTGCCTGAGCGCACATCTCACCCTCCCTTATTTGATCTCCGTCCAAGCAATCGTCAATATTTGAAAGACCTTCTTCAAGGTCGCCTCATTGAAACTTCAGGAAAGATTCCAAACAGTAACGTCAAAAACGTGTCTCATCACACCTTGGCATCAACTTATCAGTCCGCTCCCACTTCATTTCACTCCACTTCGATACCATTCCACTACGTGTCGCTCCCTTGCAAAGCAGACGCCAAGGCGGGGCAGCTGTAGACACGCCATTCTTGACGTCTCCTGAGAAAGTCTCATATTACTATACGACGCCCCGCGACGGCTTACGCATTTCGAATCACTTGAGCACTTCCTTTTCTTGGGTCTTCTTCTGCCTTTTTCGGCATCCGGAATCATCTCGTCACGGCATTCGGACGGCGTCAACACCAGTCAGACGCATCAAGAGGTTCCGGAACCAAGAAGGTGTCTGCCGGGCGGCCGCCGATTGAGGACCCGTGTGGGTCTTAATGGGGGCGTCCAGGCCCCTGGACGCCCCCATCTTTTTAATTTATTTTATTCTTTTCTCAGGGCCCAAAACTAAATAAAAAAAATATATATTAATGGAGGCGTCCAGGCCCCTAGACGCCTCCATAAAAATAAAAATAAAAAATGTGTGCGTAAAATACCAGTTGGGATAAAAATTAGAAAATAAATAAAATTATATATATATTAATGGAGGCGTCCAGGCCCCTGGACGCCTCCATAAAAATAAATATAAAAAAATTAAAATGCCAGCCTTGGCATAAAAGACAAAAGAAAAAGAAAAAATAATATATTTTGGGAGGCGTCCAGGCCCCTGGACGCCTCCATCAACTCTCTCACGGGCGCCGGCCACCGAACGACGGTTTGTCGTGTATGAAAAAAGCCAAATTATAGAGACGTCCAGCCACCTGGACGCGCCCATTTCTGAATCACGAGGCGCCGCTCACAAAACCACGCGTTGTGCCAAACCGCGTGCGGCCGTCGTCGATTTTCGGTGGACCTGTTTGAGGCATCCGGGGCCCTGGACGCCCCCACAAAAGTATTCCAAAAAAATTAATAAAAATAGAATAAAATATTAATTCGGCCCTGATGGAGGTGTCCAGGGTCCTAGACGCCTCCACCCCGTAGCTCTATAAATAGAGGCCCACCCCCTCAGTTCTGAGGGAGCTTGGAAGTGATCCGATAGGCTGCCGGAGCCTAGAGGCTACGGAGTCATTTTCTAACCCGTGGGTTCTTTTGTAGGTGGAGGTTCTGCCGGCTTGTCGGGTGCTCACGCTCACGAGAGGAAGGTCGTCTTCATCCACCGCGCTTCCACGTCGTCCCCACGCTGCTGGAGCTCCGCCGGATTTCACCATCGGCACATCCAATAAGCCAATTCTTTCCTTTTCTTCGTAGTTCTTTTGCATTCATCATCTTGCATCCCCTACCCCCCCTTTATAAGGGCGCCTTTTCTTATACACTTCTTACATCCATCATCTCATTTTCCTCCTACTCGAGTCCGAGAGGGGTTTAAAAGATAACACCAACCAGGTGTGTGTCTTGCCATCATTTCATTATTTTTATCGCAAGGATTTGAATACTACACCTCCATCTTTCTAATCCACTTGTCATTTGTTTGTCGTTGTTTTGCAAGGGTAGCCGAGGAAAGCCCTCTCCGTCGGCCGGCCGGAGGGAGAGGAAGAAGCAACCCGCCATCTCCCGCTCTTGAGGTAGGCGCGATCACTTTCTTTATTTGGGGTCTTTCGGCCCCTGGCGATCACATCTTATTTTCGAGGCCGCGGCGAGTCACTTCCCCAATGGCCGTTTAAATTTCCGTTCTTATATTCTCTTTATATTCTGTTATATTCTGCTCATATTCTCGAGGCCGCGGCGAGTCACTTCCCCAATGGCCGTTTAAATTCACGTTCTTATACGTTATATTCTTATCTGTTTATGTTCTCGAGGCCGCGGCGAGTCACTTCCCCAATGGCCGTTTAAATTCCCGCTCTTTGTATTCTCTTTATATTCTGTCATCTTATTATCTGCTCATATTCTCGAGGCCGCGGCGAGTCACTTCCCCAATGGCCGTTTCAATTCTTGTTATTTAATTTCTGCACCATTCCCGTCCCCCCGAGGCCGCGACGAGTCACTTCCCGCTATGGCCGTTTAACCCCCATATCTTGCTATATCACACTTGTCCCGCTCGCCCCGCCGGAGTAATCTCCCGTGGTGGCCCCTTCTCTCTCTTCTCTTATTTCTGTGTTGCAGCAAATAAACACCAAAAAAAAGAGGAGCCCGTGCGCTCCGCGTCTTCTCCGCTCTTCCCCGAACCGCGTGACGTCGCTCACAACGATCTGTTTGGCGGGAGCTCTCCTATTTCCTTACACTGACAACATTGTGGAAGAGAATCAATTAAGCGCGATTTATAGATTTTGGGAAGGCAAACGAGTGGGGCCCGCCATCCTGGCATATCTTTACAGTGGTCTCACGGCTTCCAGCATGGGTAAGCCTCCTTTCGATTGCGTACTCCTTCTGAATTGCTAGATTGACTTGCATTTCAAATTTGACCATCGTGAGGGGATGGCGACTTCCTAAAAAATCTTCCAACAAAGCCCGCTTTACCACATGGCCAATGTGTTAGGCTTTGGTGGTAATGTGGTAAATCGCGTTCCCTGGATGAAGAAACACGAAGACTAGTGGGCTCACTTCAGCACCATGATGCAATACATGTTCACTTGTGCACCATCATGCCTACTCGCATATGAACTCCTAACGAGGTCTTCCCCTGACACGAAGCTCCAGCTTGTTGGAGCGATTGAATTCATCCTTTACAATGCACATCGATGTTATAATCAAATCGGCCTCCCTCACCATTCTTTCCCAATGCTACCCGACCTTCCATTGATTAAGGAAAGGGAGCTGGGCATGGAGGGTGATGCAAAGAATGTGAAGGCATTCAAAGCATCATGGAAGGCAAGTATTCCACTGAAGGCAATGGTGTCTGTGAACGAGGACGAGGAACTGTGGAACGCTTATGTAATTGAGCTGGGGAAATTGAGGCCCGAGGTGCCCAAACCTTAATGTATCTCATTTTGAAATAAACACGAAGCCTTAATGCCATTGCATACACTTTGAATCTCCTCCACTGGCTTATTTTCTCTTTTTTTTTTCTTTTTTGTTTTATTTTGCATAGGCGTCTGCAATAGCGGACGCTAGACGGTAGCTGACCGTCGCAGGACAAAAGCTGGAGTATCGGAGCAACTACAACATGAGGAGTTGCCCTGAGATGTGCTGCAACTAAAGGTTTCTCTCCAGGTGGTGGGAAGAGAGATAAAGCGGGAGAAAGTGGAGAGAAAAATGAGGATAGAGCAGCATTGAAGTTAGGACAAGAGGAGGGCACGAGAGCCCTAGGCGATGGAGCTCCGAGAGAAGGAGCATCTAGACACGTGACTTGCTCAGAGTCACTACAGATTAGAGGAGAATTGGAGCTCGCGGTTGGGGAGCTCCTAGAGCTGGTGCAGTCTCTCCGGCAAAGCAGAGGGGAGCTCAGCCAGCGGCCTCGGATTCAAGAGCTTCGCAGCCATCGGGGTTGCGAGAGAGACTGGAGGACAGCAAGGAGCACTGCTAGAGAGGGTGGTAACGCGTGGCACGACAAAGTGATTGCTACGTCACGGAGCTCAAGGAGGCCTCTCAGGGACTTCTGTCTTAGGAGAGAGAAGAGAGGTGATCCAGGAGGGTGATGTGAGATTCAGTGAGTTGCTTGTACACCCCCTCTCATCTCATGGCGGGCACAACACTTTATATAGATGTATGAGTGACTTGGTTTCAATACAGCTTGTTTGCCCTTGATGTGTTCCTTCTGCTCTACGCCTCTTCTCTACCACACTGTTCCCACATGACATGCTCGACGAGATTTCTCCTTAAAACATGGAGTCATGCCTCAACGTGGCCATGATTTAATCTACCACCGATTTCAACAACGTTGGCCCCTGGTCCTCTTTTCCGCGTGAATGTCCCCCATTTTCTTCTTTGCGTTAAAAGTAGTCGCAATAGGACAATGGGCACAGGGAATCTTTAGACCGTATAGGGGTGGCGAGTCAATAAATCACACCTGAACCATTTAGCTACTCCACATGGCGAAGTGGCACACGAGGGTACCGTGGCCATTGTTTTCGAAGGAATCTACCACCAATTTCAACAACATGAGCCCCTAGTCATCTTTTCCCACGTGAATGTCCCCCATTTTCTTCTTTGCACTAAAAGTAGTTGCAACAGGACAATGGACACGGGGAATCTTTAGACCGTATAGGGGTGGTGAGTCAACAAATCACGCCTCCGAATCATTTACTCCACATGGAAAAATGGCCCGCGAGGGTAAAGGGAGGGTGCCTCATTACAAGAGCCACTACTAGAGGTAATGGTGATAGATCTAGCTCGCCTCCTTTCCAATCCTCTAAATACCTCCCCTTTCACTTGACTTGGGAGCACCAGAGTCATGAGAGCTGATTTGAAGAGTGAAAGTTTGTATGAAAGGGGGGTAGTGAGAGTTGCACAATTTTCAGGATGGAGGGTGAATCTAGCTTCAGGGCAGAAGGTGAGTCTTCCCACTCCTCGAAGAGGAGTAGGTCTGACTGCAATTCCTGGAAACTCTTAGAGATTGAAGGGCACCTCAGCGAGAGGACCCAATCACAACTCGTAAGATTAACCTTCTCATCCCTTCTCTCGTCCTTTCTTCCTTTTTCTTCCATGGCAAAGCTCCCCTTTCTCACTTCTTGTGTATGTGCATAGCATGATGAGATCGCACATTTCCTAGGAGCTAGTGATTGACACATATCGAGGTCTTCCAAACTTTCAAAAGGCCAGGCTAGACGTGATGGGTTTGGGGCCTTTCTGCGAATCGAGCCAATCAAGCTCGACCTCGTCCTCATACAAGCATTGTGTGAAAGGTGGGACCCAGTGAGTCGGGCTTTCCTAATGCCCTGGGGGCACATGGTGCCCAGCCTGGAAGATGTGGTCCGAATCACAAGCCTCAGGGTGGATGGCGAGGTAGTGATTGGTATCACCTACGCGGATTACCGAGAAGGTGCTCAGAAACTATTAGGGTTGGACCTAGATGGCCAAAAGAACAGGTCAGTAGCCAGGGCATCCATCATGGAGGCGTTAGGGCTTACTGACACTCATCCACGTGATGATGAGTCCTTGGAAGAATTCATGGAGAGGACTGAAAGAGGGTGCCGTGCTGTGTACTGCATAGATGCCGACAATTGGGAGAGGTCCAACATGGATTTGAGGAGATTTCTCCTCTTTTTGCTGGGAAGATTGCTACTGAGCTCAAAGGGAGACAACATCCACTGTCACTTCCTGGAGCTCTTAGTAGACCTTGAGAGAGTGGGGCAGTATGCCTGGGGAGCCACCGTGCTGGCGCATCTGTTTACAGGTCTGTCCCAAGAGGCAGACCGTGAGGTGACTGTGAGTGGCTTCACACTGTTCATCCAAGTATTTTTGTTTTTGTTTTGTTTTGTTTTATTTTTATTTTTTTATTTTTTATTATTTTGTTTTGTTTGTTTTTGCAATAGTCCACTTAAGGCACTGATGGTATATGATAATGCAACTATGGAGCTACTATTACCTCCCGATGGGGAGAGCTCGACATTGGCGAGCAATGGCGGTGCCGTTAGCTAGACGATGGCAACCCATCATGACCACAGTGCCTCTATCCTACCAACTTATGGTGTTACGACGCGAGTTGCAAGAGTACCCTGCAGCGATGGTAGGATTCTTTTTTTTTATCTTTTTTATTTCTTTTATTTTTTTTGCTTTTACTTTTGACCAGCTAAAAGGATATGTGCAACCTAACCTAGGTGAACTGGAGGCCCTACTCAGGAATGGTCGATGCCGACCAGCCGTGGGTTATAACAAGCCGTGCCCGGTTCGGACGGGACCTTTGGATCCACTACCTGAATGAAATCGAGCCGCTTCGGCTACGATTGGTTATGAGGACCCTAGGGCTAGCCCAAGAATGGGTAGATACAACTGCGCCACCTTGCGTCGAGAGAAAGATGTGCGGGTCGGCAACTTGCATTGATTGGTGTGTGCAGTTCCTCGAACAGTATGAAGACTAACAACGGGGTGGCACAATCGTAGAATCACAGGCGCAGGATAGTGAGGACTATATGCGCCTCTATAAGGCAATGTATGCAGAGCGACTCCAACCTGAGGGACTTGTGGAGGTAGATCTCCCTTTCTTCTATTTTCTTCTTTTTTTTATGTGATGTTTTTTTATGTTTTTTTTATTTTTATTTTTGTTCTTATTTATTATTATTTTTTGTATGGAAATGCTGCCTCCTATAACATGACTGCGGGATGCCCGTGATACCATGATAACGAACTTGCGAGCTCGCTTAGCAGACACGGAGCAATAGTTGGGTGACACCCGTGGAGCCTTAAGTGCCTCAATAAGTGTATATATAATGCATGCTCCTAATCATGACCCTAGATTCATGGTGCTCAGCCACTAATTATCACCACATGTTGTTATAGCGCGTCTAGATCGACGCAGCCTCATCAGCGATGGGAGCAGATGGCGTCTCTTCAAGCTTATGGATCCCTACCTCAGAGCTTGATTTGCTTCATGAGCAACTTGCTCGTGCAATGCAACGTGTCACGGAGGTAGAAGGAATGCACTCTATACAGGTGAGGGTTTCACCGTTGAATTTTCCTGGTTCAGGCCTCGCCACATATCTAAGACGGTATATCTGGCAGGCAAAAGAGAAGCAAGAGGCACTTGCCCATCCCGCGCATAGGGAGGCTAGAATAGTGGAGCTGGAGGAGGAACTGCGGCATCGTCCAGATGATGATTCTTCTAGGGACGCCGTGGAGCTGAGGATCACCCTTCAGCTGGAGAGAGAAGATAGAGAAAGAGAACGTGCAGAGAAATAAAGGGATAGAGAAAGAGAGAGAGCCGATAGGTTGGCTGAGAGGGCGGAGCGAAGGGTCATGGAGGCCCAGATGTTTGAACTCCGAACCAGCCTTGGCCTTACTGAACAATGGTTTAGAGATGGCGAGGAGCACTACCGAAGAGCATGAGAGCGTGGCTTTCATGCTAGTAGCTTCTTTGTTGCCCCCGTAGATCAACGCCAGGGTGTGGGGATGGAAAGAGGACTACAGAGCGGTAGGAATATCACTTTTCGTAGTTGGATAACACCGTCTAGAGCGTCTTGCCCAGAGAGCTGTGGAATGAGTAATGTAGAGAGAGAGGGTGGAACTTAATGTAAACCCTTTTTGTTTTGGAATGGAATAAAATGTTTGGTTGTTTGTTCAGTGATGTAGTTGTTCCCATAGGAGTTGAAATATATTTACAATTTGTCATATCAAACCTTTTTAGCAACTCCTTCACATACTTGGCTTGATTTATATAGCATCCTTCATCACTCTGACAGATCTGCAAGCCAAGAAAAAATTTAAGCTCACCCATTAGGCTCATCTCAAACTCATGGGTCATAAGGTCAGCAAAATCCTCACACATTTTGGGCTTTGTAGAACCAAACACAATATTATCAACATAGATTTGAACTAACAAGATATCTTTAACTTGTCTTTTTGTGAAGAGGGTTTGGTCCACATTACCTCTAATGTAGCCTTTTTCAGTGATGAACGAGCTTAGTCTATCATACCAAGCTCGGGGTGCTTGCTTCAGACCATAGAGAGCCCTGTCCAGCTTGAATACATAATCTTCATGATAAGAACATTCAAAATCGGGGGGTTGTTCAACAAAAACCTCTTATTTTATCAAACCATTTAGAAATGCACTCTTTACATCCATTTGTTACATTTTTACTTTATGAGCACAAGCAAAAGCAAGCAAAATCCTAATTGCTTATAATCTGGCTACAGGGGCAAAAGACTCTTCAAAATCAATTTCAAATTCTTGAGCATACCCCTGAGCCACTAATCTAGCTTTATTCCTATGTATGGTTCCATCTTCACTAAGCTTGTTCCTAAAAATCCATTTAGTACCTATGACAGTTTTTGATGAAAGTCTAGGAACTAGATGCCACACATTATTTCTTTGAAACTGGTTTAATTCTTCTTACATGGCTAGTTCTCATCTTTCAAAGCTTCTTCAATGTTCTTTGGTTCAATTTGGGAGACAAGAGCAAGTTGTTCTAGTTGATCAACAATTCTGAAATGTGACCTAGTTCTAGGTGGATCTTGTAAGCTACCTATGATATTTTCTAGAGGATGATCTTTAAGCACTCTAATATCCATAGGATTGTTACCAGCACCTATAACCGTCACCATTGTATTGCTTGGATCTGTCACATCATCATTTCTTTTTGTCTCCTCCTGTGAAGGGTCATTCTTTTCCTTGGTGTCTATGAACTCCTCATCATCATCATTTTTCATGTTACATTTATCATCATAAGTTTCATCAAATCTAACATGAGTTGACTCTTCCGCAGTTAGACTTTTGAGATTATAGACCCTATAAGCCCTGGACCTATCAGAATATCCAAGAAATATACCCTCTTCACTCTTGGGCTCAAATTTGTCTAAATCTCTTTTGTCATTGTTATGAACAAAACATTTTGAACCAAATACTTTCATGTGAGAGAGAGATGGCTTCTTACCTTTGAACAGCTCATAAGGAGTCATTTTGGTGAATGGCCTTCCCATTGAGCGGTTGATGATATAGCAAGTAGTGTTCACTGCTTTTGCCCAAAACCTCCTTGATAGTTGCTTTTCAGCAAGCATGGTTCTAACCATTCCAATGAGAGTTCTATTTCTTCTCTCTACCACTCCATTTTGTTCAGGGGTTCTTGGTGATAAAAACCTATGATTGATTCCTTCAGTCCTGCAAAGATTATCAAAATCAGCATTGTCGAATTCATCACCATGATCTGAAAGTATGTTAGAAATTTTAAATTTACCATCTTGCTTGACCTTCATGTAGAGTGCCTGAAACTCATTAAAGACATCATTTTTATGCACAAGAGGAAACACCCATGTGAACCTAGAGAAATCATCTACTAACACATACCCATATCTCCTTCCACTTAAGCTAGCGGTTGTTGTTGGACCGAACAAGTCCATATGGATTAGTTCAAGTGGTTTGGATGATAGGCTTACAGTTCTGCTGGAGAAATATTTTCTAGTTTATTTTCCTAGGGTGCATGCCTCACAGATTTTGTCATTTTGTTTGAATTTGAGTTCAGGCAGTCCTTTCACCATACAATGTTTCAAGAGTTTGTGTAGAACATTATAGCTAGCATGTCCTAGTCTACGATGCCACAGACATGCAAGTTCAGATTGAGGTGCAGCAAGATAAAGATTCAAATGGGCTGGATCATCTAAGTCAATTATGTACACATTGTTGACTCTTTTTCCAGAAAACCATTTTTCTTTGGAGTTTGGTTTCAAAATTTTACATTCAGAAGAGTCAAACACTACTCTATGTCCTTTATCACACAATTGACTTATACTCAAAAGATTATATTCCAAACCTTCAACCAATAAGACATTTTCAATGGAATTAGAGGGATTTTTGCCAACTTTACCTGAACCGATGATTTTCCCTTTATTGTTCCCTCCAAAGGTTACATTCACACCTTCTTTTTCCACCAAGAGACAAAACATTATTCTATCCCCAGTCATGTGTCTTGAACAGCCACTATCAAGATACCATTTGTTGTGCACGGCTGCAAGACACTCCTGCACAGGAAATCAAGTAACAATGTTTGGAACCCAAGGATAATTAGGTCCCAGTAAATCTTTCATTTCAGCAAAGCAAGATAAAATAGATTTAGGAATCCAAATTTTCTTTTCATTTTTCATTTTCTTGCTTGATGAAGAGTTTCTATTTTCAGTTTTTAGTTTTCTACCCAGTTCTGGAACCTTGTTACCCTTTGACTTTTGGTAGAAGTTTGGAAAGGGGTGATTCTGGTTCCTATAGTTTGTCCTTGGCTTAATCATAGGGTAATAGGTTGGATCAGGTCTGTATGTGTATGACTGCACCGACCTATGATATAGCGAACCATATGACTGCATCGACCTATAGGAGTGTGTGCGTTGATGCATGAAGGGGTTTCTATCTTCCTGACTATTGGAATACTAGGGATGCCTTGACCCTTGCTGAGGATGATATAGACCAGCATTCCCCCTTTGACCACCTCTAACCTTGGTATAAACTGGCTTGACCTTTAATTTCTGGTGGTTCGGCTGAGATTTCTGAGGAGAATTTTTAGGTTTTTCAAGATTTTTCTTTATGGGTTCTCCCACCATTTCTTTTCCTTTGTTTTGAGCGGGTTTGGTGTTTGAACTTGAGGCACCTGCAGAAGATACAAAAGTGACGGTTTTCAAACCAATTTTCATTTTGTTTATGGGATTAAAACCAAACCCTTCTTTGTTGAAGTTCATTTTAGTACCTAGCAAAGTATCTAGGTTATCTCTTCCATCTACAAACTTCTCAAAATAATTTTGTTTATCTTTCAACTCTTTTTGAAGTTTTTCAGCATCTTAAAGTAGCTTAGAGTTGACTTGTTTTATAGCTTCATATTTTTCTTTGCTCAAATTTCTGTCTGTTTCATAACTTTCCATTTTTCTTTTCAGATCATCAATTTCATCCCTCAGATTTTCGTTTTCAACTTCCAGATCTCTCATTTCATATCTCCCTTGTTCCATGTCTTCTATCATTTTCTTCAAATCTTCGATTTCAGATTCTAGTGAAGCAGTTTTATCATCTAAGCTTTGATCATGCACAGTTGAATTGATTTTCTTTTTTAAGGCCTTGTTTTCCTTTCTATACATGTCATATTTTTCCATAAGCTCAACATAGCTTCTTCCTAGTCAGTGATTGTAAAATGCTCAACAGGGGAACGTACCTCAAATTGTTCATCCCCATTTGCCATGAGGTAGATGTCTTCTGTTTCATCTTCTGATGAGCTTGTTCCATCTTCCTTCTCTTCCTCATCACTCCATGTGCGTACCATGGCTTTGTTTTTCTTCGTCTTGCCTTTCTCCTTCCTGAAGGCTTTCTTCACTTTTTCAGGACATTCAGTTCGGATATGCCCTAGTTTGTTGCAAGAATAACAAATAACTCTGTCAGATTTGTTTAAGTTTTTAGGTTTAGATTTGTACACTTTCTTTACCTGAGGCTTCCATTTTCTAAAGCCTTTACCATCATTTCTCAAAAATTTCTGAACCTACGAGTGAGCATAGCCACTTGATCTTCATCTTGCTCACTGCAAGAGGTCTCACCTTCCTCGGAAGTAGCTTGAGTGCTTGGTCCATCTTTCAGAGCGAGAGGCTTTTTCTTACTTATCTCGACTTCCTTACTCTTCAAGTTTATCTCATAGGTCATCACGGAACCTATGAGTTCATCCACCTTGGTTTTTGAAAGGTCTTTTGACTCTTCTATAACAGTTGCCTTCTTACAATCTCCCATTCTATGTATGTCTTTCCTAAACCAGTCAGACTGTTAGTGAGTAGAGACAGACGAGTGTACATGTCTGAAATAGATTCATCAGGCCTCATCTTAAACATCTCATATTCTGTAATGAGTAGGTTGGCCTTTCTTTCACGTACCTGAGCAGTGCCTTCATAGATTACTTCTAATCTGTCCCACATCTCTTTGGCAGAGGTACATGTAGACACTCTTGAGAACTCTGCTAGGTGAAGAGAGCACTGCATTAAATGCCATGCGCCCCATTTGAGTGTAGATCTTCTTATCTGTTCCTCAGTCCATTGCTCTTCATCGGGAGGTAGCTCGTGCGGACCTTTGCTCACTACTTTCCACATCTCATAGTCTTGCGCCCGAATGAACACCTGCATGCAGTTTTTCCAATACGGGTAATTAGTACCAGTGAAGAAGGGTGGCATGTTAACAGAATGACACTAAGACATTTGACCCCTTGATGACATTTCACCGTTTCTCTCAAGGTCGTTGGACCCTTGCATGAGAGATTGGCTCTGATACCACATGTTGTGTGGTGGTGGCGGATCTAGAGAGGAGGGGTGAATAGATCAGCCCCCGTTTTACAAATTAAAGCATAGCAAAATGAAAGGTAGGCTAACGCCCAGGAAGATCCACAAGATAAGAGTCAAAGATACATAGGAAGATGGCCTTTGCAAGCATCTACCGTAAAACAAGCTCACAGACAACCACACTAGATAAGGAGTTTGAAGGTGGTTCGGACTCAATCCCAGAGTCCTACGTCCACCCCTCACTCAACCAAGTGAGGCTTCACTAGTGCAACTGCACTAAACAAATGCTGACACACAGCTTGCGGGCTCACATAGCCAAGCTGACACACAGCTTACAGGCCAACCAGCCATCCACAGACCAGACTTCCTTCTATCTGTCTTCCTACAACTCCCTGAAGGGACCGCACAAGGTATCAAGAGATGTGTTCAAGTTAAAGAAAAGTAACACAAATGAAAAAACCAGACAGGATGAGAGACTCTTGAGGATAGAACAAAAAGGGTCATGTCTGGTATCTGGATGGCGATCCTTGCTTCTTCCAGATGGAGTTCTTCCTAAAGGAGCAGGTTCTCCTCCGTAGGAAGTAGAAACTTCTTCCCCTTCTTCTCGCTAGAGGAGAAGAGGAGATGAGGACAACTGACTTCAAGAGTTTCGAAGTTGCAGCTAGGGAGTATTCGTCTCAAGGCTTCTTCTTACTGCTGCACACTTTCCACGAGCTTGCTACTGGCTTTCTACTCTGTGCTCCTCTCGTATATTCAGTTCTGCCTTTTGGTTATATATATATATATATATATATATATATATGCCCAATGGCTTGCATTCCTCCAAGCCTTTCTTTTCCATTCTTGAACGAACCCCCTTTTTCCTTGGATTGGCTGTTCAACCTTCTCCATCAGAGTATGTCTCCAGCTTATCCTCTTTTGCTTCAGACATTCTCCTTTGCTTTCTCCTAGCGTACAAAGTTTGGAGCTCCTCATCTGGTAAAAAGTAATATGGGCCCTCTATTTTCAGAATAGCGGCCTGAACACCAGAGCGGGATAGCGTCTGATTGGTTCGGAGGTGATAAGGTGCAGTGAGTTCTCATTGGCTGCCCAGACTGCTTCGAGCGGTACACTGCAATTTCCATTACCTTCCCAGCATATCTTCGTCAGGTACAACCATGTCTCCTCACTGTTTGACCCCTTTTCTTTTTGGACGTAGACCCCTATTAGATGAGTTGCCATTGGTCCACTTGTAAAGTGGGAATCTTTTCTGCCAACTTGTCTTCTAGATCTTGTACTTTCACAGAAGGAGGCACTCTTTAATTAATACAGAGTCCTCATAAGGATTAGGAGACAAAGGCTTAGACAGCTCAGTTTGGTCCACCTGGCACTTAAGGTTCTCTATGGAACTCTCTAGAAGAGCGTGCCACTTTATCTTGGATCACGTGCCAACCTTTCTCTAGAGACAGATATCTGACTGGATCAGTCTTTGGGTTTAAATCAATACTGAGAATCTGGTCTTGGGCTGTTTGATGAAGTGTCTATTCAAGGTACGTAGACCTTATATGCAACATACTAATAAGCTTAGACCTGTATGAGCATAAGGCAAAAAGATGCATCGACCTTTATCACTGTTCAAACTAGAAGTGTACCGACCTTATAAAGCAATATGCAAATGTGCATCGACCTCATATCAGTCCAATGCAAATGAGCATCGACCTCATATTGGATCACTACAAAAAGTGCATCGACCTTGGTCTGCCAAGGTCTGCCTGAGATAGGAACAAGCATCGACCTCAGTCTGCCTAAAACATAAACTGGCATTGACCTCATATGCACTTCTATAGTGATGTGTATCGACTATGTTTTGCCAAAGGGTGAATGTGCACAGACCCTACAGTGTTGAAACCAAAACATGCACAGACCTTGTAACGCATGAGGGGATACGTGCACCGACCTTGATTTCACATGTGCACGGACCTTCACTTGTACTAAGAGCACACATTGATCAGGCATTGATCCGTCTAGGCCAAACATGCACTGACCTTGTAACCTCGAAACCAAGTGTGCACAGACTTGTAGTTTATATGTGCACTAACATTGGTCTTCATATGTGCTCAGACCTTGTACAGTAACGTGCACAGACCTTCTCTAGCTTAGGTGCAAATGTGCACAGACCTTGTTTAGCTTAGGTGCAAATGTGCACCGACCTTATAACCTCGAAACCAAGTGTGCACAGACTTGTAGTTTATATGTGCACTGACCTTGGTCTTCATATGTGCTCAGACCTTGTACAGTAACGTGCATAGACCGTGTCTAGCTTAGGTGCAAATGTGCACAGACCTTGTCGAGCTTAGGTGCAAATGTACACCGACCTTATAACCTCGAAACCAAGTGTGCACAGACTTTTAGTTTATATGTGCACTGACCTTGGTCTTCATATGTGCTCAGACCTTGTACAGTAATGTGCACAGACCTTGTCTAGCTTAGGTGCAAATGTGCACCGACCTTACTTGCCCAGTAGAAGAAATATGCATCGACCTTGGTGCGTGCTAGCCAGAAGTTGCACCGACTTCATTCAGCATGTAAAATAAGTGCACCGACCTTGTTTGATAGTATGAGAGAATGTGCACCGACCTTGGATGCTTGAAAGCACAGCTAGCATCGACCTTAATTTGTCAAAAGTCCAAACTGGCATCGACCTCAGTTTCTTGAAGACTGAAGTGACATCGACCTCAGTTACTGTGCTGAGAGGCGTGAAGACTGAACTGGCGTCGACCTTAGTTGCTGGAAAGCTGTGGTAGCATCGACCTCAGTTGCTGGAGCGCTAAAGTGGCGTCGACCTCAGTTGCTTTAACTCAAAACTGGCATCGACCTTAGACGCTTGAAGGCTAAAGTAGCATCGATCTTACTTCATCTCTGACTAAGGTAGCATCGACCTTACTTCATCACTGACTAAAGTAGCATCGACCTTAGTGCCTCATACTGAGATATGCATTGACCAAATCTGTCAACGAGCTGACTTCCAGTTTAATCAGTAGCATTAACCTTCATTGACCGACGTTGACCAGCGTTGACTTTTCAAGGAATATTTCCACTTCTTCGTGGGCCAATCAACACATTAGAAATGCCATTAGCAATAAAATTATCTACCATATGTATGACTCATAGTTCAAGCATCATTAAAACATATTTAGAGAATTAAACCATAGCCACAGGGGCACAACAGAAGTCCATCCGCTGACGCCTGTGCCCACCTGGGATCTTTTCGTCGACGGATCCTCAAACTCAGTCGGCAGCGGCGCCGGTGTTCTTCTCCGATCCCCAGAAGGAGCAAAACTGCAATATGCACTAAAGTTAACTTCCCGGCATCTCATAACATCTCTGAGTACGAGGCTCTCATCTTGAGAGCCAGGATGGCGAGACGATTGGGAGCCAAACGAGTCAGGATCCACATTGACTCCCAGCTAGTCTCTAGCCAGGTCAGTGGTGATTATGAAGCTTGGGAGGCACCGATGATCAAGTACCTTCAACTGGTAAAGGAGATAGCCCCACTATTCGAGAGTTTTTAGGTTATCTGAATAGCTCAGGAAGAAAATTCCTGGGTGGACTCCCTCTCTCGGTTAGCCTCCTCTATAAGCCCTGATGGTGCCCGATCAGTCCTCCTCGAAGAGCTAGAGCGACCGAGCATAGAATCAGAACTCATGACCATTGATCAGGCACCCTTAAGTGACTGGCGGGCCCCATATATCTCTTGGCTCCTTGATTCTCAGGAGCCCCCCGACCCTCAAGATGCTCGGAGACTGAAGTATGAAGCTCGGCGCTTCATCATCTGGGACAAAGCCTTGTACTGAAGGTCTTTTTCTAGCCCCCTCCTCAAATGCCTCGGTACCAATGAGACTCGCCAAGCAATTCAAGAGGTCCACGACGGTGTCTACGATGCGCACCAAGGGGGAAGATCGCTAGCCAGGATCTTGCCACAACAAGGCTACTGGTGGCCCACTCTCCAGTGCGATTGCTCGACCTACGTACAAAAGTGTGACCGATGCCAGCGCTTTGACTATCTGGTCCATCAGCTTGCCTCGGATCTCGTCGCACTTACCAAGCCATACCCCTTTGCTCGGTGGGGGATCGACATCCTGGGACCATTCCCAACGACCCAGGCCTAGAAAAAGTTCATCATAGTCGCCATCGACTATTTTACCAGGTGGATCAAAGCTGAAGCCACCTCCTGGATCACCGACTCGGTCGTATGGAGCTTCGTTTGGAAGTCGATCATCTGTCACTTCGGTATCCCCCGAGTGATCGTGAGCGATAACGATAGGCAATTTGACTCTCATTACTTTCGAGATAGATGTGCTGACCTACACATTCGCAATCACTTCACTTCGGTAGCCCACCCTCAGGCAATGGGCTAGTCGAAAATGCCAACAAAACCATTCTAAAAGGCATTAAGACTAGGCTCGGAAAAGCCAAGGGCAGTTGGCTCGAGGAATTACCAAGCGTATTATGGTCGCACCGAACCACTCCAAGAACGGCCACCGGTGAGACCCCCTTTCAACTGGTATATGGCACTGACGCTGTGATTCCGTTGGAGATCGGCAGCCCATCCCTCCGAGTCATGCACTTCTCGCCCGAGGTGAACGAGCAAAAGCTGCTTGAGAACCTCGATTTGGCAAGCGAAACATGAGAGATAGCAAGCATCCGAGCCATGGAATATCAGCGACGCCTCACTCGCTATTACAACTCCAAAGTCCGAGATAGACATTTCCACGTAGGAGACTTCATCCTCAGAAAAGTCGAAGCCTCTCGACCACTGGAGGCAGTGGGAAAGCTGGCCCCTAACTAGGAAGGCCCCTACCAAGTGGTCGAGACGCTCGGAAAAGGGGCGTACCGGCTGTCCACCATGGAAGGAGCGCCCATCCCCCGGATGTGGACGTGACAACATTATGAAAGTTCTATTTTTGAGTTTTTTCCTCAACATATAAGCAACAGATGGCAATAACAACTTTCCTTTTCATTTCATTTACTCTTTGTACATCAGATTGGCCATAGCCAATATAGTACATATCAAAAACAAAAGAACTGCACCCACTGGTACTACAACATGAGATGATTACTCGACGCGGACGGGGCTAGCACCCCCAAACCGAGACGTTGACTCCACCCAGTGTGGAAACTAGCTCAGGTAACGGGGTGGCTGACCCTGCTCGCTCGGGAAACTCAGAGGAAGAGCATCAGAAGAAAAAGAGGAAGGAATACAAGTGAAGGCCTCCCCTACCAACTCTTTGGAAGAAACAGAGAGCAGGCACCTCCAAATGGTATGAGCAAAGATATCCTCCAAAGAGTGAAAGAAGAGGGAGGAAGTTGGTGGAAGAGTAGAAGTGGGAGAAAGACCGAACACCCCCTCAAAGAGATGAGAAGGGTGGCGGGGATGGAAAAGGAGGGAGAGGCGAGCAAAGGTGAGGAAGGAGCAGGACGAGGCGGCCGTGCTGAATGCCCTGTATCCTCGAGCCTCCTTCCACTTCTACCTTCCTCGTAAGATGGTGGTGGTGGTCCAGCGGTCGGGAACGGGCGTGCTGCTACGCGTTGTCCCTTCTTGCATGCCGCCCGCCCTTCGCCATCCCTTCTTCCACAGCAAAGTAGCAGGAACGCCTCGGCGGCTGCCAAGGTCATCGTCTTCCCAGTCGCCATCCATACCTTATTGACAACTTCCCAGCGCGAAAGGCAGACGCTATGCGAGAAGGGAGAAAGAGTAGAGACTGCATGAGAATCCTTAAGCTATGATAAGAGGTGGGGACGCCCTCCAGGTCCCTTTTTATAGGCCGGGGGGGGGGGACACTCGCCTTAATTGATCCTCCCCTCGAAAAAACGTGAAAGGCGGCAACCCTTCCCCAAGGGGCAGTTACTCCGTTTCCCTCCAATCGCCCCTCCCATAGGGACGTTCGAAGTTGAAAAATCAGTCAAAGCATGGAAAGTAAAAACATGGAAAGGCGCTAGTGCCACGTCAACCACCTGACCAATCAACACGCAAGAGGCCTGTGAAACGTATCAAATCTCCATTCTTCTGGCAACCGCAGATATGGTAATCAAGTCACGCTAAAAGCTGTAAGATATTGACAACCCAGATGAAGGAAACCGCTGCCACCATACATAGAAAGTAAAATTTTTATATGGCAACTCAAAACAAAAATATATGTATATACATCCAGATCATACCCCTCCTAATCTATGGAGATTAGGGGACTTTAAGAAGCCTGCGGGCTCTCTTGAGGTCTGGCGTCGTGGAGCTCGGTGAGCAAAGAACCCTCAACATTTAGAGATCTGCCCTCAACATCCCCGGTGGTGGCTGACCCAGACACTGACCCCACTTGTGTGGGAACTGCCTCAGTCGCGTGCTCCCCCGAGGTAATCGGAGTCAGTGACTCCTCCATTGAAACAGTAGCCTCTCGGCTCCCCCCTTCACTTGACGACTGAAAGGAAGAATCCATGACGTCCTCGTCTGAATCATAACGCTGCCCAGAAGGAAATTCGAGCCCTTCGAGCACCTGCCCCTGGGCCATGGTGACCGCTCAATCGAAGCCTTGGGTGAACCCCTTTTATAGCCCCCGTCAGTAACCTGGCTCATAATACAAGAAGGTAGCCTTCTGAAGAGCTACATGGTATCCCTCTGAGTTCATTTACCGATCGATTGCCTACGCCCCAGCTTGCTCTACACCTCGCTCGAGCTCAGCCACCTTCTGCTCGGACACGGCCAGCCTCTGCTCAGCCTCAGATAGCTTCGCCTCGGCCTCAGCCCACGCAACCTCAGCCTCAACCTGGAATAATTCGGCCTCCTCGCGTGCTCGCTCGGCCTCTCGAGCCTGGTAATTGAGCTCCTCCCGCTTGGCCTCCCATTGCTCAAAATGCTCGACCTGAGTTTGGCGCTCCTCCTCTAGGAGCTTGCTCTTTAGGTCGGCCGTATAACGGGCTCGGGCAAGCTGCTTAGCCAGCGTCCGAGCCTCCTCCTGGCTCGACCCAGCTTGGGCCCGAAGCAAGGCAGCCTCCCGATGATAGACTTCGAGCTCGGCAGTCATTTAGCCAATCTTCCGATCAGATTCAGCGCAGACCTTATAGAGAGATCTCTCCTCAACTATTATCCGCGCGAAGAAATCGATTAGTTCGGCCCCCAACTGGGCCATGATCACGCCGCCCTCCATGACCCTCTCAAGAAGTAGGGAGGGAGGGCTATGTCTTAACTCCTCCCTGCCTGACGAAGACGCCAGGGACCGGAACCTCTGGAACAGAGAGGCCCGAACGCCGGTGACATCAGCCGGGGGAGGAAGAGCCCCTTCTAGAGGAGTCGACACTGGAGCCGTTTCCCCATGCGTCACCTCCTTCAGGACAGTGGTGCTCGGCTCAAACTAGGCCGCGGCCTCGCCATGTTCCCCCTTGACTTCGGCCGAAGCCCCGGAACCAATCGTCCCCACTGGCGGTGTAGCAGGCTTAGTGACGACTTCCCCGACATCAACAGTCGCTCCTGACTCGGTGGACGGGAGATCGGGATGGCCAGCGTCTTCGATTGCAGGCTCCCAGGCCGTATCAATGGGAGCCTACCCTTCCACCCCTTGGGCGGCCCTCGCCTTCCTCTACCGTTTCTTCTCAGCGGTTACGGCCCTCAAAGAAGACAACAACAACAGCTCCCCCAGATCCTTGCGCTTGGCCCCACGGTGCTCTGGGACATCACCTCTGGAAATTTGCTTGCCCTTATCTCGGGCGCCGGAAGGACCCCCGGAGGTTTGGGGTTCACTAGGAACAGGCGCCTCCTCCGGATCGGTGACTTCCTGCTCCAACGATTGCCCCCCCCCCCCCCCCCCCCCCCGCCCGTCGTCCGTCCGCCTCGAATCTAAAAAGGCAGAGGTCAGCCCATCAAAAAAGGGGCCCACCTACCCGACTTAGAAGCACAGAGTGAGACACTGAGGTCCATACCTTGCTTGGACAATGCCTGGGAAGGACATTCCTCGATTTTCACCTCCGTCATCAGCTCAGAAGTCGATAGGTGATTCTCCTAGAAAATCCTGATCCCCTCCTCCAGCTCCAGGGTAACCGCCACCTGCTTTGGGGGGATCGACGGATGGAAGTTGGGATTCACCGGAAAACCCCATGGGGTGCCTCCCTACAACGAGCCCACCTAGAAGAATTGGGTCTTCCACCCATTGTGGGAAGAATCTTTGGCAGAAAGCGTCATGCAACTCTTTCCCCTCTTCACTTTAAGATAAAAGAAGCCCTTGCCCGCATGGGGGTGCTCCTTCAACTCAAAAAAGGAGTGAAAGAGGTCTAATGAAGCGCTAAGCCCACACACACGATAGAGAAAAATGAAGGAGAAGATGAAGGTATATGAGTTGGAAACCAACTGGACAGGAGCCAGTTGATAAGATTGAAGCAGCTTGATGACAAGGTGATGAAGAGGCAAACGGAACCCGCAGTTCCAAGCCAAGAGAAAGGTGCAGAACAGACCTGAACGAGTATCCAGACTGGACTCGTGAGGTTGAGAGGGGGAAAAATAATACTACCTCGGCAATCCGAAGCGCCCCTCCATCGCCTTCACTTCGTCCTCACCAAACTCGCTGCACATAGGATGTTTGGGCCACGGCCCTAGAATCCCCATGCGTTGGCCAACTTCCTGCTCCTCAGTAGCAAAATAATGATCCGCCATTGCTGAACAAGAAGAGCAGGGGGAAGAGGGAGAAGACGTCGGCTCGGGTGACTCGGGGGGAGATGGAAGCTGGCGAATCACCACCACCGCGGCCTCTCTCACCTCTGCAAAACCCTCCGTGATTCTCTACTCCTCCTGACCCCCCTCACAGCTCATGAGCTTTTTGTGTACAAGACGACGGAGAGACAAAACCCTAAATAAAGGAGGCCAGGGACGTAAAATCGCGTGATATATATACTCCCAGCGGTGCAGCAGGAGGCGGCGTGACGTTCCAACTCCGAGAAGGGACTCCTCACATCGACTCGACAGAGTCATCATCATGGGCATACTCTCAGGACAGCCACATTAAATGGCCCCTGTCGGAAACCCCCACCCAATTTGCGCCACCAATATCACCCTGACAAATGTTACTCGTCTGAGCCCAAATTTTGGCCCGGGAGTAGGGAGGACAAGTGGAGAGGGGGAAAATCTACCGTCCAAGGGCACGGCCCAACTAGGTCTAATTTGACCCAACCAGGCCCAGCTCCCCAAAGTGACAGCCCCATTCTGGGCCCACTTACTCCAAGCCCAAAAACCCTCTCGGAACAACACTTCCTAGGCGACCCCCGGGTCTAGAAGTCCAAGCGACATGTCGATCGGGAAAGCCCCTACAAGGGCCCAGCGCACCCTGTCCGAGCTATGCCTCCATCACTCGGAGGGACTCTCAACAGGCGCCCCGAGCTTGAACCGACCATCGGAAGCACATCTGGGCGTCCGTTACGCATCCTCCGGGAGTAGGGAACTCCAAGGGATAAGGGAGAGCAGGAGTCCTCATCCTATTAAGAGACCATGACAAGGACGTAACCTCCTCGGAATCCCCTCGGCTCCCTGGACTCTTACGCTAAAACGGACTGCTATATAAACCCTAGGAGAGCACTCCGAGGGAGGAGGCATCCTGAGAGAAAACCACTACACCTCTTGGTGGAGAATAATCCCGCACCCTTTCTTTCCTTCCATCTCTCTTCGCATCCATGCTCTATCACATTTGCTGACTTAGGGATCGGAGGGTTTCCCCCACGGTTCCAGCCCTGGGCACCTCTGACCTGTTTCCCCTCTTGAAGATTATATACGCGTGGTGATCGTGACCAAAGATTCCTCTGGGAATTCATGACTCAGGAGCAGTGCGAGATTACTCCTCTTCAGTTGTGAATTTGACAATACTGATTTTGATAATCTTTGTAGGACTGAAGGAATAAATCATAGATTTTCATCACCAAGAACCCCTGAACAAAATGGAGTGGTCGAGAGGAGGAACAAAACTCTCATAGAGATGGCACACACAATGCTTGCTGAAAAGGAACTACCAAGGAGATTTTGGGTAGAAGTGGTAAACACTGCTTGTTATATCATCAACCGCTCAATGGTAAGATCATTCACTAAAATGACTCCTTATTAGTTGCTCAAATGTAAAAAGCCATCTCTCTCTCTCACATGAAAGTATTTGGTTAAGAGTGTTTTGTTCATAACAATGATAAAAGAGTTTTAGACAAGTTTGAGCCGAAGAGTGAAGAAGGCATATTTCTTGGATATTCAGATAGGTCTAGAGCTTACAGAGTTCATAATCTTAAGACTCTATGTGTAGAAGAGTCACCTCACATCACTTTTGATGAGACTAATCATGACAATTCTTGCAGGAAAGATGATGATGGAGAATTCCTGAACGAGAAAGGAAAAGAAGAACTTCTACACGAGGAGACACAAGGAAATGAAGACCAAGGAGAGTCAAGCAATGCTCCGGTCACTACTGCAGATAGAGGTAACACTCAAACTGATATAAGAGTGTTAAAAGATCATCCTTTAGAAAACATATTGGGTAATCTGCATGACCCAAATAAAACTAGGTCTCATTTTAGAATTGTGGATGAAATTGAACAATTAGCACTTGTGTCTCAAACTCAACCTAAAAATATTGTGAGACGTTAAAAGATGAAAACTGGATAAATTCCATGCATGATGAATTAAACCAGCTTGAAAGAAACAATGTGTGGCATCTAGTTCCTAAGCCCCAAGAGAAATCTGTCATAGGTACTAAATGGGTCTTCAAGAACAAACTTAGTGAAGATGGTAAGATGATTAGAAATAAATCCAGATTAGTGGCTTAGGGGTATAATCAAGAGTTTAGCATAGATTTTGAAGAGTCTTTTCCCCCTGTAACAAGATTAGAGGCCATTAGAATTTTGCTTGCATTTGCATATTCTCGTAAAATCAAACTACAGCAAATGGATGTAAAGAGTGCCTTTTTGAATGGCTTAATAAAAGAAGAAGTATCTATAGAGCAACCCCCTGGTTTTGAATGTTCACATTTTAAAGACCATGTTTATAAGTTGGACAGGGCTCTATATGGCTTGAAGCAGGCACCCAGAGCTTGGCATGATAGACTAAGCTCATTCCTCACCGAACAAGGCTACACAAGAGGTAATATAGACTAGACACTATTCACTAAGAGACCAGGTAAGGGCATCTTATTGGTTCAGATTTATGTAGATGATATAGTGCTTGGGTCCACAAAATCTCAAATGTGTGAGGATTTTTCTAAACTCATGACTAATGAGTTTGAAATGAGTCTTATGGGTGAGCTTCAATTCTTTCTTGGCTTGCAGAAAAATCAAAGCAATGAAGGCTGTTTCATTAATCAAGCCAAATATGTGAAAGAGTTGTTGAAAAGATTTGATTAGACCAACTGCAAACCATTAGGAACTCCAATGGGGACTGCCACTTCACTAGATGCAGATGAACAAGGTACACTTGTTGATGCAAAGAAGTATAGAGGTATGATCGGTTCATTACTCTATTTTACTGCATCTAGACCAGACATTCAGTTTAGTGTTTGCCTTTGTACTAGATTTTAGTCTAGTCCTAGAGAGTCCCACTTGACTGCTGTCAAGCGTATCTTTAGATACATTGCTGGCACTCAAGATCTGGGATTATGGTATCCAGCATCTTGTGAGCTTTCACTCATTTCTTATTCAGATGCAGACTATGTAGGATGCAAACTGCATCGCAAGAGCACTAGTGGCTATTGCCAATTTTTGAGTGGGTGTTTACTTTCTTGGGCCTCCAAGAAATAGCACTCGGTTACCCTCTCCACTACAGAGACATAATATGTTGCTGTAGGGAGTTGTGGCACCCAAGTGATGTGGATCAAACACTAACTCCAAGACTATCTAATAGATTTTGGATGTGTTCCTATTTTGTGTGATAACACAAGTGCTATAAACCTTGTAAAAAATCCAGTCCTGCACTCTAGAACTAAGCATATAGAGATTAGGCATCATTTCATCAGGGATGAAGTCCTTAAAAATCATTTTGAGCTCCATTTTGTTGACTCACAAAATCAGATTGTAGATATTTTCATAAAACCTTTAAGCAATGATAGGTTTTCAACTTTAAGGAGAGAGCTAGGTCTATGCAGACCTCAATCATCTCAGGTTTGAGCTGTTGTATTTTTTTGCTTAAAATACATGTCATTGCTATGTAGGTTGTTAATATATCTGATTTGTCTTGAAAATGTCTATTGCTTGAATAAAGTGTTTCATGAATGATGGTCACATTCAGGGGGAGTTTTGTGTGCATATAACTTCATGTCCCCAACTTGAATGTTTTTCATTGCAAATCATCTTTTGACCTCATGGTATATCAAATGTCAAGCTATGAAAAGACAGGTTACACCTGTCTGGAAACTCTCCCCATGCGTGAGGACTGACCTCCGCCAAGTATCATGAGTCAGAATTACATATTAAGATCTGCATAGTTAATCTTTAGTGTATGAGCATATTTAAAGCTTTAGCATCAAATAAAGTACTTCTCGCTGGCAACAAGAAGGTAAAAAAAATTTAGATGACGGACTGAATTTAGAAAGTCAGAGGCACTAGTATCAGAAATTGGCAGAAGTGGTTCAAAAATGAAGCAATCAAAGAAGGACAAAAATCAGAGACATTGGCTGAGAAAAGGCTACTGAACAGGTCGACATTCTCTGGTGATGTGCCGACACATGCATTGAGATGCTCAAAGTATATGCTTCTATTTTCCATCAGCAGGCCGACACCTTCATAGGAAGTGTCGACACTGTTACTCGGCCACTCAAGCGTGTGTGATCCAATGGAGAGTCATTCCGTCTACTCACCCATCCTTATCATTGCCTTCTTCATTTCTTCATCACATCTTTTGCTTCTGAACCATTGCTTAGTCACCGGTCATTAATTTAGGGGGCGTTGAGAAAGTTTTAATTCTTTCATACAACCTTGGCTAAGTTATTCTGTTCTACCTCTGTTAAAGAAATGGTTTACTATTTATAACCCTTAATTTGGTTGATAATTGTGTTAAGTTGCACCAACCTTGCACTTATAATAGGGTTAAAACATTCATCAAGTTTTTGATAATAACCATGGCCTAAGCGTCTAAAAGTTAATTGTAAAAGGGCTTCTTTGGTTAAAGAGATGTTAGCTTGTATGATGGGGACATCAGAGCAAGAGCACTGACATTTTAATTTGCCTTTGTGTCCTTTAGTTTATTTTTATATCCGTGGGAAAGTATGTTTACAATTGTAAGGCTTTATAAGCCAATGTGTCATTCCCTAGGATTGTTTGGGTTTTTGTGCAAAATGTCAGTAGGTCCAGCAAGGGGGCCCTCATTCTTTCCCCATTGGTCCACTTAAGCCATTTGGGTCCATGTGGGGCTGGTCAACCATCCTAGGTGGCATTTAGAAGGTTTGACAAGTCATGGGAGACAATTGGACCAAAAAGTCCAAGATGCCACCATGGAAGTCAAGCCCCCCCCTTATTAATTGTTTAATGTGGTTCCAAACCACATGGGATAAATAATTAGGAACTCTCTCTTTTACCGCTCCCAATTCTAGATCTAGGGTTATTTTGAGTCTTTTTCCATTTCAGACAAATAGATGTAATTCACATTTTATTACAATTAATGAAGTGAAATTGTGTGAAATTGTTGGAGCTCCAAGAATGGTGCGCCCTCCCCTCTCTCTCCTCCCCCTCTTGCAGATGGATTTCTGCTGAATCTTGGGTGTGAAGCCCTTCTATCTTCTCCTCAGCCCCTCTGAATTCTATTTTTGCCACCGCCATCGCACCGCCATCGCGCCGCCATCTTCATCGCCAGAGTTCTGTCTACATAAGGATATAACCCTACTCCGTGATTTTTAGCTCTCCATCAGGAGCTCAGATCACAACCAAACTTGGAGGGTGAGTCATCCACGTCCACCCCAGCGTCCACAAAAAAATTCCAGTCATTTTCCTTTTGTTTGCTATTTTTCCATTTTCATATATTTCCACCTTCCAGTTCTATCTTCTGTTCAGATCCTGTCACAGCAACCCTGTGCTTCCCGGTTTCGACACCCTTTATCTTTTTTTCTCGAGTCCCTAATTTTATTGGGAGTTCTGTCCATCTAGTACCTCTTCCACAAATTTTATTGTGAATTTAGGATCCCGTTTATTTTTTCAAAAAAAGCACTTTCAGATCCCAACTCAATCTGTCTTCCTCTGTCCAGATCCGACCACCCAGCAGTATAAAACACCTTTCCCCACCCAAACCTCCACCAAATCTATCACAAAAATTATCCCCATTTTTCTTGTTTCCACCTCTACAACTTTTGTGAAGAGTCCAAGTTCCAGATCTGAGGTTTGAGGCACGGTCAATTCCAACCCTCAGGAAAACTTAGTTCTGCCCTGAGATTTTGGGTCCTGTCCAACAGCAACTTGTAAAATCGGTCAAGGTCAGATCTGAGAAATTCAAAATTATTTCTCTGGCTCTAGATCGAAGCATTTTGAAATAGCTTTTCCACGATACCTCTTGTGCATCAATCCGACGTCGGGAGTTATCGCAGCAAAAGACCTCACCGGGTCGCGCGCTGTAAAACAGTAACTTCAGATCCGTGGGCAACACGGTCAACAAGTCAGATCGGAGCCGACTCACCTCCCACGAGGCAAACCAGCATACCGTCATCCCTGGGAGTGCCTCTCCAGGATCCAATGTCACAGCGGTACCACTCCGGGCCCACTCGGACCAGCTGATGAGCACGTGGGCGCCACGTTCGTGAATACGCGTGCCACTAAAGCTAGATCGAAAGCTGCCCGTCAACCCAAGTTCGGTCCTCCCGGGCCCCATTTGTAGCCCGTTACCTCCTTGCGTGGAGTGGGTAGTAGAAACCATTTCTATAATTATTGTAATAATTGTTTAATCAGGAGTTACTTACTTGGCCGGGATCGTTTTCCCCATGCCCGGAGCGTGGAGGTAAACTCGCCCCCTCTCTCTTATAGCATTTTGCTAAATTCGTATATATTTGAATGCCGCTGCGAGTGTAGGTTCCTAGCTTGATATATATTGTTATCACCGTTGTGAGAGTGAGTGAGTGTACCGTCCCGTGACTCAATCCGAGTTAACGTGGAAAAGCTGATACTCGAGACTCATGGCCGGTTTCTCAACCGCTCCCGGTCCCACGTCTTCTCTCGCTTAGGGACGATCGCGAGCTAGAGTCCCAGGTCATGTGTCCGTCCCACATCAATTTGGTATCAGAGAGCTAGTTTAGTCTAGGGTAGTCAGTTGCAAAATAAAAAAAAAAGAGTCGTTTATGTCGGTCTAAGTGTCACATTTGCATACCATTAATCGGTATATCAAAAGGTGTTGTCTGAACGTTAGACTATGCCTATCGGGAAAGCACCACACTTGCGCGAGTGATCTTCGGATCGATTAACTCCGCCGCGTACCGAGTCTTGGTTTAAGTCTAGGGTCCTTAGTGTGCATTAATTAGTGCATTCCAACTTTGCATTTGCATCGCATTCTAAGTCGTGTCTAGGTGCTTGCATTGGTTGGCATAACATTTTGCTTATAAAACAAAAATAAAAAAAATGACCTTGCATATCCATTCCTAGGGATCCATTCCCATCTTTTGGCACCTATGGCCAGCCCATGCCGACCCGTCCAAGGCGATAGGTCTGTGTCCGAGTACATTCGAGACTATGATAAGTACCAGTTGGAATATGGATTTAGAGAGTAGAACACCACGACTGCCTTTTAGTTCCGGAGAGGTTTGTGGCTCCACTTCCAGATTAAATGTCTTAGCCACGACGCGGTCTCTCTAGCACAGTCTTATAAGGTCGCTCTAGAGGTTGAATCATTTGAGTCTCGATTTTCTCAGTATGCTGCCCTTCGGCAAGCATCTACCTCCCAGCCGAGTCCCGATCCGGTCGGACCGCCTACACCACGACCTTCCCCACCTCAATCGGGGAACCCCTTTTCTAGAGCTCCATTGCCATCTACTGTCGATCTTTATTCGGAACCATCTCATTTGGAGCCACTTCATCCCGAGCCACCCGTATTTTTAACGGGTACGCCTTTCATAGCCGAGCCACTTCTTAGCTGGCTTAAACATGGCTTGGTCCCGCCTTCATATCCATCCATGGACCCCACCCTACCACTAGTACCCGTCAACTCCTACCACACTACCTTTCGGTCTAGTCACCATGTTGATACATTGGATGACCTTATTATGGGATTAGACTCACAATGGAAGTTGACGCACTCATTGGCCCAAGGCTTTGACCAACCCACTACTCTTAGCTTCACCCATCCGGCCTTAGGGTCCATTACCTCCGTGTGTACCATGGGTTGTGTCACCACGGAGATCATGTTATTCCTCCCCATGTCGGCCAAGCCCGACTTCATACCCTTTCGCCCAAGGGATAAACCATACATCCTACATATGATCACCGTCCCACCTACTACAATACATGAAGGTGATCATCCACACCTTCAAGACTTCTACACGTGGGACCGTGACTTATGGGAACCCACCACAAGGGGTCATACCTTCTTTGATCCCTTTGACCCATTCCCTAGTGGACCCCTAGATCCACCATATATACTTCACTTCTTCGAGGGAGTCCACTACCACACCCCTACCCCATGGGCCGGGTCATCTATACCCTCCAAGCCCGTTCTTGATACACCCATACCCGGTTCTCCTAGCCCTCTCAAGTCTCCCAAATCCAAAGGGTCATCCATGCATGACTGGGTCATACTTGGGCATCTAGGTGTTCCCCATGCCACCAACCTCCGGTTGCATAACATGCATGCATGGCACATATTCGGGTGTCATGGCCCGCCGTCACCCATGTACGGGTCAGACTAACATTAGGTTTGTTTAGGGTCTTTGTGAGTCTTTGTTTTATTTGTTTGTCCTGTGTTTGTGCATACATCGAGTCAAGTTGGTTTGTATGCTGGCGTTGTTAGTCCCTTTCGAGTACGAGACTTGTCGGACTTTGGGATCGATTCTACTTCACATATCAGATCTAGTAACATAAGGGACAAGCGGTGATTCCTAGTAAGTCTTCGAGCCGCCTTCCTTCATTTGAGAGTGACCCCACCCCAGAGTGTCCACCTCTAGCCTCTTCCCCAACAGCATGTGCATTTCGAATCTATACGGGATGAGCAGGCGTCGATTACTTGGAGTGGAGCGTACTCCGCGCTTCCAGGTTCGGTGACGCATCCGCCGGAGCTGCTAGAGCAGCCGCACCCCTTACTCGACGGGGTCGAGTTCTTCCCACCTGGGGAGAATTGATGGGGACATCAAAGCAAGAGCACTGACATTTTAATTTACCTTTGTGTCCTTTAGCTTATTTTTATATCCGTGGGAAAGTATGTTTACAATTGTAAGGCTTTATAAGCCAATGTGTCATTCCCTAGGATTATTTGAGTTTTTATGCAAAATATCAGTAGGTCTAGCAAGGGGGCCCTCATTCCTTCCCCATTGATCCACCTAAGCCATTTGGGTCCATGTGGGGCTGGTCAACCATCCTAGGTGGAATCTAGAAGGTTTGACAAGTCATGGGAGACAATTGGACCAAAAAGTCCAAGATGCCACCATGAAAGTCAAGGGTCGCCCCCCCCTTATTAATTGTTTAATGTGGTTCCAAACCACATGGGATAAATAATTAGGAACTCCCTCTTTTACCCCTCACAATTCTAGATGTAGGGTTATTTTGAGTCTTTTTCCATTTCATACAAATAGATGTAATTCACATTTTATTAGAATTAATGAAGTGAAATTGTGTGAAATTGTTGCAGCTCCAAGAATGGTGCGCCCTCCCCTCTCTCTCCTACCCCTCTTGCAGATGGATTTCTGTTGAATCTTGGGTGTGAAGCACTTCTATCTTCTCCTTAGCCTCTCTGAATTCTATTTCTGCCGCCACCGCCGCCGCCATCGCACTGCCATCGCGCCGCCGTCTTCTTCGACGGAGTTCTGTCTACATCAGGATAGAACCCTACTCCGTGATTTTTAGTTCTCCATCAGGAGCTGAGATCGCAACCAAACTTGGAGGGTGAGTCATCCACGTTTACCCCATCCTCCATAAAAGAAATCCAGTCATTTACCTTTTGTTTGCTATTTTTCCATTTTCGTATATTTCAACCTTCCAGTTCTATCTTCTGTTCAGATCCTGTCACAGTAACCCTGTGTTTCCATGTTTTGACCCCATTTCACTTTTCTTATTGAGTCCCCAATTTTATTGGGAGTTCTGTCCATCTAGTACCTCTTCCACAAATTTTCTTGTGAATTTAGAATCCCGTTTATATTTTCAAAAAAATCACTTTCAGATCCCAACTCAGTCTGTCTGCCTCTGTCCAGATCCGACCACCCAGCAGTATAAAATACCTTTCCCCACCCAAACAGCCACCAAATCTGTCACAAAAATTATCCCCGTTTTCCTTGTTTCCACCTCTACAAATTTTGTGAAGAATCCAAGTTCCAGATCTGAGGTTCGAGACATGGTCAACACCAACTTTAAGGAAAACTTAGTTCTGCCCTGAGATTTCGTGTCCTGTCCAACAGCAGTTTGTAAAATCGGTCAAGGTCAGATCTGAGAAATTCAAAATTATTTCTCTGGCCCTAGATAGAAGCATTTTAAAATAGCTTTCCAACGACATGTCTTGTGCGTCAATCCGACGTCGGGAGTGATCGCAGCAGAAGATCTTACCGGGTCGCGCACTGTAAAATAGCAACTTCAGATACGTGGGCAGCACGGTCAACAAGTGAGACCGGAGCCGACTCGCCTCCCACGAGGCGAACCAGCATACCGCCGTCCCAGGGAGCGCCTCTCCAGGAGCCAAAGTCACAGCGGTACCACTCTGGGCCCACTCGGACCCACCGATGAGCATATGGGTCCCACGTTCGTGAATACGCGTGCCGCTAAAGCTACATCGAAAGCTGCCCGTCAACCCAAGTTCGGTCCTCCCGGGACCCATTTGTAGCCCATTACCTCTCTGCGTGGAGTTGGCAGTAGAAATCATTTCTATAATTGTTGTAATAATTATTTAATCGAGAGTTACTGACTTGAACGGGATTGTCTTCCCCACGCCCGGAGCGTGGAGGTAAACTCGCCCCCTCTCTCTTATTGCATTTTGCTCAATTCGTATATATTTGAATGCTGCTGCGAGTGTAGGTTCCTAGCTTGATATATATTGTTATCACCGCAGCGAGAGTGAGTGAGTGTACCGTCCCGTGACTCAATCCGAGTTAACACGGAAAAGCCGATACCCGAGGCTCACGGTGGATTTCTCAACCGCACCCGGTCCTACGTCTTCCCTCGGTTAGGGACGATCGCGAGCTAGAGTCCCAGGTCGCGTGTCCGTCCCGCATCATTGTATTGTCCTTAAACAAGTCACCTAAATTGAAGCCAACTAGAGAATACGTCTCCTAAAACCACATTGTAATAATTTCAGAGCAATGGCATCATCTTTAGAGAAACTAGATCATGCGTCAATGAAATGCAGCAAATCTAGTCATGATGAAGACTGCTATCTCTATTCAAAAGAAAACAGAAAGATAAGCTACACTAAGTAACCGGGGACTCTAGCGTCTAAACAACGTGTTTCTTTGTGTTAAAAAGTGAATGCTATATCAGACTGTTTAATCAAAAAAAAATGGGGCTACCTCTAGATCATACTTCAACAAGGCTATTTTGTTTATTTTCAATACTTGATTAAATTTTTCCCTCAATCTTGGCTAATGAACTTAATGAGTAAGATTAATAGGCATGGTTAAAATCTTTAACTTCATTTAAATATTTTAATCTTATTATATGTTACAAAAACTATTTTTTTCCTTTAATCTTCAAAATTGAGCTTATAGGCCTTAAACCGTTTAACAAATAAAAATAGGGGTATTTCAGTAATATCTTATCAAAAGGGTTTTCTTTTAAAAGGAAAAAGGTCAACTTTACCTTTTTAACTGGCTGGAGAATATCGTGCTTTTCACTTTACCATTCCTAACCCTTTCTCTCGCAAACCCCTTTCTCCAGCGCGTCTGCACTTTTCTACCGCGGAGGTCGACACTGATGGAAATCAACACCGAGCACTAACATTTTAGTTTTGTATTTACATCTTTTTGTTTAAATTTATATCCTTGGCTAATTGGGTTTACAATTGTAAGACTATATAAGCCAAAGGGTTAGTCATTAGAAATCTTTGGGTTTCTTTGCAAAAAGGCCTTTGGATTTCTATGTAAAATGCTAGTAGGTCCAGTAGGGCCCCCGCCCTCTTTCTCATTGGTCCACCTAGGATCTAGGGCCCATGTGGGGCTAGTTCAAAGTCTAAGATTGGACTTGGACAAAGCGGGGGATAAGGTGGAAGAAAATTTAAAATGGACAACTCCTTAGTTCAGGGGGCGCCCCCCCTTTAATATAGTTTCTTCATGTTGTATTTTATTTAATTTGGTCATTTGACCACATGGGAGATTAATTATCCAATCACTTATTTGCCCATCCCTAACCCTGGATCTGAAGGTAGTCTAGGTCCTTTTTCCATTTCTATATAACCCTTGTATTTTACCATTTCATAGAATTTAATGAAGAATTAAGCATTTTGCCAAGAATTGCCCAAGGGCGCCCCTCTCTCTCTCCCCTCCCATGCAGCTAGATTACTGTGATTTCTAAGGTCGATTCCCTACAAAACTTGATGGATTCCAAGTTGTATCTCATCTCTGAGTGTGAAGCTCCGCCACCGCCGCCATCGAGCCGCCATCGCACCGCCACCGCCACCGCCTCGCCGTCGCAGATCTGTCCATTGCTGGACAGAGGTCTAAAGCACACTTTTTAGCTCCCCACCAGGAGATCAGATCGTGTTGAAAATGGGAGGTTGTGTTCCCCACAGCCCCCCCAGCCTCCACAAAAAAAATCACATTTTTGCTCCCATGTTTACCATCCTTTACCATTTATTCCCCCCAATCTATAGATTCTGTCTCTGTGCAGATCTGTGTTCCAGCAACCCACTTCATTGCCCTTTTGACCCCCTTTCCAATTTCAGATCGCTCTAAAATTTGGACTGTGTTTTCTATACACCAAAACCCCTTTCCCCAAATTTGTCAACGATTTTAGGAGTTCATTTACCCCTCATAAAAATCTATGTGAAAACCGGTTTCTATTCTGTTCTGTGCAGTCCAAATCCGACCCCACTCCACCATAAAATCCATTTCCCATGTCAAACCTTCTCAGAAAAATACATAAAAATTATTCTCATGTTCCTTACTTCCCCCTCCATCTCCCATAAAAATCCCAACTCCCAAATCCATAGTTTGAGCCTCGGTCAGACCAAGTTCTCAGGCAGATCCCAATCTGCCCGGTCTATTCTGAGCCAGAGATGTTCGCATGTTCTAAATTCAGCCTCGTCAAATACAGAGAAAGGAAAATTCCTGTAATAATAGGTGGTTGAAGATATCTAAGCTAGCTTCGCAACGGTGCCAGTTTCACATTGATCCGACATCCGTGCTGATCGCAGCAGTTATTTTCGCCGGGTCGTGCAACCCTGAAACTACTGAATAGATCCTTGGACAGCAAGCAACAACATCCCCCGTCAGGCCGCCTCGCCTTCCACGAGGCGAACCAGCGCGTCCCCTTCCTTGGGATCGTCTCTCCAGGAGTCCACACCATAGTGGTACCACTCCCAGCCTAATCGGCCCGCCGACCAGGACATTGACCCCACGTTTGTTGACACGCGCAACCACCGGAGCTGCCCAAATCGCTGCCTGTCAACTCGAACCCGTTACTCCCGAATCCATATGTTTCCCTTTACCTCCCTGCGTTGAGTGGGCAGTAATATTCATTGTTGTAATTTAATTATTTACTGTACCATAAGTATGAAGTTCGGCCGGGGTCATCTTCCCCAGGCCCGGAGCGTGGAGGTATCATGTCCGCTCCAACTTTGGCATTTGCTTTCCTCGTATATTTTCATATGCCGCTACTAGAGTGATAGGAAATTAGCTCGATATATATTTTTATCACCGCTGCGAGAGAGAGAGAGAGTGAGTGTGACCCGTCCCGTGACTCGATCCGACCACACGAAAAAGTCGATACCCGAGACTCATTGCCGGTTTCTCAACCGCGCAGATCCACGCATTTCCCTCGCTTAGGGACGTCCGCGAGCTAGAGTCCCAGGTTCACATCCCGTCCCGCATCAAATTGGTATCAGAGCTAAGTTGAATCTAGGGTAGTTTTGTCTTAGGTTGCATTGCATTCCTATACCCGGTATATCAAAAGGTGTTCCCGGAATGATAGGTTACGCCTATCGGGAAGGTAGCACACTTGTGTGAGTGCGATCTTCGGATCAAACCTCCGCCACGTATCGGATATGGGTTGAGTCTAGGTTTGTATTTGAGTCTGCATTTTACCCCTTTTCACCATTTAGAGTCGTGTCTAGGTGCTTGCATTAGTCTTGCATAAAAGTTTTGCATAAAAAATAATAATAAAAGTGTTCCAATGTATGCCCACTCCTAGGGGAATGAATTCACATCTCTTTGCCACTATGGCCAACCCCTACGCCCAAGTTTTAATGAAAGATAAAACCCCGATCAGACCCATCCAAGGAAACAAATCCATGTCTGAGTACATTAGAGACTTCGATGAGTACCGGTTGGGATATGGAGTTGGAGAGAAGAGCACCACGACCGCATTTCAGTTCTGGAGAGATTTGCGGCTTCACTTCCAGTTTGAATTGCTTTGCCGTGACATGACCACTCTGGCGCATTCTTATTTGGTCACTCTAGAGGTTGAGCCTTTTGAGTCAAGGTTTGTTGCTGCACTTCGGTGAGCATCTACCTATCAGTAGAGTCCCGAGCCGGTCGGACAGCCTGCCCCACAACCTTCCCCACCCCAGCCGGGGAACCCTTCCTCTAGAGCTCCTTTGCCACCT
This sequence comes from Amorphophallus konjac, assembly GCA_022559845.1. Taxonomy (NCBI): domain Eukaryota; kingdom Viridiplantae; phylum Streptophyta; class Magnoliopsida; order Alismatales; family Araceae; genus Amorphophallus; species Amorphophallus konjac. The sequence goes on along the minus strand of CM040125.1, from coordinate 286,278,032 downwards.
ACTTCCGATCATTATTCGGAGCCACCTCCTTTGGAGTCACCCGTGTTTCTAACGAGCAAGCTATTCATCACCGAGCCACTACTTAGTTGGCTCAAGATAGGCTTGGTCCCTAGACCGCCTTGCTACCCATCCATGGACCCTACACTACCTTTAGTGCCAGTCAACTCATTCCACACCACATTTCGGTCTTGTCACCATGTGGAAACATTGGATGACTTTCTTAAGGGATTAGGCTGGTAGGTGAAGTTGACATACATGTTTGCCCCAAGCTTCGACCAACCCACAAGTCGTAACTTCACCCATCCCGCTTTGGGGTCCATTACCTCCGTGTGCACCATGGGTCATGTCACCACGGAGGTTCTTTTATTCCTCCCTATGCCAGCCGAGCCATTTTTCATTCCACTTATCCAGTGGGAGGAACCATATCTACTATATGAGACCACCGTCCCATCTACCATAGTGCATGAAGGTGACCACCTACACCTTCAAGAATTCTAAATGTGGGACCGTGACCTATGGGAACCCAGCTCGAGGGGTCACACATTCTTTGATCCCTTCGACCCCTTCCCTAGTGAACCCCTTGACCTACCACATCTACTCCACTTCTTCGAGGAAGTCCACTATCCCACCCCGACCCCACGGGCATGTCCACCTACACTCCGCAAGGAGCCCATTCATTGGGGTATGGAAGTAGGAGAATTCGGCTCTCCTAGCCCACCCAAACCATCCACGCCTAGCCCACCCAAACCTCCCAATTCCAAAAGGCCGTCAGTGCATGAGTGGTGCATTTTGGGATATCTAGGAGTCCATGATTCTACCGACATTTGGTTGCATCTTGTGTATGCATGGCACACATTCGGATGTCCTGGTCCACCATTGCATATGTATGGGTCGGTCTAACATTAGGTTTCTTTAGGGTCTTGTAGGAGTATGTGTTTTTTCTTTATTTTCTTAGAGTCCGTACATGCATGAGTCGAGCATATTAGGAGTCACATAGTCAGTCTCATGTCAGCTCCCGATGTCAGTCCCTTTCGAGTGTGAGGCAAGTCGGGTCTAATGCGTACGTTGTAGACTTGTCAGAATTTGGGATCGGCTCTACCATTCTACCTCTCGGATCTAGTCACATAAAGGGACCCAGCGGTATTTCCTAGTGAGTCTTTGGGCCGTCTCCTCCCTTTGAGAGTGACCCCACCCTGGAGTGTCCACCACTAGCCTCATTCCCACAGTAGTATGTGCATATCAAATATATACAAGATGAGCAAGTGACGATTACTTGGAGTGGAGCGTACTCTGTTAGCGCAGCGAAGAGTGATATAGAAGGGGGGGATGAATAGATCACTCCCAATTTACAAAACTTTAGCGGAAACTCACTACTTCGAAATACAACCCTTCAGATATGGCTAAACAATGCAGCTAACACAGTGAGAAACTAAGACAGGATAATAAGGTGCGATTGGAAGAGGCCGTCCACACACAAACACAATGCCGAACAGAAGGAAAGCACAAACGATAATACCAAGCCACAGAGGAGACAAGAGATTTTAAGGTGGTTCGATTGTAGTCCACAATCTACATCCACCCCTCACTCCAACTAGAGTGAGGATTCCACTAGCCACTGCTAGAAAACTGCAGACTCAGTCTGCGAATAATATGCTGCCACACAGCTTGAACAACCAAGGGAAACAAATCCCTCAACCAAACTCTGCTACCCACAGAGCTTGACACCTGGACCTGCTACCAGCAAGACCAGAACCGGAGATGGCTCTCCCTTCCTCCAACCCGGAGGGAACCTGCTAATGACAACCCGTCACTGGCAAAACCAGAGATCACGGATCTCTCTTCCTCTGCAGCCCAGAGGGGAACCGGAGTAACTCTCCCTTCCTCCAAACACTGGAGGGTAACAACTCGAAATCAGATATATGAAGAAATGAAAGGAAAAACAGAAATGTAAACAAGACCAATCGATGAACACAAATCGTTTCAGAAAAACCAAAATCAAATGTAGCTTCCGAAGAAGCAAATTGGACTCTTCTCTCTCACTCAGACTTTTCTCTCACAGCAATACTCTCAAATCTTTTCTCTCTATCTTCTTTCTGGAACGTGGAGGCTCTCTCTCTTTTCTTCTTCTACTCAGGGATTTTGCTCTTCAGCTTTTACTCCAGTTCTGTCCATCTAATCGCAGAAGGCACCTTTTATATGGCATTCGACCTAAGTTTCAGGCCTTCACACGAGTGAGTCTCGTTCTCTCCTTTTCCAGAGCATTCTTGGATCACGTGCTAGGTATCATCCTCGGTTCACGTGCCCAATCATTAACCTGAATCATCTGCAGGCAGAACAAATGTGATTAGTTAGTTCAGTCAGATATCAACGAATGTATATACTTTAGAATAGCAGATGAGTAAGTGTGTACACTGAGGGAGTGTATAGACTTGTGAGTCCTCATGCGAGCTTAGTGCATAGACTAGCTGAATAATGCATTAGCACAACAGAGGAAATGTGTGGACTTCTGTGAAGTGTATGAAGCCTTCGAGTGTATAGACTCAGGGATGTCAAATAGGCAAGTGTGTCAAGTGTGAGAGTGTGTAGAGTTGAAGTTCTTCATGCAAGCTCAGTGTATGGACTTCATTCACCAGGCAAGGCAATGGATGTATAGAGTTGGTCGTGTGTAGGAGGACGAGTGTAAGGACTTGTAATGAAGAGTAGCAATGTGTAGACTTGTGAAGCACAACTGTATGCACTGTATGGACTTTAATGAATAGACGTCGATGTATAGACTTCGATGAGAACAATGCATGAAGGCATCGAATGTGTAGACTTAGAAACAACAATTAAGAAAGTGTGTCAAATGAGAGAGTGTATACACTTGAAAATAGCATATAGGCAAGTATGAACAACTTGAGAGTGTATAGACTTGCAGGTGATATCGAGTGTATAGGGTTGAAGGATAACTGAGTGTCTAGACTTAGAGATGTGTAGACTTGCCAAAGAGCTGGACGATGTATAGACTTGAACAAGTAAAGTCTGTACAGACTTGAAGGTTCACAGTGTGTAGACTTTGGCAAGGCAACGTCAGTAAAGTTCCCAGTGTACGAACTTACTGAACTGAGCGTAGGTAAAAGATATGAGGAATGTATAGACTTACTCAGTTCAATTCAGAACGTAGGTAAAAGTCCCAATGTATAGACTTTACCAGAGAATGCAACCGCTGTACAGACATGCTCAACCAGTCTGATGTACAGACTTGGAATTTCAACAGAAGGATGTACAGACTTGGAAAACTAATGCCAATGTACAGACTTCACCTCGTGCAAGCTACAGTGAATGAGTGTATAGACTTAATGGTCTCTCTGGCTGTACAGACTTGATCACAGGCTAAACAGTGGAATGTATAGACTTGCTTCCACCGACCAATGTATAGACTTTGTAAGCGTGAGACGCTGAATGAGACGGTGGCTGAGACGATGTACAGACTTCGGGTGAAACGATGCAGCTACAGTGCAGTGTAGACTGCCAGTGTATGGACTTGTATAGTGACTAGAGGCTGTACAGACTTTGGGTCATGATGTGTGAGACGAGGGACAGTGTATTGACTTTGAGATGGCAAACGTTGTGTAGACTTGTGGTTCAACTGGATGTATAGACTTGGAATTCAACAGGATGTATAGACTTGGAAGATGAAGGGCGATGTGTAGACTTTGAAATGAACGGGAGAGTGTATAGACTTGACCCCTTGAAAGGATGTATACACTTCAGATGCAAGCTGCAGTGCCGTTGTATGGACTTGAACTCAAGGAATGGTTGTACAGACTCTAAAGGCTTAGCGGAGGGTGTACAGACTTTGAATATTAAGTTCAATGTATGGACTTCAGGTGAATACCAATGTACATACTTTGAATATGAAATTCAATGTATGGACTTGGAAAGTAAAGGAGACGTCGACCCACCAGAGGTGGAGCGTCGACCCATTAGAGGTGGAGCGTCGACCCATCAGAGGTGGAGCGTCGACCCATCAGTGTACAGACTATGCAGACAGTGTGTAGACATGATCAAGTAGTGCATATTTATCTGACAACCATATGAACTGCACAGTCCTACATGATGAAGCATGAATTATTCTAGAGATAGAAGATTGAATTATAGTGTGAGACATCATAAAAACCGTAGGGATGCAACAATCTCCCCCTTTTTGATGATGGCAACACTATGAATCAAGCAATATGAAAGCTTAACAAGAAATTAACTGCAGTTTCAACAATCAAAGCAAATTCAAGGCAAGTGAAAGCACAGCCAAATTAAGCACTACTGCAGAGTCACTTCTTTCTCCAAAACCACTCCCCCACAACTCACTCTTAGCTCCCCTACAACCGATTCTCAGATAAAGCCATCACATGACTAGGTAATCTCCCCCTTAGCTCATGAACAATACTCCCCCACAACTCATGACAATGCATGATCTACTGATATTGCATAACCTCTTCTCCCCCTTTGACATCAGCAAAAGGAAATGCAGAATATATGAAAGTGCTGGAGACATGAAGAAGAAGTACAGTAACTTCTTAGTGCAGAAAGACATAAGCAAGTCTTAAGAAAATAAGTGAGGTGCTAAACTCAAGTGAAGGTGCTCAAACTCTAGTACACACTAGAGAAATAGAATGATAGAAAAGTTTTTCTGCATACATAGAGTATGATTTAGAGCAGGTGTTAACAAGTATGGCCAGATATAGCTGAACTGTCAACAATCCAAAAAGACAACAAGAGACAAAGTCAGAGAGGTGTTCTCAAGGTATTGAGGACAAGCAATCCATTAGTTGCAAAACAACAAGGAATTTTTGAGATGATTTTCAAGAAGATCAATGAGTAGGTTGGTGATTCACTCTTTTGACATTAGGGAGACACCTTGATTAGAAGCCTGAATCCCCAGTTACTCAGAGTGAGTACCTCATTACTTCCTCCTTTTTTTTATTAAGGAACATAGTTAGTAACTGTGGCTTTTGACATTAGGGAAACACCTTGATTAGAGGCCAGAGTCCTCAGTTACTCACCAGCTAGCCACCATTGCTCTGTCATGTCTTTTTCATTCATTTTAAGCATTTGTCACCTCATGACATAGGAGAAATATTCATTTCATTGATGAAGCTCCCAGTTTCTCAGTGAACAAAACAAGACATGTTTGTTTAGTTAAGCCCTTGTGTTGAAGAGATGGAATGATTAAAAACAACACCAAAAGGACTATTACTTGAAGTGAATCTTGAAGTCTAGATTTCAAACTGATTGGGTCAGATATCAAGACATACAGGTTTTGACCTGAACCAGAATCATTGACAATGTAGGAAGATATACTTTTTACAATTAATCTAGATCTCTGAAGGAATACCAGAGGAAAGATTCTAACTGGACTTTAGTATCACTGACTTATAGACTTAAGAATTAAGTGACATTCTACTGTCTGAGAGAACCACACTAGATCTGTCATGAAAACCAGCAAAGACATACATCTGGTCAATCTTTTTGACTTTGTCAAAGAACACTTCCTCTCACAGCTCAAGCAGCTCCCCCTCACTCACAGCATTTCTAAAAGCTAACCAACTGACATACAGAACTCCCCCTCACAAAAAGAACAGGCTACACAGTTAAGACAATTTGTATAAGCCTAATTCTCTTCTTAGTGTTGTGAATTTTTCATTATCCAGAGGTTTAGTGAAGATGTCAGCAATCTGATTATCTGTGCCTACATGAATCAGTTCAAAATTACTTTTAGAAATCTCATCTCTTATGAAATGATGCCTTATCTCTATGTGTTTGGTGCGTGAATGCAAAACAGGATTTTTGGCAAGATTAATGGCACTGGTATTATCACAATAGATAGGTGTGCACCCCAGGTCTACTTGGTAGTCCTGAAGCTGGTGTTTAATCCAAATGACTTGTGTTCCACAACTCCCAGCAGCCACATATTCAGCTTCTGCAGTGGAGAGGGCCACAGAATGTTGTTTCTTGGAACCCCAAGACACTAAACACCCACCCAAAAATTCACAATGACCACTAGTGCTTTTCCTGTCTAGTTTTCATCCTGCATAATCAGCATCTGTGTATGCAACTAAGTCAAATGTGTGTGATGCAGGAAACCATAAACCAAGAGAATGAGTAGCTGATAAATATCTGAAAATTCTTTTCACTGCAGCTAAATGTAATTCAGTAGGTCTAGACTGATACCTTGCACACATTCCTAGATTGAGTTGTATATCAGGTCTGGAAGCTGTTAGGTAAAGAAGAGATCCAATCATACCTCGATAGAGCTTGGCATTTACTTCTTTACCTGTCTCATCTGCATCTAGTGAGGCATTGATACCCATGGGTGTTGTAATGTGCTTCACGTTTTCCATACCAAACCTCTTGAACAGTTCCATTGTGTATTTGGTCTGGTTGATGAAGCACCCATCCTCTAGCTGTTGTACCTGCAAGCCAAGGAAGTACTTTAGTTCACCAACCAAACTCATCTCAAATTCAGCAGACATCATTTTGGAGAATTCAACACATAGTTCATGCTTACTTGATCCAAACACAATGCCATCTACATATACCTGAACTATGAGGAGATCTTTATTTGTACCCTTGGTAAATAAAGTTTGATCTACTTTACCTCTTTTGTAGCCCTTGCTGATCAGAAATTCAGTCAATCTTTCATACCATGCTCTTGGAGCCTGCTTTAGACCATACAAGGCTTTGTTTAACCTGAAAACTTGGTCTGGTTGAGGAGAAAATTGAAATCCAGGGGGTTGTTCAACAAAAACCTCTTCTTTAATGACTCCATTTAAAAAGGCACTTTTAACATCCATTTGTTGGAGTTTTATGTTCTTTGAACATGCAAAAGCAAGCAATAGTCTTATAGCCTCCATCCTAGCAACAGGTGCATAGGATTCATCAAAATCTACACCAAATTCCTGACAGTAGCCCTTGGCTACTAATCTAGCCTTATTCCTAGAAATGATTCCATCTTCATTCATTTTGCTTTTGAACACCCACTTAGTTCCTATGATATTAACATTATCTGGTCTTGGAACAAGTTCCCAGACATTATTTCTTTCGAACTGGCCCAATTCCTCACTCATGGCATTGACCCAAGCTTGATCAGCCAAGGCCTCTTCTATTGATTTGGGTTCAATTTGTGAGACTAAAGCAATTAAGTCTTCATTATTCACATTCCTAAAATGAGACCTAGTCCGAAGAGGATCATCAGGATTGCCTATGACATTATCTATCGGATGATCTTTAAGAAATCTAACATTTATTGAAGACTCACCTGCTTCTCTTGGCTCTTCCTGGTTGGGAGGATTTGCTGTTCCACTTGGCTGAGTGTTCACTTATTCTTGGTCTTCTAGGAATTCCTCATCATGATTGGAATCCCTGTCAAAATTTTCATTGTTAGGAACACCTTTCTTTTCACTAAAAATAATGTGTGGAGACTCTTCAACCTTTTTGTCTGTTATGTTAAAGACCCTATATGCCCTAGACACTTCTGAATATCCCCAAAATATTCCAGGGAGCTTTTAGCTTCAAACTTGTCTAAATCTTTCTTGTCAATGTTGTGAATAAAATATTTTGCTCCAAAAATTCTGAAATGAAACAAGTTTGGTTTCTTACCTTTTAGAAGCTCATAGGGTGTTTTCCTGTGAATGGGTTGTTGTGCCCATGTGGTTTTGATGATGGTTTTAATGGTGGTTTTGATGATTGGCTTTTGAAGTGAGTTATTCACTGTGAGTCATCGTGCTGTGTGAATCTTCATGCTAGTATTCACTTTCTGATAATAATGCAGTTCTTCATAAGTTTCTGATATGGCATTGCATATTTGATTATGTTCAGTCATGTTACTGCATATTTGATTATGTTCAGTCATGTTACTGTTGCTCCTTAGACTGAAGTTTGATACTGCAGCGTCGACCCATCGAACTGCAGCGTCGACGCTGCCAAGGCACTCAGAGGTAGCAGTAAGAAATATTTGATCTGCTGCGTCCACGCTACTTGGGCAATGTGTTGACGCTTGGTGCCTCTTTAACTTTGCTGCACTTATTCTTTGGTCTGGTCTGCAGTGCGTCAACTCATTGTGTTGATGCGTTGACCCTTCAGTCATACCTATCTCTGTCTACACAGCAGTGCGTCGACCCACCCTTGCTGATGCATCGACCCATCAGAACATTGTTCTTTATAGTAAGCCCACACATTGGTCTTCTTGACTCAAGGTCTATACATCCGGAAAGGGGCCAAGTCTATATAGTCTCATGCTCAAATCCTTCAAAGTCCATACATTGGACTATAGCGTCCACTGGTCTTGCCTTGGTCCAAGTCTATACAGTGCACTGTGCAGCCTGTTCGTGTTCAAGCGTGTTGGTGAAGTCTATACATCGGTCCTTCACCGTCTCATGCATTGTCTCTGCCAATGTCTCATTTAGAGTCTTCCCCATGTTGAAGTCTGTACAGGGTGAACTGTGCATCACTTCTCGGAGTATAAACATTGGCCTCCTTGCCTAAAGTCTATACATTGGATTGTTTCGTCAAGTGTATACAGTCTTCTATTGAATCTCCAAGTCTCTACAATGAAGTCTGTACATTGTCCGTCTTCATTAGCGTCTTGATATTTGAAGTCTATACATCCATCGTGGAGTCTCATGTCTACACATCGCTTCGCTCCATCAAGTCTGTACATCCACAGTGAAATCCAAAGTCTGCACAATGGTCTTCACACTTGAAGTCTATACATTCGATGTGCAGAGTTGATGTCTATACATTGACCTCCATGATTCTAAGTCTATACATTCGTTTTAAGGCAAAGTGTGTACATTGCCTTTGTGCTTCAGAGTATGTACACTGCTTCACTTCGTCAAAGTCCATAAATCCTCAGCTGAACCCCATGTCTGTACAACGGCCTAAATCTTCATCAAGTCTACACAGTGCTTCAACCTTCTTATAGTCTGTACAGCCTGCCTTATCGATTCAGAGTCTGTACATCGCTCAAGCGTTCAAAGCATCTGAAATCTGTACAGCGTCCGTTGTCTAGAGTTCTTGAAGTATATACATTGGACTGTTTCTTTCGAAGTATATACAATACAATGTACATACTTAGACCTTATGACTTCATTCTTGTTGAAGGGAACATGGTCAACGCTAGAGCTTAAGGCGTACACGCACCAGTGAAGATGCATCCATGGATATTCATCACAGCGTCAACTCTACGCAAAGGCTACGTCAACTCAGCCACTCAAGAAGCAGAGGCCTTGTCAAGAATATTCCAATGTGTCAACGCAGCAGTGGAGCAGCGTCGACGCAACAGTTAAGAAAGGCTAGGCTGTTTGCTTGCTGGAACACCAATGCGTCAACGCAACATGCTGATAGCGTCGACGCAGCACGCCCATCTGTTGAAGAATTGATCACTAGATCACAGATGCGTCAACACAGCAGGCTGATGGAGTCAACGCAGTAGACTTGAGTTTAGCTGGTAGAATGTCCTTGAAGGCTGCGTCAACCCCTTGAAGCAAGTGCGTTAACGCCACCTGACTCCAGTTGCTGAGCGTACTGAATTGAAGGGCACGTGATCCGAGGTGCCTGGCTCATGAACCTGGATGCTCCCACGTGGTCCAAATTTTTAGGGCAGGAAACGTGGAAGCCACACGCGCCCAGTGTGCCTGCTGTTGATGCTTATAAAAGGAAGCCTTCATCCTCTGTAGAAGGTTGATCGAAGAAGAAGCCTGGAGAGCAGAAAGGCCTTCGATCCAGAAAAAGAAAAGAAGAAGAAAAAGAGCAGAAGAAGAAGAGAAAAGAAGAGATAGGGAGAGCCTGCGAAAGAGAAGAAAAGAAGAGAGTGAGAGCAGTAGAAGAAAGAGAGAAAGATTGCGTGAGCTGAGAAGAAGAAAGAAGAGGAAGAAAAGAAGAGAGGAGAGTTCTATTGAAGACATGTTCAGTCTGTTCATGGATCAAATCCAGAACGACTATTGTGTTTCATTTCCAGCCTTTGTCACTGTTCCTTTTATGTTATCTTATTTTTCATTTTGTTTCTCTGGTTAGCTTTGTTCATCCGATTGCCCTGTTCGGGATCGGGTTCCTCCTGGTGAGTCAGGAGAAGGGAGATCTAATCTCCGGTTGCAAGTAGCTGGGTGCTACTTGTGGGTTCCTCTTATGGATTCAGAAGAAGGGAGATCGTGGGATCTCCGGTTTGCTCGCAGCAGGGTGCCGCGAGTGGGTTCCCTCCGGCTGAGGAGGAAGAGAGGCTAGACCTCTGATCTGCCAGCAGCTGGGAGCTGCTAGGTGTTTCCCTCCGGGATTGGAGGAAGGGAGGTTGATTCCTCCGGTTGCAAGTGGCTGGTGCCATTTGTGGGTTCCCTCCGGCGTGGAGGAAGAGGGGAGGCTGTTCCCCTAGTCAAGCTATGAGGCAGCGTCTGTTGCAGACTGAGTCTGCTGGTTCTAGCTCTGGCTAGTGAAGCCTCACTCCGGTTGGGAGTGAGGGGTGGATGTAGGTCTGGAGGACCGAACCACCTTAAAATTATGTGTGCAGTGGTTTGCCTTGCGTTAGCTCCATATCTTCTACCTCCCATTCACAGTTTGTGCATGCTTGGCTAGTTGCATTATCTAGAGAGTTATTTTTTGAGCATTATATTCTGCTAAGTGTGTTTGGGTTGTTTAGCTCTGCCTTCGTTTCTGATTAATCAGGTGGCTGCATTGTTGCAGTCCAACTGTTTGTTCATTCGTTGCCTTATCATTTCATCTTGGAAAGCTCATTAGTCCTTATTCTGCATATCTGAGCTTTAGAGTTTTAATTTGGGCTATATTTTCTAGAGGGATACATTCACCCCCCTCTGTATCCAGGCCTAGCACCCTAACAGTTGGTATCAGAGCGGTGTCTGCATACAAGGTCCAGCAACCTGCAGATTCGATCTTGCAGCCTTAGGTGCTAATTTGTTTTAGTGCATCAATATTCATGTTGCATTAATCTGATTTGTTTTCAATGGCTCATCCACCAATTTTCAGTGGTACGCATTTTAATGCATGGTTCGCTAGTCTGAAGGATTATGTTAAATCTGTGAATCCAGACCTGTGTAAAGTAATTTCACACGGTCCTCATGAACTACCAAAGAAAAAGTCCAAATGGACTGACAGTCACAAGTCTAAGCATGAAGAAAATCAGATAGCTATAAATCTGATGAAGGCAACTACTGATAGAGCTTTCCATTCATGTTTCTTTGATTACAGTTCTGCTAAAGATATTTTGGATACACTGAAGCGAATTCAGGAGATAGATGTGGACAGCTGCATGATGGCCAACAGAAGCAATCAAAGTGGCAGCGATCAAGGCTGCAATCAAAATGAAGAAGATGATGATGATGAGGTAAATGTCTTCGAGAATTTTTCTCTAGAAGATTGGGAGAATGCATATGCTGAATTATTTGAATCTCATGAACTGCTAAGAAAATAATACAAAAAATTGAAGAAAAGTAGTAGGTCAGACAATTTAAATATTGATTGTAGAAATTGTGTTGAATTGAAAAATGCTCTTGATGCTAATATGTCTGATACTCAAATGCTGAAAGAATTTGAATGCGTTAAGTCTGAATTAAACAAGCTGAAATCAGAAAATGATTCTCTTAGAGGGTTCTCCAAAGAAGATGAAGAAAAATCAGAGAAACTTAAACAGGAGAACAAATTGCTGATTGAAAAACTTAATGCCATAAAGTCTGTAAACATAGAATTACAGAAAGATCTTGAAAAACAGTAAAAAGATATGAAGAAAATTGAAAATGGAAGAAAGTATGAAGTCAATTCAGAAGATCAGCTTCTAATAAATGAATTGGTTCAGAATGACAAACTTAAGGAAGAAAATGAGAAATTGAAAATGCTGAACTCCACTATGTCTGAGAGACTTCTAGCTTTAGAAAGAGGTAAAAGTGTTTGCATTGAAAATTCTGATAAACTGAGCAATCTGGAAAATGAAATTGAGAAATATAAAACTGCTAACAAAGTTTTGAATGAAGCTATGAATTACAGTGAGCAAGAGATTGCCAGTTATGAGTTACAAATCACCTCTTTAGAAAATGAAATCGAAGACTTAAAGAACTCTCTGTCAATGTTTGTTAGTGGGCAAGATAATCTGAACAAACTGCTGGGAGTAAAAGTCAATTTTCAGAAGGAGGGGTTAGGTTATAATCCTGTAAATAAAAAGAATTTTGAAAATAAAATTTGTACATCTTTTGTTGCTAGCTCTACTTCTCACACTTCTCAGAAGTCACCTGTTTCTCAGTCTACTGGTCAGAGAACCCAAAAACAAACTGAAAAGTTGAAAAAGGTTGATGGATCCAAGCTGAAAACTGTTTTCATTAAAACTTCTGAACAGGAAAAGCCTTCTACCTCATCTCCACCTCAGTACAAGGCTAAGAAAACAGGAAAACAGGATAAAAATCAGAAAAGGACTGTAAATCAGAAAATAAATGAAAAGGGTTCATCAGTGCACATTGATCACAGTCCTCACACACACTCACATGCATCTAAAAAGAAGATTATCTGTCATTACTGTCATAAAGTTGGACATCTGATGCATGAGTGTAAGTTGATGGAGAAGGATTATAAGAATGCTAGGAGATCTCATGATAAAAATCCTTCACCTCAGAAAAGGAGTGTCACATGTTCTAATTGTGGCAAATTAGGACACTCAATTACTCATTGCTGGTTTGCAAGTAATAAGGAAAAATCATGTTCATATCATACAAAACACTTTGCAAATCAGCATGTCTTTAGTAAAAACAAATCTATTTTTATGAACCAGCACATCATCTGTTTTAATTGCAACAAAAGGGGTCACAGGGCCTCTAAATGCTGGTCAGGTTCTTTTAGAAGAAATTCTCTCAATTGCTCTCACTGTAGAAAGCATGGCCATATAGTCAAGGACTGTTGGCATATTCAGGGTAGAAATATGAATCTCAAACATGCTAAATTCCCAGTAAAATAATTTGCAAAACCTTCATGTTATAACTGTGGGAAGCCAGGCCACAGAGCTGGAGATTGTTGGCATGTTCAGAATAACTCTGCTAAACTCCATGTTGTGAAATTTACATGCCATCATTGTGGGAAGCCAGGTCACAGGGCTGCAACCTGTTGGCTGGCAGGATATCAAAACCAAACTGGCTTTGGTAAACAAAATTTTTATTCTGTTAACAGAAAATCTTATGCATATGCACATGGATTTCATGCTAACAATTGGTATTATGTTAATAAGAATGTGCATAAATCTAATCTGAAAATTGCTGCTCCTTGCTATCAAGTTAAAAATGTGCTGAGAAAACCTGCTAGAAGTAATAATGTCATGTCAGGACCCAAGACTTCTTGGGTACCTATTTGTGCAAAATAACTTTGCTATGCAGGTGTGCCTTGGGACTGGAATAAAAGGGGTAATGATCCAAGGCACTCAAGAATGAAAAACCCCATTCTCACACTTTTCAGGTAATCTCTCTGCATATCCATTTTGAAACTCATTGCATATCTGATTTGATGTATTCTTGCATATCTACCATTTGTAGTTGTTTGACAATTGTTGAAATGCATAAATTCTGAAACCAAATTGCATTCTGAATAATCTGAACTGCTTATGTATATGGCTTGAAATTTGTCTATTGCACAGTTCATTGTAAATCTGTCCATTACATCTTGAAAAATCTGATAGGACAGTCTGATTGTGCACAAGTCACAATATCATTTGATTTCATATGTTCAGTTTTCAGTGCAAACATTGTATGTTTTCAGGGGGAGTTAATTGCAAGTCTTTGCATGCATGTAGTTAATTGCATTGCATTTCCTTAGATTGAAAATGCCAAAAAGATTGCCTAAATGCATGTTGTCAGGGGGAGTCAATACATTGCATACAGGTTGTCAAATGCATACTCATGTGAGAATTCATTGCATATCCTTCCTTATTGATTTTGTTGACAGACCTTGAACATATTTTTGAAAACATTGAGCTTCAAAATCTCTCCTATCAATGTGTATCATTTGGCTTCAAATTTTTATCAGTCTTTCATGAAGATTTCAATGGGCTATCTCGATCATAAATCTGAAAACTTTTGAACTAGAAATCTTCTATTATACGTTTTTATGAATATATGAAACAACTCAGGTGGTTTAAGCTTAATGTATTCATGGAGTTTAACTTTAAAATCTCTTAACATATCTGAATCATGTTTAATAAATCTTAACCAACTATTTCATGCCGTGTCTTGAAAACTTCTGAAATCTGCACTTTTGAATACATGACTTCAACTGATTAAGTACATGAAACTATTATTAATTTGAAGCAAATGAATTTTTCTGAAAAGTTTAGAGGGTAATATCTGTCAGAGCAATGACATTGGTCACTGAGAAACACAAGTCCAAAGGACTGTGTCATGAGGTGCCTTAGTTAACTCTGCATAAAATTCATTGACAATCAGGCAGAGCAATGGCATGCACACTGAGAAATACAACTCACTCATTAAAAAATGATTTATAGTGTGTCATGATGTGTAAATGCTAACTCTGTTCACATAAAGCATGACAGTTAGTCACACTAAGGGCTTAGGGATATTGGCCTCTAATCAAGGTATATCCTCTAGTTACAATGTGTACACTGAACTAGAGTGCTCGTAAAATTTGTAGCATGAAAAATTGTTGAACATATCTCAATATCTGAATATTGATGCTAAAATCAAATTGCTACAACCCTAGACAAAATCATATGACTTCATAATTGCTTGATTTCAATATTAGTGCATGTAATTCTGGAAGAAGTCAATAGATTTGATTGTGTAAGAGAAAGGGAGATTAATCAAGATAAATATGAGGGCTTGGTTCATTTTTATTAAATCATGGTTTTAGATATCAATACAGAATTTTATTGATAAACTCTGCATACATCATGTTTAAACCATGCTGTTCAAAAAGCTCATTCATAAGTCCTTATAATGGAAGACTTTGAAAATTTATGTTTTAGATTTATGAGATTGATATCTCTTTGAAAATCTGGCTAAAATTCTTGTGTTTGGAGCATCCTTGAAAAATCTATTAATTGAAACTCTTCTGCTCATTGACCTGAACAATTCCTTGTTTACCCATGAGGTCTTCTTCTCATCCATTTCATAAGGTTCCATTTATTGAGGGGAAGCCTCCTTGTCATATGCATCATGCTGCATAGAAGGAGAAGAATTGTGCTCTTGCATTCATATTTCTGGTATCTGCATCTACATTCATACCCCTTCCCATGGTTTATTTTGATTATACCAAAGGGGGAGATTGTTTGCCCAAGAGGGAGAATTTCATTCAATCAGTGCATGCAGGTTCCTTTTGATCATCTCTAACAAATGACTTTTTGCTGAAACTCTTAAAGGGGGAGAATCATGTTCTTGCAAGGGGGAGAAATTGACTGAATTTTTATACATGCTTTAATTTCTCAAACTATTTTCTTTTTGATGAAGTCAAAGGGGGAGAATAGTTTGAGTCATCAGACTGACTCACTGTGTAGTGTTGCCATCATCAAAAAGGGGGAGATTGTTGTGCCCATGTGGTTTTGATGATGGTTTTAATGGTGGTTTTGATGATTGGCTTTTGAAGTGAGTTATTCACTGTAAGTCATCGTGCTGTGTGAATCTTCATGCTAGTATTCACTTTCTGATAATAATGCAGTTCTTCATAAGTTTTTGATATGGCATTGCATATTTGATTATGTTCAGTCATGTTACTGCATATTTGATTATGTTCAGTCATGTTACTGTTGCTCCTTAGACTGAAGTTTGATACTGCAGCGTCGACGCTGCCAAGGCACTCAGAGGTAGCAGTAAGAAATATTTGATCTGCTGCGTCCACGCTGCTTGGGAAATGTGTTGACGCTTGGTGCCTCTTTAACTTTGCTGCACTTATTCTTTGGTCTGGTCTGCAGTGCGTCAACTCATTGTGTTGATGCGTCGACCCTTCAGTCATACCTGTCTTTGTCTACACAGCAGTGCGTCGACCCACCCTTGCTGATGCGTCGACCCATCAGAACATTGTTCTTTATAGTAAGCCCACACATTGGTATTCTTGACTCAAGGTCTATACATCCGGAAAGGGGCCAAGTCTATACAGTCTCACGCTCAAATCCTTCGAAGTCCATACATTGGACTATAGCGTCCACTGGTCTTGCCTTGGTCCAAGTCTATACAGTGCACTGTGCAGCCTGTTCATGTTCAAGCGTGTTGGTGAAGTCTATACATCGGTCCTTCACCGTCTCGTGCATTGTCTCTGCCAATGTCTCATTTAGAGTCTTCTCTATGTTGAAGTCTGTACAGGGTGAACTGTGCATCACTTCTCGGAGTATAAACATTAGCCTCCTTGCCTAAAGTCTATACATTGGATTGTTTCGTCAAGTGTATACAGTCTTCTATTGAATCTCCAAGTCTCTACAATGAAGTCTGTACATTGTCCATCTTCATTAGCGTCTTGATATTTGAAGTCTATACATCCATCGTGGAGTCTCATGTCTACACATCGCTTCGCTCCATCAAGTCTGTACATCCACAGTGAAATCCAAAGTCTACACAATGGTCTTCACACTTGAAGTCTATACATTCGATGTGCAGAGTTGATGTCTATACATTGGCCTCCATGATTCTAAGTCTATACATTCATTTTAAGGTAAAGTCTGTACATTGCCTTTGTGCTTCAGAGTATGTACACTG
Source organism: Amorphophallus konjac (assembly GCA_022559845.1). NCBI lineage: Eukaryota > Viridiplantae > Streptophyta > Magnoliopsida > Alismatales > Araceae > Amorphophallus > Amorphophallus konjac. Next base: position 286,261,314 of record CM040125.1, on the reverse strand, counting down.
CTTCACTTCGTCAAAGTCCATAAATCCTCAACTGAACCCGATGTCTGTACAACGGCCTAAATCTTCATCAAGTCTACACAGTGCTTCAACCTTCTTATAGTCTGTATAGCCTGCCTTATCGATTTAGAGTCTGTACAACGCTCAAGCGTTCAAAGCATCTGAAATCTGTACATCGTCCGTTGTCTAGAGTTCTTGAAGTATATATATTGGACTGTTTCTTTCGAAGTATATACAATACAATGTACATACTTAGACCTTATGACTTCATTCTTGTTGAAGGGAACAGGGTCGACGCTAGAGCTTAAGGCGTCCATGCACCAGTGAAGATGCATCCACGGATATTCATCACAGCGTCAACTCTACGCAAAGGCTGCGTCAACTCAGCCACTCAAGAAGCAGAGGCCTTGTCAAGAATATTCCAATGTGTCAACGCAGCAGTGGAGCAGCGTTGACGCAACAGTTAAGAAAGGCTAGGCTGTTTGCTTGCTGGAACACCAATGCGTCAACGCAACATGCTGATAGCGTCGACGCAGCACGCCCATCTGTTGAAGACTTGATCACTGGATCACAGATGCGTCAACGCAGCAGGCTGATGGAGTCAACGCAGCAGACTTGAGTTCAGTTGGTAGAATGTCCTTGAAGGCTGCGTCAACCCCTTGAAGCAAGTGCGTTAACGCCACCTGACTCCAGTTGCTGAGCGTACTGATTTGAAGGGCACGTGATCCGAGGTACCTGGCTCGTGAACGTGGATGCTCCCACGTGGTCTGAATTTCTAGGGCAGGAAACGTGGAAGCCACACGTGCCCAGTGTGCCTGCTGTTGATGCTTATAAAAGGAAGCCTTCATCCTCTGTAGAAGGTTGATCGAAGAAGAAGCCTGGAGAGCAGAAAGGCCTTCGATCCAGAAAAAGAAAAGAAGAAGAAAAAGAGAAGAAGAAGAAGAGAAAAGAAGAGATAGGGAGAGCCTACGAAAGAGAAGAAAAGAAGAGAGTGAGAGCAGTAGAAGAAAGAGAGAAAGATTGTGTGAGCTGAGAAGAAGAAAGAAGAGGAAGAAAAGAAGAGAGGAGAGTTCTATTGAAGACATGTTCAGTCTGTTCGTGGATCAAATCCAGAACGACTATTGTGTTTCATTTCCAGCCTTTGTCGCTGTTCCTTTTATGTTTTCTTATTTTTCATTTTATTTCTCTGGTTAGCTTTGTTCATCCGATTGCCCTGTTGGGGATCGGGTTCCTCCTGGTGAGTCAGGAGAAGGGAGATCTAATCTCCGGTTGCAAGTACCTGGGTGCTACTTGTGGGTTCCTCCTGTGGATTCAGGAGAAGGGAGATCGTGGGATCTCCGGTTTGCTCGCAACAGGGTGCCGCGAGTGGGTTCCCTCCGGCTGAGGAGGAAGAGAGGCTAGACCTCTGATCTGCCAGCAGCTGGGAGTTGCTAGGTGTTTCCCTCCGGGATTGGAGGAAGGGAGGTTGATTCCTCCGGTTGCAAGTGGCTGGTGCCATTTGTGGGTTCCCTCCGGCGTGGAGGAAGAGGGGAGGCTGTTCCCCTAGTCAAGCTGTGAGGCAGCGTCTGTTGCAGACTGAGTCTGCTGGTTCTAGCTCTGGCTAGTGAAGCCTCACTCGGGTTGGGAGTGAGGGGTGGATGTAGGTCTGGAGGACCGAACCACCTTAAAATTATGTGTGCAGTGGTTTGCCTTGCATTAGCTCCATATCTTCTACCTCCCATTCACAGTTTGTGCATGCTTGGCTAGTTGCATTATCTAGAGAGTTATTTTTTGAGCATTATATTCTGCTAAGTGTGTTTGGGTTGTTTAGCTCTGCCTTCGTTTCTGATTGATCAGGTGGCTGCATTGTTGCAGTCCAACTGTTTGTTCATTCGTTGCCTTATCATTTCATCTTGGAAAGCTCATTAGTCCTTATTCCGCATATCTGAGCTTTAGAGTTTTAATTTGGGCTATATTTTCTAGAGGGATACATTCACCCCCCTCTGTATCCGGGCCTAGCACCCTAACATGGGTCTTACCATGGCCCTGTTGATTATGTAAGTTACTGTATTGACCGCCTCTGCCCAAAACCTCCTTGGTAATTGACTTCCAATTAGCATGGTTCGGGCCATCTCCACCACAGTTCTATTTCTTCTCTCCACAATTCCATTCTGTTCAGGTGTCCTGGGAGAAGAAAATCTGTGTGTTAGTCCCTCTCTTTAACAAAGATCAGAAAACATGGAGTTTTCAAACTCACCTCCATGGTCAGATTGAATAGAACAGATCTTGTGTTTTCCTTCTTGTTTGACCTTATTGAAAAATAGATTAAACTTTTGAAATGCATCACTTTTATTTGCTAAGAAAAAGATCCATGAATATCTAGAGAAGTCATCTATGATGACATAGCCAAACCTGTTCCCATTAAGACTCTGAGTTCTAGTAGGACCGAAGAGGTCCATATGGAGGAGTTCCATTGGTCTAGAGGACAATGGCTCAGATCTTAATTTGAAAGAATTCCTGGTACGTTTGCCTAGAGCACATGCATCACATGATTTTGAAATAGAATTGAATTTAATTCTAGGCATGCCTCTCACTAAATCATGCTTGGCCAATTTATTTAAAGTAGTAAAGCTAGCATGACCTAGACGTCTATGCCATTCAAAAGTATCATTTTCAGAATTGGCAGATAAACAAATATTAGATTCAGATTCCTCATCTAGGTCTACCATGTAGACATTATTAATCCTGTTGGCTACAAATTTAATCACATCAGAATTTATTTCAAAGATTTTGCATGAGTTATAATCAAACACAACCCTGTGACCCTTGTAACATAGCTGACTAATGCTAATCAGGTTGTGTTGAAGACCTTCCACAAGTAGAACTTTTTCAATGGAGTTGGTGGAAGACTTACCTACTGTAGCAACTCCAATAATCTTACCTTTGTTCTTTCCTCCAAACTTGACCAGACCCCCTACCTTCATCTCTATCTTGCTGAACTTGGATCGGTCACCTGTCATGTGCCTGGAGCAGCCACTGTCGAGGTACCACTTGTTATCTTCAGCTGCCAGGCCGACCTACACAAATAACACCAAGCAGAGTGATTTGGAACCCAAGATGAATTGGGTCCAAGGACATTATTCAAATCTCTAATCAAATGTTTAGGAATCCAAATTTGCTTCAGCATGGATTTCCCTGGCACCTTTACTTCTGGTTTATTGAAACTAAGTCCAGCTGGTCTGGAGAAGTAAGTTCTATTCCATTCATTAGGCTTGCCACTCCTAGGATATCTCCTGTAAGTTTGTTGATCAACAGATTTTTGAAGATGATGATCATTTCTCCAGTAGGTCCTCTTTGGACCCATCTGATTGTAGTAATTCTAGCTTTTCTTCTGATCCACTTGCTTGGTCCATTTACCATTTATGTTCTGATTGGTAGGCTTAGTGAAGTTCTTCACAGAATTCATTCCCATTTTAAATGGTTGACCAGCACTGTTTTTAGAACTTTCCTTCTGACATTGAGTTCCCTTACTGCTGTTTGAGCTGGATGGTGTGTCCAACTTTTCTTTTCCCTTCTCTAGGCAGAAGGTAATGGTTTTGAATTGTAAGGGTCTTTTGTTAGTTGGGTCATAGCCTAGACCCTCCTTATTGAAGTTAACCCTAGCCCCCAGTATAGCATCCAGACTAGATTTTCCTTGGACAAAGTTTTCCAAAACTTTCTGTTTGTCTTCCAGCTCCTTTTGAAGGGACTCAGAATTTTTTAGAAGTTCACCATTGACTTTCTTAACAGCTTCTTATTTTTCTGAGTTCACTCTACTTTCATTCAAGCTTTCTTCAATTCTTATTTTGAGTTCATTAAGCTGATTTTGACTTTCTTGGTTTTCTCCCTTGAGCTTATCATTTTCTCTTCTTAGTGAGGTCATTTCTTCTAGTTTCTCTTTTAGTTTATGATTTTCCTTACAGACCTGGGTTTGTTCTTCAACATTAGTATTAAATTTTCTTTTCAGAACCCTATGCTCTTTACTAAGAGAATTGAATTTATATAATAACTCAGCATAAGCATCTTCCCAGTCATCAATCGTAAAATTTTCAAAAACATTGGTTACCTCCTCTTCACTGTTTGCCATAAGGCAAATTCCTTCTTCATGCTCCTCTGAGGAAGTATCTTCAGGATCTTCTTCCTCCTCGCTCCATGTGCAGACCATCGCCTGTGGCTTCTTCTTCTTCTGCACTTTTGTGTTCTTCTTCTGGAAGTAGGGACCCTTCTTCTGAAGATCTGGGCATTCACCTTTCATGTGTCCCTATTTGTTACAATGATAACAAGTCAGTCTCTTAGGATTTCTATGCCTATAATTGGTAGATTCAATATTCTTGTTAAAGGAGTATGCCTTTTTCCTCCTAAAGGTCTTCCCATTTCTCCTTAAAAATTTATTGAACTGACGAGTGAGCATTGCCTGCTCCTTCTGGTCGAGATCTGAGAAGCCATCAGACTCACCGCTACTGCTGCTGCTGCTGCTGCTACTGCTACGCTTGTTGCGGGATGCCTTGAGAGCTACATTCTTAGCCTTCCTATCACTTCCTTCACCACCTCCTTTGAAATTCATCTCATAGGTCATGAGGGATCCTATGAGTTCATTCACTGTCAAGGTCGTCAGATCTTTTGACTCTTCAATCACGATGGCCTTAGTGTGCCATGCTGGGGATAAGGATCTAAGAATTTTCCTGACTATGTCTGCCTCAGCTAGATCCTTCCCTAGCCCCTTAAGTGTGTTCGTGATCAAGGACAACCTGGCATACATTTCAATAATATTCTCCTCTGCATTCATCCTAAACAGTTCATACTTAGAGGTGTAAAGGTTTACCTTCGAGGCTTTCACTTGAGCTGTACCTTCGTAGATTAATTACAGCTCATCCCACATTTGCTTGGCAGTCCTGTAGGTAGATATACGGGCATATTCCTCTGGGTGAACAACACACTGGATGATGTTCATCGCCGTCCAGTTGAGTGAAGGTAGCTTGACATGGTCATCTGTCCATGGGTCCTCGTTCGGTGGCAGATCATACGGGCCAACAGTGATTACCCTCCACAGCTTGTGGCTCTGTGCTTTGATAAACACTTCCATCATGTTCTTCCAAAAGAGATAATTATTACCATCAAAAAAATGGAGGGTGACTAATGGATTGACCTTCAGCCATGAAGTTTCAAGGACCATTCGCATTTCCCTGACCATTCGTCCACATGATGCAAACCTGGCTCTGATACCAAATGTTAGCGCAGCGAAAGGTGATATAGAAAGGGGGGATGAATAGATCACTCCCAATTTACAAAACTTCAGCGGAAACTCACTACTTCGAAATACAACCCTTCAGATATGGCTAAACAATGCAGCTAACACAGTGAGAAACTAAGACAGGATAATAAGGTGTGATTGGAAGAGGCCGTCCACACACAAACACAATGCTGAAGAGAAGGAAAGCACAAACGATAATACCAAGCCACAGAGGAGACAAGAGATTTTAAGGTGGTTCGATTGTAGTCCACAATCTACATCCACCCCTCACTCCAACTAGAGTGAGGATTCCACTAGCCACTGTTAGAAAACTGCAGACTCAGTCTGCGAACAATATGCTGTCACACAGCTTGAACAACCAAGGGAAACAAATCCCTCAACCAAACTCTGCTACCCACAGAGCTTGACACCTGGACCTGCTACCAGCTAGACCAGAACCGAAGATGGCTCTCCCTTCATCCAACCCGGAGGGAACCTGCTAATGACAACCCGTCACTGGCAAAACCAGAGATCACAGATCTCTCTTCCTCTGCAGCCCAGAGGGGAACCAGAGTAACTCTCTCTTCCTCCAAACACTGGAGGGTAACAACTCGAAATCAGATATATGAAGAAATGAAAGGAAAAATAGAAATGTAAACAAGACCAATCGATGAACACAAATCGTTTCAGAAAAACCAAAATCAAATGTAGCTTCCGAAGAAGCAAATTGGACTCTTCTCTCTCACTCAGACTTTTCTCTCACAGTAATACTCTCAAATATTTTCTCTCTATCTTCTTTCTGGAACGTGGAGGCTCTCTCTCTTTTCTTCTTCTGCTCAGGGATTTTGCTCTTCAACTTTTTCTCCAATTCTGTCCATCTAATCGCAGAAGGCACCTTTTATATGGCATTCGACCTAAGTTTCAGGCCTTCACACGAGTGAGTCTCGTTCCCTCCTTTTCCAGAGCATTCTCGGATCACGTGCCAGGTATCATCCTCGGTTCACGTGCCTAATCATTAACCTGAATAATCTGCAGGCAGAAACAAGGAAATATGATTAGTTAGTTCAGTCAGATATCAACGAATGTATATACTTTAGAATAGCAGATGAGTAAGTGTGTACACTGAGGGAGTGTATAGACTTGTGAGTCCTCATGCGAGCTCAGTGTATAGACTAGCTGAATAATGCATTAGCACAACAGAGGAAATGTGTGGACTTCTGTGAAGTGTATGAAGCCTTCGAGTGTATAGACTCAGGGATGTCAAATAGGCAAGTGTGTCAAGTGTGAGAGTGTGTAGAGTTGAAGTTCTTCATGCGAGCTCAGTGTATGGACTTCATTCACCAGGCAAGGCAATGGATGTATAGAGTTGGTCGTGTGTAGGAGGACGAGTGTAAGGACTTGTAATGAAGAGCAGCAATGTGTAGACTTGTGAAGCACAACTGTATGCACTGTATGGACTTCAATGAATAGACGTCGATGTATAGACTTCGATGAGAACAATGCATGAAGGCATCGAATGTGTAGACTTAGAAACATCAATTAAGCAAGTGTGTCAAATGAGAGAGTGTATACACTTGAAAACAGCATATAGGCAAGTATGAACAACTTGAGAGTGTATAGACTTGCAGGTGATATCGAGTGTATAGGGTTGAAGGATAACTGAGTGTCTAGACTTAGAGATGTGTAGACTTGCCAAAGAGCTGGACGATGTACAGACTTGAACAAGTAAAGTCTGTACAGACTTGAAGGTTCACAGTGTGTAGACTTTGGCAAGGCAACGTCAGTAAAGTTCCCAGTGTACAGACTTACTGAACTGAGCGTATGTAAAAGATATGAGGAATGTATAGACTTACTCAGTTCAGTTCAGAACGTAGGTAAAAGTCCCAATGTATAGACTTTACCTGAGAATGCAACCGCTGTACAGACATGCTCAACCAGTCCGATGTACAGACTTGGAATTTCAACAGAAGGATGTACAGACTTGGAAAACTAATGCCAATGTACAGACTTCACCTCGTGCAAGCTACAGTGAATGAGTGTATAGACTTAATGGTCTCTCTGGCTGTACAGACTTGAGCATAGGCTGAACAGTCGAATGTATAGACTTGCTTCCACCGACCAATGTATAGACTTTGTAAGCATGAGACACTGAATGAGACGGTGGCTGAGATGATGTACAGACTTCAGGTGAAACGATGCAGCTACAGTGCAGTGTAGACTGCCAGTGTATGGACTTGTACAGTGACTAGAGGTTGTATAGACTTTGGGTCATGATGTGTGAGATGAGGGACAGTGTATTGACTTTGAGATGGCAGACGTTGTGTAGACTTGTGGTTCAACTGGATGTATAGACTTGGAATTCAACAGGATGTATAGACTTGGAAGATGAAGGGCGATGTGTAGACTTTGAAATGAACGGGAGAGTGTATAGACTTGACCCCTTGAAAGGATGTATACACTTCAGATGCAAGCTACAGTGCCAATGTATGGACTTGAACTCAAGGAATGGCTGTACAGACTCTGAAGGCTTAGCGGAGGGTGTACAGACTTTGAATATTAAGTTCAATGTATGGACTTCAGGTGAAGACCAATGTACATACTTTGAATATGAAATTCAATGTATGGACTTGGAAAGTAAAGGAGGCGTCGACCCACCAAAGGTGGAGCGTCGACCCATCAGAGGTGGAGCGTCGACCCATCAGTGTACAGACTATGCAGACAGTGTGTAGACATGATCAAGTAGTGCATATTTATCTGACAACCATATGAACTGCACAGTCCTACATGATGAAGCATGAATTATTCTAGAGATAGAAGATTGATTTATAGTGTGAGACATCATCAAAACCGTAGGGATGCAACATACTCTACGTTACCTGGTCGGTGACAGATCTGCAGGAGCCATACGTGCAGCCGCACCCCTCACTCGACGGGGTCGAGTTCTTCCCACCGGGGGAGAATTGATGGGAATCAACACCAAGCACTAACATTTTATTTTTGCATTTACATCCTTTTGTTTGCATTTATATCCTTGACTAATTGGGTTTGCAATTGTAAGACTTTATAAGCCAAAGGGTTAGTCATTAGAAATCTTTGGGTTTCTTTGCAAAAAGGCCTTTGGATTTCTATGTAAAATGCCAGTAGGTCCAGTAGGGCCCCCACCCTCTTTCCCATTGGTCCACCTAGGATCTAGGGCCCATGTGGGGCTAGTTCAAAGTCCAAGATTGGACTTGGACCAAGAGGGGGACAAGGTGGAAGAAAATTCAAAATGGACTACTCTTTAGTCAAGCCCCCCCCCTTTAATATAGTTTATTCATATTATATTTTATTTAATTTGGTCATTGGATCACATGGGGGATTAATTATCCCATCCCCTATTTGTCCCTCCCTAACCCTAGATCTGAGGGTAGTCTAGGTCCTTTTTCCATTTCTATATAACCCTTGTATTTTCCCATTTCATAGAATTTAATGAAGAATTAAGCATTTTGCCAAGAATTGCCAAAGGGCGCCCCTCTCTCTCTCCCCTCGCTTGCAGCTGGATTGCTGTGGTGTCTAGGGTCGATTCCCTACAAAACTTGATGGATTCCATGTGGTATCTCATCTCTGAGTGTGAAGCTCCGCCACCGCCGCCATCGAGCTGCCATCGCACCACCACCGCCTCGCCGTCGCAGATCTATCCATTGCTAGACAGAGGTCTAAAGCCCAATTTTTAGCTCCCCATCAAGAGATCAGATCGTGCTGAAAATTGGAGGGTGAGTTCCCCACGTCCCCCCAAGCCTCCACAAAAAAATTCACATTTTTCCTCCCATGTTTACCTTCCTTTATCATTTATTCCCCCCGATCTACAGATTCTGTGTCTGTGTAGATCTGTGTTCCAGCAACCCACTTCTTTGCCCTTTTGACCCCCTTTCCAATTTCAGATCGCTCTGAAATTTGGATTGTGTTTTCTGTTCACCAAAACCCATTTTCCCAAAATTGTCCACGATTTTAGGAGTTCATTTACCCCTCATAAAAATCTCTATGAAAACTGATTTCTATTCTATCCTGTGCAGTTCAAATCCGACCCCTCTCCACCATAAAAATCCATTTCCCCTGTCAAACCTCCTCAGAAAAATACATAAAAATTATTCTCGCATTCCTTACTTCCCCCTCCATCTCCCATAAAAATCCCAACTCCCAAATCCATAGTTTGAGCCTCTGTCAAACCAAGTTCTCAGGCAGATCTCAATCTGCCCGGTCTATTCAGAGCCAGAGAAGTCCGCCTGTTCTAAATTCAGCCTCGATAAATACAGAAATTGGAAAATTCCTGTAATAACTGGTGGTTGAAGATCTCTAAGCTAGCTTCGCAACGGTGCCAGTTTCGCGTCGATCCGACATCTGTGCTGATCACAATAAGTATTTTCGCCGGGTCGCTCAACCCTGAAACTGCTAAACAGATCCGTGGACAGCAAGTAACAACGTCCCCCGTTGAGCCGCCTCGTCTTCCATGAGGCGAACCAGCGCGTCCCCTTCCTAGGGATCGTCCCTCTAGGAGTCCACACCGCAGCAGTACCACTCCCAGCCCGATCGGCCCACTGACCAGGACGTGGACTCCATGCTTGTTGGCACGTGCTACCACCGGAGCTGCCCAAATCGCTGCCCGTCAACCCGAACCTGTTACTCCCGGGTCCACGTGTAGCCCTTTACCTCTCTACGTGGAGTGGGCAGTAATATTCATTGCTGTAATTTAATTATTTACTGTACCGGGAGTACGAAGTTCGGCCGGGGTCATCTTCCCCACACCCGAAGCATGGAGGTATCGTGTCCGCTCCCACTTTGGCATTTGCTTTCCTCGTATATTTTCATATGCCGCTGCTAGAGTGATAGGAAATTAGCTCGATATATATTTTTATCACCGCAGCGAGAGAGAGTGAGCGTGACTCGTCCCGTGACTCGATACGAGCACGCGAAAAAGCCGATACCCGAGACTCATTGCCAGTTTCTCAACCGCACAGAACCACGCATTTTCCTCGCTTAGGGACGTCTGCGAGCTAGTGTCCCAGGTTCGCGTCCCGTCCCGCATCAGACACCTTCTTCCGTCTCCCTCCTCAAGTGGATCCTAACACTCCAGCGAGCTCCCCTTCTCTGCTGCGACTCTCCAGCAACCCAAGCTCCCTTCTCTTCTTTCTCTCCGCACAAACAATGACTCCTCCAGTCACTCGTGGCAAGAAGAGGGATGCGGCAACATCAACGAAGGCTCCTACTCAAGCTCTTGCCGTGAAAGAAACAAGGAAAGAAGGCCGCTCCAAAAGCATTCACGACAGACCAGCTACAACTGCAGCAAAAAAGCGTAAAGTAGATGAAGCCCAGCGTTCTAACTGCTACAAGGGCACGCAACAAGAAAAATCGGCCAAGAGGAAATGCCTGTCGGCAGCTGAACAAGGGAAAGAAAATGCACATCCTGTTGCTCCACAACCTAGTGCTACTCAAACTGTCTGGGAAGAGGAGAGTGACCCTACCAGAATACTATTTCCTAGGTATGTGGATTTCGGTGACCACCAGATGCTTGATAATTTTCCTAAACTACTTCCCCTCATCGAATTTCAAGGATGGAAGAGGTTTTTGTCCACACAAAAGGTGTACTATCCCTTTCTGGTCTAACAGTTCTATAAGAACTTAGTTTATGCCCAGAATCAGAAAGCCCTTAGGATTGAAGTTAAGGGAGTGCAGATTAAATTGTCTACAAAGCTTCTTCACAAAGCATTACGTATACCCTGGGATGGGTTACTAGAATCTGAATTTGAGGTTGATTTGTCTGCTGCATACACCATACTGACAGGAAAGCCCATCAACCCTCATGATGAAACTCAACTCCTAGTGAAACACTTTGACACCAACAGGTTTCCCCCCTTGCAGCGTCTACTGCACCACATGTGCACCACTATGATTACCCCACAAGGGGGTGGCAGGAGCAGACTTACAGAAATCCAAAGATTCATCTTCTTCTGCATGTTCAATAATTTACAGATCTGTCTTCCAGAGATCATTCTATAAATTATGGGGAGTTGTATAGGGCACATGAGAAGTCAACCCTATGCTGCACACTTGACAGCAATATTTCAGAGAGTTGGCATTTCTCTGGAAAATGAGAAGATGAAAGAAACCCCACAGAGTAATGTCTATTGCATGAGGTTCATTGAGAAGTACATGCACTTCAAGAGAAATGGAGATAAAGTTGTAAAGGATTTGCCTGGTCACCAGTCTGAACCACTAGTAGATCAAGCACAGCTTGCAAACCAATTCCAAGCTCAGCAAACTGAAGAGGAACATATAGAACAGTATAAAGAACATTTTCATATGGATATACACTTTGAACAGCAGCAACAACATCAGGATGTACCAGAGGATACATATTTTGGTCCCATAATACAATTTGGGACTCTTCCACCTCGGACCCCTCCATCTGACCCTACAATTCATACTGAAGAAGAGGCGCCTCCTGAATTTCACACTGAAGCCTCATCATCAAGAGGACCTCAATCAGCTGCCACAGAAGGTCCAATGGGCATTCACCCAACGTTGATTAGGTTTCTTACTGTTCAATTTGCCAATGTGAATTCCTCCATCATGCAGCTTGACATGAAAGTTGAAAGACTGGACGCAAGGTTTGTTCACGGTGAACAAGTTCAGAACTGCAGATGGGAGAAGTTTGTCAGAGACAAACACAAGTCTGATGGTAAACTGTATGCCTTTATGAACTCCCTGATACATGTGTGTGAAAAAGCAGGGACAGTGATGAAGAGATTGAGAGAGGTTCATATTGAAACACAAGAAAAGACTTCAGATATGCTTATGCATGCATATGACATCAGGGAAGATCAAAGCAACATGAATCTTATATGTGCAACCCTCATTGATTCCTCTCACAGGATTGGGGAAATAGTAGCAGTTGAGTCCCTCACAATCAGAGAACAGGTGGCTGCTGAGACTGCCAGGATTGTAGAAGTCACCTCTAGTCTGGAAGAAGCAATTAATGCCAATTCTGCACAGCTAATTGATGCATCCAACAAGCTGAAAGGAAAGGTTAATTCTGACTCTAACAGGCTCCTTGATGCCTCCTCAAAGCTTGCAGAACAAGTCCATACCGACACAGTATTAATGGTAAACAGCTCCACCAAAGTTGAAGCAAAGATGAATGTTGTTTACAACAAACTTGATATGGTTTGAACTGAAATTCTGGAATTGATACGTCTACATAAAGCTCAACTCCAACCAATTTTGGAAGATATAGGTGATGAATGGTGTCCTCCCACTGAAGCTCCATCCTCTTATGTCTAACCAAAAGGGACCCAACAGAAAGCACAGACAGAGTATATATGTGACATGTTACACGACTGGCTGGATGCAATCAATGGCAATATCAAGTCACTTCACAAGTTTATGAATCAAAGAGATGAGCAACTCACTCAGAAGGTTGATTCTCTTGCTGCAACAGTTCTACAACTGCAACAGCAATTCTCCGAGGCCCAGAAACTTCAATTTCCAGGAAGCACCAACTCCAGCACAATGCCTCCACCACAGCAACCACCTCCTTCACCACCTCCTTGCTGATGCCAAAGGGGGAGACAAGTCACATTCTGTTACAAGCTTGGAACATTAGGCATATAGATTCAGGCATCTAGTTTGGTCATGCATAGTCTTTGATGGATGTATATGAAACCCTTTTTGTGGAAAATCTTTTTGGTTTATCAATGGAAAACATTTTGGTTAATCTATGAACTTGTATGAAACTTTGTCCTTGTGAATGAAAAGTTTATTTTGGAAATGCCTTAAATGCTTATGAATGCGTGTAAATAATGAACCATGGTTGTCATCATCAAAAAGGGGGAGAATGTTGTGTCCCCTAGTTTTGATGATAACAAACCATAGTTCATTGTTGAATCCTTGTGGTATGATTAATTATTTTGTCTAAGTTGTGGTTTGGACAAGCTCAGGTGAAGGACTCTCAAGTGTCGACCTGTCACTTGGACGTGTCAACACGCCAAGAAGAAAACATCTTTGAACCGTTTCTATTTGAGCTCTTGAGTGAGCAGAGTGTCGACACCTTGTGCAACGTGTCGACACGTCTAGTAGAAAAGTGCGGTTCAACTGTTTCTGTTTGGGTTCTGTTTGGCACAATGTGTCGACACCCAATGAAAGTGTGTCGAAACCTCGATTCAGTGCAGTGGACTTCATCTCTATCTAGCGCACATGCCCCAACACTTCCAAGAGAAGCCTCGACACGGAGGCTCGAGCCGCAAGCAAGGGTGGCGCATGTGTTGACACACGGCCATCGAAGTATCGACCTATTTTGCTTGGAAGCCATGTTTCTTTAAGATTTTAATGAGATGTGCCGACACCTTGTCTAAAAGTGTCAACACCTTCATGTTCGCTCAGAACGGATCTGAAATTGGAAGCATTCGCTTTTCATGATCCGGAACTAGTCGTGGAGGATCCGATCGCACTTAAAAATGCTTCTGGAAGCTTACTTTGTCAGAAGATCTGATTGGCTAGCAGAAGAATCCTCCAGACATGGGTACTTTTGCTGATTTGGTTCCCTACCTACCCACGTACTAGCAAGCATGGCAGAAATGGGCAAGGGAGCTGTTGAAGCAAAAGAAGCAATGGGAATGTGACGCCCTGCGCATGGGGTTCTGTAGAAGATAAGGTGGTGAGGACACCAGAGCACTAGTACGGCTCGACTCAGTGAGCCGTCGGTACCGGACGCGCTGCACGACATGGTCGACACCGACCTCTCTGTGGCTGGGGGACAGTCTGGAGTCGCCACCGGAGCACTGATACTTCAATACGTATTTTTATATGTATTGGTATTTTATACGTATTTGGCCGTATTTTGGTGTGTATTTAACATATATTTGAATTGTATTTGGCTTGTATTATCTTAGGTTTTTATATTGGGTCAATGGTAGAATAAATGACCATGTATTTGTATTTTTATTTACTTTGGTCTAAGGGGGGCAACTTATGGTCCAAGGGGATTAATTAATGGAAGCCCCTTATATTGACTTAAGGGGAGGGGCGCCCCCTCTTTTATCCTTTATGGGGGGATTTGTTTATGTTGGTTTGATCTCCCTTCCCCATTATACTCCCTTGACCAAGGGTATTCCAAGTCATTTGGTTAGGTCTAGGTTTGAATATTGATAGTTTCTTGTGTATTTTGGTGGAACTTCATGTAAAATTTATGAGAAATATGCTTGGTGCGCACCCCCCTCTCCCCTTGGTGTTCTTGGTGTTCTTCCTCCTCCCACCTCCAATCTCTTCTAGATCTGAGTTTCCATCTTCTATCTCCCTCAAATTTCTTCTTCTTCTCTTCTCCCCATATCTACTGAGATCGTTCATTGCCACCGCCACTGCCGTTCCTGCCGCCGTTGAGCCACCATAAGTCAGTCTACATCCTGCTATCCCAAACTCGGAGTTACAGGACAACAGCTTGGTGAAAGGGCTGGTACGGGAGATCCGACCGTTGGATCATTGCGAAACATTGACCGTAGGTTCCCCCCATTAGAGGCCATTCTTAGTTCATTTTTTAGGTCGATCAGAGCTCATTTGCCCCCTTTTCCAGCCACCTGTTCATCTTCCCCACAGTCTGCCTGTGTGTAGGTCTGCGGGATAGATCTTGGCATCCGATTTTTCTCACACATCAAATGTTGTCCAAATTTTACAAAAGAGCTATGTGCGTCTCCGTAACCTTCCCCTCTACCCACCATAAAAATCCAAAGTCCTAGTTCGTTCATTTGATTCTTAGTCAAATCCCTTGATCGGGGAGTTCAAGTTCTATCCAGCTTGTTCTGTATTTTGGGAGACTGTGCTCAATCAATTAACAGTCGCTCCCATTTTCATTTCAACCATTGGACGAAGCTGTAATTGTAGTATGTAGTAGGATTTTGAGTCCTCTATCCAACGGTACCCTTTGTGATTCGATCCGACGTCGGATCTTGGAGTACGAGCCATTCTCGTCGGAGCACATAGATCTAGATAGAAACACAGCTGCGGGACAGCCTTGGGAATTAATTCCCAAGAAATTGCCCGACTCCATTCCGGTGACCGCCATCCCCGGGGATTGACCCGGGACACTCCAGAGAGGCCCCACCGGTCACTGCAGCTAGGAGCCCTCCCGGACGTCTCCGTACCAGTAGCGGGTCCCACGTGCTGTCCTGCGGGCCCACGTGAACAGTATTGAACCGGCCGACCGCATCCGCCCGAGCGCCATCGACTGCTGCCCATCAACCCGAGATTGGTGCTCCCGGACCTCACGTGTCGCCTGTTAACTCCCTACATGGGGTGGGCTGTAGAATTAATTCTATAATTTAATAATATTTGTTGTACCGGGAGTTCCGGATCTCTGTCGGGAAGTCTTCCCCACTCCCCGAGCGTGGAGGTACACTCGCCACCCCCCTTTTGTCGTATTTGCTTGTTTAGTATGCGTTCTAGATGCCGCTGTGTCACGCCCCGATGCGGAATCTCGGGACGTACGGTTAGAGGCAAGCGAGCAATAAAGAATTCCGAACCATTGCACTAAAGGTTGGAAAAGTAATAATCAGAGTTTTATTGATAAAAATTGAGTACAATGGGTAGAACAACTACATCCATATAATAATCAAACTAGAACAATTTCTCATTAATTCTACGGGTACAAACTGACTCAATAAACTAAAACTATCTCTCGATATCACTCCAGTCCATCCCTGACAAGTTCGTCACCTGGAAAGAGGGGAAACAGTAGGAGTGAGCTAAACGCGCTCAGTAGATAACCACAAACAGGTTTAAGTAATTAACCATTGATTTCCAATTTATATGAAATGCAGTAAATAAAGAATGACGATAGAAATAACTTGCAAAGTCAAGAAATATAGCAATTTATCAAGTAATGAACAAGTAAAGTAACAGTAAGAAAATTTGGCCAGCAAGTATGTTACACATGTAACCAGGTAAATACACACGAGTCGAGTATCCAGAATTTGTCGTAGACGTAACAAGTCAAGTCAAGTATTCGGGTGTAATGCCTCACCCTTGTCATAAACATCCCAATGGGCTCAATATCTTTTCGGGCGCTCTCCCCAGGACCAGACTGGGCCCTTATGATGCGATGGCATTTCATTTCAATTGGATCACCGATCCCCCGTCTAGACATAGTCAATTATGGCCAATATAATCAGATGAATTTCTGTCGGGTACAAGATGTAAAGGACGACACTTGTCTCCTTTGATTCAAGAGTTTAAACACAACGAAAAACCCAAAACAAGGTATTCGTACGGCAATCACTGGGCCGTACTCTTATGAGTAACGAGTCACGGGGCCAAGAATGAACGGGTGACAGTAAGCCGTTCGAGAAAGAGAAGTAAGTTCCGAAGAACGAGAATATACGAACCATTTGGGTCGTATTTTTCAAGAAATACGGTTCTAGAGAATCCGTATTAAGTATAATGATCTAAATATAAGATAATTTATGTGAAATATTTACCGGGTTGCCAATAACAATTAAACCAACCAATTTCAGTTTAATGTCCATTGGTCAATTCCGGGCTCAAGTATGACCGAAGATTATCCAAGGGTAATCGGTCAATTTATCAAGTTAAAACGATAGTCATGATGTAACCGTAATTTTACCACGGTAAATTGTCTCACGGTAAAAATGTGAAGTTTACCGGATAGAGTGTCCGGTTAATTGGCCAAAGACTTGCCATAAGTTGGCCAGTAATTTTCTGATTTACAGTAATTTACAGAAATTACCTACGGTAAATTTTTAGCTTATGGTAATTAGCCAATTTATCCAAAGTTACAAGTGAATTACAATAATTTTCACTTTAACAAAATAGATACTGCAATTAATAGAAATTTACTCATCTCATTATTTGTTATTTATGTGGATTATCAGTTTTTACTATTTAACATTGTTAAATGGGTCAGAATAGCAAAAATCAGGTTTTCTGGAAGTTAAACAGTTGAAAATGGGCCGTTAAACCTATTGGGTGAAAATTGGACCAGAAATAGGTTTCTGTTAAGCGGTCTAAGTACGGCCGTTTTCAGGAGAACAGCGGTCTGGGAATGACCGTTAAATGGATAAACAACGGTTCCCTAACAGCCGTTCTAGTCTGAGGAATTTACCTTCGGCTGTCTGCTAACACACGTCGGTCAGGGGCCGTTTCTAGGGTAAAAGGGTACAACGGTCATGGTAGGGCCATTTATCATGTAAAACGGTCGTTTTCTAGCCGTAATAAAAAAAATACACTTAAATGATAATATTACTAAATTTATTCTAAAGCGGTCTCGGGTTGACCGTTATGCATGTACAACGGTTTGGGGTGAACCGTGGAATGCCAGGGGACAAAACGGTTCATGAAAAGCCGTTAAGACGTACTCTATGGCGGTCGTTACGGGGCCGTTAAAGTAAATAAACGGTCCGTGTGGAGCCGTCTTTCTCTGTAACACGGGGATATTGAAAACAGAAGTATAATCCGGTAATGGGGCTTCAATTCATGAGTTTAAGCATGCAAATGGATAATAAAACATGATTTCTAGAAGTTAACAGCATGCCCTTTCATTCCATTTATCAAATTTGAGGTTTGTGCCATGGTTACCTACCTTAACCAAGGAAGGAAAATAAGAGATGTCTTGAGGAAGAAGATGAATAGTGATATTTGCAGAAGCCTTCACAGCACGTAGCAGCAGAGTCTCCTTTGTTTAGGCTTAAGGATTGCTAAGGAAGGCTTAAGGGGGCTTCTATTTATAGTTTTCATTTGAAGGAACGTGTGAAATCTTCACACACTTCACACAAGACTGGTCAGAGCCGCAAAACCCATCCCTGCGTCCAAGCCGTGTTCTTGCCGACCTAAAACACGTTTTCACGTGTTCCACAAGGTAGGTTAGTCTTAAGCTAAGCCTAATCCTATGGATTAAGGAATAGTTAACTAAAACCTCCTTTAAATGTTACCAAACGATTTTTAATGAAATTGACCCAGAAGACAAAATTGCTAATCAATACATGCCCTTTCAGATTATGATTTTTATAGAATTTTATCACGAGGTTTAAGGTTAATCTCCTAATCTTAAGATTAACATAATAATTTAACTCAAATGTTCAACGGTTCAATCGATAGAGAGAGTTTCTGATTTTTACCGATGAAACTCCAGAAGACAAAGTTGCTAAGAAAAATACTCTCTATCAGATGTGATTTTTGTAGATTTTTCTACGGTAGTTGTATTTTCGGGTGAATAGTGTTTTCCGCGTTTTTAAGTCAAGCTTAAATCATCGATTAAGCCATGTAACTGATTTTATTAGGGTCAAGTATAGAAGACTAAAGTGTTTACCATAGTGTTTACTAATTAACTACCATTTTTAAGTATTTTCATATGATAGTCAAAAAAATTACGATTTACTATTTACCATAGTTACTATTCAAAATTTTTTTTTTTTTTTACTATTCACGAAATTAAATAATTGCACAGAAACTCGGGGTCTTACACCCTCCCCTACTTAAAGAATTTGGTCCTCCAAATTCACTGGACCAAAATACGGTAAAAATATCGCTTACCTAGAGTAGATCGGGATAACGCTTCCGTATAGCGTCCTCGGATTCCCATGTAGCTTCTTCTATTCCACGCCGACTCCATTGTATTTTAACCATCGGTATGGAACGATTCCGAAGTTGTTGCTCTTTCCGATCCAGAATCTTCACTGGTCTTTCTTCATAAGACAAGTCCTTCTTCACTTCGAGGTCCGCATGTTGAATGACGTGACTAGGGTCGTACACGTATTTCCGAAGCATAGAAACATGGAACACGTTGTGTACTCCAGCTAGTTGAGGAGGTAAGGCCAATCTATAGGCGACTTCACCCACTCGATCAAGGATCTCAAATGGACCAATATACCTTGGGCTTAACTTTCCATGAATACCGAATCGGCGAATACCTCTCGACGGAGAGACCTTCAAAAATACATGCTCGCCAATCTGGAATTTCAAATCTCTTCTTCTATTATCAGCATAACTTTTCTGCCTTGATTGAGCTACAAGTAACCGGTCTCGAATAATTCGAATATTCTGTGATGATTCTGAGACAAGATCCGGTCCAAGCCATTGCTTCTCGCCAATCTCATCCCAACATAATGGAGAACGACAACTCCTTCCATACAAAGCCTCGAAAGGTGCCATTTGTATGCTGGATTGATAACTATTGTTATAGGCGAATTCTATCAATGCCAAATGATCACTCTAGCTGCCATCGAAGTCAATCATACAAGCTCTCAACATATCTTCCACAATCTGATTTGTTCTCTCGGTCTGTCCATCTGTCTGCGGATGAAATGCAGTACTGAAATTCAGACGGGTACCAAGAGATTCTTGCAAACCCTTCCAGAAATGAGATGTAAATCTCGGGTCTCGGTCAGACACAATGCTGACTGGAATACCATGAAGTCTAACCACTTCCTTCAGATATAATGCTGCTAGTACATCAACCGTCCACTTGGACTTAATAGCTAGAAAATGGGCTGACTTAGTCAATCGATCCACGATGACCCATATTGCATCATAGCCACCTCGAGTCTTAGGAAGACCCATAATAAAGTCCATACCAATACTCTCCCACTTCCATTGGGGAATATCAAGTGGTTTCAATTTACCTGCCGGTCTAAAATGCTCGGCCTTTACTTGTTGACAAACAAGACATCTGCTTACAAAATCTGCAATTTCCCTTTTCATGTTTGGCCACCAAAATGTCCTCTTCAAGTCTTTGAACATCTTAGTGCCTCCCGGATGGATAGTGTATCGGGATCTATGTGCTTCTTCAAGGATCCGATTCTTTATATTAGCCTCATCCGGTACACAAGTTCTACCTTGAAACACCAGTCTTCCATCATTGGCTATCGAGAAGTCAGGTCTGCCACTTAAGTTTTCCTTAATCTCGACTAGCTCGGGATCAATATCTTGTAATAGCTTGATTTCCACTAACAGTTCGGGCTTGAGTTGCATCTGGGAAATCAAAATCCGATCATTATCAATATTGAGATCCAGACTAGCCATCAGCTCTAGTAACTTCCATTCTTGTAACATAAGACTGGATAACTTAGCCACAGGCTTCCGACTTAACGCATCAGCCACGACATTGCCTTTGCCAGGGTGATACTCGATAGAGAAGTCGAAATCCTTTATATATTCCAACCACCTTCTTTGCCTCATGTTTAATTCCTTTTGAGAAAATAAGTATTTCAGACTTTTGTGATCCGAAAATACCGTGAATGATTCTCCATATAAATAGTGCCTCCAAATCTTTAATGCGAATACTACGGCTGCCAATTCCAGATCATGCACGGGATAATTAACTTCATGCTTCCTTAACTGCCTGGAAGAATAGGCAATCACCTTGCCATGCTGCATAAGCACACAGCCTAAGCCAATACCAGAAGCATCTGTGTAGACCACAAAACCGCCTTCACCCGAAGGTAAGGTCAAAATAGGGGCAGTAGTCAAACAATCCTTCAGAGTTTGAAAACTCCGTTGGCATTCAGCTGACCACTCAAACTTGATTTCTTTGCGGGTTAATTTGGTCAAAGGTACCGCAATTTTAGAGAAATCTTGAATGAACCTTCGATAATAACCAGCCAGGCCAAGAAAACTCCTTACTTCAGTAGCATTAGTAGGCTGTTCCCAATTCTTGACTGCTTCCACTTTAGATGGATCCACAGAAATTCCATCCTTAGTAATAATATGTCCTAGAAAGGACACTTCACTCAGCCAAAATTCACACTTGCTGAATTTGGCATATAATTGGTGATCTCTCAATAATTGAAGAGCCGTTCTTAGATGCTCGGCATGATCTTCTTCACTCTTTGAGTAGATCAAAATGTCATCAATAAATACCACGACCCATTGATCAAGATAAGGTCGGAACACATTGTTCATAAGTTGCATGAAAGTTGCCGGTGCATTCGTTAACCCAAAGGGCATAACGACAAACTCAAAGTGACCATATCGGCTTCGAAAAGCTGACTTGTAAATATCATCTTCCTTAATTCTCAATTGATGATACCCAGATCGAAGATCGATCTTAGAAAAATACGAAGCTCCAGCAATCTGGTCAAATAACTCATCAATCCTCGGCAGTGGATATTTATTCTTGATAGTTATCTGGTTGAGTTGCCGATAGTCGATGCACAACCTCATCGAACCATCTTTCTTCCGAACAAACAATACAGGAGCTCCCCAAGGGGAAACACTCGGGCGAATAAAACCCTTCTCGAGTAATTCTAACAATTGTTGCTTCAATTCCCGCAATTCCGCAGGAGACATACGATAAGGGGCTCTGGAAACAGGAGATGATCCAGGAATAAGATCAATAGAGAATGTAACTTCACGCTGAGGCGGAAGTCCTGGTAACTCCTCTGGAAATACGTCCGGAAATTCCCGAACAATAGCAATATCCTTAATCTCGATCTGCTGTTCAGGGGACGCATGAACAAAAGCCAGAAAAGCTTCGCATCCACGCCTCAATAACTTGTCAGCACGAAGAGTCGAGATAAGAGACACCGGACTAGGATGTTTCACTCCTTTGAAGAATAATCCGGGGTGCTTAGAAAAAGACACCGAACAAGAATTGCAGTGAACATTGACCTCATACTGGGCCAACCAGTCGGCTCCTAGGATTACATCGTAATCCTTCATGTCTATGCAAATCAAGTCGGCTGGAAAATTCCGATCATTCACCATAACTTTACTAGAAGGATAATAATGCTGAATAGCTGAACTGGTCCCAATAGGGGTTGATATCTCTAACGGAGAGTCCATCAAAACAGGTTCTATAGCTAATAACTTAGCAAATCTCCGGGATATAAAAGAATGTGTTGCACCAGTATCAAATAGAACAAAAGCCGGAAAGTCGGATATAATGAGAGTACCTTCGACGAGTCCACCATCCTCGGAGATACCCTTTTCCTTTGTATGAAGAGCCTGGAGCCTGCCTTGAGGCTTCTTGACGTTTAGAGGTTTTGCCGGAATAGCTTGTTCCGATAATAAGGGGCAGTTGGGAATGCGGTGCTCCTTGCTTCCACATCGCAAACATGCACCTTGCTTGCGCCAACAATCCTCCATTTTGTGACCGGGACGATCACAATATCGGCATACGCCTTTGAATGGAACCACAGAATCAGGTTTCTTGTCTTCTTGTCTTGGCGCCTTGCCCTTCCACGAACCAGAACCAGAACTAGAACCAGTACTAGTGAAAGGTCTTTTCTTGTTAGGACCAGTGCCAGAATCAGTCTTATCATTCTTGAGTGCCTTCGGTTGATTCTTCTTACTACCTTGACCACGAATCCTTTCCGTCATTTCCAATGTATCTTCTAATACTTGTGCCTTTCTTACCATCTCAGAATATGTAGAAATTTCCAGTGGTGCCAGTTGATTAATATAATGAAGTCGAAGACCGTTAAGGAAACGCTTCGCCTTCATTTTCTCAGTTGAAATGAGATGTCTCGCATAACGAGAGAGTCTTGCAAACTGGGCTTCATATTCTGATACCGATAAGCTTCGCTGCTTCAGAGCTGCGAATTCCGCGGCCTTCTTTTCTTGCACGCGATCAGAAAAATATTTATCATTGAAGAATTCCTCGAATTCCTCCCACGAGACTTGTTGGTCACCGAGAGTCGGTTTAATAGACTCCCACCAAGTACGCGCATCACGTTCCAGTTGGAAAATGGACAAGAGAACACGCTCCTGGTCAGTGCATTGCATGACCTCAAAAATCCTTGCCATCTCGTCGAGCCAGTTCTCGGCTTCATCAGGATCGGTTGAACCAGCAAACCTAGGCGGGTTCATCCCTCGGAAATTCCGATACAATTCACCAGTACCATGAGCTGCGCCATGAGGTGCCGCTCCGGCTCCAGCTCCTGCCTGAGCCAATGCATTCAAGGCTTGCGTAAGTCCTTGAACCGTACGTTGCAAATTCCTCATCTCAGCACGATTGGCTGCCATTTCAAGTACCTATAAGGTAATCCGTTGTTCATGAGTCGATTATTATGAGTCGATTATTATGAGAAAAGAATTCTCAGATGAGATGAGAGAGAAAGAACTAGAGGAGTGAGACACGATTACGATTAATAGCTTAACCCGATTTCTACCCAAATCTCACAAGGTCTAGTTTTTCCTAAACTTATAGGAGAGAAGGAAACCTAGGACAATTTTAACCTAAATTTCTAGGTCAAAGCGACCTATGCTCTGATACCAACTAAACTGTCACGCCCCGATGCGGAATCTCGGGACGTACGGTTAGAGGCAAGCGAGCAATAAAGAATTCCGAACCATTGCACTAAAGGTTGGAAAAGTAATAATCAGAGTTTTATTGATAAAAATTGAGTACAATGGGTAGAACAACTACATCCATATAATAATCAAACTAGAACAATTTCTCATTAATTCTACGGGTACAAACTGACTCAATAAACTAAAACTATCTCTCGATATCACTCCAGTCCATCCCTGACAAGTTCGTCACCTGGAAAGAGGGGAAACAGTAGGAGTGAGCTAAACGCGCTCAGTAGATAACCACAAACAGGTTTAAGTAATTAACCATTGATTTCCAATTTATATGAAATGCAGTAAATAAAGAATGACGATAGAAATAACTTGCAAAGTCAAGAAATATAGCAATTTATCAAGTAATGAACAAGTAAAGTAACAGTAAGAAAATTTGGCCAGCAAGTATGTTACACATGTAACCAGGTAAATACACACGAGTCGAGTATCCAGAATTTGTCGTAGACGTAACAAGTCAAGTCAAGTATTCGGGTGTAATGCCTCACCCTTGTCATAAACATCCCAATGGGCTCAATATCTTTTCGGGCGCTCTCCCCAGGACCAGACTGGGCCCTTATGATGCGATGGCATTTCATTTCAATTGGATCACCGATCCCCCGTCTAGACATAGTCAATTATGGCCAATATAATCAGATGAATTTCTGTCGGGTACAAGATGTAAAGGACGACACTTGTCTCCTTTGATTCAAGAGTTTAAACACAACGAAAAACCCAAAACAAGGTATTCGTACGGCAATCACTGGGCCGTACTCTTATGAGTAACGAGTCACGGGGCCATGAATGAACGGGTGACAGTAAGCCGTTCGAGAAAGAGAAGTAAGTTCCGAAGAACGAGAATATACGAACCATTTGGGTCGTATTTTTCAAGAAATACGGTTCTAGAGAATCCGTATTAAGTATAATGATCTAAATATAAGATAATTTATGTGAAATATTTACCGGGTTGCCAATAACAATTAAACCAACCAATTTCAGTTTAATGTCCATTGGTCAATTCCGGGCTCAAGTATGACCGAAGATTATCCAAGGGTAATCGGTCAATTTATCAAGTTAAAACGATAGTCATGATGTAACCGTAATTTTACCACGGTAAATTGTCTCACGGTAAAAATGTGAAGTTTACCGGATAGAGTGTCCGGTTAATTGGCCAAAGACTTGCCATAAGTTGGCCAGTAATTTTCTGATTTACAGTAATTTACAGAAATTACCTACGGTAAATTTTTAGCTTATGGTAATTAGCCAATTTATCCAAAGTTACAAGTGAATTACAATAATTTTCACTTTAACAAAATAGATACTGCAATTAATAGAAATTTACTCATCTCATTATTTGTTATTTATGTGGATTATCAGTTTTTACTATTTAACATTGTTAAATGGGTCAGAATAGCAAAAATCAGGTTTTCTGGAAGTTAAACAGTTGAAAATGGGCCGTTAAACCTATTGGGTGAAAATTGGACCAGAAATAGGTTTCTGTTAAGCGGTCTAAGTACGGCCGTTTTCAGGAGAACAGCGGTCTGGGAATGACCGTTAAATGGATAAACAACGGTTCCCTAACAGCCGTTCTAGTCTGAGGAATTTACTTTCGGCTGTCTGCTAACACACGTCGGTCAGGGGCCGTTTCTAGGGTAAAAGGGTACAACGGTCATGGTAGGGCCATTTATCATGTAAAACGGTCGTTTTCTAGCCATAATAAAAAAAATACACTTAAATGATAATATTACTAAATTTATTCTAAAGCGGTCTCGGGTTGACCGTTATGCATGTACAACGGTTTGGGGTGAACCGTGGAATGCCAGGGGACAAAATGGTTCATGAAAAGCCGTTAAGACGTACTCTATGGCGGTCGTTACGGGGCCGTTAAAGTAAATAAACGGTCCGTGTGGAGCCGTCTTTCTCTGTAACACGGGGATATTGAAAACAGAAGTATAATCCGGTAATGGGGCTTCAATTCATGAGTTTAAGCATGCAAATGGATAATAAAACATGATTTCTAGAAGTTAACAGCATGCCCTTTCATTCCATTTATCAAATTTGAGGTTTGTGCCATGGTTACCTACCTTAACCAAGGAAGGAAAATAAGAGATGTCTTGAGGAAGAAGATGAATAGTGATATTTGCAGAAGCCTTCACAGCACGTAGCAGCAGAGTCTCCTTTGTTTAGGCTTAAGGATTGCTAAGGAAGGCTTAAGGGGGCTTCTATTTATAGTTTTCATTTGAAGGAACGTGTGAAATCTTCACACACTTCACACAAGACTGGTCAGAGCCGCAAAACCCATCCCTGCGTCCAAGCCGTGTTCTTGCCGACCTAAAACACGTTTTCACGTGTTCCACAAGGTAGGTTAGTCTTAAGCTAAGCCTAATCCTATGGATTAAGGAATAGTTAACTAAAACCTCCTTTAAATGTTACCAAACGATTTTTAATGAAATTGACCCAGAAGACAAAATTGCTAATCAATACATGCCCTTTCAGATTATGATTTTTATAGAATTTTATCACGAGGTTTAAGGTTAATCTCCTAATCTTAAGATTAACATAATAATTTAACTCAAATGTTCAACGGTTCAATCGATAGAGAGAGTTTCTGATTTTTACCGATGAAACTCCAGAAGACAAAGTTGCTAAGAAAAATACTCTCTATCAGATGTGATTTTTGTAGATTTTTCTACGGTAGTTGTATTTTCGGGTGAATAGTGTTTTCCGCGTTTTTAAGTCAAGCTTAAATCATCGATTAAGCCATGTAACTGATTTTATTAGGGTCAAGTATAGAAGACTAAAGTGTTTACCATAGTGTTTACTAATTAACTACCATTTTTAAGTATTTTCATATGATAGTCAAAAAAATTACGATTTACTATTTACCATAGTTACTATTCAAAATTTTTTTTTTTTACTATTCACGAAATTAAATAATTGCACAGAAACTCGGGGTCTTACACGCTGCATGTGAGTAGAATATTTTATTAGCTCATTAAATATTAATCACCGCTGTGATTTGTGAGTGCGAGACCCGTCCTATGCCTCGTTCCGAGCATGAGAGTGAGCTGACCACCCGAGTCTCAAAGCCGGTTTCCCAACCGTGCAAGATCGTCACGTTTCCCACGCTGGGGACGACTGTGAGTTAGTGCTTCTTGTTTGGGGCATGATCGCCACTTCTTGAGCTCGTTCGGTACCGCGTTGTAGTGTCGTTGCTGGTCGCGTCATTTTGTCAGTCGCGTCATCCGTTAGAGTCCAAGGTTGCAACCCGTCCGCGTCGAGTCCCATAGTCATGCCGCTTCAAATTGGTATCAGAGCCGGTTTGAGTCTAGGGTAGTCGGTCCTAAGTTGCATTCGCGTTCCTTTGTTCAGTATATCAATAAGTGTTGCCCGAACGTTACGCTATGCCTATCGGGAAGGTCGCACATTTGCAAGATAGGGTCTTCGGATCCCAAAACACCGCCACGTACCGGATATCGGAGTCTAGTCCGTCGTTTGCATTCATCCATCCATATAGGTTGTAGTGAGTCTCCTTTAGCTCCCTTTCGGTCCTCTCCCATTGCATGCCAACCCATGGAGGTGCCCAGTACCATCGCCCTGACACTATGGGTGACCCCCGAGGTGCCAACCCGAGAGGCCAAACTCTGGATGACGTGGTCGCTCTACTCATGGAGCGCATGGATAGGTTCGAACAAATTAGTCAGGAGAACACTGATCACTTGGAAAGCCGTCTCAAAAGCATGTAGGACCGTGCCGAGGTCTCCGACCGATCTATCCAAGGTCTGGTCAGAAGGATGGAAAATGTGGAGAGAGTCCCCCGCCAGGTGCTCCCCGGAGTTGTCCCGGCCCCACAAGTGCCCCCTTCGGCGCCTATTATCCAGCCCGCCCCACTTAGGGCTGAGGAGCGACAGCCACGTGCCCCCGATGTTGAGGACTACGGGTCTGAAAATGAGTATGGGGGAGATGGCCGACGCCGTCGTGGTCACCGACCACAAAGGGATGATGAGGACGAGCGGGTCCTTAGGACGGTGCGAGCAGACCCTCCCACCTTTGACGGGTCCTTAGACCCGAAGGTGTACCTTGATTGCGAGGTCGGCATGGACTGATATTTCAAGTGGTTTGAGATGACGGACCACCGAAAAGTCAAGTTTGCCAAAATGAAACTGCTAGGGCAGACACAAACTTATTGGAGAAACATGGAGAACCTGTTGTTTCACCGTCAGGAGCCCCAGGTAGAGACGTGGGGTGAGATGGGGGACAAACTTATGAAGAAGTACCTCCCTACCTCCTACCACCAGCGTCTTATAGATAGATGGCAGAGTCTCACCAAAGGAGATCGGTCCGTCTCCGATTACATCACCGAGTTCGATGAATACTTTTTGTGATGTGATGCCACAGAGGAGAGCTCCCTTACTGTCTCCCGATTTCGGCATGGTCTGCGGCCACAACTACAGTATGAGCTTTTCTGCCACAAGGTGGACAAGTTGGAGGATGCGTACCAGGGTGCTCTCGAGGTGGAGCAATTTGAGGCGGAGTTTGCTCCCACTCCGCACTTGGGAGTCCCATATCCGCGTGTGTCTGACCCTAGGACCACGCCTAGTTCCTACACTCGGTGGCCCGTGGCCCGCCCCCAGGAACCTCCTCACCAGGACCTTCTTGCTCCTAGGCCCCCCCTCCCTCCGAGGGATCCTCCCCCTCGCCAGCAGGCACCCGTCCCTGCCCCTAGACCTACCCAACCCGCCATACCAACTCGACCACCCCTACTTCCTACACCCCCAGTCCGTCCTATGGACAAGGGTAAGGGGCCGATGGTTGGTGGAACATCCCAGGGCTTCGGGACTCAGGGAACCTGCTATAGGTGCGGTGGGGTTGGCCACTATTCGGCCAAGTGTCCCACTCGGGAGTCGCTTGTCATCTCTGATCCATTTGCCAGCGACCCCACACCTAAGTTGGTGCCGATCAGTTACGAAGCTTATCAAGATTTAGGGGAGGATTTCTTTGATGAACTCATGAAGGGAGAACCAGTTGATGCCCCAGGTACCCAGCTTCAGAGTTGTAGCAACCCTAATAAATGAATAATTGAAATGAATTAAAACATATATATTACAGAAGTAATATATATAAAAGGAATAGGGTTAATTGGACGAAATAAAACAAATTAAAAATAACGCCTCTTATTAGGGCGTTAATTCAATAAGAAACGCCTCTATCAAAGGCGTGACTAAAGAAAGGACGCCCACACATGCGGTCGTCAACTCTCACAACCAAATAGGCAAGTAAAAGAAACGCCCATATATGGGGCGTGTTTCAAAGACAAGGAACGCCCTTATCCAAGACGTTTCTTAAGAAACGACCTGAACTAGGTCGTCAATTCAAGAATCGACGCCCTGACCAAAGGCGTTAATTCCATTCGAGTTCCGTTCGACACGGGAGCTTATCCAGGGAAGGATTATGTTAATCCAGTAAGTATTTAATAGGGCAAGGACTCTATATTGGAAGCATTACTTCTACTAGAACACTAACCTTAACAGGACGTCCAAAATCCTATATATATAATCTTGATCGAACAAACCCTAAACCTATTTGGACGATCGAACCGCACAGGTACGTGAAGAACATATCTTCTTCTTCTTCTTTTCCTTATGAACGAAATAGCAGTTCATATAAGTTTCTCTTTGCTTCGGTTACATGAAGAACTAATAGTTCTTCATCCTCTTTTCCTCTTACAGGTTGAGGACGCAGCAGCATAAGTGAAGAACAAGGTAACGTTCTTCTAATCTCCTCTGTTCTGATAGGTGAAGAAATTAATAAATGTTTCTTCTTCTGTTCCTGTAGGAGTACAGAACCGAAGAACAAGGGTTCTTCATCAAAGCCATCATCTTCTGCTAGCCAAAAACCCCTCACGGTCATCTCCAAATCAACTCTTAAGGTAGGTTTTCTCAAGTTACTGTAGCCCAAATGAAATTAATGCAAGATATATATATATATAAGCATGTCATGCATATGATTATTATAGTTTTCATGCGTTTTCTGAAATATTTTGAAAGAAACGCCCTTGATTAGGGCGCTAATTTAAAAGAAACGACCATGCTAGTGGTCGTCAATTTAATATTTGACGCCCTCTACGCAGGCGTTAATTTCATAAGAATCGCATGTGATTAATAATTGATCCTGTTTAAAAATTACAATACATATGAAATATTGATTTTTAATATCTTGCATGACTCTGTGAATTCCTGTTAAATTTTACTGCCATGACATGTCTCCTGTCTCTCGAAATATTATTTATTAAAATATCGTAAATCCCTTGAAATTCACGACTTGGACAAAGTCGTTTTCCATATTCTAACGCCCCAGTACAAGGCGTGAATCTGAAAAGTAACGCCCCTTCCTAGGGCGTGTATCTGCTAAAATCCTGAAATTCACATATTCTGTAAAATGGAATTAGAAAGTAACGCCCCTTCCAAGGGCGCGTTTTTGATAAATTTCTGAGAGTAATTATATCCTGTCGAATATGTAAATGATGAGACGCCTGCCTCTGCAGTCGTCAACTTTGAAGAAACGCCCCCAGGAAAGGCGTGTTTTTGATAAATTAATGAAATAATGGAAATTCTGCAAATTGGCAATACATGTAAACGCCCTTCTGTTAGGCGTTAATTATTCAATACACGACTTTACTTAAGTCGTTATTTTACTGTAAACTGATTTTATCCTGATTCTATTACCGATGGTTTCATATTATACATATATATATATATATCGGCACTATTCTCCACTCCGTGAGTATAGTCCCACGTTTCATGTTGATTTATCGATCACACTCAACTCTCATTGACATACAAGCTCTCCATTGGACATTCCGTTCCTTTGGACTAGCGAGTTAGTCATAGAGACCTCCGTAAGACTCCTCGTAGCCTTGGATTCCCTCAAGGCCGACTGAGCTGGTTGTACCCTAAAAACCCATTACACGATCCTTGCCATGTCAATCTAAAGAAACATGGTATACCGGCCCTTATGATTATACAAAGAGTATATCATAAGAAATTCTTAATGGGATGATGATATCATGCCATATCATGTCGTTCTTGTAAACCTCAATTCTATGATAAGAATGAGGGTATCTTACCTTTGATATACTGTTCATGTGGACCTCAATTCTATATAAAGAATGTCCATATTGATTTGTCATGGTACCTAAGTTAAGGGAACCATAATCTACCTAGTTTTATCGACATCGTGATTATACCGTTATTATCGCCATTCTATGTCCTTTGTCATATTTTGGACTCTATTCTATCAAAGTTGTCATACGTGTCTACAAGCTTGATTATTGAAATTCTATATTGGCTATATAAACAAGAGTGGATGTCAAAACACATGATAAATGCCTGCGCATATAGGGCCCGATCTGGTCCTGGGAGGAGCACCCGAAAGTACTTGTGCCCATGGGAGTTAAAATGATAAGGTATCTGGCATTATACCGAGTACTTGACTTGCTTGATTGGACATTCCACACACCTCTTGTACTTGAATCGTACTTGACTTTACATGAAATGTGTGGCCCGAAAGAGGGTAATTTACTTGCTTGATACATGATAGCCAAAGTTCTTGACATGACTCGATAATGGTACTTGCTTGAATATCTTGAATAACTTGTATCTTGTTCATGAAAGTTCATCTTATTTCTTTGATATTACATTCTCTCTATCTTGTCGTTTCATGCGAGCATGCATAGCTTTATTGCATCCATGAAAATGTAATTACTTAAACCACTTGCTAGTACTTGAGATATAATTTCCTACTGAGCGTTCGCTCATTCCGTTTGTCCCTTTTTACTTTTCAGGTAAGTCCGACGACGATGGAAGTCAATCGGATGGGAATGGTCAAGAGTGAAAGTGATAGAGCTTCTACAAGTGTCGTCTAGTCTTTTCTATAGTTTCTTGAGTCAAATATGTATTCTTTTCCTTTTTATTAAACAGAGTATTGGATTTGTAATAGTCTATCCATTATGAAATAAAGGATTGGGTTATCTTGCTATTTTGCGCATCTCTGTCTTTGTGTCGAATACATGACCACTCTGATTGACATGATTGATATAGACACGTCGCGCATCTCCGGGTATCTTCCGCGCTCGGGGCGTGACAGTCTTTGTGGTATCAGAGCCTAAGGTATTCAATTCCTAGGAAACCCAAGTCCAAGGATAGGTTTCAAAACCTTTAACCAAGTGAGAGTGGGTAGAACCAAGGGTTAAATGATCAATGAGTCCTTTATAAGATCATAGTGATATAATACTAACATAGCTATTGTAATTGTAGGATAATGGCTGCCGAACGTGCTCAATGGCGCAACATGCAGCGTACCCTTCAAGGGATGACCCAAGTGCTACAACAGGTAGCACAAGGTGGTGCTCCACGAGCTGGAAGCTTACACCAAGCATTCAAGAATATGAATCCCCCGAAGTTCATGGGATCGACCGATCCAGACGATGCCGAGCATTGGGTTCGGGAGATTGAACGTATATTCCGTGTCATGCAATGCACGGATCAGGACAAAGTCTTATTAGCTACTTTCCAGTTAGAAAAGGATGCTAGATGCTGGTGGGAGTCGATTGAAGCTACTATTGACCCAACTCAAGTTACATGGGGTGAATTCGTTGAATATTTCAACGCCAAATATTTCTCTGATAGGGTCCAGGAAAGGAAGGCCGCCGAATTTGCCGCATTAAAGCAAAGATCTTTATCGGTGGCTGATTATGAAGCACAGTTCTCTAGACTGTCTAGATATGCTAAGCATTTAATTGGCACGGAAAAGATGAAAGCCCGTAGATTTCTTAATGGGCTTAGGCCCCACTACATTACTCAACTGGCGCCTATGGATATTCAAGTTTATACTGAAATAGTGCGCCGAGCTCAGTTGCTTGAAGATGCCACGGAACTATCTGATAGGATCCGTGGGAAAGACAAAAAGGAGCAAGTCACAAGTTCGGGTTCTTTTAAACCCAACTTTAAGAAGAGGCCCAATAATGGAGGTTCTTCCTCTCAAGATCAGAAGTACAAGAAATCCAAGCCTTTCTCTATCACCACTACCCCTTCAAACGTAGTATGCAAGCATTGTGACAAGGCTGGTCACAAAACAGAAGAATGCTGGAGGAAATTAGGAGCATGTCTCCGTTGTGGGAGTCGTGAACATCGGATTCCCGATTGTCCATTAATGAATGACCAAGACGGTGAGGGTAAACGCCCAGTGACAAGGAACGCGCGTCTTCATGCAATCCAAGAGACCGAACCAGAAGAAGAAGGCGGATTGGTGGAAGGTACATTAAAAATTTGTTCCAAATATGCACATGTCTTATTTGATACGGGTGCATCGCATTCCATTATTTCCAAGAAGTTTGCTGACCCATTACCTCTAGAACCAGAATGGATGAAAATAGTGTTATCTACTCCTCTCGGAAACGAGACGGATATCACGCATCATTACCAAAACTGTGAGGTGTTGGTTCGAGGAAAGAATTTTCCTATTGATCTTATCTGCTTAGATCTAAAAGAATATGATGTTATACTAGGAGCAGATTGGTTATCTAAGTACCAGGCAACGGTTGATTGCCGTAATAGCAAGATTGTTTTCAAAGAATTTCCAGAACTGACTTATACTAGTCCTAAGAGTCGAAGCAAATCCCCTCTTATTTCGGCTCTTCGAGCAAGCAAGCTCGTCAGGAAAGGATGTGTATCCTTCCTTGCTTTTGTCACTAATAAAGAAGCTAAGGAAACCAAGATAGAAGACGTTCAAGTAGTACGAGAATTCCCAGACGTATTTCCGGAAGAATTGCCGGGATTACCCCCGCAAAGAGATGTGGCCTTTACCATCGACTTAGTCCCTGGTGCTGGTCCGGTTTCAAAGGCACCATATAGAATGTCCCCTGCTGAACTCAAGGAGTTGAAGGAGCAGTTGATGGAACTAATCCGAAAAGGGTTTATTAGACCAAGTACTTCCCCGTGGGGAGCACCAGTCTTATTTGTAAAGAAGAAGGATGGATCCATGAGATTGTGTATTGACTATCGACAGTTGAATCATCTTACTATCAAGAACAAGTATCCACTGCCGAGAATCGATGAATTGTTTGATCAGATTTCAGGATCCAAATATTTCTCCAAGATTGATCTCCGGTCGGGATATCATCAATTAAGGATCAAGGATGATGACATTCACAAGACCGCATTCAGAAGCAGGTATGGCCATTACGAATTTGTTGTTATGCCTTTTGGACTAACAAATGCCCCTGCTGCCTTTATGCAGTTAATGAATAGCATATTCAGGCCTTACTTGGATCAATTCATAGTAGTCTTCATCGATGATATATTGATATATTCTAAGACTAAGGAAGAACATGAAGAGCATTTGAGGATTGCATTGCAAGTCTTGAGGACAAATCAATTATATGCTAAACTCAGCAAATGCGAGTTCTGGCTTGAAGAAGTGGCTTTTCTCGGACATGTCATATCCAAGGACGGTTTATCTGTGGATCCGTCAAAAGTTGAAGCTGTGAGAAACTGGGAGAGACCCACTAATGCAAGCGAGATCAGAAGTTTCTTAGGTCTTGCAGGCTATTATCGGCGATTTATCAAAGATTTCTCTAAGATCGCCGTACCACTTACAAGATTAACTCGTAAGGAGATCCGATATGAATGGAGTGAGGAATGTGAAAGCAGTTTCCAAACTCTCAAGGATCATCTCACCACAGCTCCGATCTTAGCCCTACCAATTGAAGGAGAGAAATTCGAGGTCTACACTGATGCTTCTGGCATTGGCCTCGGATGTGTTCTAATGCAACATGGGAAGGTCATAGCATACTCTTCTCGTCAACTGAAGAAGCATGAGGAGAATTACCCCGTCCATGACTTGGAATTGGCCGCGGTAGTATTTGCCCTAAAGATATGGAGACACTATCTCTATGGGGTACAGTTTACTGTATACTCCGATCACAAAAGTCTCAAATATCTATTTTCACAAAAGGAGCTGAACATGAGACAAAGACGTTGGCTAGAATATCTCAAGGACTTCGACTTCAGTATACAATACCATCCCGGAAAGGGTAATTATGTGGCTGATGCCCTTAGTCGAAAGCCGAGAGCAAAGATAGCAAATTGTATGATACAAGAATGGAGGTTACTTGAACAATTCTCCGAGCTCAATATAAGCTTGGACACGGAATCCAAATTTGTCACACTATCCCATGTAAGCATACAGTCAGATTTGTTATCTGAGATACAAACACTTCAGGATGATGATCCTATGTTAATAGAAATCAAAGGCAGATTAGAAGGACAATCTGATTTTCAACTAACTTCTGATGGAAGATTATCGTTCAAAGATAGAACTTGTATACCCGATTGTCCGGAATTAAAGAAGAAGATCTTAGATGAAGCTCACAGATCAAGATACACTATTCATCCTGGATCAACCAAAATGTACCAAGATATAAAGAGGAACTTTTGGTGGCCTAATATGAAAAGAGAAATAGCAGACTATGTATCACGCTGTCTCACGTGCCAACAGGTCAAGGCGGAACACCAAAAGCCTGCGGGAAAACTACATCCTCTAGATATTCCTAAGTGGAAATGGGAGGATATTGGTATGGACTTCATCATGGGTTTGTCTAAATCTAAAGGAGGACATGATGGAATCTGGGTTATCGTTGACCGATTGACTAAATCGGCACATTTCTTGCCAATCAAAAGCCGATGGTCAATTGATGTGCTAGCTGCACTATACATCAAAGAAATAGTCAGGATACATGGAATTCCTGTCTCAATCGTGTCTGATAGAGATCCCCGTTTTACTTCTCATTTTTGGAAGGGATTACAACATTCGTTGGGGACGAGACTCAACTTTAGTACTGCTTTTCACCCGCAAACGGATGGTCAGACCGAGCGAACTAATCAAGTTGTTGAAGATATGCTGAGAGCATGCATTATTGACTTTGGAGGAAGCTGGCATGACCACTTACCTTTAGTTGAATTTGCATATAATAATAGCTACCAAGCTAGTATCCAAATGGCACCTTTCGAAGCCTTATACGGAAGGAGTTGCCGATCTCCCATATGTTGGAACGAAGTTGGAGAGAAACAACTATTAGGTCCAGACATGGTAAGGGATACAACCGAGAAGATACAAGTAATCAGGGAAAGATTACAAGTTGCTCAGACCAGGCAAAAGGCTTATGCAGATACAAGAAGAAGAGATCTTGAATTCCAAATCGGAGATCATGTATTTCTCAAGATATCCCCTGGACGTGGCATACGGAGATTTGGTGTTAAGGGCAAGCTTACGCCAAGATTCATCGGACCATTTGAGGTACTCGAAAGAGTTGGCGAGGTTGCTTATCGCATCGCGTTGCCTCCTCAGTTGTCCGAGGTACACAATGTATTTCACATATCTATGTTGAAGAAATATGTACACGATCCATCTCATATTATTGAACATGGAGATCTGGTGATCCAGAAAGATCTCACATATGAACAGAAGCCTATGAAGATATTAGATCGAGAAATACGAGCTCTAAGGAATAAGGTTATTCCCATGCTCAAGGTGCAATGGAATAAGAATCCTGAACGCGAAGCGACATGGGAGACCGAAGAATCTATGAAGAAACGATTTCCCGAGTTATTCTAAGAGGTATATGTTCTACGCTCTCCACATGTATAATTATATATATATTGAATTTGGGGACCAAATTCTTTTTAAGTGGGGGAGGGTGTAGCAACCCTAATAAATGAATAATTGAAATGAATTAAAACATATATATTACAGAAGTAATATATATAAAAGGAATAGGGTTAATTGGACGAAATAAAACAAATTAAAAATAACGCCTCTTATTAGGGCGTTAATTCAATAAGAAACGCCTCTATCAAAGGCGTGACTAAAGAAAGGACGCCCACACATGCGGTCGTCAACTCTCACAACCAAATAGGCAAGTAAAAGAAACGCCCATATATGGGGCGTGTTTCAAAGACAAGGAACGCCCTTATCCAAGACGTTTCTTAAGAAACGACCTGAACTAGGTCGTCAATTCAAGAATCGACGCCCTGACCAAAGGCGTTAATTCCATTCGAGTTCCGTTCGACACGGGAGCTTATCCAGGGAAGGATTATGTTAATCCAGTAAGTATTTAATAGGGCAAGGACTCTATATTGGAAGCATTACTTCTACTAGAACACTAACCTTAACAGGACGTCCAAAATCCTATATATATAATCTTGATCGAACAAACCCTAAACCTATTTGGACGATCGAACCGCACAGGTACGTGAAGAACATATCTTCTTCTTCTTCTTTTCCTTATGAACGAAATAGCAGTTCATATAAGTTTCTCTTTGCTTCGGTTACATGAAGAACTAATAGTTCTTCATCCTCTTTTCCTCTTACAGGTTGAGGACGCAGCAGCATAAGTGAAGAACAAGGTAACGTTCTTCTAATCTCCTCTGTTCTGATAGGTGAAGAAATTAATAAATGTTTCTTCTTCTGTTCCTGTAGGAGTACAGAACCGAAGAACAAGGGTTCTTCATCAAAGCCATCATCTTCTGCTAGCCAAAAACCCCTCACGGTCATCTCCAAATCAACTCTTAAGGTAGGTTTTCTCAAGTTACTGTAGCCCAAATGAAATTAATGCAAGATATATATATATATAAGCATGTCATGCATATGATTATTATAGTTTTCATGCGTTTTCTGAAATATTTTGAAAGAAACGCCCTTGATTAGGGCGCTAATTTAAAAGAAACGACCATGCTAGTGGTCGTCAATTTAATATTTGACGCCCTCTACGCAGGCGTTAATTTCATAAGAATCGCATGTGATTAATAATTGATCCTGTTTAAAAATTACAATACATATGAAATATTGATTTTTAATATCTTGCATGACTCTGTGAATTCCTGTTAAATTTTACTGCCATGACATGTCTCCTGTCTCTCGAAATATTATTTATTAAAATATCGTAAATCCCTTGAAATTCACGACTTGGACAAAGTCGTTTTCCATATTCTAACGCCCCAGTACAAGGCGTGAATCTGAAAAGTAACGCCCCTTCCTAGGGCGTGTATCTGCTAAAATCCTGAAATTCACATATTCTGTAAAATGGAATTAGAAAGTAACGCCCCTTCCAAGGGCGCGTTTTTGATAAATTTCTGAGAGTAATTATATCCTGTCGAATATGTAAATGATGAGACGCCTGCCTCTGCAGTCGTCAACTTTGAAGAAACGCCCCCAGGAAAGGCGTGTTTTTGATAAATTAATGAAATAATGGAAATTCTGCAAATTGGCAATACATGTAAACGCCCTTCTGTTAGGCGTTAATTATTCAATACACGACTTTACTTAAGTCGTTATTTTACTGTAAACTGATTTTATCCTGATTCTATTACCGATGGTTTCATATTATACATATATATATATATATCGGCACTATTCTCCACTCCGTGAGTATAGTCCCACGTTTCATGTTGATTTATCGATCACACTCAACTCTCATTGACATACAAGCTCTCCATTGGACATTCCGTTCCTTTGGACTAGCGAGTTAGTCATAGAGACCTCCGTAAGACTCCTCGTAGCCTTGGATTCCCTC
The DNA here is from genome assembly GCA_022559845.1 of Amorphophallus konjac. Classification (NCBI taxonomy): domain Eukaryota; kingdom Viridiplantae; phylum Streptophyta; class Magnoliopsida; order Alismatales; family Araceae; genus Amorphophallus; species Amorphophallus konjac. The sequence goes on along the minus strand of CM040125.1, from coordinate 286,223,119 downwards.
AAGGCCGACTGAGCTGGTTGTACCCTAAAAACCCATTACACGATCCTTGCCATGTCAATCTAAAGAAACATGGTATACCGGCCCTTATGATTATACAAAGAGTATATCATAAGAAATTCTTAATGGGATGATGATATCATGCCATATCATGTCGTTCTTGTAAACCTCAATTCTATGATAAGAATGAGGGTATCTTACCTTTGATATACTGTTCATGTGGACCTCAATTCTATATAAAGAATGTCCATATTGATTTGTCATGGTACCTAAGTTAAGGGAACCATAATCTACCTAGTTTTATCGACATCGTGATTATACCGTTATTATCGCCATTCTATGTCCTTTGTCATATTTTGGACTCTATTCTATCAAAGTTGTCATACGTGTCTACAAGCTTGATTATTGAAATTCTATATTGGCTATATAAACAAGAGTGGATGTCAAAACACATGATAAATGCCTGCGCATATAGGGCCCGATCTGGTCCTGGGAGGAGCACCCGAAAGTACTTGTGCCCATGGGAGTTAAAATGATAAGGTATCTGGCATTATACCGAGTACTTGACTTGCTTGATTGGACATTCCACACACCTCTTGTACTTGAATCGTACTTGACTTTACATGAAATGTGTGGCCCGAAAGAGGGTAATTTACTTGCTTGATACATGATAGCCAAAGTTCTTGACATGACTCGATAATGGTACTTGCTTGAATATCTTGAATAACTTGTATCTTGTTCATGAAAGTTCATCTTATTTCTTTGATATTACATTCTCTCTATCTTGTCGTTTCATGCGAGCATGCATAGCTTTATTGCATCCATGAAAATGTAATTACTTAAACCACTTGCTAGTACTTGAGATATAATTTCCTACTGAGCGTTCGCTCATTCCGTTTGTCCCTTTTTACTTTTCAGGTAAGTCCGACGACGATGGAAGTCAATCGGATGGGAATGGTCAAGAGTGAAAGTGATAGAGCTTCTACAAGTGTCGTCTAGTCTTTTCTATAGTTTCTTGAGTCAAATATGTATTCTTTTCCTTTTTATTAAACAGAGTATTGGATTTGTAATAGTCTATCCATTATGAAATAAAGGATTGGGTTATCTTGCTATTTTGCGCATCTCTGTCTTTGTGTCGAATACATGACCACTCTGATTGACATGATTGATATAGACACGTCGCGCATCTCCGGGTATCTTCCGCGCTCGGGGCGTGACAGTCTTTGTGGTATCAGAGCCTAAGGTATTCAATTCCTAGGAAACCCAAGTCCAAGGATAGGTTTCAAAACCTTTAACCAAGTGAGAGTGGGTAGAACCAAGGGTTAAATGATCAATGAGTCCTTTATAAGATCATAGTGATATAATACTAACATAGCTATTGTAATTGTAGGATAATGGCTGCCGAACGTGCTCAATGGCGCAACATGCAGCGTACCCTTCAAGGGATGACCCAAGTGCTACAACAGGTAGCACAAGGTGGTGCTCCACGAGCTGGAAGCTTACACCAAGCATTCAAGAATATGAATCCCCCGAAGTTCATGGGATCGACCGATCCAGACGATGCCGAGCATTGGGTTCGGGAGATTGAACGTATATTCCGTGTTATGCAATGCACGGATCAGGACAAAGTCTTATTAGCTACTTTCCAGTTAGAAAAGGATGCTAGATGCTGGTGGGAGTCGATTGAAGCTACTATTGACCCAACTCAAGTTACATGGGGTGAATTCGTTGAATATTTCAACGCCAAATATTTCTCTGATAGGGTCCAGGAAAGGAAGGCCGCCGAATTTGCCGCATTAAAGCAAAGATCTTTATCGGTGGCTGATTATGAAGCACAGTTCTCTAGACTGTCTAGATATGCTAAGCATTTAATTGGCACGGAAAAGATGAAAGCCCGTAGATTTCTTAATGGGCTTAGGCCCCACTACATTACTCAACTGGCGCCTATGGATATTCAAGTTTATACTGAAATAGTGCGCCGAGCTCAGTTGCTTGAAGATGCCACGGAACTATCTGATAGGATCCGTGGGAAAGACAAAAAGGAGCAAGTCACAAGTTCGGGTTCTTTTAAACCCAACTTTAAGAAGAGGCCCAATAATGGAGGTTCTTCCTCTCAAGATCAGAAGTACAAGAAATCCAAGCCTTTCTCTATCACCACTACCCCTTCAAACGTAGTATGCAAGCATTGTGACAAGGCTGGTCACAAAACAGAAGAATGCTGGAGGAAATTAGGAGCATGTCTCCGTTGTGGGAGTCGTGAACATCGGATTCCCGATTGTCCATTAATGAATGACCAAGACGGTGAGGGTAAACGCCCAGTGACAAGGAACGCGCGTCTTCATGCAATCCAAGAGACCGAACCAGAAGAAGAAGGCGGATTGGTGGAAGGTACATTAAAAATTTGTTCCAAATATGCACATGTCTTATTTGATACGGGTGCATCGCATTCCATTATTTCCAAGAAGTTTGCTGACCCATTACCTCTAGAACCAGAATGGATGAAAATAGTGTTATCTACTCCTCTCGGAAACGAGACGGATATCACGCATCATTACCAAAACTGTGAGGTGTTGGTTCGAGGAAAGAATTTTCCTATTGATCTTATCTGCTTAGATCTAAAAGAATATGATGTTATACTAGGAGCAGATTGGTTATCTAAGTACCAGGCAACGGTTGATTGCCGTAATAGCAAGATTGTTTTCAAAGAATTTCCAGAACTGACTTATACTAGTCCTAAGAGTCGAAGCAAATCCCCTCTTATTTCGGCTCTTCGAGCAAGCAAGCTCGTCAGGAAAGGATGTGTATCCTTCCTTGCTTTTGTCACTAATAAAGAAGCTAAGGAAACCAAGATAGAAGACGTTCAAGTAGTACGAGAATTCCCAGACGTATTTCCGGAAGAATTGCCGGGATTACCCCCGCAAAGAGATGTGGCCTTTACCATCGACTTAGTCCCTGGTGCTGGTCCGGTTTCAAAGGCACCATATAGAATGTCCCCTGCTGAACTCAAGGAGTTGAAGGAGCAGTTGATGGAACTAATCCGAAAAGGGTTTATTAGACCAAGTACTTCCCCGTGGGGAGCACCAGTCTTATTTGTAAAGAAGAAGGATGGATCCATGAGATTGTGTATTGACTATCGACAGTTGAATCATCTTACTATCAAGAACAAGTATCCACTGCCGAGAATCGATGAATTGTTTGATCAGATTTCAGGATCCAAATATTTCTCCAAGATTGATCTCCGGTCGGGATATCATCAATTAAGGATCAAGGATGATGACATTCACAAGACCGCATTCAGAAGCAGGTATGGCCATTACGAATTTGTTGTTATGCCTTTTGGACTAACAAATGCCCCTGCTGCCTTTATGCAGTTAATGAATAGCATATTCAGGCCTTACTTGGATCAATTCATAGTAGTCTTCATCGATGATATATTGATATATTCTAAGACTAAGGAAGAACATGAAGAGCATTTGAGGATTGCATTGCAAGTCTTGAGGACAAATCAATTATATGCTAAACTCAGCAAATGCGAGTTCTGGCTTGAAGAAGTGGCTTTTCTCGGACATGTCATATCCAAGGACGGTTTATCTGTGGATCCGTCAAAAGTTGAAGCTGTGAGAAACTGGGAGAGACCCACTAATGCAAGCGAGATCAGAAGTTTCTTAGGTCTTGCAGGCTATTATCGGCGATTTATCAAAGATTTCTCTAAGATCGCCGTACCACTTACAAGATTAACTCGTAAGGAGATCCGATATGAATGGAGTGAGGAATGTGAAAGCAGTTTCCAAACTCTCAAGGATCATCTCACCACAGCTCCGATCTTAGCCCTACCAATTGAAGGAGAGAAATTCGAGGTCTACACTGATGCTTCTGGCATTGGCCTCGGATGTGTTCTAATGCAACATGGGAAGGTCATAGCATACTCTTCTCGTCAACTGAAGAAGCATGAGGAGAATTACCCCGTCCATGACTTGGAATTGGCCGCGGTAGTATTTGCCCTAAAGATATGGAGACACTATCTCTATGGGGTACAGTTTACTGTATACTCCGATCACAAAAGTCTCAAATATCTATTTTCACAAAAGGAGCTGAACATGAGACAAAGACGTTGGCTAGAATATCTCAAGGACTTCGACTTCAGTATACAATACCATCCCGGAAAGGGTAATTATGTGGCTGATGCCCTTAGTCGAAAGCCGAGAGCAAAGATAGCAAATTGTATGATACAAGAATGGAGGTTACTTGAACAATTCTCCGAGCTCAATATAAGCTTGGACACGGAATCCAAATTTGTCACACTATCCCATGTAAGCATACAGTCAGATTTGTTATCTGAGATACAAACACTTCAGGATGATGATCCTATGTTAATAGAAATCAAAGGCAGATTAGAAGGACAATCTGATTTTCAACTAACTTCTGATGGAAGATTATCGTTCAAAGATAGAACTTGTATACCCGATTGTCCGGAATTAAAGAAGAAGATCTTAGATGAAGCTCACAGATCAAGATACACTATTCATCCTGGATCAACCAAAATGTACCAAGATATAAAGAGGAACTTTTGGTGGCCTAATATGAAAAGAGAAATAGCAGACTATGTATCACGCTGTCTCACGTGCCAACAGGTCAAGGCGGAACACCAAAAGCCTGCGGGAAAACTACATCCTCTAGATATTCCTAAGTGGAAATGGGAGGATATTGGTATGGACTTCATCATGGGTTTGTCTAAATCTAAAGGAGGACATGATGGAATCTGGGTTATCGTTGACCGATTGACTAAATCGGCACATTTCTTGCCAATCAAAAGCCGATGGTCAATTGATGTGCTAGCTGCACTATACATCAAAGAAATAGTCAGGATACATGGAATTCCTGTCTCAATCGTGTCTGATAGAGATCCCCGTTTTACTTCTCATTTTTGGAAGGGATTACAACATTCGTTGGGGACGAGACTCAACTTTAGTACTGCTTTTCACCCGCAAACGGATGGTCAGACCGAGCGAACTAATCAAGTTGTTGAAGATATGCTGAGAGCATGCATTATTGACTTTGGAGGAAGCTGGCATGACCACTTACCTTTAGTTGAATTTGCATATAATAATAGCTACCAAGCTAGTATCCAAATGGCACCTTTCGAAGCCTTATACGGAAGGAGTTGCCGATCTCCCATATGTTGGAACGAAGTTGGAGAGAAACAACTATTAGGTCCAGACATGGTAAGGGATACAACCGAGAAGATACAAGTAATCAGGGAAAGATTACAAGTTGCTCAGACCAGGCAAAAGGCTTATGCAGATACAAGAAGAAGAGATCTTGAATTCCAAATCGGAGATCATGTATTTCTCAAGATATCCCCTGGACGTGGCATACGGAGATTTGGTGTTAAGGGCAAGCTTACGCCAAGATTCATCGGACCATTTGAGGTACTCGAAAGAGTTGGCGAGGTTGCTTATCGCATCGCGTTGCCTCCTCAGTTGTCCGAGGTACACAATGTATTTCACATATCTATGTTGAAGAAATATGTACACGATCCATCTCATATTATTGAACATGGAGATCTGGTGATCCAGAAAGATCTCACATATGAACAGAAGCCTATGAAGATATTAGATCGAGAAATACGAGCTCTAAGGAATAAGGTTATTCCCATGCTCAAGGTGCAATGGAATAAGAATCCTGAACGCGAAGCGACATGGGAGACCGAAGAATCTATGAAGAAACGATTTCCCGAGTTATTCTAAGAGGTATATGTTCTACGCTCTCCACATGTATAATTATATATATATTGAATTTGGGGACCAAATTCTTTTTAAGTGGGGGAGGGTGTAGCAACCCTAATAAATGAATAATTGAAATGAATTAAAACATATATATTACAGAAGTAATATATATAAAAGGAATAGGGTTAATTGGACGAAATAAAACAAATTAAAAATAACGCCTCTTATTAGGGCGTTAATTCAATAAGAAACGCCTCTATCAAAGGCGTGACTAAAGAAAGGACGCCCACACATGCGGTCGTCAACTCTCACAACCAAATAGGCAAGTAAAAGAAACGCCCATATATGGGGCGTGTTTCAAAGACAAGGAACGCCCTTATCCAAGACGTTTCTTAAGAAACGACCTGAACTAGGTCGTCAATTCAAGAATCGACGCCCTGACCAAAGGCGTTAATTCCATTCGAGTTCCGTTCGACACGGGAGCTTATCCAGGGAAGGATTATGTTAATCCAGTAAGTATTTAATAGGGCAAGGACTCTATATTGGAAGCATTACTTCTACTAGAACACTAACCTTAACAGGACGTCCAAAATCCTATATATATAATCTTGATCGAACAAACCCTAAACCTATTTGGACGATCGAACCGCACAGGTACGTGAAGAACATATCTTCTTCTTCTTCTTTTCCTTATGAACGAAATAGCAGTTCATATAAGTTTCTCTTTGCTTCGGTTACATGAAGAACTAATAGTTCTTCATCCTCTTTTCCTCTTACAGGTTGAGGACGCAGCAGCATAAGTGAAGAACAAGGTAACGTTCTTCTAATCTCCTCTGTTCTGATAGGTGAAGAAATTAATAAATGTTTCTTCTTCTGTTCCTGTAGGAGTACAGAACCGAAGAACAAGGGTTCTTCATCAAAGCCATCATCTTCTGCTAGCCAAAAACCCCTCACGGTCATCTCCAAATCAACTCTTAAGGTAGGTTTTCTCAAGTTACTGTAGCCCAAATGAAATTAATGCAAGATATATATATATATAAGCATGTCATGCATATGATTATTATAGTTTTCATGCGTTTTCTGAAATATTTTGAAAGAAACGCCCTTGATTAGGGCGCTAATTTAAAAGAAACGACCATGCTAGTGGTCGTCAATTTAATATTTGACGCCCTCTACGCAGGCGTTAATTTCATAAGAATCGCATGTGATTAATAATTGATCCTGTTTAAAAATTACAATACATATGAAATATTGATTTTTAATATCTTGCATGACTCTGTGAATTCCTGTTAAATTTTACTGCCATGACATGTCTCCTGTCTCTCGAAATATTATTTATTAAAATATCGTAAATCCCTTGAAATTCACGACTTGGACAAAGTCGTTTTCCATATTCTAACGCCCCAGTACAAGGCGTGAATCTGAAAAGTAACGCCCCTTCCTAGGGCGTGTATCTGCTAAAATCCTGAAATTCACATATTCTGTAAAATGGAATTAGAAAGTAACGCCCCTTCCAAGGGCGCGTTTTTGATAAATTTCTGAGAGTAATTATATCCTGTCGAATATGTAAATGATGAGACGCCTGCCTCTGCAGTCGTCAACTTTGAAGAAACGCCCCCAGGAAAGGCGTGTTTTTGATAAATTAATGAAATAATGGAAATTCTGCAAATTGGCAATACATGTAAACGCCCTTCTGTTAGGCGTTAATTATTCAATACACGACTTTACTTAAGTCGTTATTTTACTGTAAACTGATTTTATCCTGATTCTATTACCGATGGTTTCATATTATACATATATATATATATATCGGCACTATTCTCCACTCCGTGAGTATAGTCCCACGTTTCATGTTGATTTATCGATCACACTCAACTCTCATTGACATACAAGCTCTCCATTGGACATTCCGTTCCTTTGGACTAGCGAGTTAGTCATAGAGACCTCCGTAAGACTCCTCGTAGCCTTGGATTCCCTCAAGGCCGACTGAGCTGGTTGTACCCTAAAAACCCATTACACGATCCTTGCCATGTCAATCTAAAGAAACATGGTATACCGGCCCTTATGATTATACAAAGAGTATATCATAAGAAATTCTTAATGGGATGATGATATCATGCCATATCATGTCGTTCTTGTAAACCTCAATTCTATGATAAGAATGAGGGTATCTTACCTTTGATATACTGTTCATGTGGACCTCAATTCTATATAAAGAATGTCCATATTGATTTGTCATGGTACCTAAGTTAAGGGAACCATAATCTACCTAGTTTTATCGACATCGTGATTATACCGTTATTATCGCCATTCTATGTCCTTTGTCATATTTTGGACTCTATTCTATCAAAGTTGTCATACGTGTCTACAAGCTTGATTATTGAAATTCTATATTGGCTATATAAACAAGAGTGGATGTCAAAACACATGATAAATGCCTGCGCATATAGGGCCCGATCTGGTCCTGGGAGGAGCACCCGAAAGTACTTGTGCCCATGGGAGTTAAAATGATAAGGTATCTGGCATTATACCGAGTACTTGACTTGCTTGATTGGACATTCCACACACCTCTTGTACTTGAATCGTACTTGACTTTACATGAAATGTGTGGCCCGAAAGAGGGTAATTTACTTGCTTGATACATGATAGCCAAAGTTCTTGACATGACTCGATAATGGTACTTGCTTGAATATCTTGAATAACTTGTATCTTGTTCATGAAAGTTCATCTTATTTCTTTGATATTACATTCTCTCTATCTTGTCGTTTCATGCGAGCATGCATAGCTTTATTGCATCCATGAAAATGTAATTACTTAAACCACTTGCTAGTACTTGAGATATAATTTCCTACTGAGCGTTCGCTCATTCCGTTTGTCCCTTTTTACTTTTCAGGTAAGTCCGACGACGATGGAAGTCAATCGGATGGGAATGGTCAAGAGTGAAAGTGATAGAGCTTCTACAAGTGTCGTCTAGTCTTTTCTATAGTTTCTTGAGTCAAATATGTATTCTTTTCCTTTTTATTAAACAGAGTATTGGATTTGTAATAGTCTATCCATTATGAAATAAAGGATTGGGTTATCTTGCTATTTTGCGCATCTCTGTCTTTGTGTCGAATACATGACCACTCTGATTGACATGATTGATATAGACACGTCGCGCATCTCCGGGTATCTTCCGCGCTCGGGGCGTGACAAGAGTGATGTACAGCTGGGAGTAGTCATGTACATCCTTACCTAGCCCCAGGTGAGTGACGACTGGCGTCGTACCACCATCTTCGATACATTTTGTAGGCTGGGAGGAAAGGCCAACAATGTGACCATTGATAGCCGGAGTTGCATTAACGCCATCTCTGCGGGCATGGTTAAGCGTCTGGGTTTGACGCCCGTTGATCATCTCGCACCTTATAGGGTTTCCTGGGTGGATTCTACTTCCATCCCGGTCAGGCTGAGATGTATGGTGCCACTACAGTTCCAGACTTACCCTGATGAGATCTGGTGTGACATGTTGCCTATGGAGGTAGGTAGCATTATCCTTGGTAGGCCTTGGCTATTTGATTGGGATGCCACCCTCCAAGGTCGGTCGAACACTTGCACGTTCGACCACAGAGGCCATAGGATCACCCTCCATCCCACCCAGCCGAAGGATCCTTCTGTCCGAGGACCAGCCGGTCCCAGCACTTCCACCCCTCTTAGTTAGGGGACTGTTGGTCCTTCCACCTCATCCACGATGCAGGCTGCCACCTCTTTGACTACTCCTAGCACAAGAGGCCTCCCACCCCGGAGGCTAATGATGATTAGCCCGCGAGAGATGGAACAAGAGGTGACCAGGGGTAGCCCTATCCTTGCCGTTGTTGTCCGAGGAGTGGAGGATGTCACCCTGAGGTCTGATGATGAGCACCCCCCAGAGGTAGCTGTGATCCTCCGAAACTTTTCTGATGTCTTCCCGGAAGACATCCCCGAAGGCCTTTCACCTATGAGGGACATCCACCATGAGATCGACCTTGTCCCGGACTCATCCTTGCCCAACCTTCCCCACTATAGGATGAGTCCCACGGACCATGCCGAACTTCAAAGGCAGGTCGAGGACTTGATGAGTCGGGATCTCTTAGGGACAGCAAGAGCCCTTGCGCTGTTCTCGCATTGTTGGCCCTAAAAAGGATGGCACATGGAGGATGTGTGTCGATAGCCGTGCGATCAACAAGATCACGGTGAAGTATCGCTTTCCCATTCTCCTATTGGATGATTTGTTAGACATGATGTCGGGAGCCACTATCTTTTCAAAGATAGATCTTCATAGTGGCTATAACCAAGTACGGATCAGGCCTGGTGGTGAGGACACGCGCCGCATCACTCGACGGAGCACACGGAGCTTGCCGATATCCCTTTGGCTTGGCGACCACTTGGCGGACTAGCAGAGTCCCTTTTTATGCTTCAGGCCATGCTGGGCCTTAGTTTAGTCCCTGCGTGGACACTTTTTGCATTGTTATGGACCTTTGTAGGCCATTTGGAGCCAATTAGGCTTTAGTTGGGCCATTTTATGCTTATTAGATAGGAGATAGGGCTATTGGGCCATTTCTTTGGTTCAATTTCTGGCCCATTTGGGCTGGCCACCCACTCCCTTGCTTAGCCCACCTAGGCTTAGGGTTTTGGGCGCCCCCACCTCTTTCCTTCCTCTTGGAAGGTGGCAGCCGCCCCTCTCCTAGATTGTAGGAAGAGGGGTGCGGCCCCTCCCCTTTCCCTTCCCCATCCGACCTCCTCCCTCCCTCCTTGGCCGCCCCCTTTCCCCAATCCATCCCTAGAATCTAGGAGTGGTTCGCAACCCCCCCCCTTTCCCCCTTGCCTTGTTGCGCACCCCCCCCCCTTTCCCCCATGTCATGTGCGTCCCCTTTCCCCCCCCCCCCTCTTGGCTAGGGTTTCAACCCTAGCATATAAAAGATCTTATGTATTTTTCATTGAAGAATAATGAAGAAACTTTGCTGATCAAGAACTTTGGTGGCTGCGCCCCCTCCTCCTCTCTCTCTCTGATCCTGCGACGGGATCACCTCGGGGTGCGACGCCGAGGCTTCCCCCTTCTTTATCCCCTGTCACAAGTGCACGTAGCTGTTCGCCTGAGTTCTACCCCGACTTGCAGCAGCGCCTCCGCCCAGATCCGGACGAATCTGCTCGTCCCCTTTTTTCTGGAGGTACCCCTGCGAGTCCCCGACGCGTGGGCTTTGGTTTCGCCTCGATCCGAGGTCCACATCGCCGGCATCGATTTTTCTCGTGAGATCGCGCAGGACCCCTTCCCACTGCGAGCCAGATCCTGCCTGCCATCTTGCAGAAGTTCTCCCGAGCGACAAACTCCGAGTTTGGACCTGATTTCTTCAGGGTTGGTACCTCTCGTCCTCCTCTTTCCAACGCCGCCGACCTCGCTTCGTTCCGACGTCGGTGCCGAGCGTGGCGTTGATCCTCGTGGAGCCGCGCAGGTCCATCTGCACAGTCCGGCGCCGGGGACAACGACGACTTGCAGACGTTCTCCCGGCCAACCCCGGACGTATCTGGCCAAGCCGTTCGACCGGGACCTGCTGCTCAGCGTCCCCGACGTCCTCCCTCAAGCGGCGCCCCATTCGCCTTCCATAACTACGAGTTCTCAATTTCCCCGCTCGAGTGTGCTGTTCTGCGAGCAGAAATCCCGTCGCGACTTGCAGGTGCGGCCACGGCTTCCACGGGCGGAATCTGCGTGCCCCCTTTGGCCGAGGCTTCCTCCCGTGACCCAGCTATGCGCCCTCGCTAACGGTGCCTCCATCGGACACCGGACCAGGTCGTGGGAGCTGTTACCGCCGAGTCACGCGCTGCTGCGAACTGGCAGATCACCGTCGACACCCTCCTCGCGGCCATCCCCTTCACCGAGTGCTGCCCGTCAGCCCGTGTACCGGTCGCCCCGAACAGAGTTGCTGTAGCCCGTTACCTCCCTGCGTGGAGTGGGCATTTGTTGGCTTGTAATTATTCTTTCATTGTGTGTATCGGGGTTGTCGGTCTCGGCCGGGGTTCCTTCCCCACGCCTAGGCGTGGAGGTACGTGCGACGTTCCTTCCCTTGGCATTTGCTTTGCTAGTATGCTCTCGATTATGCAGCGTGCGAGTGTAGGATCCTAGCTACATATTCAATTCACCGTGGGTTTTGCGAGTTGAGAGCACCATTCCGTGGCCCTAGTCGAGCCCGAGCTCGGACTAGACTCCCATAGTTGCGCGTCGGCTCCCTTTGCCGCTTTGATCCACTCGTTTCCCTCATAGGGACGGCCGTGGACTTGGGTTTCTTGTTGAGAGACGCCTCTCTTCGGAGGAGTAGTACGGAGGTCGATCACTCGGCTTGCCTTGTCACGTGTGAGTGCTGGCCGCACTTGGTCTTCATCATAGGTTTAGTCCATTTGTCAGTTCCGTCCCGCATCAAATTTGGTATCAGAGCTTAGGGAACCAGTTTGTTCTAACAAATTGGGGTCTTAGGTCATTCGAGTCTTTAGGTTGTCTAGGGTGCAATTGAGGCCTTAGAGTTATCTAGGTTGCATTGAGTCTCTTAGTTCATCTAGGTAACCCACCATTGCATTGTAATGTTAGGTTTGTGTCTAGTTAGAGTTTTGTCCTTGTCTCGTTGAGTCTTGCATGTCCAGCTCCGCGCCAACCCCATGGTGGTTCCTCGAGCCCACATGTCAGGTGAGTCATCCCTATTGGTCCGATTCGATGCTCTTATAGTACGACCTCTAAGTGTCGCCCCTACCACTCAGTCGCCGGGAGACCCGACCCCTATACCGATGACCGAGTCATTCCAGCGCCCTGTCATGTCCACTGCCATCCTACCTAATGGGATGCATACGGAGATCGACTTCATCAGTAGGGTGTCGTCTAACTGTGTCTCACAAGACATTGTTGAGTCACTCTCCAAGACTGGGGAGATTGTTCTCCGTGATGGTTTAGCTTTTATCGAGTTCCAACGGTGGTTTGGCCCCGTTAAATATTTCGATGGCGCTTGGTGCAAGATCAGCACACTTGCTGGTCCATGCATCATTTTAGGGCGAACTTGGTTGGAGGAAAGAAGTGCGACCATCGACCTGGATAGGAGTACCTGCACCCTACACCCATCTCACCTTCCCGGTGAGTTTGTCTTCCATGACGGCGTTACGCCGACCACCTCCATGTCATCACCTGGGTTTGTTCCAGTGAGTTACGAGGCTGAACAGGAGTTGATGGAGGAGTACCTAACTGAGGTTGAGGAGTTAGGGAGTGACCCCCCCCACATCATAGAGGACTCAGTTTCCACTCCCAAGAGAGAGACTTCACCCTTAGACCCTCATATAGAGACATTCTTACCTTCCGAGGGTGAACTGGTCATTGGAGAGTCTTTAGCTAGCTGGCTAAGGGAGGGTCCACTTCTAGATGTCTCCATTCCTTGCTATACACCCATGGGACCAGCCCTCCCAATAATACCCCTTAACTCCTTTCACACCACTTTTCGGTCCTTCTGCTTTCTTGAAAATGTGAAGGACTTCCTTAGGAGTTTAGATTATCAATGGGAGTTGACTTACATGTTGACCTTAGGGTCTGACCAACCCTATAGTCATAGCTTTACACTCCCTGCTTTGGGGTCTATTACCTCGGTCTACACCATAGGACATATCACATCCGAGGTCCTTTTATTATTTCCTATACCCGTGGAGGTTGATTTTATCCCCGCTTATGGTTTCACGGTCCCGAGGGAGGAACCTTGCCTTCCTTGCCTTCCTCATGAGCCCCTTGCCCCATACATGAGAGTGCCTGAAGGTGATTATCTGCACCTGGGCGAATGTCGCACATGGGCAAGTATAGTGAAGGGACCTGTCGGGAGGGGTCATCATTTCTTTGACCCTTTCGATCCCCTCCCTAGTGAGCCTCTCGACCCATATTCTTTTCCCCACCTTGTCGAGGAGGTCCACTATCATACACCACCTAGGACTTCTAGTCAACACCTCACCTTACCGGCATCCAGATGCCCGAGCTTAGGAGGCCAGGGACACATGTCTCTTCCTCATGTTTCTTCATGTCCACCATCATATAGGGGTTTGTCTCATATAGGGAATGTCATGAGTGAGTTTGGGCAATGTAGTCCCCATGAGTCTATCACATTCCGTAGGACACCCATGCATGATAGATACAACTTTGGTTGTCCTGGTCCTCCCCGTGTTGACCAATCATGTAGGAGTCATAGGCATGCTAGGTCTGTGTTTGGATGTCCAGGACCACCCCTGCATTCATATAGGTATGAGTCCACACAGCTAGTTCGGAGTCTACATCATCATCACCATCTTGAGGCCAGCAACGCACGTTATGAGGATTTAGCTGATACGCATCGACGCACCCGTGAGTTCCAAGTGGGAGAGCACGTCATGATCAGGGTTAGACCTGAACGGTTCCCCTCGGGGGCCGTAAAGAAACTCCAGGACCGCGGTGCAGGACCCTTCCGAGTTCTGAAACGATTAGGGTCGAATGCGTATGAGATTGAGCTGCCAGACGACTATGGGATCAGTTCGACGTTCAATGTCTCTGATCTGGTGGCATATCGGGATCCCGCGGTGATTCCCAGTGAGCTTTTTGGGCCTACCCCTCCTGTTGAGAGCATTACACCCTCTGAGCTTCCACCTCCTCCAGCCCCATTACAGACACGCGAGCATATAGATTGCATACTGGATGAGCAGGTGACCACGACCAGGAGCGGAGCCTACCAGCGCTTTCTAGTGCGTTGGAGAGGGCGCCCTGCGACAGACGACACCTGGATCACACGTGGAGAGCTGGAGCGGATCGACCCAGACCTGCTGGAGCGTTACTTGAGCGACCGTGACCCTTACTCGACGGGGTCGAGTTCTTCCCACCCGGGGAGAATTGGTGAGGACACGCGCCGCATCACTCGACGGAGCACACGGAGCTTGCCGATATCCCTTTGGCTTGGCGACCACTTGGCGGACTAGCAGAGTCCCTTTTTATGCTTCAGGCCATGCTGGGCCTTAGTTTAGTCCCTGCGTGGACACTTTTTGCATTGTTATGGACCTTTGTAGGCCATTTGGAGCCAATTAGGCTTTAGTTGGGCCATTTTATGCTTATTAGATAGGAGATAGGGCTATTGGGCCATTTCTTTGGTTCAATTTCTGGCCCATTTGGGCTGGCCACCCACTCCCTTGCTTAGCCCACCTAGGCTTAGGGTTTTGGGCGCCCCCACCTCTTTCCTTCCTCTTGGAAGGTGGCAGCCGCCCCTCTCCTAGATTGTAGGAAGAGGGGTGCGGCCCCTCCCCTTTCCCTTCCCCATCCGACCTCCTCCCTCCCTCCTTGGCCGCCCCCTTTCCCCAATCCATCCCTAGAATCTAGGAGTGGTTCGCAACCCCCCCCCCTTTCCCCCTTGCCTTGTTGCGCACCCCCCCCCCCTTTCCCCCATGTCATGTGCGTCCCCTTTCCCCCCCCCCCTCTTGGCTAGGGTTTCAACCCTAGCATATAAAAGATCTTATGTATTTTTCATTGAAGAATAATGAAGAAATTTTGCTGATCAAGAACTTTGGTGGCTGCGCCCCCTCCTCCTCTCTCTCTCTGATCCTGCGACGGGATCACCTCGGGGTGCGACTCCCCATCCCTCGGTGCGACGCCGAGGCTTCCCCCTTCTTTATCCCCTGTCACAAGTGCACGTAGCTGTTCGCCTGAGTTCTACCCCGACTTGCAGCAGCGCCTCCGCCCAGATCCGGACGAATCTGCTCGTCCCCTTTTTTCTGGAGGTACCCCTGCGAGTCCCCGACGCGTGGGCTTTGGTTTCGCCTCGATCCGAGGTCCACATCGCCGGCATCGATTTTTCTCGTGAGATCGCGCAGGACCCCTTCCCACTGCGAGCCAGATCCTGCCTGCCATCTTGCAGAAGTTCTCCCGAGCGACAAACTCCGAGTTTGGACCTGATTTCTTCAGGGTTGGTACCTCTCGTCCTCCTCTTTCCAACGCCGCCGACCTCGCTTCGTTCCGACGTCGGTGCCGAGCGTGGCGTTGATCCTCGTGGAGCCGCGCAGGTCCATCTGCACAGTCCGGCGCCGGGGACAACGACGACTTGCAGACGTTCTCCCGGCCAACCCCGGACGTATCTGGCCAAGCCGTTCGACCGGAACCTGCTGCTCAGCGTCCCCGACGTCCTCCCTCAAGCGGCGCCCCATTCGCCTTCCATAACTGCGAGTTCTCAATTTCCCCGCTCGAGTGTGCTGTTCTGCGAGCAGAAATCCCGTCGCGACTTGCAGGTGCGGCCACGGCTTCCACGGGCGGAATCTGCGTGCCCCCTTTGGCCGAGGCTTCCTCCCGTGACCCAGCTATGCGCCCTCGCTAACGGTGCCTCCATCGGACACCGGACCAGGTCGTGGGAGCTGTTACCGCCGAGTCACGCGCTGCTGCGAACTGGCAGATCACCGTCGACACCCTCCTCGCGGCCATCCCCTTCACCGAGTGCTGCCCGTCAGCCCGTGTACCGGTCGCCCCGAACAGAGTTGCTGTAGCCCGTTACCTCCCTGCGTGGAGTGGGCATTTGTTGGCTTGTAATTATTCTTTCATTGTGTGTATCGGGGTTGTCGGTCTCGGCCGGGGTTCCTTCCCCACGCCTAGGCGTGGAGGTACGTGCGACGTTCCTTCCCTTGGCATTTGCTTTGCTAGTATGCTCTCGATTATGCAGCGTGCGAGTGTAGGATCCTAGCTACATATTCAATTCACCGTGGGTTTTGCGAGTTGAGAGCACCATTCCGTGGCCCTAGTCGAGCCCGAGCTCGGACTAGACTCCCATAGTTGCGCGTCGGCTCCCTTTGCCGCTTTGATCCACTCGTTTCCCTCATAGGGACGGCCGTGGACTTGGGTTTCTTGTTGAGAGACGCCTCTCTTCGGAGGAATAGTACGGAGGTCGATCACTTGGCTTGCCTTGTCACGTGTGAGTGCTGGCCGCACTTGGTCTTCATCATAGGTTTAGTCCATTTGTCAGTTCCGTCCCGCATCACCTGGGGATGAATGGAAGACGGCATTCAAGACCAAGGATGGTCTTTATGAGTGGTTGGTTATTCCCTTCGGACTTTCCAACGCACCTAGTACCTTTATGCCATTGACGACCCAGGTTTTATGCCCTATAAAAGGGGTCTTCTTGGTCGTCTGCTTTGACGACATTCTTATCTACAGTCGCACTAGGGATGACCACTTAGACCACCTTAGGCAAGTCTGTGTCGTTCTGAGGCGAGAGAGCTTATTCGCCAACCTGAAGAAGTGTGCCTTCATGACTGATCAGATCACTTTCCTCAGGTTCATTGTGTCTAGAGATGGAGTCTCCACTGATCCGGAGAAGATTAGGGCCATCAGGGGGTGGCCTGAGCCCCGCACTCTCCACAATGTCCGGAGCTTCCATGGCTTAGTGACGTTCTATCGCCGCTTCATTCGTGGCTTCAGTTCTATCACTGCCCCGATCACTGATTGCATTAAGAAGGGGGCATTCGTATGGACTAAGGCTGCAGCCACGGCCTTTCAGGACATTAAGGAGCGCATGACCCAAGCACATGTTCTTGCTTTACCTGATTTTTCTAAGGTGTTTGAGGTCACATGTGATGCTTCTAGAGTGGGCATTGGTGGCGTGTTGAGTCAGGAGTCCCACCCCATAGCATTCTTTAGCGAGAAGCTTAATGATGCTAAACTGCGATATTCCACATATGACAAAGAATTCTACGTAGTTGTTCAGGCATTACAGTATTGGAGGCACTATTTGTTGCATCAGGAGTTTGTCCTCTTTTCTGATCATAAGGCCTTACGATTCCTCCGTACCCAAAAGAAGCTGAACACTCGCCACAGTCGTTAGGTGGAGTATCTCCAAGAGTACACCTTTATGCTCAATCACAAGGAAGGGGCGGAGAACAAGGTCGCCGATGCGCTAAGTCGGCGGATGATGATGTTGACTACCTTGAGTGTTGAGGTGGTAGGGTTAGAGAGGTTGAAGGATGCTTATGTGGATTGTCCGGATTTCGGTCCGATCTATGCAGCCCTTCAGGCCGGTCCCTTACATGATTATAGCGAGTTTGTGCTATAGGAGGGTCACATATTCCGGGGTGACAAGTTGTGCATCCCACAGACTTCTGTTCGTGACTTTCTTACATGGGAGATGCACGCGGGAGGTCTTGATGGCCACTTCGGTCGGAACAAGACCATAGAGTCGGTTGAGCATAGATTCTATTGGCCTAGCTTGAAGAGAGATGTCGTTCGCATCGTGGCCCAGTGCCGCACATGCGCCATGGCCAAACAAAGGAAGCAGAACACCGGCCTCTATACTCCCCTCCCCGTCCCGGATAGTCCATGGCAGGACATCAGCATGGACTTTGTGTTGGGATTGCCCTGCACCCTCCGACGGCATGACTCTATCTTTATGGTGGTAGATAGGTTCTCAAAAATGGCATTATTTATTCCTTGATCCAAAACCTCGGATTCCTGTAGAGTTGCCGGTCTATTCTTCTCCCACTGTGTCTCCAGGTTCAGACTTCCCTGCACTATAGTGTCTAATAGGGATGTGCGCTTTACTAGCTATTTTTGAAAAACCCTATGGCACATGATCGGCACCCAACTAAAATTCTCCACCGCATACCACCCCCAGACCGATGGTCAGACTGAGGTTGTCAATAGGAGTTTGTGACATCTTCTTAGGTGTCTTGTCCGAGATCGAGTCAGGGATTGGGATTTGGTCTTACCCTTAGCAGAGTTTGCATATAACGATTCGGTCAATTGGTCTACAAGTATGAGCCCCTTCGAGATTGTCACTGGCCGTAGACCTAGGAAGCCCATAGACCTAGTCCCTTCTCTCATCCAGTCCCGTGTGTCTGAGTCAGTTGAGTCTTTTGCTAGTCATATTAGACAGTTGCATAAGCATATTCGTCGTCACATTGAGTCCATCAACACACGATATAAAGAATTGGCTGACGCCCATAGGCACCACCGTGAGTTTCAGGAGGGCGATTCTGTCATGATCAGGGTCAGACCTGAACGGTTTCCCTCGAGAGCCGTAAAGAAGTTGCATGCTCGTGGTCCTGGTCCCTTTCAGGTAGTGAGGCAAGTCGGATCGAATGCATATGTTGTGGACTTGCCAGAGGATTACGGGATCAGCTCGACTTTCAACGTCTTAGATCTCGTCGCTTATCGGGACCCAGCGGTGATACCCAGTGAGCCCTTTGAGCCGTCTCCACCCATTGTGAGTGACACCACCCTAGAGTGTCCAGCTCCAGCCTTGTTATCTTAGTAGCGAGAGCAGATAGAATGTATACTAGATGAGCAGGTGACGACTACTCGAGGCGGAGTGTATCAGCGCTATTTGGTGCGTTGGAGGGGACGGCCCGCGTCCGACGACACTTGGATCACCCAGGACGAGCTATAGAGGATGGATCCAGATATGCTGGATCGATACCAGATTGACTCGGACCCTTACTCGACGGGGTCGAGCTTCTCCCACCCGGGGGGAATTGGTGAGGACACCAGAGCACGAGTACGGCTCGACTCAGCGAGTCATCGGTACCGGACCCGCAGCACGACACGGTCGACACCGACCTCTCTGTGGCTGGGGGACAGTCTGGAGTCGCCACCAGAGCACTAATACTTCAGTACGTATTTTTATATGTATTTAGCCGTATTTGGTGTGTATTTAACATGTATTTGGATTATATTTGGCTTGTATTTTCATAGGTTTTTATATTGGATCAATGGTAGAATAAATGACCATGTATTTGTATTTTTATTTATTTTGGTCTAAGGGGGGCAAATTATGGTCCAAGGGGATTAATTAATGGAAGCACCTTATATTGACTTAAGGGGAGGGACGCCCCCTCTTTTGTCATTTATGGGGGGATTTGTTTATGTTGGTTTAATCTCCCTTCCCCATTATACCCCCTTGACCAAGGGTATTCCAAGTCTTTTGGTTAGGTATAGGGTTTGAATACTTATAGTCTCTTGTGTATTTTGGTGGAACTTCATGAAAAATTTATGAGAAATAAGCTTGGTGCGCACCCCCCTCTCCCCTTGGTGTTCTTCCTCCTCCCACCTTCAATATCTTATATATCTGAGTTCCCATCTTCTATCTCCCTCAAATTTCATCTTCTTCTATTCTTCCCCTATCTACTGAGATCGTTCATCGCCGCCGCCGTCGCCGTTCGTGCCACCGTTGAGCCACCACAAGTCGGTCTTCATCCTGCTGTCCCAAACTCAGAGTTGCAGGACAACAGCTCGGTGAAAGGGCTGGTACGGGAGATCCGACCTTTGGATTGTCATGAAACTTTGAGGATAGGTTCCCCCATCAGAGGCCATTCCCAGCTCAAGTTTTAGGTCGAGCAGAGCCCATTTGTCCCCTTTCTAGCCACCTGTTCATCTTCCCCAAAGTTTGCTTATGTGCAGGTCTACGGGATAGATCTTGGCATCCAATTTTTCTCACCCATCAAATGTTGTCCAAATTTCACAAAAGAGCTATGTGCGTCTCTGTAACTATCCTCTCTACTCACAATAAAAATCCCAGGTGTTAATTCGTTCATTTAATCCTCGGTCAAAGCCCTTGATTACAGAGTTCAAGTTCTATCCAGCCTGTTCTATATTTCGGGACAGTGTGCTCAATCAATTAACAGTGGTTCTCATTTTCATTCCAACCGTTGGACGAAGCTATAATTCTACTATGTCGTAGAATTTTGAGTCCTTTTTCCAATGGTACCCTTTGTGATTCAATCCGACATCGGATCTGGGAGCACCAGCCATTCTCGTCGGAGTATGTAGATCTAGATAGAAACACATCTGCGGGACAACCTTGGGAATTAATTCCCAAGAAATTGCCCGACTCCATTCCAGTGACCGCCATCCCCGGGGATCGACCCGGAACACTCCAGAGATGCCCCACTAGTCGCTACAGCCAGGAGCCCTCCCGGACGTCGCCGTACCAGCAGCGGGTCCTACGTGTTGTCCTGCAGGCCCGCGTGAACAGTATTGAACCGGCCGACCGCATCCGCCCGAGCGCCATCGACTGCTGCTTGTCAACCCGAGATTGGTGCTCCCGAACCCCACGTGTCTCCTATTTCCTCCCTGCGTGGAGTGGGCTGCAAAATTAATTCTGTAATTTTATAATATTTGCTGTACCGGGAGTTTCGGATCTCGGCCGGGAAGTCTTCCCCACGCCTCGAGCGTGGAGGTACACTCGCCACCCCCCTTTTTGTTGTATTTGCTTGTTTAGTATGCGTTCTAGATGCCGCTGCATGTGAGTAGGATATTTTATTAGCTCGTTAAATATTAATCATCGTTGTGATTTGTGAGTGCGAGACCCGTCCCGTGACTCGTTCCGAGCACGAGAGTGAGCCGACCACCAGAGTCTCAAAGCCAGTTTCCCAACCGTGCAAGATCGTCACATTTCTCTCGCTGGGGATGACTATGAGTTAGTGCTTCTTATTTGGGGCATGATCACCTCTTCTAGAGCTTGTTTGGTGCCACGTTGTAGTGTCGTTTCTGGTCGCGTCAGTTTGTCAGTCGCATCGTCCGTTAGAGTCCAAGGTCGCAACCCGTCCGCGTCGAGTCCCGTAGTCATCCCGCATGATAAGGCTGGAGATTTTGTGAGCCAAAAGCATACAAGGGAGAGCAAGCTCTAGTTTCCTGAATGTAGAAGCAGAGAGAAGAAGGAGAAGAACAAGAGAATGAGAGAAGAGCAGTGAAGAAGCTTGCTTCCGGAGATATCTCCTTCCTTGTGTTGCTGGCATGACTGCAACGCAACAGACCATCTTCTTCACCTCAGGAGCTCTCACAGCAAGGGAGATAGCATCTGTTTGAAGCATCATCAGGTGCCCTTGAAAGTTGGGAAACAAGTTCATCGTTTCCTCTCGTGGTCGTGGTGAAGAACCAGGAAGAAGAAGAAGAGAATCCAGGCGTCATCCAGTTCTCTCCCAGATAGGAGTTTTCTCTCCCATAGAACTTCATAGCCATACTCTGTCTGGTTGCTCTTTTACAATTTTGTTTTTCTCAAAAACACATACTCTTACTATTGCTCCCTACCTGCGAGTAGGAAGACAGACAGTGTGTTCACTGATCTGTGGGTTTTGGGTTGTGTACCCTCAAGCTGTTTGGCAGCGGAGTTGAGAGAGTTTGTCTCTCTATTTGAAGCTGTGAATCAGCAGTAGTGCATTTGCACTAGTGAAGCCTCACCAAGTTGTGTGAGGGGTGGACATAGGTTTCTGGATAGAGACCGAACCACCTTAAAAACATGTGTTCTGTGGTTTATCTTCTATTGTGCCTCGACGCTAGATGCTTGGTAGGAACGCTATTGATCATCATTCGTGCATTTGGCTCACTAGCTAGCAACTATTTCTTGCTCTACTACTCTTAGTTTTAATCTAGTTGTTATTTCCGCAAAGAAGGGCAAAGAAGGGGCTGATCTATTCACCCCTCCCCTCTAGATCTGCCTATCACTATACATCATCACGTGCCCTAGGACACCGCACCTCGCTGCCAAAAAATTGCTACCACAGCTGGGACATCCCCTCAGGGCAATCTTGTGCCTTGTGTCCTACCTTACCTCATCTGAAGCACCTCCCAGCACTCGGACACGATCTGCCTGGATGAAACCGCCACAACCCGCGCATTGGCTCGGCTGACCTTCAGCCACACCCTACCGCTGAATCTGGACCGAAGACTGTGGCACACTCTCCTCTGATGCCTGCATCTGGCCCTTAAGCCGTTGCATGTACCTCCATCCCAGTCTCCGAGGACGCCTACCAGAAGGTGAAGACGTCACCACAGGTGGCTCACTCAAAGGCTGCTGAACCTCCATCTGTTGATCCTCAATCTGCCGAACCTGACCAGGTGAAAACCGCTCTGTCTGGGACTCTCAGGTCATCAACATGTCCACCTCCAAAGCCGCCGCTGCATGGAACGCCGCGTCCAGACCGCTAAATTGAGCCGCAATCAAAATGTCTCGCAACTCAGCTCTTAAACCTTGGAGAAATGGCTGGGTCCTCATGGCTTCATCTGTCATCACACGAGGAACTTGACTGCCCAATTCCATGAAACGGGCCCGATACTGCAACACCGACATCTCATCCTACTGCAAATTTAGGAACTGGAACATCCTCTCTGTCCGCAGGAACTCAGGACTATAAGTCCGCTCAAAAGTTTCAACGAACTCCTGCCAAGAAATCTGCCAAAGTGGTCGAGACTGAAAGGTCGTCTCCAACTCTGTGGTCCACCACAAGGAGGCAGGACCATGCAACCGGTAACTTGCCAGCATGACTCTCTCATCATCTGCACATTCCATTCACCAGAACACTCGCTCCACTGCATCGATCCACGATCTCACTACCTCTGGATCCGGTTGGCCCCCAAATGACTGTGGCTGAAATTGCAGAAACTCCCGCAAAACACGTCCTCGGCCACCACGCAACGTACCACCTTGTCCAGGCTCCTGACCACGGCGCTACTGACCCCACTGACGCATGAATAATTGGTACAGGCTGGCAGAAAACTAATCTTCACTCTGGAGGAGGTGACTCATGACCCGGTTCCTCACTGCTCGACTCCTCCCGAGCCCTCGTCAGCACCCCAGACAATGATCGGACTAGCCTCATCGGGGCCATCAAACCTTTAACACAAACACGAAAAACACGGGGGGTGAATAGAACAAAACACCTAAAGCAAGCTGTCAACTATACTGGACTTTCTGGACTCTGAGTCTCTGCAATTGTTCTTAATTCCCATGCATTTCCATAACCAGGCTCTGATACCACCTGTCATGACCCAAGATCCGGATACCCGGTCAAACCCGATATCACTTGGATCCTACGCCACCATCCACGAGCCGGGGGCTCGGAAGGGTTAAAGGGATGGTGTGATTATGCATTGAAATTCTAAAAAAAGTAGGAAATGATCTACAGATATTAATAATTAACTGACAGAAATAAAATTAACATTTTATGACAATTAAATATAACTACAGAGTCTAGTCCACAAGTACAGTCTAAAAGAAAGGAAATGTACACTACCTCGGGGCATACCCCGGCACTAGCGAGCTGGCTGCTAAAAGACCTCTGAACGAGATGCACCACCTCGAGGAGAACTACTGCACCTGAAAAAGTAGGGAGTGAGTCTCATCTCATTGGCTTAGTAGGGGTCCCGCGAATCCCTACCATAATGAAAGCGGTAAATAGGGTAGTAGCAGAAATAACAACAGTAAAGGAAAACAGCAAAAACAACAACAACGACAAGGGTAACAGTAGTGGCGAATCGACTAAAATAACCTCAGTAACAACAATGGTGGTGGCTAATAAAATAGTAAACGGTAGAAGCACGGAGTCTCTACAGTACTCCTACTCTCACAAGGGAACCACAATCCCGCATCAGAACCGCCAAACTAAGGAATGTCGTGGTCACACTGCCGAAAGCTCCTATAGAACCTCTAACGTAGGGAAAGTCCTTACGGATGGGAGCCACTACAAAAACCACACGCCGAAACAACCTATGATAGCTACCGAAAGAACCCTGACTACGCCGTTGGGAAAACTCAGCCTCGCAGGCAATAAAACACGCTAAAGTCACCCAGACAGAATAAACTACCCCTACGCCGGAGAACCACGGCTCACGGTCAGAAACCAAACCCACAGGTGACTGAAGTACACCGCCACTAGCATTGGCTGGATGCGTCCTCTGATGACTTACACCATGCTGACACTCCCTAACCTGGCTACCTCTCCTAGAGAGTGAGGAAAAGGGACAGGGTCGGATGCATCCCAGACGCCTTACACCGCCCACAACGCTCACGCATAACAACCTCTCCAAGAGAGTGAGGTGGAGACACAACGACATAATGACTAGCTGGGTTCATGCCCGTCAGCGTAGGTCCACTGCCCCCAAGCATGTGTGCACACATATACCACACCCTCAAGGTCGGATCCTCTATCTGGTTTTCCCCTCAGCTGGACTCAAGCTGCCAAGGCGAGGGGCCCTACGCTAACCAGTTTAAAAACCATCACACCGGGTATCGCTCTCGACCACACGGTCAGAACGTGTCGGCACTCAGTAAGCAACCGCTCTCGGGCAAGCCAGTATGTGCACGACACTCAGTAAGCTGAGCCTAGCTAGTGGAGTAATACTCGGGAGAAGGTTCAACTCACTCACACCGGAAGCCACGAGGTGGCACAGCCCGGTATAGGTAAACTTCCTAAGGTTGATAACGAGAACCAACAAACGTCGGCCTACTAACTCGTGCGGGAAGGGACCTTAGCACACGGTAACCCCAGACGGGGGAGAACACCCTCTACAGATAGAATTTCCCACAGGGACAGCCCATGATGACATACCCAAAAATCTCGGATCACGAAGAATCACGCGGACACCTCTTCCATGAATCCGTATCGCACACGGACACCTCGTTGCAATAAAACATGAAGCACGGCACCCCGGGGGCTAAACAGGTTGGGCGGCAAACCCTTCTTCGCCCAGAGGCTTGGGCGGCCACACCAGTGACCGCCTAGCACCTGGGCTCCCTCTGGCCTGGGCGGCAACTCCATTTGGCCACCCAGAGGGCTGGCCCGCCACCTCTGTAGCCACCCAAACCAGGGCCAAATGGGGAGGGCGGCCAGGGTTAGGGCCGCCCAGCACCCTGGGCGACCAGACCCTTGGCCGCCTAGTGACCTGGGCAGCAAGAGTCATGGCCGCCCAACTCAGGGTGCAGATGGCCACCTATGTGGTTCTCTCCTACTGGTTTTTCAGAAAAGGATCGAGCTCCACCTAGAGCTCGATTCCATGCCCCATTTGCCTCGTAACGAAGGGGAAAACAAGAAGAAATCATCTCGGGGCATTCCTACCACCGAAAAACCAAATCCAAACCATGATCAGGTCCCAAATCGGCAGGAAACTGCCGCTCATCCCAAACATTCTCATTTTCCCCCAAATAAGCAAAACACCCTCTCTCGGCCTCGTCGGAACACAGAATCGCAAAGGAAAACCCACGAGGGTGTCAGGGATTCGTCCCCCTACCTTTTTGAAGCTTTACCATCGAAAACCCCAGTGAAAACACCGTTCCCATGCGCGGTCGCCTTCCCACGGCCGCGAATGCCTCCGCCTCGCTGCACGCCACGCCCCTCGGTTCATCCTCGCCACACGCCGTTGCAGTCGCACTGCCACACGTCCCCTCGCCACCTCCGTCGGCCATTGGAGTGAGAAGGGAGAGTGAGAGGGAGACGGGAGAGAGTGAGGGAGAGGAGAGACGGGAGAGAGAGGGGTGAGAGATGAGGGATCGGAGGGGGGAGAGGGGTAAAAAAAATGGTTTTATTTTTTTATTTAATATATTATATTATTTTTTTTCAATTTATTTATAAAGTCCGTATGAACCCCAAAAATGCACGAAAAATCAATTCGGTTTCAGAAAAAATCCAGGAAAAAGCCAGGCCACACCACACGCCATCATGGACCCGAAATAACACATGAAAACACTGAAAACGGGGTCCAAAAACCCAATATAAAAGTCTAAAACCCGCTTGGACACGATCCACGGCCCACGAAAAAGGATCCAAAAAACCCGGGGCGTGACAATATTTGTTACCGAGTGTGTTCTTCATTTGGTCAGAAGTTTTCATATTTATGTCTTCTGGAGAAGTGGTGGCTAAGTCGATTAACATGGTTCTAAGTCGACTGACTTTGCTTGATATCCCTGCAAACCTCCAAATATCAGTCGACTCGATGACCCATTTGCTCTGATAATTTCTGATCGTTTGATGTCCATCTGTGAATATCTGCTATCCTCTCTCAGCTCCTTCATTGATCCATCAAAATTCTTCTTTATCCTTTTCAAAAATTCCTTGGATAATGAGCCTGGATTCAGGGGGAGATCTTTATCTACTCACAAGTTGCATAATTCAGAGAAAACTAAAATGAGAAACTTCTTTTATGAAGCTCTATGAATGCCCACAATAATATGAAGGTTTAGGGTTAATATTTCTATGAGTACTATGCTAAAAGGCTTGGAAATGACTATATACAGCTTTAATGAACCTCAACTAGCCTTGAAAGGTGTTCTATCCTAAAACTTTCTCTAAACCTGAAAATCTAAAGTACAAAGGTAACTTTGGGGGTCCACTTTAAACTAAATATTGTCCTTAAACATTTGAACATTCTAAAAATCCCCAAGGGTAGCACATGACAGAGCAAGGACAATGGTTCACTGAGAAACCATGTCCCTTTACCTCTGAAGTTAAGAGGACTGTATCATGAAGTGCCAAGGTTAACTCTGTCTGAAAATTTGAAACATACAAAGGTAGAGCAATGGCATAAACTCACTAAGAAATATTGTTCACTCACTAAGAAGTGAGAAGAACTATGTCATGAAGTGACATACTATCTCTACTCAAAATGAAGTAGGATAGTCAGTCACACTGAGTAACTGGGGATACTAGCATCTAAACAACGTGTATCCTCATGATAAAAGGTGTGTACCAGACTTAATTGCTCTTAAAAATGGCAAGAAAATGAATATTTTTTTAAAAAAAGTAGCAAACAGGGCAAAAGGAAAAATGAATGTTGAACCCCGCAAGGATGACATCAGAAATCTCACTATATGTTTAATCTTCATACTAGTTGAAGTAAATCCTCAAGCAGCCACTAGAAATACAAGTAAGGGAAGAGAAGAGGAATAGGGCAATAATCTGCATAGACTTGTTTATGTTTATTAAATCTATGCACAATGCTTCTTCTTGAGTCTTTTTGTGATACAGTATGGGCTTATTAGCTTTAAACCAGTTAGACATAAATAAGGGACCTTTTCATGAGAAGCTTTATAACGAAAGAATCTAAAAATCTGTCCTCTGATTTTATGCGCATGAGTCAGGTGAAACTTACCTTATGAGTTTGAGCTCAGATATCTTGCTTTGGCAGCATATGCCTTTTATTTGACATATCCATTGTTGTCTCTCTCTCTCTCCCTCTGCTCCGAACCGGCTGAACCAGCAGATAAAGTTTGGCTAAACTTCTTTTTTCACTCAGAACCCAGTCGGGTTGGCAAAACCCTCTCCAAAACACAAGTTTCCATCTGATTTTTCAGACTGACGTCCACTCCCCTCATCTTTTGATGATGTCAAAGGGGGAGAAGTGTGTTGAGTCAGTCTCAGTCATAGGTCCATGTTGTCTTGCTCAGTTAAGTTTTTTGAAATAAATGTTATCTTGCTTAGTTCAGGTTTTGAGTACATGTCTGTCACATTTTCACATTATCTCATGCTAAAAAAATGCATAGTGACTCATAGTTGCCATTATCAAAAAGGGGGAGAATGTTGTGATATGTGTTTTGATGATGTCTAACTATGACTTATGAAATGTTAGTCTGATCTTGTGCATGTAACTTAGATAAATATGTCAAGGTCAGAATGCATGAAGTGTTCTGAAAAATGTACTAATATTCTTATTCACAAGAAAATTCAGTCGAACAAGTGCAGTGTCAAGTCGACAGATAAGGCAGAATCATTCGACTGAGTTCAAATTCAGTCGATAGACATAGACTCAAGTCAACAGATATGTCGACCAAAGTGGCTTGCCAGTCGACCGATAGAAAGGCCCCGGTCGAACAAATTTCCCAGAAATGACAGACTAAAAATGTTACAGGTTTCGGTCGACTGATGCTTGAGTTCGGTCAACCGACTAGGCCGAAGCAACCCCAGCAGAAGACCAAGCTACAAAGTCGACATACTTCAGAAGAAAGGAATGCTGAAGAACTTGAGTATGGCAAGACACAATGGAGTTAGAACAAGAAGCTCAAGCTGTAACCTTGTGTGACAACGAAGACTCAATAAAGACAGGCAGATTGAGTCGATCTACCACACCAACTAGGTCGACCCATATCAACTGAAGCTCATGTACTGATACATTGAGTCGACCTACCAAGCCAACTAGGTCAACCCATATCAACTGAAGCTCATGCACAAATACATTGAGTCGACCAAGCCAACTAGGTCTACCCATATCAACTGAAACTCATGTCCTGATACATTGAGTCGACCTACCAAGCCAACTAAGTCGACCCATATCAACTGAAGCTCATGTGCTGATACATTGAGTCGACCTACCAAGCCAACTAGGTCGACCCATATCAACTGAAGCTCATGTACTGATACATTGAGTCGACCTACCAAGCCAACTAGGTCGAGCCATATTAACTGAAGCTCATGTGCTGATAGATTGAGTCGACCTACCAAGCCAACTAGGTCGACCCATATCAACTGAAGCTCATTTGTCGATACATTGAGTCGACCTACCAAGCCAACTAGGTCGACCCATATCAACAGAAGCTCATGTATTGATACATTGAGTCGACCTACCAAGCCAACTTGGTTGACCCATATCATCTAAACCTCACAGCACTAAGTTGACAGACCATGCCCAGCATCAAGTCGACAGACATTGAAGTTGAGTCGACTGATCTGCAACTCAGTGGACTCATATTGCCTGAAAGTCACAGCACGTGCAGACTTCTAGTTGGTCACCTGGTCACGTGATTACTTACTCCAAGTCAATGGCACACGTCTCTATGACACGTGTCTCGAGGTCTTGAAAGGTCTGATGACAAAGAACCTTCTTTTTATCATGGACCAATCAGAAGATAGATTTGAAAAAGGGAACTTTTCATGTGTCTATTCTATTAACATCGACCAACTAGAAAAATAGATCTGAAAAGGACTGACCAAAAAATGGATCTGGAAAAGGGGGAGTATCCATGTTTTTCTTCTATGATGCGGGAAAAACGTGGGAGAGACACCTGAGCTTGTTTGAAGAACACCTGACAAGAGAGTACTATAGCAGTTAGCCTGTGAGATTCCACAGCTAAGAGGGAAGTTTTGAGAGTACCTTGAGAGAGCCTTCCTCCCCATTACGGTCTAGCCACTTAAGAGAGAGAGAAACGAAATAGCTACAGATCTGAGTTTAGATCTTCATTTTCAGCATCTTGACTTCTTTCAGAAGCTACATTTCAGTTTCTTTGTTTCGATTTAAGTTTTCTTTCTGAGACTTCTCTTCTATTTTACCGTGTGTGGTTGCTGAGATTTCAGTGGTTTTCTGGTACCCTATTTTAGGGACAAGAGTGAGCTTTGGCTATTGTGCAACCGTGTGTGGTCGAGTAGCTTGTTCCTCGTGCATGCTATTTATCAGCGCTTGTAGCGGACTAGCTCCACGTGTGTGTGTGTGTTTTCTTTTGGCCAAGTGTGAAATCCTCATCGGGTTGGTGAGGGGTGGACGTAGGTCTGTTAGATAGCAGCCGAACAACCTAAAAATCCTTGTGCAGTGATTTATTATTGTTTGTTCCATCTCTTCTACCTCCTTCACAGGTCCAATCATCCAGTTATTACGTCTCATAATATTCTACTCTCGAACAACACGATTTCTAGTCTACAACCGAGCTTAAGTTGTTCAATCGAGTTCATTCAATTCTTCTATTTTTTGAAGTTTTAAGTGGTCAAGTATTGTTGGTGGGGATCGATTCACCCCCCTCTAGATCCACTCATACCACTCATCAAGCAACCCCATCCAATGATCGACGGAAGAGATACCCCATAAGGCGATCATCATATTGGTATTGCACCGATTCATATAAGAAATCACTCACATGAATAAACGGATTACTGGACCCGTCATACTTACGGTAAGTCGGAAGCTCAGATTGAGGCGGGAGCCAGACGTTTTGAAACTTGGGAATGGGAATATCGATGAGAGATTGTGGGCTGACCCGCTTTTGTAAGTGGTCGATTTGCTATTGCATGATGGCCCATTTGTCTAATAACTCTTGTTCCCAGGAAGGAATGGGTTGCACATTATGCATAGGCCCAAGTGGCGGATTTGAAAAATGAGGAGGCGACCCATATTAAAGATAATGGGCTGAAGAATAACCCATTGAAGGAGGAGTAGGGTGGGCTGACCAAGGTTAACCATACTCACTTGGGCCGAAGAGAACTTTGGGAGTGGAAGAGATGGGCTAAGAAGAATCGGCCCATGGAGATGGAGAGAGGGGAGCCTTTCCCTTGTCAAATGATTGTTGGGCCAGAGCAGAGGGTTGGCCCATTTCAATGTTCACGAATTGGAGAGCCTTGGGTTGGACCAGTGTGAGATAAATTGGGCTTGGCACTATATTGTGCCCATCAAAGGAGATTTGGGGGGCCTGATTAAAAGAAGGACCTTGAGGAGTAGGAGGGCCGGCCAAAGTCCCCTGAAGAGATTGAATAACCATTTTGAGTTGGGATTGGTCCAATTTGGCCATTATGCAGAGAATATCGGCCTTAGGATCCCCAACCGGGGAGGAGGATGGGGCATGGGCACCCTCATTGGCTTAAGGAGAAGGAGGGGGGATGGACGCTTCTTCGGGCTGAAGAGCAGTGATCCTAGGTGGGGAGGAGTTTTCGAACAACCCTTGAGGAAGAGTTTCCTCATAGGAAAAGGAGTGCTCATAGGAAGACATGTTGGAATCATAAAGGGGATTGAAATAGGAGGAGGTGACAAATGACCCTTTGGGAGATGGACTCAAAGACTTAAAGCAACTCCACATGCAAAAGAGAGGACTGACCAATCAAGACACACACAACACGGCAACACCTAAAGACACAAAACACACAATATGCAAGATAAATATTTCACCTAAATCAACCATGTTGCAATGATGCACCAAATTTTCAAATTCCTTGTTGTCCTTTAGATATTTTAATTAAAGCATAATTCCCTTCATGAGTAGGGGTCCTAAGGGAGAACTTCAAGGATTTGGGTTGACCAAGGTTCAATACTCTCTCACAGATGCAACCTAGACTCAATGGGGTGGTAAGGTACAACCAGCTCGGCGTCCGTGTGGGAATCCACGGTTCACGGAGACTTATGGAGGTCCCAAAATAAGATCACCTAGTCGATCACGAGGAATACGCAACCGAGAGGATCACCTATTAGTGTAGGAATGCAAATAGAGTATGAGATGAATGGCCCTATGTGCACAAGGGTGCAAGCAAATTATAACCTAGAACTGGCAAGCATTGTCAAACAATGATGGAAAAATAATAAAATATGCATAGTAGACAGAACAGGGGATAGGTTGCAGATAAAAACCCCGAGAAGTGAAAATAATGAACAGAAGAGTGAGCCTCAAGATGTGTACCTGAACGCGGTCAAAGGGAGGACTGCCTTCTTCTGGATGCTGCTCTGGGAGAGGCCGCGTTCAACCAGGGATTCATGAAACGACTAAAAATTAAAGAAAAAACTTGAGAAACAGAATTTAACAAGGAACTAGATGGACAAAGATAGCAGGTAAGCAGCAAATAGCACAATGGGTACTAGGGGTCCCACCGTGATCGCCAGAAAATTGGTGTAGGCAATAAAAGTCACCCTCTTTCTTCTTCTTGGGGGAAGAAGGAGAGGAGAAGGGAGGAAGGAAAACACATGGTGAGGCAGCATGGAGTAGATGCAGTAATGAAAATCTAAATTGAGCGGAAGAAGTAAACACACGTAGCAGCATGGAGTAATAAAACTAACTAGAGCAATGAGTAAAGAAGTAACCAAGGGAATAAGAAAAAAGAAAGTGACCGTGATTGCCACCTGATAAGTACGTATTTATGTACATTTATTCATGTCACACGCATTATTTATGGTCTTAAATATAATTAATTCTACAAATTTTTTATATTAATCTCAGTCCTACATAAAATTCAGATCTTTCAAAAATTAATAATCTATGGGACTTGAGATATATAGAAATTGCATGGTTAATATTCATATGTTGGAGGGACTTAATTATACTTTTTTTACATTTAAACAAACTTAGATCAAAGTCTCTCTTTTGTGAATAGTGCCCTTCCTTCGCTACAGCAAGACGGCGAGATGGTCTTCGCCTGCTCACGGGAGTGCCCCACGACAGCAACCGACTGAGCTACGGAGGAAGACAGTAACACATGCAGGAGCATCGGTGGTCATGATTGTGTGACGAATAGCCGAAGAGCAAGAAGAAGCCGGCATGGGACTCACCGCGTCAGCCGTTGCCCATGCACAACCGCTCTCTGTAGAGCCCTTGTTTGCCGTCCTTCTCACTACCACACAACTCACACACCCATCTACCCCATGCATGCCCCCCTCCATTTTCTCACCTCTCTCTACCCTCCCCCTCTTTCTCTCTTTAACAATCACACTCTCACCTTCCGATGGCCCCCTCCATGCACACACATAACTTCACACGTAGGTGTGTAAAGTTGAGTGTGAATGTTAAAGAGAGAAAGATGGAGACACACATAACTTCATCTACCCCACATCCATCTCTCCCATTCACTCCACACACACTATCACCACCACAACACCTTACCACCGTAGCCACTACATTGTCACCCTCTCTCTAACCCATGCACATGCACATGGCCAAGGGCCCATACACACTACACCCATATCAACTTCTTCACTCCCTACACACTCACACCTACCGCCAGCCATGTACCAGCCTACCAACAACTCAAGCGGTGGATTAAGGCACCAACCACTTAAGCGGCAGGTTATGGCATGGCATGGCCCCGTCTCTTATTCCTCCTATAATAACCAAGCACCACAGGGAGATCCAACATCTTTCCCCCTATCGGTTCCCCCTCTCTCCCTTTTTTTTCTCTCACATAGCTCTCTCCACACTCTCCTGACGTTCCCCCTCTCTCCTTTTCTTTTTCAAGTCCTCTCACTCTCTCTAACACCACCCCCTCTCTCTTCTTTTTCTCATGCATTCTCTCTCCCTCTATTTCTCTCTCTAACCGGTAGCCACCTCTCTCTCTCTAACCGGTAGCCACCTCTCTCTCTCTTATCTCCTTACCTCCTGCTCACCGTCCCCCTCACCTACACTCTCTCTCACACACACAGCCCTCGTCCACCACCTCTCTCCCTCCACACTCTCACCCTCTCCGGTCGGATCCCTCTCTCCCTCTTTCTAAACCCCCTCCACGCCGTGTCTCTCACTCCATTCTCCTACATGCACCACAGCGCCAATGTCCCCCTCTCACTCACTCTCCTCCTCTCTCTACCCCACACATCGCAGCATCTCCCTCTCACTACCACACAACACAACTCACCCCCTCACACTCCACAGCCTCCCACCGTCGGCTGCTCTGCCTGCTAACCACCCTCTCTTTCTCTCTCTAACCGTAGCGTCCCTCCCTGCTCCCTACACATAGCTCACATCTTTCTTGCCTCACCCAACTCTATTTCTCTCCCACACTTCTCCCACCTCCTCTCTAACTGCCACTTCACCTCCACACTATTGACGATATGCTCCGAAATAGATGGAAAACGGCACTCTGTTTTCCATTACGGAACTCTATTCCTTAATGAAACATGTCTCTTTGTTGTAAATATGTTATTTATCTTTATAACAACTCAATGTATACTTTGGTCATTATATATATATAGTCTCTCGATGGAACCAAAGCATCCATCAGAAGAGAGTTCCTCTGTTCACGTCTTCTTCGATTCTCCCTAATCCTTTATGGTATCAGAGCATCTAGGAGACGACGTCATGGCCTCCAACACCCACTCGACCACACTTTCCTCCGTCTCGTCTGTGGCTCCGATTTCTGCTTCCTCTCCTGTGAATTCTACGGTGAGTTCTTCCCTCATGTTTCCTAATGTGGGTTCTTTTCTCTCCACAAAACTCACACCTACAAACTACATCATTTGGATGTCTCAATTTATCCCACTACTTCATAGCCATCGGCTGATGGGTCTCATCGATGGTTCTGAACCAAAACCCCCTCAAACTATTTTCACCAAAACATCTGATAATCAATCCATTGAAATGCCTAATCCGGAGTATGCCAGTTGGTTTCAGCGAGACCAAGTGGTCATGACCTGGATATCTTCTTCTCTGTCTGCGGATGTAGCCCCTCTCCTAGTAGGGATCACACATGCATATGATGCTTGGGTAGCTCTGGCTACTGCTTTTGGGTCACTTTCCCAGTCTCGTGTTCTTCAACTGAACATTCAACTGCAAAATCTAAAGAAAGGAACTCTCTCTATCACCCAATTCCTTAATCAAGCCAAGTTTCTTGCAGACCAACTTGCTGAGGCTGGTCAACCTGTCAGTTCTGCCCAGTTCATAGCTATCATTGCTCGCAATATTGGCACTGAGTATACCCCCATTCTCTCTGCCCTGGTCGTTCGTGAGAAACCTCCATCATTTCATGAACTTCACAGTACACTCTCTGCTATGGAAATCAATCTCGAAATGAGTCTTCACTCCGACGACATTGCTTCTCCATCTGCCAACTTTTCACAAAGAGCTCCCCGCAATAATGGAAGCAGAGGCCGCGGACGGGGACGTGGAAGGGGTCATTTCCCACCTTGTCCTCACTGCCACCGCACTAATCATTCTGCTGACCGCTGCTATCAGTGTCCCAATCAGCAAATGTCTTCAGTGACCCCACCATCTACGGCTGTGGCGAACATGAGCACTTTCGGCACCAAGCCTGAAGCTCCCTTTGAAGAGTGGTTCCCAGACACTGGCGCTACGCATCATGTCACACCCGACATCTCCAGACTTTCTATTGCATCAGACTACAAAGGTTCGGACCACCTGCGAGTTGGTAATGGTTCTACTGCTCCTATTGTGCACACTGGCTCATCCTTCTTTCATTATGGCAAAAACTCTTTCTCTTTGACCGATATCTTACATGTTCCTGCAATCCAAAAAAATCTTATATCTGTTCAACGGTTTGCTTCTGATAATCAATGCTATTTTGAATTTCACCCATCTTTCTTTCTTGTTAAGGACAAAATCACGGGGAAGCCTCTACTTCAGGGACGCAGTAGGGATGGACTCTATAGGTTGGAAGTTCCTCAACAGTCTCCTGCAAGATCGTCTACATCTACCTCCTCTCCTTTATGTTTTGTTGGTGAACGAGCTTCTCCAGATGTATGGCATGCTCGGTTGGGTCATAGTCACCTTCAGCTTACTAAGTCAGTCCTACAGTCGTATTCTTTGCCATGTTCGTCATCAAAATTCCATTTCAATAATTGTGAAGCTTGCAAGTTAGGCAAAGCTAGTAAATTTCCTCTTCCTTCTTCTGTGTCAGTCAGTTCAAAACCTTTGGAACTTGTTTATTCTGATGTTTGGGGTCCTGCTCCTATATCATCAATAAATGGAGATCGTTACTTTATTATTTTTGTGGATGATTTTTCCAAATACACCTGGTTGTACCCCATTTCTCAGCGTTCTCAAGTTTTTTCAATATTTCAAAATTTTCATGCAATGGCCGAACGACAGTTTTCACAAAAATTACTCGCCCTCCAATCTGATTGGGGTGGTGAGTATAGAAAATTGTCCACATATCTTGATCGGTTTGGCATCCAACACAGACTTGCTTGCCCTTATACTCATGAACAAAATGGGGTCGCGGAACGTAAAATTCGCCACATTGTCGATTGTGGTCTTACCTTACTTGCGCATTCCACTACACCCAAACATTTTTGGAATTTTGCCTTTGAAACTGCTGTGCACACTATCAATATGCTTCCCACACCTGTTCTACAGGGCTCATCACCATTTCTCAAGCTCCTTAATCGTGCACCAGATTATCTTTTTCTTCGTGTCTTTGGATGTGCCGTGTTTCCTTTATTACGCTCTTATAATACTCACAAATTTGAGTATCGAACTAAATGTTGTGTGTTTTTGGGTTATAGCCCCCGTCACAAAGGCTATCGTTGCTATGATAAATCAACCAGCACATTTTATTATGCTCGTCATGCTTACTTTCACGAAGACATCTTTCCATACTCATCCACTTCAGCCCCTTTACTTCCTACCCCGTGGCTGTCTATTCCCGCTGCTGCGTCAAGAAGCTCTGGCTTTCCCCACACAGGTATGTCCTCTCCCTCTTATACTGGCCCTACACTTACTCTTCTTCCCACTTTACCTCTGACATTTCCACACACCAGCAGTAACCCATCGCCAGCATTACCCCCGGAGCTCCCTTCCCTTGCCACACAAGCCTTGTCTTCATCTTCACCACCTCCCTCAATCCCTACTGAACCTGGCAACTCCTCACCTCCTTTATCCCCTCAACCATCTGCCACATCTCCCCATCCCTCATCGTCTACATGCTCCACCTCCTCTCCCATTCCACAGCATGCCGGTGAACATAAAAGGACAGTCACTGCTACTAATTCAGATGGCCTCGACCTCGTAGTCCAGTTGCCCATGAAAGCCCCTACTGCGCCAATCATGGAGCCCCCTCCCAGGACGCATCCAATGCAACTCCGCAATATGATGAAGTCGAAGCATCCTCTTCCTGCTGCCCTCACAGCAATTGTGGACCAGCATGAAGAGCCCACATCCATCTCTGCTGCATCCAAGTCCCCTCTATGGCAGGCTGCCATGGCAGAAGAGCTTAATGCCTTAATTCGGAATGGAACATGGGATCTTGTGCCACCTCCCTCCGGTGCAAACATTGTTGGTAGTAAATGGGTGTTCCACATTAAACGTCACCCAGATGGATCTGTTCATCGATATAAAGCTCATCTCGTTGCCATGGGATATAATCAACAAGCAGGAGTCGATTACATCGAGACCTTTAGCCCCGTTGTGAAGTCGATGACAATCCGCACTATTATTTCCCTCGCTGTCTCCAAAGGGTGGTGTCTTCGTCAACTTGATGTTTCAAATGCCTTCCTCCATGGGAGTCTACAAGAAACAATCTACATGATGCAACCCCCCGACTTCGTCGATGAGCGCCACCCAGATCATGTTTGTCGCTTGCATCGCTCCCCATATGGGCTTAAACAGGCACCTCGTGCATGGTTTGAACGGCTTAGTGCATTTCTACTCCAGCTTGGGTTTGTCGGCTCCAAAACAGATGCTTCGCTGTTCTATCTTCACCAGAAAGATCGCTCCATCTACCTTCTCATTTATGTTAATGACATCATCATTACTGGCAGTGATTCAAATGCTGTGGGTGATATTATTCACAAGCTTGGCATAGAATTTGCACTCAAGGATATTGGCCGTCTACATTTTTTTTTAGGCATTGAAGTTCTTCCTTCCTCCGATGGCCTTCTTCTCTACCAACGAAGGTATATTTGTGATCTTCTGCGGCGCACCAACATGGAGGGTGCCAAGCCCGTTCAGACACCAATGGCATCCAATGTTAAGCTCTCCCGCTTCTCATCGCAGCCCTCTGTTGATGCCACACTTTACCGTAGCACTGTTGGAGCTTTGCAATATCTAACTATGACACGCCCAGATATTACTTTTGTTGTAAACAAAGTGTGCCAGTTTATGCATTCTCCGTGCAAAGATCATTGGGATGCTGTTAAACGCATTCTTCGGTACCTGAAACACACGACAGACATTGGCCTACATATTCGACGTAGTCCTAACCAGCAATTGCATGCCTTCTCTGATGTTGACTGGGCTGGCTGTCCAGATGATCGGTGCTCTACTAGTGGATATGCTATTTACCTTGGCCCCAATCTTATTTCTTGGTCTGCCAAGAAGCAGCCTACTGTCGCACGATCCTCCACTGAAGCAGAGTATCGAGCTCTTGCCCATGCCACTGCTAAGCTATTGTGGTTACAATCTCTTCTTCGTGAGATTGGCGTCTCTTCTACTTTTGCTCCAATCCTTTGGTGCGACAACCTTGGAGCAACATATTTATCAGCCAATCCACTCTTTCATGCACGTACAAAGCACATAGAGATCGACTTCCACTTTGTACGAGATCAAGTTGCTCACAAACTACTGCAAGTTCATTTCATTTCCTCCAAAGATCAGCTTGCATATCTTCTCACAAAACCAATGGCAGCTCCCAGATTCAATTTACTCAAAGACAAGTTGAACCGTCGCTCATCCGAACGTTCTACTTGAGGGAGGGTATTGACGATATGCTCTGAAATAGATGGAAAACGGCACTCTGTTTTCCATTACGGAACTATGTTCCTTAATGAAACACGTCTCTTTGTTGTAAATATGTTATTTATCTTTATAACAACTCAATGTATATCTCTGTAACAACTTTGATCATTATATATACAGTCTCTCGATGGAACCAAAGCATCCATCAGAAGAGAGTTCCTCTGTTCACGTCTTCTTCGATTCTCCCTAATCCTTTACACACATGGCCCACAGTCAGCGAGCACCCCCCGCTCTCACCATCGCAGGCACACCCAGCCGGACCTCACCGCCCATACCTCCTCACCACACCGCATCTGCCCCCTCTCCCTCCACACGCACACATGGCCCAGCGGCTTCCCCTCTCTCCTTCTGCTCCCTTAACCTTCCCACACACCACCCTAGTCGGTGCCTCCCTCCTCTCTCCCTCTACACACAGACACCTCCCACTGGCCCTCTCACCCAGCCCTCCTCTCTCTCTGCTCTCTCTCCCTTGCCCTGCACACACCGTGTCTGCCATTCCCTCCTCCATGCACACATGCACGTAGATCCCCCTCTCCAATGCACATACATCCTTCATCTCCCCATCACCTCGCCGCGGCACCCTCTCTAACTCTTTCCGCTTGGACCATCAACCCCCCTCGCCACTCCCTCTTTCTCACTTTCCCCTGCCAACCTCTCTCGCCACTGGCACCTCACCCCGCGGCCACCTCCGCTCCCTCTCCCACACACACGCTGTTGCCTGCATCCACCCGCCGCAGACGCCACAGACATTGCAAGCACCCGACCACCAACTTCTCTCTCCCTCTTGTCTTCTCTCTCTCATTCCCACATACCCACCCCTCTCTCCTATATCTCACACGCTCTCTCTCTATCTCCCTCTCTCTTCTACTCATACCAGCAACCCTTCTTCTCCATCTCTCCATCTCCCTGCTCCACTTGCTAGCCCATCCATCGAACAGCCCCCCCTCCGCTTCCTCTCCTCACTGCACATACACACACCAGCTGCCAGTGAACCCCCTGCCGCGTCCCTCTCTCTAACTCTCCTCACCACACCGTCGCACTTCATCTTCTCTCTCTAACCCATAGTCACTAGTCTCTCTCTGTCTTCCTCTCTCTTTATTGCACCACCACCGGTCGACTCCCGTCACACACAATCCATTCCACCTCTCACCCCTTGCACACACGTACATCCTTCTCCCATTGCCATACACCTCCCACATGCGGGCCTCCCTTTCTCATCCACCGCACCCTCTGCTGGCGTCCAGCCCCCATCGCGCACATACCGCCCTCCTCACACAACTCTCTCCCCATCTCTCCCTCTTTCCCACTCACTATTCACACCTCCACCGGCACCCTGTAGATCTCCCTCTCACCTCATTCTCATAGCCTCTCTTAGCTCCCAGGCATCCACTACCTCTCCCCTTCTCTCCCTGCGCAACCCCTCTCTCTCTTACCCTCTGTGTCTCCACTCTCTATCTCTCTTTCTCTCTCTTCTCGCAATCTCTCTCTCCTTCCATCGTTCTCTCTTTTTCTCTCTCTACACACACATGTTAATATATATATTTTATTATTAAATCCCACACCCATCATCATCTCTCTATATACATCTCTGTCCTACTACTCTTATCTCTCTCCACTTCTCTATTCTCTCTATCTCTTTCTCCACTCAACACATGCACACACGTAAGTTTTAATATATTATTATTATTATTATTAACCCCTCATCCCCATCTCTCTCTATTTCTATTTTTCTTTTTTCTCTTACTATTATTTCTCTAAACTTCCCTCTCTAAAACGCTTACGGCGTCATCTACACCGGGTTGTGCAGCTCTCCAAGGCTCGAAAGAGTGGGCAACGGTGTTTCTACATTTCTTCGGGCTATCCCTTCACCTAATTTCTATATTTTTAATTTAGCTAGATTTTATTTGGGGTTGCAATTTTTATTTTATCAATTTGTAAACATTTAATTTGTGAGTAATAAAATCAGTCCAGTGTTATTTTCTCTCTCTAGTATTTTCTCTTTCTTCACCTTCTATTTCTTCTTCCTTTCTCTCTCTATATTTCTCTCTTTAGATCGTCTAAATTTCTTTAAGTAAATTTACATTTATGCAATCGTAAATTTAAACATAAGAAAAATCATTCCATAAATTTTCTCTTCTCAAAATACAAAGTTTTCAATTTTAAAATTCTAACCTCGTCGTGGGATCGACTCGGACACGCCTTAATACTACGTCATTTATTTTTATTGCGAGTTTGATAAATAAATTTTAGATCGACGACCATCGTGTTTAACGACCCACATTTCGGTACGATCACCACCAAGGGGTAACAACGCTGCCAGTAGTAAGATGAACCACCAAACAACACTGTATGCCTTGGAAAATAATAAAATGCAGCCAAAGATATGCAGCAAACTGACTGGCACAGGATGTGGTCTAGCTTGTGGTAATGATATGTAGGGCGCAGTCTCTGTAAGGGCCACGACTTGTCACAGAAGTTGGGGAGCGGGTTCTTTTCCTCCTATCTCTTCAGCCGGCCAAAGAGAGAGGGCCCCATGCTAGATGCTGCCTAAACCCACAAAGAAATGTGAGAAAAACACGAAGAAAACACCCAATTAGCTTAGGAATTAAGCGTAGAATCTAAAAATTGGAGAGGAAGAACGCATAAAAGGAGGGACCTTTACCTGGGATTTGGGTGGTTTTTAACCCCTCTTTGAGGAGCCATAAGAATGTAGGTGGGTGTGTGGCAATGCGGTGATTATGCAAAAATGAAATCTAGATGCTATGAAACAAGAAGAACTAAGAAGAACACAAGAAGAAATAAGAAGAACTTGAAGAACCAGCAAGGACGAGGAAGACAGCGTGTCACGTCCCGAGATTATGCAGTGGAAATAATCTAGAAAGTGAACAGACGGCTAATACGCCTCGATCAAGCAAAATAATCAGAGTGCAAGACAATCACATAAGAGTAATTGCATAATATAATTCACTAAAACCTTTAATTTTATTCCATCATAAAATAATTCCCAAAGTACATAAGATCTTTTCACTAGACTTAAGAAAATAAAAATTACATCACGACTTGACTAGACATTTAATAACCAAGGCTTCTCTTGAGTCGTTTGTCCTTTAATCACTCTCAGATCCATCACTTGATTAATCAGAATCCGTCCCACTAGAATTTCTTGAAAAATATTAGAAAGTAGAGTAATGAGCACACTTGCCCACTAGGTATCTTCGTAGCAACATGAAGGCAAATATAAATGATTGGCATTTTAACTCTAAAGAATAAGGTAATCATGCAAATACGATGAAACATGCGAATAAAGTTAAAGTAACAAGATATGATCAAACTTTAGATACAAGAATCAAGTATATAGCAAGAATGTAGATCTGGCCTTTTCAAGAATGTAACAAGAATGTACCTTTCATAACCATGAAGGCTATACACTAGAAAGTCATGTAACAAGCAAGAATGTACTCTTCACTTAGTAGCAAGTACTTCGTGAATTTATGTGGATTCCCGTGGACATTTCACTTATTTATAAAAAAGTACTCCCAGTGCAATGCGACGCCAGTAGTATCATACCCCATGGTTTACAATATGTTTCCGACAATCAGCTGAGGTGACTAGCATAGAGCCTTTGAACATAATCAGTGCTCGAACTGCATCTTCAAGTATAAATCAAGCTACTTCCACGTTTATAGCAATAATGTGGCCAATAATGCACAAGTTCAAGATAAGTTCCATGATAATGTAACAAAAATAAGAATGCTTCAATTAAGAACAAGAGATTTCAAGAAATGAGGTTATAACTAGGTCGTGCTAGAAAAAGTCGACAGCATAACGGTACTTTCTTTAAGTTTCATAATTTTAGCTTAACTTGGTTAACTATAATTTAGGCTCTAGATAATCAGAAGACCATCTAGGCACATTCAAGAAAACCAACCCCAAAGTTCAAACCTTGGGTTAGACATAATCATGATCCAAACGGTCTATTATTGGGCCATTTTGAAATGCAAGCGGTCATATACAGGACCATTTAGAAATACAAGCAGTCAAGTGAAGGACCGTTTGATAAGACAAAGTATGATATACAAAAACTCATCTCTGAAGCCTTGCAGTCTAGTGGATGGCCGTTTAATGTCTTTTAGCTATCTAGTGAATGGCCGCTAGCAAACTTAGACGGTCAACCATATGGCCGCTTAGGTCTAGAAATACAAAACATCAATAAGTGCTTTTCTAGACAATGGGCTTTAATGATACAACCAGCTCGGCATCCAAGTGGGAATCTCAGGCTCGCAGAGTCTTATGGAGGCATTGAAACAAGATTTCTTAGTCCGTTGAAAGGAATATCCAAATGAGAGGTCATCAAGTCTGAGATTGTATACTTAATGTGCAGAAAGTGTAACTAATGACAACATATCGGGATATGTGCCATGTACGTATGAAAATGACTCTTAGAAGAGAGAGAATCATGATAAACCAGTGATATGAATCAGCTATCATTATTGAACATATATTTATTACAAGAATATATAATTTTGGTCATAAACTAACACAAGTTAAAATAATACCAATGTGTACAAAACATGAAATCTATGATGATAAATAATGAAATTAACTAAGTATATAAAACCACTAATCAAACTAGGAAATAAATTTAGTTAACTAGACTTATCATATATTAACTTTGGCTAATCCGCAATATGTTTGGATTATCAATATTGCAGAAAATCAGAAAACCAAACGGTCTAGAACAGAACCGCTTAACTGGCCAAACGGTCAGTCGGGCGACCGCTTATGCTATCGGGCTAGCTGTCTGTCGTAGGACCGTTAAGATACCAGGCGGTCTACAGGATGACCATTTGCTCCAATATAAATATGAGTTCAAATAATAGTAAAGCAAAATGCTAAACTAAGATACATCATGCACGGAAATCAACATATATAACCTTCCATAATCATGATAGAACAAATATAGGCCAACAATATGCATAGGTTCATGTATTTAACAAGAAAAAATCCCTTTAACTTTTTTAGGGCTAGTTCATGCATGAGGATTTAACTTAGATGCATAGTCCTACTAAAACATGAAATTTTCAAAGTACAATGCATGAGAACGCACGAAATCAGAGGGCTTTTATTTCTGACTTCAAATTTGAGCCATTCATGAGATAACCTACCTTAATTAATGCTCCTATACTGTTAATTTCGGACTGGAAGTAAGCCCTAGCTCTGCACGTTCTCGTGCTAAATCAGCAACTTTCCGCCCTTATGTCTCCTGATTCCCTTGACCTATTGATGTGAAATTTTGAGGGTAAATAGAAGATATAAAGGGTAATAGAAAGTTCTGAAGACAGTGTTACTAAATATCTCGTTTAGGGCTCCGAATTCCTTGATCAATCTGGG
Organism: Amorphophallus konjac; assembly: GCA_022559845.1. Lineage (NCBI taxonomy): Eukaryota > Viridiplantae > Streptophyta > Magnoliopsida > Alismatales > Araceae > Amorphophallus > Amorphophallus konjac. Next base: position 286,179,072 of record CM040125.1, on the reverse strand, counting down.
TTGGACACACTAATTCCTGGGTTACTTGTGTAGAATCAGCAACTTTGGAACCTTTTATCTTCCTGTAGGCTTGATTTCCTAGAACAAAATTTGGAGGGTAGTTAGCTCTAACTATAATAAACAAATTCCTAGAAGAAACTTACCTCTAATTCATCCTCCTTAACTTAATTTCACGCGAGCCAAATGTAAGTGTCGCACAGGTCAAATCTGGGATCTATTTATAGGGTTAGCTAGAGTTTTGAGGATTAGAACGAACTTAGAATCCCATTTAGGCTTTTAATTCGATCTACTACCCTTCTAGACTTATCTAATTAGTAGATAGAGTCGATCCTAGGTGATTTGGATGCTAAAAATCCATCCTTTTCACGTTTTCTCATACTCACGGAACTGACAGAGATAAGCGGTCTACCTCAGGACCGTTTGACTCCCCATGCGGTCTCGCGATAGACCGTTTGACTTCGTGAGCGCCGAATTTCAACTAGTTCAAACTCTTTTGGTATTACAATTGTTATTATCCACGTATTCATTTTACCAAAGTGATGTGACACCACCTTGGGGTGATAGCCACTACGCCGATGCCTTCGGACCTACACCCACAAGCAATGCAACGTACCCGGCGATATCACTCAAGCGGACTCAACCGCGTAGCACACACTAGTGCCCGTAGGTGAATCGGTGATAGTGTTGAGGGTCCGAGGTGGGACCTTGACGCTCCGGGGGATTTGGCTAGCCTTAGGCTAAACCCCTAAGGGTCTGGGATGCCCAATCTCGCGGGCGGCCAGCACGCCAAGGGCGTGGGTTGTAGGGTGTGCTCTCTCACAACTCACTCCGCGGCAGATACTCAATTTGATCGATTTTAGATCAGGCGCCCACTCTCCGCCGAAGGATCAACCAAAAGCAATACTAAACTAAGCAAGACAATTCCAGCAGAGGAATGTGTTCAGGGAGCTCACCTGATCGGCGTGAAGACACCGATCCCGGTCGGAGACGAGGGCGAGCGAGGAAGCGTGGGCTTACTCGCACGCTGCGCTGGAGAAGCTTCGACCTTAAAATTCAGTTTACATGCACTACACCCATTACGACGGGGTTGGACTAGGGGTGGAGATTAGTTTTACAACAGAAATGTACCTCCACACAGGGAGGGGCGGTCAGCCGGCTAGGCGGGGTGGGGAAGACTACGCTAGAAGCCAAAGTGGAAGAAGATAGTCGGTTCTACCAGCCCTCTGGAACAGCGAGATAGGCAGTTGCTGTCAGCTTCGCTACTGGCTCTCCCGAACTCTGTTGTTGACAAAACCAGCGCCAAAACCTTTTGGGTTGGCCCAGGAGGACTTCAGAATTATTGGAGAATTTCCTGGCGACGACGACGGCCGAGGCAGGGTCGGGATCAGGACTGCTACTCTCTGCTTCTGGTAGTGCCTGGATCTCTATTGTTGGAAGACGAGGCTGTCACGACCACTCCCGAGCTCAGTTGATGGCGAGATGAGCACAGTTGCGTTTGTGGTTGAGTCCTCTTCGAACGGAGACCCATGGGGCCACCGGCGGACGTTGGAGCAGACATGGAGACCCCTAACAGTGACAGGGTATCAGGCCAATCCCAGAGGGGACTGACCCAGCGCACCCTAGGGAGGAAATTCAGAACTTACTGCTCTGAGATCCAAACGGAGCCCTGCTTCTTGGGTATGAAAGGGGACTCATAGCAGAAGTGTTCAGCCAAATGCCTCTTCAAGATCTTCAAGGTACTGGTCGTGGCAGCCTCTGCAAGACACAGTTGAGTGTCTGCCAGGGAAGAACTGCACTGTTCGGCGGTGAAGACTCCTCTGGGAAGCCACAAACTCATGTGAGGGCGGGACCACCTCCGTTGCAAAGTAGACTAGACGACGCTTCCAACGGTACCTCTTGTGCTCCTAGGGCTTCTAGGACAAAGATGTGGCAGGCTCTGCAACTGGGCGCTCCTCTGCTGCCTGTGAACTGAGGCATGGTCTGTAACTTGCCGATGGGAAATGGAGTAGGAGGGGGGGCGAAATGGGGGTGGATGAGTGTGGGGGTGACCCCTGGCTGTGAGGGGGTCTGGGAGGGGGTGATCCAAGGTGATGGAGTGGCAGAATGAGGGCTGGAAGGAGATCTAGTAGGTGGAGGGAGGGAAAACTGCGAATTTGGTGTTGGGAGGGAGAGGGAGAGAGAGATCTCTCTCCCTTGGTTTGAATGAGTAGTTAATGAGGGGTTTAATGCTGGCCTTAGGGATGGGAAGGGGTTTCTTGGAGGATGAAATGGTGTGTTGGGAGTAGGATTCTCCCTAGGGAGAGGAGATGTTGCTTGGGAGAGTGGGGAAGTCTCCCTAGGGGGTGGTGTGATTAATGGTGGAGTAATGGTGGGGTGGGGAAGTTGAGGGGCCACTTGGTAATGTGGAGGGTGATGTGGCAAGTGAGGGGTGATGTGGCAAAAGGAGATTGGGCTGAGGTGGAGGAGAGGAGAGAGGGGAGGGGGCGGTCTAGAGAAAGAGGGCTAGAGAGAGAAAGGGGGCATAGGAGAGAGAAAGGGAGAGAGAGAGGGGGGATAGGGGAGCGGAGCTTCTCACTCCTCTCTAATGGCTTCTCACCAAATGAAACTTAATTTTCTGGACTCACAATAATAGATCTTCATTAGCTTGAAATGGGGGAAATGGGGTCTTATTTATAGGCAACCCACATTTTACAATAAGTCCCTACATTTTGGACCAATGACAAATAACCAAGTGGGAAGGGGGTGCCCCTAGGATAAGCCCAATAAAATGGGCCCATTAAACCAGACTAATTAACCCAATGACACTCAACTTAGCTAAATGACTGTCTAACCTAGGGACTAGACTCAAATAAAAGGAAAATTACATAGTTATGACTCAAAGAAAATATGAAAACTACATGACTTGACTAAGAAAAGTGTGATGGACACAATGGAACCATGCTGGCGAGCAATCGGAGAAGTGAAAAAATGTGAAGGGTGAGAGATGCCCCCATCATACCCCCGGGGTGTGAAGAACTCAACTCCGTCGAGTATGGGTCCGCCGGGGAAGAGGTCCTCCAATGCAGCTCTAGGCGAGCCATGACCTCCAAACTCAACCTCACATCCTCAGCCGGGGGATGGCTCTTCAGCCTCTCAAGGTGGCTTGGGCACACCCTCTTGCTGGCGATGGTACCCTATTTGCCTAGTATTACCTCCGTGTGCACACATCAGACTCTCAGGCTGATATATGGAGGCTCTCCGAGGTTATCACTCTCAAAGGTGGGGGTAGGCTCAAGGTGCTCACTGGGTTCCACCGCGGTGCCCTTAGAGGGTGCTAGATCCATTGCGTGGAAAGTGGGGTGTATCCCAAAACCCATCGGGAAGTCCAGCCTATAAGCTAGTTTGCCAAAGCTACTCGGAACTTGGGAAGGTCCAAGTCCTCGTGCCCTCGATTTGGAGGTGACTTTAAGATAGAGCCACTCCAATGTCACCATCACATGGTTACCTACTTGGAATCCCAAGTGGCACTCGTGAGCTTTTGCCTGCTCACTATGAACCTCACCGCCCGTTGCTGGATGCTTGCTTGAATGAGTATGCCATGAGCTACGGTGCGGTGTGGGTAGGAAGTGTGTGGTATGCAAAGGTGGACCGGGGCAACCATATGTAGACCTATCATGCAATGCTTCTGTGTAGACTTTGGTGGGCCTAGGTGGGCCGAGGCACCCATAGGTGAACCTATCATGCAAAGTGGTGATAATTATTGGGGGACCCGGACATCCGTAGATGCTCCTGACATGCGTATGACCAATGTTGAATGAGGGAGGGCCGCTACACCCGAATACAGACCAATTATGCATCCTACTTGACATGTGGGTGACATGAATGAGTGGACCCGACATACTAATCATGCCAAGCGGTGTGATGTGCCAAGACATAGGAACTCCTTTCCCAAAGATGACTTCCTTGTGTGGGGTGGTGGGGTGGCCTTTGATCTTCCACTCAAAAGGATCGAAGGGATCTAGGAAGGTGGATAGCAGGGAGTGGGGTGCTACCTCATTACCTAGGGGTATGTGGCTCAAGGTCATGGCTCCCAAGGTGCGACCTAAGTCAAGGACTTGGTGGATTGGGTCAAATATGGTGGGTTAGGGTAGAAAAAGGTGGGTGGTGGGTATGGTTGTTGGGTCCCATGGGTTCCTTGGCTCCCATTGGAATGGATCAAAGGGATCATGAAAAGGGTTACCAAGGGAGAGGGGCTCTATGTCCTCAAGATCCTCAAATGGTGGTGGATCATCCTCCTTTAATGAAACAATTGGGCCGAAGTTTTTGGTGGGTGGGTCGGCCATGAGGGTATGGCTTGATTTTCTACCCGAGATAAGAAGCTCCAAATCAAGGAGAAGGTCGGACTCATCGGGTGTGGGGAGGAATAATAGAAGGTCACCAGTGTAGCATCTAATGGTGCAAATTGAGGTGATAGACCCAACATAAAGGTGTAGGAGGTCAAGGCTCCTAAATTGGTTGGTCACCGGGGTCAACATGATCGTGAACTCTATTTGCCATGCTAAGCCCTTAAGAAGATCCCCTAAGGTCTCCACTTGGTAGGAGGATTGAATTGTGGTGTGATATAAGGAGAAAGGTACTATGGGAAGATTTTGCTCCATGGGAGGGAAAACATGGGGTGTGATCTCACTAATTGGGCTCTCCTTTAGCTAACTAATGAGGGGTTCTCCTAAGATGAGCTCGGACCTAACTAGAGAGGGTGGTGTAAGGTGAAGACCACCGTGCGAGGCCTTTCCTTCAACTTGGACATGGGTGGTCTCCATGGGGGAGATAGGATCCGGAGTGTTCACCACTATGGGGTCGGGTATGGGTTCCTCCACCAAGGAGGTGAGAGGGTCTTTTGAGGGTGGGGTGATGAGGGTTAGTGTATGGTGCACCGGGGGTGGAGGGTAAAGGGAAACTTGGTTTGGGATTGGTAGGGGAAGTAGTGGAGGCCTAGGTTGGGGTAGGATTGGAGTTGGGAGGGGGAGATGGGTTGGTTGAGGTAGCTTGGGTTGGTTGATCTCGGGGGGAGTGTCCCTTATGGGGGAAGGTGGGGAGGCGGAGGCCAATTGGGGGAGGGTCTGGGTCAGAAAAGGGGGTGTGGGTTGGTTGGTGGTGGTTTTTGCGGGGGGAACCGGGTTGGCTAAGGGTCTCTTGCCCTTGGGATCGGCCGGTTGTGGAGGAGTGAGGGTGGAGGCCAATTTGGTTTGAATGGTGGAGGTAGGGTGGTAAAAGGTAGAGGTGTTGATTGGGGTAGGAAGTGGTGGGTGTTGTGGGGGTTGGGAGATGTAGAGGGCCTCTATGGCGGCCTTGAATTGGCCGGGTGAGAATGGAGGAGTGGTAGTGCTCCTCGGGCTATGGGTCTTTGAGTAGGAGGAGGGGGAACGTTTGGGGACGTAGATCTTCCTAAGTTCTACCTTCATCTCTTTCTATGAGTGAATTGGTTCTTGTCTCCTAACATCCCTTATGCCCACTATGTTCTGTCACTTTTCCTTGGCTTGACCCCGAAGTCGCCCCTTGGCAACACGGACTCTCGCGGGTCCATATACCATAGTCCTATCAAATGCAATGGCCCTAGGACAAGACTTAGTAGAGACAAGTCTAGAACTTACTCTGATACCAATCTAATGTGACACCACCTTGGGGTGATAGCAACTCGACCGATGCCCTCGGACCTACACTCGCAAGCAATGCAACGTACCCTGCGATATCACTCAAGCGGACTCAACCGCGTAGCACACACTAGTGCCCGTAGGTGAATCGACGATAGTGTTGAGGGTCTGAGGTGGGACCTTGATGCTCCGGGCCATTTGTCTTGCCTTAGGCAAAACCCCTAAGGGTCCGGGATGCCCAACCTCGCGGGTGGCCAGCATGCCAAGGGCGTGGGTTGTAGGGTGTGCTCTCTCACAACTCACTCTGCGGCGGACACACAATTTGATCGATTTTGGATCGGGCGCTCACTCTCCGTCGACAGATCAACCAGAAGCAATACTAAACTAAGCAAGACATTTTCAGTAGAGGAATGTGTTTAGGGAGCTCACCTGTTCGGTGTGAAGACATCGATCCCAGTCGGAGACGAGAGCGAGTGAGGAAGCGTGGGCTTACCCGCACACTCCGTCGGAGAAGCTTTGACCAGAAAATTTAGTTTACATGCACTACGCCCCTTGCAAGGGGGTTGGAGTAGGGGTGGGGTTTAGTTTTACAACCAAAATGTATCTCCACGTTGGGCGGGGCGGTCAGCCGGCCAGGCGGGGTGGGGAAAACTACGCTAGAAGTCGAAGTGGAAGAAGACTGTCGATTCTGCCAACCCTCTGGAACAGCGAGATAGGCGGTCACTGTCAGCTCTACTACGGGCTCTCCCAAACTCCGTTGTTGAAGAAACCAGCGCCAAAACCTCCTAGGTTGGCCTAGAAGGACGTCAGAATTATTGGAGAATTTCCTCGTTACGACGACGGTCGGGACAGGGTCAGGATCAGGACTGCTGCTCTCTGCTTCTGGTAGTCCCTGGATCTCTATTGTTGGAAGGGGAGGCTGTCACGACCACTCTCAAGCTTAGTTGATGGCGAGACTAGAACCGTTCCGTTCGCGGTCGAGTCCACTTCGAATGGAGACCCACGGGGCTGCCGACGGAGGTTGGAGCAGACAGGGAGACCCCGCACAGTGACAGGGTATCAGGCCAATCCCAGAGGGGACTGACCCAGCGCACCCTAGGGAGGAAATTTAGAACTTACTTCTCTGAGATCCAAACGGAGCCCTGCTTCTTTGGGATGAAAGGGGACTCGTAGCAGAAGTGTTCAGCCAAACTCCGCTCCAAGATCTTTAAGGTACTGGTAGTGGCAACCTCTGCAAGACATAGTTGAGTGTCTGCCAGGGAGGAACTGCGTAGTCCGGCGGTGAAGACTCCTCCGGGCAGCCACGAACTCAAGTGAGGGCGGGACCACCTCCGTTGCGAAGTAGACTAGACGACTCTTCGAACGGTACCTATTGTACTCCTAGGGGCTCCAGGATGAAGATGTGGCAGGCTCTGCAACTTGGCACTCCTCTGCTGCCTGTGAACTAAGGCAGAGTCTGCAACTTACCGATGAGAAATGGAGTAGGAGGGGGGCGAAATGGGGGCGGATGAGTGTGGGGGCAACCCCAGGCTGTGAGGGCGTCTGGGAGGGGGTGATCCAAGGTGAAGGAGTGGCAGAATGGGGGCTGGATGGAGGTCTAGCAGGTGGAGGGAGGGGAAGCTACGAATTTGGTGTTGGGAGGGAGAGAGAGAGATCTCTCCCTTGGTTTGAATGAGTAGTTAATGGGGGGTTTAATGCTGGCCTTGGGGATGGGAAGGGGTGTCTTGGCGGATGAAAGGGTGTGTTGGGAGTAGGATTCTCTCTAGGGAGAGAAGAGGTTCCTTGGGAGAGTGGGGAAGTCTCCCGAGGGGGTGATGTGATTAATGGTGGAGTAATGGTGGGGTGGGGAAGTTGAGGGGCCACTTGGTGATGTGGAGGGTGATGTGGCAAGTGAGGGGTGATGTGGCAAAAGGAGATTGGGCTGAGGTGGAGGAGAGGAGAGAGGGGAGGGGGCGGTCTAGAGAGAGAGGGCTAGAGAGAGAAAGGGGAATAGGAGAGAGAAGGGGAGAGAGAGGGGGGGATAGGGGAGGGAGCTTCTCACTCCTCTCTAATGGCTTCTCACCAAATGAAACTCAATTTTCTGGACTCACAATAATAGATCTTCATTAGCTTGAAATGGGGGAAATGGGGTCCTATTTATAGGCAATCCACATTTTATAATAAGTCCTTACATTTTGGACCAATGACAAATAACCAAGGGGGAAAGGGGCACCCCTAGGCCAAGCCCACTGAAATGGACCCATTAAACCAGACTAATTAACCTAATGACACTCAACTTAGGTAAATGACTGTCTAACCTAGGGACTAGACTCAAATAAAAGGAAAATTACATAGTTATGACTCAAAGAAAATATGAAAACTACATGACTTGACTCAAAAAAGTGTGACGGAAACAATGGAACCATGTTGGCGAGTAATTGGAGCTGTGAAAAAATATGAAGGGCGAGAGATGCCCCCATCACAAATAGTAATTGTCCCTTAATTCTGTGATTACACCCATTCCTAACTTCTAGAATATGGGCTAAGGTCCAAAATAATCTTTTTGGGCCTATTGGGTTTATTATATGGGCCTAATCCTCTTGAATTTATGTAGGGCTTAAATAATTAGATTTAATTAAATAAAATTCATTTATAGCCCATTAAATGCTTAATAATTATATTTTAAGAACCAAAAAATTCTTAAAAAAATTCTCGGGCGTTACACCCTCCCCCACTTAAAAAGAATTTGTCCCCAAATTCAATGCATAGATTTATGGAGAGTGTACTTACATTCAAAGATCTTTGGAAATCTTTTACGCATGGCTTCTTCAGTTTCCCATGTTGCTTCATGTGGTCATAATTTGGTCCATTGGATCTTGACCATAGGAATAGTTTTATTTCGAAGTTGACGTACTTCTCGTTCAGTGATCTTAACTGGCTTTTGCTCATATGCTAAGTCCTTTTTGATCTCCAGATTGTCATAAGTGATGACATGGAAAGGATCAGGTATATACTTCTTAAGCGTTGAGACGTGAAATACATCATGGACTTCAAATAATTGAGGTGATAAAGCTATTTGATATGCGACTTCACCAACCCTTTCGAGAATCTCAAAGGGGCCAATGAATCTTGGAGTAAGCTTACCTTTAATACCAAACCTTCGAATACCTCGACCTGGAGAAATCTTAAGGAATACATGGTCTCCTATTTGGAACTCACAGTTGTGCCTTCGATTGTCAGCATATGATTTTTGCCTATCTTGTGCCATCTGGAGTCTTTCCCGAATAAGCTTTATCTTTTCAGTAGTATCCCTAATGATGTCGGGACCAAGAAATTGCCTTTCTCCTACTTCATTTCAGCAAATTGGTGAACGACAGCTTCTTCCATATAGAGCCTCGAATGGTGCCATTTGTATGCTAGCTTGATAGCTATTATTATATGCAAACTCCACAAGAGGTAAATGATCGTGCCAACTTCTTCCAAAGTCAATAGCACAAGCCCTTAGCATATCTTCCACCACTTTATTTGTCCTTTCAGTTTGACCATCAGTTTGTGGATGGAATACAGTGATAAAGTTCAATCGGGTCCCTAATGAATATTGTAGACCCTTCCAGAATTGTGATGTGAACCGAAGATCTCGGTCAGATATGATGGTGACTGGGACACCATGTAGTTTGACAATCTCCTTCTCCTTCTCTATCAATATCAAGATTTAAATGAGAAAAATCTTCAATAAGACAAGTTATACCTTTTCGGAGGCTTGCTAGAGTTGCCATTGGCTTCCTGCTAAGATCATCAGCTACAACATTTACTTTTCTTGGATGATATTGGATAGTAAAATCAAAGTCCTTGAGATACTCCAACCATCTGCGTTGTCCCATATTCAACTCCTTCTGGATGAAAAGATATTTCAAACTTTTATGATCTGAAAATATAATGAATTTCTCCCCATAGAGGTAATGTCGCCAAATCTTCAATGCGAATATAACCATAGCTAGCTCCAGATCATGCACAGGATAATTTTCTTTGTGACGCTTTAATTGTCTTGATGAATAGCAAATCACCTTGCCATTTTGCATAAGGACACACCCCAACCCAATTCCAGACGCATCCGTATAGACTTCAAATCCACCACCTTCAGTGGGTAATGTTCATATTGGTGTAGTGGTAAGGTGTTCTTTAATAGTTTGAAAACTCTCCTCGCAGTCCTTCGACTATATAAAAGGATTTTCCTTTCTGGTGAGTCTAGTCAAAGGGACAACGATCTTTGAGAAATCTTTAATAAATCTCCTGTAATAACTAGCCAGACCTAGAAAACTTCTGACTTCAGACACGGTCGTCGGCCGGCTCCAGTTCTTAACAGCTTCTATTTTGAAGGATCAACAGCAATACCTTCTCTTGAAATAATATGGCCAAGGAAAGAGACCTCCTTTAGCTAGAACTCGCACTTACTAAGCTTTGCATAAAGTTTGTGCTCTCTTAGCGTTTGTAAGGCTATTCTTAAGTGCTCTTCATGATCCTCCTTTGTCTTGGAGTAAATAAGAATATCGTCAATGAAGACGACTATAAACTGGTCCAGATAAGGCCCGAAGACATTATTCATAAGTTGCATAAATGCTGCCAGGGCATTGGTTAACCCAAACGGCATTATCACGAATTCATAGTGGCCATATCTGCTTCGAAAAGTAGTTTTATGTATGTCCTTATCTTTGATCTTGAGCTAATGATAACCTGACTTGAGGTCTATCTTGGAAAAATATTCCACTCCTGAAATCTGATCAATGAGCTCATCGATACGCGGCAACGGATATTTATTCTTAATTGTGAGTTCATTCAGTCGCCGGTAGTCGATACACAGCCTGAGGGGTCCATCCTTCTTCTTGACGAATAGAACTGGCGCACCCTAAGGGGATGTGCTAGGTCAAATGAAACGCTTATCTAATAACTCCTGAAGCTATTTCTTCAATTCCTTGAGTTCCGTGGGGGACATCCTGTAGGGAGCTATTGAAACGGGTGCTGCTCCGGGGATGAGTTCAATAAAGAAGTTTACTCCCCTTTCGGGTGGTAAACCGGGTAAATCTAATGGAAATACATCTAGAAATTCATTGACAATAGGAATATCCTCTAAGACGATCTCCTTGGATTTGGTGAGGATTACGGAAGCAAGAAAAGCTACACATCCTTGCGAAATTAATTTGCAAGCATGCAGAGATGAAGTAATGGCATGACGCTTCCTATATTTGATACTAAGGAAGGAAAATCTTGTAAGACCAGATTTTCGAAAAGAGATAATCCGATTGCGACAATTTATATAGGCATTGTGGTCTACAAGCCAATCTACACCTAATATAGCATCGTATCCCTCCATGTCAAGACATACGAGGTTTGCTGGTAGGTTGTGACCTTCTACCACTACTTCACTATCAGGATAGTAGGTTGTAAGTTTAGTTCCAGGACCTAAAGGTGTAGTGATTACTAGGTTCGAAGGTAGAGGAACTGATGCAATAGGTAAGGTTTTTGCAAAAGTAGAAGATATAAAGGAATGAGAAGCACCAGTATTGAATAGTACGAATGCAGGATGGGAATAGATTTGGATAGTACCTTCCATTAGCCCATCATTTTTGGGCGCTTCTTCCTCTTCCATAATAGCATTGAGACGAGCATGTCGCTTACATCCACCACCGGAAGATTGTTCTTTCATAAGGGGGCAATCCGGCAAACTGTGCCCCCGACTTCCACAGCGTAGACAAGTGCCGAGACGCTTCCAGCATTCTTCGGCCGAATGATCGAACTTCTCACAAAATGTGCAAGCCGTGGTGACTTGGTTGTCTTCTTCCTTGACTTTTTTATTCTTGTGGTAGCCACTACCACTCCTGTTCCGGGATCTCTTCTTACTATCACAGGATTTGTAGGGTTCCGTGATACTAAACTTTCTTTTCTTTTCATGCCGATCAGACCTTCGGCAAGGCTCCTCTCCCTTGACTTTTAATTTCTCGACCTTTTCCAAGGTCCTCTCGCATAGATGCGCCCGTTGGACCATCTCCGCATATGTACGGATATTTTGACTCCCAAGTTGTTGAATATAGCCGGGCCTCAATCCATCCATAAATCGGTTAGCTTTTAATAAGTCGGTACTAACCAGATGAGGAGCATAAGGCGCCAGGCTAGAAAATTGGAGTTCATACTCCGCTACGGTCATCATGCCTTGGTGTAACGAAGCGAATTCCATAACCTTCCTCTCCTTAACATGTTCGGAGAAGTACCTAGCTCAGAAGAGTGTATGGAAACCCTCCCAGTATGAGGTGCATCAGCTAGCGGTGTCGGAACTGACTTCCACCATGTACGAGCATCTTTATTTAATTGGAATGTGACCGGACAGACCTTCTCTTGATCTGCACATTGCATAACATCAAAGATGCGGTTCATCTCATCTATCCAATTTTTGGCTTCATCGGGATTAGAGGAATCTGAAAATTGAGCAGGATTTAAGCTCTGGAAGCTACGATGTAAGTCTCCCGCTCTTGCCCCTATGCCGGCTTCAGCCATAGTTTGTAGCGCTTGAGTAAGACCCGCAACGGTCTCTTGCATACCGTTCCAGTCTACGCGATGAGCCATTATGAAAGTGCAGTACCTGAGAAGAGTAATGAATTTGTTAATTCTAATGGAATGAGTGGGGTAGATCTTAGAATTAATTCTAATGACTATCTCATCCCAGGTTCTACCCAATTCCTCTCATAGGTTGAGAATTTCTTTCCTAGTTTCATAGGTGTATGTCCTTAAACCTTGGACTTAACATATGCCATGACTTTTCCCTAGGAATTCTAGTCATAGGGCTCTAATACCACTTTCACTGTCACGTCCCGAGATTATGCAGCGGAAACAATCGGGAAAGTGAACAGGCGGCTAGTACGTCTCGAGCAAGTAATATAATCAGAGCGCAAGACAATCATATAAGAGTAATTGCACAATATAATTTACTAAAACCTTTAATTTTATTCCTTCATAAAATAATTCCCAAAGTACATAAGATCTTTTCACTAGACTCAAGAAAATAAAAATTACATCACGACTCGACTAGACATTTAATAACTAAGGCTTCTCTTGAGTCGTTTGTCCTTTAATCACTCTCGGATCCATCACTTGAGTAATCGGAATCCATCCCACTAGAATTTCTTGAAAAAGATTGGAAAGTAGAGTAATGAGCATACTTGCCCTGTAGGTATCTTCGTATCAACATGAAGGTAAATATAAATGATTGGCATTTTAGCTCTAAAGAATAAGGTAATCATGCAAATACAATGAAACATGCGAAGAAAGCTAAAGTAACAAGATATGATCAAACTTGAGATACAAGAATCAAGTTTATAGTAAGAATGTAGATCTGGACTTTCCAGGAATGTAACAAGAATGTACTTTTCATAACCATGAAGGCTATGCACTAGAAAGTCATGTAACAAGCAAGAATGTACTCTTCACTTAGTAGCAAGTACTTCGTGAATTTATGTGGATTCCCATGGACATTTCACTTATTTATAAAAAAGTACTCCCAGCGTAATGCGACGCCAGTAGCATCATACCCCATGGTTTACAGTATGTTTCCGATAATCAGCCGAGGGGACTAGCATAGAGCCCTTGAACACAATCAGTGCTCGAACTATATCTTAAGTATAAATCAAGCTACTTCCACGTTTATAGCAATAATGTGGGAAATAATGCACAAGTTCAAGATAAGTTCCATGATAAGGTAACAAAAATAAGAATGCTTCAGTTAAGAACAAGAGATTTCAAGAAATGAGGTTATAACTAGGTCATGCTAGAAAAAGTCGACAGCATAACGGTACTTTCTTTACGTTTCATAATTTTAGCTTAACTTAGTTAACCATAATTTAGGCTCTAGATAATCAGAAGACCATTTAGGCAGTCAAGAAAACCAACCCCAAAGTTCAAACCTCGGGTTAGACATAATCAGGATCCAAACAGTCTATTACTGGGCCATTTTGAAATGCAAGCGGTCATATACAAGAGCATTTAGAAATCCAAGCGATCAAGTGAAGGACCGTTTGATAAGACAAAGTCCGATATATAAAAACCCATCTCTGAAGCCTTGCGGTCTAGTGGATGGCCGTTTAATGTCATTTAGTGGTCTAGTGAATGGCCGCTAGCAAACTCAGACGATCAACCATATGGCCGCTTAGGTCCAGAAATACAAAACATCGATAAGTGCTTTTCTAGACAATGGGCTTTAATGGTACAACCAGCTCGGCGTCCAAGTGGGAATCTCAGGCTCGCAGAGTCTTATGGAGGCATTGAAACAAGATTTCTTTGTCCGTTGAAAGGAATATCCAAATGAGAGGTCATCAAGTCTGAGATTGTGTACTTAATGTGCAGAAAGTGTAACTAATGATAACATATCGGGATATGTGCCATGTACTTATGAAAATGACTCTTAGAAGAGAGAGAATCATGATAAACCAGTGATATGAATCATCTATCATCTTTGAACATATATTTATTACAAGAATATATAATTTTGGTCATAAACTAACATAAGTTAAAATAATACCAATGTGCACAAAACATGAAATCTATGATGATAAACAAAGAAATTAACTAAGTATATAAAACTAGTAATCAAACAAGGAAATAAACTTAGTTAACTAGGCTTATCATATATTAACTTTGGCTAATCTGCAATATGTTTGGATTATCAATATTGCAGAAAATCAGAAAACCAAACGGTCTAGAACAGAACCGCTTAACTGGCCAAACGGTCAATCAGGCGACCGCTTATGCTATCGGGCTAGCTGTCTGTCGTAGGACCGTTAAGATACCAGGCGGTCTACAGGATGACCATTTGCTCCTATATAAATATGAGTTCAAATAATAGTAAAGCCAAATGCTAAACTAAGATACATCATGCATGGAAATCAACATATATAACCTTCCATAATCATGATAGAACAAATATAGGCCAACAATATGCATAGGTTCATGTATTTAACAAGAAAAAATCCCTTTTACTTTATTAGGGCTAGTTCATGCATGAGGATTTAACTTAGATGCATAGTCCTACTAAAACATGAAATTCTCAAAGTACAAAGCATGAAAACGCACGAAATCAGAGGGCTTTTATTCCTGACTTCAAATTTGAGCCATTCATGAGATAACCTACCTTAATTAATGCTCCTATACTGTTAATTTCGGACTAGAAGTAAGCCCTAGCTCTGCACGTTCTCGTGCTAAATCAGCAGCTTCCCGCCCTTGTATCTCCTGATTCCCTTAACCTATTGACGTGAAATTTTGAGGGTAAATAGAAGATATGAAGGGTAACAAAAAGTAGTAAAGACATGGTTGCTAAATACCTCGTTTAGGGCTCCGAATTCCTTGATCAATCTGGGTCGGACGCACTAATTCCTGGGTTACTCGTGTAGAATCAGCAACTTTGGAACCTTCTATCTTCCTATAGACTTGATCTCCTAGAATGAAATTTGGAGGGTAATTAGTTCTAACTATAATAAACAAATTCCTAGAAGAAACATACGTTTAATTCATCCTCCTTACCTTAATTCCACGCAAGCTAAAAGTAAGGGTCGCACAGGTCAAATCTGTGATCTATTTATAGGGTTAGCTAGGGTTTTGAGGATTAGAACGAACTTAGAGTCCCATTTAGGCTTTCAATTCGATCTACTATCCTTCTAGACTTATCTAATTAGTAGATAGAGTCGATCCTAGGTGATTTGGATGCTAAAAAGCTATCTTTTTCATGTTTTCTCATACTCACGGAACTGATAGAGATAAGCGGTCTAGCTCTGGACCGTTTGACTCCCCATGTAGTCTCGCGATAGACCGTTTGACTTCGGGAGCGCCGAATTTCAACTAGTTCAAACGCTTTTGGTATTACCCTTGTTATTATCCACTTATTTATTTTCCAAAGAGTATTTATCCCTTAATTTTGTGATTACACCCATTCCTAGCTTCTAGAATATGGGCTCAGGTCCAAAACAATCTTTTCGGGCCTATTGGGTTTATTATATGGGCCTAATCCTCTTAGATTTATGTAAGGCTTAAATAATTAGATTTAAATAAACAAATTTCATTTATAGCCCATTAAATGCTTAATAATTATATTTTAAGATCTGAAAAAATCTTAGAAAAATTCTCAGGCGTTACACGACGCGAATCCCTAGTTGAAGAAGGGCACAAAACATAGCAGCACTTTGTGGCTAACTCTAGAAATCTCCCTCTCTCAAGCCCTTGGGCTTGGGGTGGTATTCATAGAAATCTTGGTACCATAGCTCTGAGATAAGGGATAAACCCTTGAAATTAGGGTCCTAACTCAATAATTCAATGTAACCTTGGTTTGATAATGACTGTAAGGCTTCCAAAAACCTTCTGGGATCGAAACAAGCCCTTATCTTTGATGTAAAGTAGGACTCTAGGGTCCCCATGATCGGAGAATCAGAGTTCAGCCAAGAATAGGACTCTTCTGATATCGTGGTCAGTCGTGCGACCACCTTCTTGATGAATGCGGTCGGATGACCAACTGCGATCAGGCCAAAGAAGGAACCCAAGGTCCGATTGACAGCCTTAAGCCTCCAACGGGTTATCGGTCGACCGACCCAAGGTTCCGGTCGACTGACCAATCTCAACCCCCTAGGTCGACATGGCCAAAAACATACGTGGACCATAGGGAAACCGCGACCTGAAGGACATGATTTGTAGGCCAACCACGACCTAACTTTGCCGGCTAGACTGTTGAGCTTCGGACATCAAAAAAAAACCTGATGACCAAGGTCAACTTGGGACATCAACAAAGGTGGATAAGAAATCAACCCAACTTGCAGGCATAAAATAAGTGTATACACTATGTTTTACATACACTACCAATCTTCTGATCATGTGATCGACCGTAATTTAAGTTTGGCATTGAGGTTGTTGACACCAAACTAATTAAGTTTGTTTTTTTCCATCGATTCATCTAAAAATGAAATAGTTGGAAAAGAATATGGCAAAGTGTTGACACAAAGTTTGGCGACCCCGAGCTTAGAGCACCTAGAATGAGTTTACATTTGAAGAAGAATGTACATGTACTTATTTGGGATCTTTCTAAAATTTCTAGATGGACAAGTGTCTTAATTCTTGTTCTTAATTAAAAAGAATCCTTACACGATATAATTAAAGGGCTTTCAAATACTTTAATATATGGGGTCGTGGGCCGACTTGCACCCCAACAACCTCACTACCCAAGCCCTTATTTTCCTCGTGTCATTTCATTATAGATTACGAGTAAGACTCGTTGCACATTCAGAGTGTGTTGCACACTCTCATTGTGTAGGATATTTAAATTTTTATTATTTTTTCTTAAATTTTTTTTGAAGTGACTCTCAAATTATAATAACTTATGGTGTAAGTAACGTCATCATTAGATTATTTAAAAAGAAATATAAAAAATAGATCAAATGAATAATGTTCGATCTATTTTTTAAAAAATTAGTTCACTTTATTTTTAAATTTTTTGATAATTAGATGGTGACATAAATTACACGTTAAATTAAGATATCTTGAAAAATCACTTTTGAGGAGGATAAATCCGGCTCGGCTTCGACTTATGGTCCACGACGCGCCTAACGGGCCACTATAACCCCGGGCCACTACAGACGGCCCAAGACGAACGGTCCTTGGATTCGACTACGTGAAGGGCCCTAGCCCAGGCGCAATGACCGCCGGATGACTCTCCGACGACCGCCCGTTACACCCTACGACGCTGGCTTCAACTCCACGAAGGGCGAGCACGCTCCACGGGTGCTGTAAGACTCTCCTGGGGACCGGTCGACTCCGGGGTAACCGCCCCTCAACGGGAAACTCCCGCCATAATCGCGGGAGACGTTGCTCCACGATCTACGCTTTACCCTACTAAGGGATAGGCCTTCGACACCAGGACAACCCCCTTTATAAATGGGTCCTTGGTAGAGGACCAAGACACGGGGAATTCAACGACAACACACGGTGACTTCACCAAGAAGCGCCTATAGAGAAACAAGCCAGAGAGCTACTCACCCTGCTACTAGGGAGGTCACAACTGTTCATTTCCTGAGAGAGTATCCCTCCTGTACGACCTTATCACCCACCGAGCACTCTCCGAGTGACCACTGGGGTCAGCGAGCACTCATCCGGAAGACCTACACTTCTCTCAGAGATCTCCTACTGTGACCTCCACTCTCCTCTCTCTCTCCTACTTTTCTCTGTTCTTCACTTTAATTATTATTGACTTAAGCATCGGAGGGGTGTCCCCTGGGATATCACCTAGGGCTGCTTCTGACGCCCTCTCTTCTGGTGTTTGTAGGCTTCCGCGGGTGCCCGACGATCTCCCTGAGAAATAAATATAGAAGTGTGGTACCTAGCATAGGAACTAGGTTCCTACCTCTATAATTTTTGGCGCCGCCTGTGGGAATCTCGAGTAAAAATCCATGGCACCTCGTAGAAGTTATCGCAAAGCCAGCAACCAGGGGTGCGGATCCCATCAGGCCCCTAGCGCTCGTCGGGGATCTCAGGAGGCCTCGTCCTCCCCCCGATCACGACCATAGGTCACCCCCAACAAGCTCGGGGAGATGCGCCAGCAAATCCAGTTCCTAATAGAGCTATGTCAGGGACTCCTCCACAGGCCTATCGAGAGGGAGCCCGCTTCCTCAGAAGATCCACAAAATGGGGGGGCTCCCACCGTATCCGACTCTTGCCAGGTGCGGGAGGCCTCCCACACCTCCGCCACATGGTCCCAGCACCCGTACAGCTCGCCCGCACCAAAGGTACTATGGACGTACTTTTTATTTAAAATCGTCGGTATGTTTCTTTGTTGGGTTTATTAAGTGCGTGGGTGTGCCAGTCATAAAGGTGACGATTTATTGTGCGCTTGATCTGACTAATCAGACGATTGTGTGGTTCGTGTCGGGACCGGAACCTGTCGCGCCATAAAGGTCACGGCGTCATTCACATCCCCTCGGAGAGGGGAACACCCTTGATTAATCGCCGGGAATCAGGGCCTCATGGCCAGGAAACTATATCGAGAGAAACAAGCCGATAGCGGTCTCGAATCAGTCGGAAAGCCCTATGTCTAGGGAAGCAAGCATTCGAAAGATGTCGGTCACTCAAGGGACCATTTTGATATTCGGACGAGCATCCGGCCTCAGACAATCATGATCGTCACGGGGAAAACCGGAGCATATGTATGCCGAGGTACGTCAAATTTATTGTTCAAAGGGATATGAGACATTCGGTTGGATCTCGGTTAGAGTGGTCAGAAATCAGCGAGTTTATTGGCCCGGTGCGAGATCGAGTCAGGACCATTTTGGGGGCGTCTCCCGCGGTCCAAACGAGGCTTGCGTGGGCATCATTAATATTTCCGGTGTCGAAGGGCAGCGGGAAAGTGTCTCGGGACTAGATTCCAAAACAAAGACGTATACAGAGCTAGCTGGCTATAGGCCTAGATGTGGGTCAGGTAATGACCATGGTTGGGGTGAACCCGAGGTCCAGACGTGACTCACGAAGGTCTTATTGATATTCCCACACGCGTGGTTGGGGGAAGACGAGAGCCGTCTCGTTCCATTCAGATTTTGTTGGTCATTCATGGACCGTTTTTTGTTCGGACAAAGATCCGTATTGAAGACGTAAACAGAAATAAACCCGTACAAATGTCTGCCGTGAGTACGGTAAGTTTAATGCAAGCACGGGATTAGATCCCGGGATATATGTCGGTCACTAACGGACCATACACTGTTCGGACGAGAGTCCACATTTGAAACATCGAAGATAACGACAAAGATGTACGGATGTCTATTGTGGATACGTCAAGTTTAATGTGGATGCGGGATTGGATCCCGATAAAGGTGGGTCAAGCTGATGAACTATCGGCCCGAGATGGTTTCGGACTATGGCCATAACGGGGTTCCCAAGGTCCACGTCCGATGCCATGGGGTGTCATTACTTTTCTCTTCACACACAGCTCGGGGAAATGAAGGTTCCAAGGTATGCGTGCATGTCGGTCACGGTCGGACCATTCATTGTTCGGACGCTAGTCCACGTTTGAAGCATCGAAGACGACGATAAAACCATGCAAATGTCTGCCGTAGACACGACAAGTTTAATGTGGGGTTGCGGGATTAGATCCCGGGAGAAACGGGTCGAGTTAACGAACTATTGGCCCGAGATGTGTTCAGATCATGACCATGTCGGAGGTTCCGAGGTCCACATCCGATACCACAAGGCATCATTGATTTTCTCTTCACACACAGTCTGGGGAAACAAAGGTTCCAAGGTATGCGTGCATGTCAGTCACGGTAGGACCATTCATTGTTCGGACGTGAGTCCACGTTTGAAGTATCGAAGATGACGATAAAACTGTGCAAATGTCTGTCGTAGACACGACAAGTTTAATGTGGGGTTGCGGGATTAGATCCCGGGAGAAGCGAGTCGAGTTAACGAACTATTGGCCCGAGATGTGTTCGGATCATGACCATGTCGGAGGTTCCGAGGTCCACATCCGATACCACAAGGCATCATTGATTTTCTCTTCGCACCCAGTCCGGGGGAGTGAATTGTTAAGTGTAGAGCCCGAGCTCACCATCGTGCGCCTGCAGACACGGATCGACCTGCGCGGTCAGGTCGCGGGGATCGACCTGCCCGGTCAGGTCGCAGCGGTCATGGGGGCAGCGCCCCTTGCGGGGGTTTCCGGGGGCAGCGCCCTCGAAACAAAATTTTAATTAAGGTAAGGGTGATAGAGTTTCGTTTGTTCTTTATTAACATGATTGACCTTTTATTCTTATTTCGCTTGTTTATTCCCTTTTTGTATTAAGGAGGCGCACCGGTTTAGCGAAGGAAGAGGATGGTGCCATTTTAGAGTTCAAAGGAGGAAATGGGGCGCCGTTTTAAGGTGAATAGTGAAGGACAAATGCGCTCCGATTTAGAACGTTAAAGGGGGGGGCCGAGCCAGTTTTAATGCCACACCATTTTAAGGGTTAAACAAGGGAGGCACGCCGGGACAAGAGGGAGTCAAGGGCGCGCCGGGTAGAGGCACCCATGGGGGCGCGCCGGTTAAAGGGAGGTGCCATAGGGCGCGCCGGTTAAGGGGGGTCCAAGCCCAGGAGGGAAGGGGGCGCCGGTTAACGGGTAGAGAATGAAAGGGCACGCCGTTTTAGCATTCAAAGAAGGAGATGAGGGGTTATGAGAATGGTGTTAAATCGGCGCGGTGGAATAGTGACCGTGCAGGATTAGGCCACGCCGGGACATCATCTCCTATGTTTTTATTCGTTCTGTGGACTTGTTTTGCTTTCTATTCTTGATTCTCTTGCCTGCAGAGGGATAAACAGTTATATTGATTGTTCAATTGACACCATAGGTCAATAGGATGAAGGTTTAAGCATCGTTGATGGTTTGTTAAGGTGAGTGAGCAGGAGGTTTAAGTGTTTTATTTGGGGGGGGGGGTTTATTCACAGAGGTTTAGTGTATTGGATTAAAAGCTCAATTTGTTCTTCAGAGGCTCAATTTGTTTACTTGTCCTTGTGTGTTCTTAGCCCTTGGCAAAAATCGGGCAGCACCTCCCCCGGACCGGGACTTACCAGAGAGAAGCGAAGGCCACCAAACGGATTGCTCCAGGGTGACCCCCAAAATATCAGAGTGGCCTCACGGCGGTCCGAGCCCAAATGTGAGTGCGGAATGTTTGAGGGCCAGCCTACAAGAACGACCACGGCTCACGGGCGAGGAACTTTCCAAACGGGACAAATGCTTGCCACAAGGGCCATAGATGTTCATCCATCGATGGATCACTTTGAGGATCATGCCATGGAGAGACAAGCCTCAAGGACCTCAGATGATTGGAGAACGAGGAAAGAAAGAATAGAGATTTAAACAGAGAACACCAAGTTTGCCAAGATGTCTTTTCTTTTATTCATCCGCACCAAAGGAGGAAGGAGCTTTTGATAAAGTTCATCTTCAAGATGAAGAAGAGAAACAAGAAATACATTATGAAAGGGGAGAGAATACAATGACGAAAGGGGAGGAAATGAGAGCACAGGCCGCTCCCGACTCTACTCTCACCCTCACTCTCTTCTTTTCATTTCACCTCACCTCTCTAGCGCGATGCTTAGGCCTCTTTTCCCTTCGGCTGGGCTCACTCTTCCTCAAAAGCTCTCACCTCTAACTCTTTTCTTCTCCCCAAGCACACGGCCGAGAGCCAATCCCATCAGAGAGTCCTCCTTATTTTTCTTGACGGTTTCGTTACATATATATGGAGGTGGGGGAAGAAGTCTCTGAATCCCCCTTCCCTTTCGTTCCATTCTTCTCGTCCCCCTCCGTGTCTGAAGCTCTCGAGTGGCCTGCAGGTGGAGAGGTTGATAGAGTAGGCA
Source organism: Amorphophallus konjac (assembly GCA_022559845.1). Classification (NCBI taxonomy): domain Eukaryota; kingdom Viridiplantae; phylum Streptophyta; class Magnoliopsida; order Alismatales; family Araceae; genus Amorphophallus; species Amorphophallus konjac. Next base: position 286,157,069 of record CM040125.1, on the reverse strand, counting down.
TGGTGCTTCCACGAGATTGGCCGACGGTGACCGGTGGGGAAGCGACGTTCGGTGCGGAGCTCGACGATTGCCATTCCAGGGAGCTTGAGGAGCTCAGGCGGTTGCACGTTGGTCGGACGTAGGAGGCCTGGCCGTTTCAGGTAAGTTCTCTTTCTTTGCGCCTTAAAACAGGGGATCGGACTGATGACGGGATGGGTTGATTGTGCGCCGGGGAAACGCTTCAGAGAATAGTCTACTGTGGGCTTTGAGAATGAGGGGTTAAAACGGCGCCGTTTTAGTACATTCAAAGGGGTGGCCCTCCAACGGGAGCACGCTATTTTTGCATAAAGAGGAGTGGCGACGTTTTAACGAAAGCAAGGGGGGCTCGTATTAGAGCATAAGGTTGGGCGCGCCGTTTTAAGGTGCGCCGCTTTAAGGCCCTTCCGTGCCGTTTTAATCACCGAACGGATTCTTCTCGAAGTTGCAACCATTTATATGAATGTTGGCATTCCTAGAATGTTCTAGTTGCAATGTGTGGCCTCCGCAATATTCCGTTCGTAGTTTCTGGGGCTCGGTCCAGGACTTTGCATGACTTCCGGTATATGCCGAGACTATGCCGAAGTTCTCGACTTTTCTTTGATTCTACTCTTGGCATGGCCGGTTGGAGAATTGTGGTGGTATCTTCAGCTTGAAGGGGCTCCCTTGATCGGTAGTGGGCCACCGGGCGAGTTCTCGTCCTTATCGGGCGAGGTATAGGTTTGTCTGGCCTTCCCGTCTTTGACTCGCACGTAGACGCGAATGCTGTATGATCGTCATCGTAATTTTTTGACGTCCACAGGTACGTAGTCCGTTACACTCCAATCCAGAGATGGCCCAATGGCTCCAGTGTATCGAAGAAATCGAGGACAAGGTCCATTATTTAGATGGCATCCTCCTTGCCGCCAAGAATCATGGCCTCATTGACAATAATTAGGACTTCCATGCCCCCTTCTGCAAGGAAATCATGGAAGTCCCCATCCCGCCGAAGCTTCAGTTATCGTCGTTCACCCCCTACGACGGCACCACCGACCCAACCGACCACATGCACAGCTTCGAGTCCAACCTGGTGTTCCACCGGGCCTCAGATGCTGTGAAATTTTTGGCGTTCGTCACGACCCTCCAAGAGAATGCCCGGGCATGGTTTGAGTCCCTACCGGCTAGGACTATTTCCTCCTTCCAGCAGCTGAAGAAGCTGTTCAAGGAGAACTTTATTGGCTGCCGAAAGGAAGCCAAGTCTGCGGTGAGCTTGCTCGCCCTCAGACAAGGACGCAAGGAGACCCATTGGGACTACGTCTTCCGCTTCCGTGCAGAGGCGCCCTGAATTCCGCGCCTCGACATCAACATCGCCACCACCGCCCTGACTCAGGGAACGTGGGATTCCATCCTTCTACGCTTGCTCAGAGTCGAAGCCTTGACGACCCTCACCGACCTCCTCGCCCTGGCACAGAAGCATGCGTGGTGCGAGGAGAACACCGCGGCCATGGGTCGCACGGTCGGAACCGATTAGTCGGACTGGAAGAGATCTGTTGACTCACCTCGGGAAGGGCAAAACAAGTGAGAACGACGAGACCGAGATCGCCGTGACCGCCCAGAAAATAAAGAATGTTGTGCACGTGTAGAACATGCTTAATTCTATTATTTTGATGATTTCTTACCATGACGCATTAGTGAGTCTAATTTGTATTTAATAATGTCAATGTGCATGTAGTAAAGGTCAAAGAGTCAGCACTGGCATCCGAATGGCCTCATAAAGATGAGGAGTGTGAAGACATCATGCAATGATGCCATGGGATATGATGCATTAAAGCAGTAGGGAAAAATATGAAGAAGTTCAACCAAGCTCAAAGGTTGTGTCGGCCCCATCGTTCATTGCATTGACGCAACCAAGCAGTAGAGAAAGCCAGTCACTCAAGCTTACAACAAAAATCAAGGCAGGCGATGAAAAGCTAAGATATTGTTGGTTGTAGAGAAATCGAGGGAGTTTGATGCACAGAAATCAAGGTAGATGATGCAAAAGAATGAAACTGAAGAGTTAAAGCCAAGTGGAGTTCACCCTCTTGCTCAATCAAATGAAAAATCAAGGTAGACAATACAATTGAGTAAGGGTGACAAATAGCCATACACAGGTGACAAATAACTTCATAAGAGTGACAAAGATGAGTTAAGGGTGACAAATAAGTCAGTAGATGTGAAAAATAGATTGTAAGGAAGACAAATGAAGAAGGCGAGTCGACTACAAATGGCTTTCGAGTCGACTCTAGTCAACCTTAAGCCACCCGCCAGCTATGTGTGAATAGAGGTGAAAAATGTCCAGCATCAGTGATAAATGGACTTTATGGGTGAAGAATAGTCAATTAAGGGTGACAAATAGTTCACCGTGAAGGGAAACGGCAACGGTTCTCAAGCAGACTCAAAAAAGCATAGGGCGACGGCTCAAAGTGGCTTGTGGTGACAAACGGCTTGTTAAGGCAGACAAATGAGGCCTTAAGGGTGTAAAATAGATGGGCAACGCTGATAAATAGCTAATGAGGCCGAGAAGAAGAAGATAGAAGCAGAACTGACTCCATTGAGAAATGGAGTCAAACCCAGCCAAACCTCCTCAAGATGAGCCAAGCTGTTTCTAGTCAAAGGTTGACCCAGTGAAGATTGACCAAGTCAAGTCAAAGTCAACCTCAAGACAAGCCAAGTTGATTACCATCAAAAGTTGACCCAGTCAACTTTGACCAAGTCAAAGTCAAAAAAGCCAAGTTAAACACAAGCTCACAGTCAACATAGGCTCAGCCAGAGTCATCTTAGTCAACCCCAGTCACAAGGGTGACAAATGGGCAGTAACAGAGACAAATGGCCACTAGCGGTGGCAAATAGCTAAAGGCGACGGCTCCCAACGCTTAAGGGTGACAAATGGTTAGCCATTGGTGACAAATAGAAGATAAGGCCAACAAATAGCTTGGTTATCGTGAAAAAAAGGTGGGAAGGTTGAAAACAGAGAAATCATAGAAGGGAAGTCGACTCAAAATGATGTTGGAGTCGACTCCAGTTACAATGAATCTCATAAGGCTGAAAGAAGAAGTAGTGGCGACGGCTATTGATGAATATGGGTAACAAATAGATGGCTAAGATAGACAAATGAGCGTTAAAGGTGAAAAATGCCTAGTAAGGCTAACAATTGCCTTGCGGAGTTGAAATGAGTAAAATCAACATAGGCTACGTCAATGCACCTCTTCACTACGTCGACGCCGTCAACACCAGCTCGCCAGCAACAGTAGAATCCTTAAGGCTGCGCCGACACTATGCCCTCACTACGTCAACGCCAGTTCTCCAGCAAATGTAAAACCCTTGAAGCTGCGTTGACACCATGACCATGCTGCATCGATGCACCTGAAGCCCTTTTCAGGAAATCTCTGTCAAACCGTAGTAGTGATCTAGCAACCAAAAATAGCAACCGTAAACCTCCAAAAACACGGTTTTTGAGATATGAAAAGGTTTCTAAGACAGTCAAGTGTCCTTGTCATCATGAGGTTACCATAATAGTCCCTTTTGGGCAGAAGATTGGTCAGATTACAATTGTGGGAAAGATCACTTCTCAAGGCAACCTCCTTTTTACCTTCAACCAATTAGAGGTATTGTCTATGAGATCTACAAGGACCAAATGACATCCTTCCTTATGTATGCCAATGAATTTCAAGATGTTGTAGGTGTATTTGGTCAAAGAACCGTATTGCCTATTCTAACCAATCAGAGAAGAGGTTCATTTCAAAGAACCTTATTTTATTCCAACCAATCAAGAGGGAGATCTCTGAAGGGAAGATTTCCTGCTACCTCTGTCTATAAGTACAACACTTCTTCAACCTGGGAAGAGTTGGCCGAGCAATACATTGAGTGACAAACTTGTTGGCTCGTCCCAAGGAGAGAAAGAAAAGAGAGGAGAAGAAAACAGAGCAGTCCAGCACATGGATTCACCCAATCTGGTGCTGTAAAGAGATGGAGACACAAGCATTATAGCATCTCAGAATATTTAAAGTAAATAATAAGATAATATCTGAATTTTTTTATGAATTAAATAATATTTGTTCACTTAAACTGAATTTTTAATGAATAAGATAATATTATTTTCTTGACCCAAAATTAAGATTTTTCTAAAAATATGGAAAAATATGTAACTCGTGTAAAATGTTATTTCCAGCAACTTTGACTAAAGGAATGAACCCAAAATAAAATTGATTTAGGCCCAATTTGGAATCTAAGTCTAAAAATCGTCATTTTATAAGAACAACTTAAACCATCTAATTAGGCCTTAATTCGTGCTCTAATGGGCTCAAATCGGACCCAATCTCTTAGCCCATGTTAGAAGATCATTTTTCCCTTCGAAAACCCTAACCCTAGGTGCGTCGATTGGCAGCGGCGGCGACAGATTTAGATCACCCACAATTTTCACGCCGATTTTTCGTCTTTGGACTCTATAGCTTGATTCGATCTCTAGAACCATCCTTAGGCTCTATAAATAGAGGGCTTCGACCTCTGGTGACCCTCATTTGATCATTTGGCTAACGGAGTGGTCGATCGTGGCCGCACTTGGGTGAATTTTGGCATTTTAGGAGTTGTTCGATTTAGGGTTCCGGCGCGCGTTTCCCCCCTTCCTTTCTCGTCAATTAAGGTAGGTGTCTCTCAGGCTATATCTTAATTAAATCATGCTAGCATGTTCACATTAATGTCCTCTTTCCAATGATGCTATTTCGCCTAATTTTCATCTACTATACTGTTTGTATTCATCGTTTTAATCAAGGGTATCTTAAAGTTTCATTGTCTTCACTTTACCTCTATTTAAGGTAGTATCCTAATGGCAATCTTTTAATTAAAGCATGCCATGATATTCCTATTCGAGTGCTCTTTCCAATGATAGTCATTTGCCCAAATTCTGTTGAGTAGCTTGATCGAAATCACCGTTTTAATCAAGGTCTGTCAAGGTTCACCGTCGGCGGATCTCGGTGTTAAAAACAGTCGCACCAGTGACCGCTTGGTGAAGAAACAGTCACGCAATAGATCATTTTTCATCACCCAATTTTTTAATAAAATAAAAATATATATTATTTTGGACGCCTCCTATCTCTAAGATGTCTCTATTAAAATTAATTAGTTTAATAATTATGAGATAATAATGACGTGCCCTAGTACCCTGACGCTTTCTCGTAGACGCGTCCCGTCTCTTAGAGGCGTTCATTCTTTAATTTCAAAAAAGAGAGATATCAATGGTTTTACTGTAGCGCTCTTCCTCAGACCGTCTTATGCTAGTGGCGGCCTGCGGAAGACCATTTTTCTCTCTTGTTTCCAACATGACACCGGCTTATTTTTTGGCATATTATGCTATGTTTATGCTGTCTTTTTGCACGCTGTCGAGGCTAAAGCGTTACAAAACATGACTAAATAAGTTGCTGGAATAACAAGCTCTAATTTTGATCTTTTCCATCATTTGAGAAAATGTAAAATGAATTGTCCAAATCATGGTTTAACTTGTAAAAATTTTGGTACTATCCTTCAATTGTTGTTCATAGCTTGTTACCTTCTTAAGATTGTTTGAGGATCTTGCCACTCCAGTGGTTTCGACTTACTGCTACACTCGTTTTTCGCTGATTTTGAGCCATTAATTCTTGGGCATCGAATACCTCTCCGTCGGATATTCCTTCCGCTGGACTAGGTGTTCATGTTCCGAGGCCTCCGTAAGATTTCGCGAGCCTAAGATTCTCATTAGGATGCCGAGCTGGTTGTACCATAAGTTTGAGACCCATCGAAGTTCATTTTTGGGGCGGAAATGAAACTCTATCGAATTTCTGCCATTTTCTATCAATTTTATGGTTGTGGCCATCTTACTGACCGTCTTTTGATAGCGACGGTCCTTTGTCAGACCATCTTTAGATGTTTGCGGCCATGCCCAGACCGTCTTCTTTTGGGGGCCCAGTCGGCTTGTTTTGACGTGTCCTAGGTCCCAGACGCTTTCATGTAGAGGCGTCCGGTCTCCAAGACGCGTTCATGTTAGCCCTGCCTCGATGTTACCCATTCTGTTTGACCCACCCCTAAAACGTTCCCGACTAGACCGTCTTAGTTTAATTGCGGTCGTTTTCAGACCGTTTCTTCATCCAGCATCTCGAAATTGCTGTATTTTCGTGAATTTTATATGTGTAGCCCCTCAAGCCACTCCTGGCTATTATACTTCGACTTGGCCTATTATTAGGTTTATTTTGACACTATCTTCCATGGAAATCATGTTCCTAGATGGCTTTTCCTTGGAATTTGATAAGCTTGCTATTTAGGAATTTATTACCTACTTGTACTACCTTGGCTACATGAGCTACTCTTGGAATTCAGATGCCATTAGTGAATTGTCTGGAATTATTTGATATGAGACTTTGGGTCCACTTTGACAATCAATGCTAGGCTGAAACTATAAGGGCCCGGATCTGGTCCTAGGTGCGAGGCAAAGCCCAGACATGTACCGGTATTATGAATGATCAGGTTTGGCATTGCACTAACTATACGCAAGATTTGATTTGGACATATTTACATCTTGGGCATCTTTCTTATTTATGTGACTTGATATGATTTGATGTGATTTGATATAAGGTCTGGAAGGGACAACTTGTTGACATGACATTAGTACTTGTTCTATCTCTTGTACTTGTTCCTGGCTATTCCTTTTCTACCATGTCCATGCTCTTAGCTTCCATTGGTCTTAGTTAAGCCTCTTATATCCTTGCCATCCCTTTGTTATTGATTATGATTTATCTTGCATTAGTGTTAGTTTCATTTAATTGGTTTATCACTCATAGCATTGCCTGATGATAGAGAGTAATTCCTACTGAGCTTCTTGCTCACCCAGTTTTCCCCAACCTATTTCAGGTAATATTGAAGATACGACCACAGATGGGGACGAGGATGAGTGAAAGAGTTTTCGAGTCTTGGAGGAGCTTGTCTTTTTGTTTATTTGAGTCAAGTCCTGTAATTTGAGTCTTCTATTTATAGTCAAGAGTTTTGTAAACATTTATTTTGATATTAATAAAAGTCTATATTTATTTTTGGCGCAATTATCTGGTGTTATGTCTTTTATTTTACTTTGTATTCATGAATGAATCACTGCCACGTTCCGAGCGTGCCTTCCGCTGCTATCGGTTTGGGGCATGACAGTTTGTGGTATCAGAGTCTTGGTTTTCTTGAACCCTAGGTCTTGAGTCTAAGTCTATACAGTAAATATTGATTGTCAGTCACCTTACAAGCACCTGGTGAGAGTGGGTAGAACCATGGGGCTAATTGGTAAAATTTGTGATAATCTTAATAAAGTTAAAAGATTATAGGTTGTTAATCTTCGTATAATTTGTGTTATAGGTTAAGATGGCTGCGGAGCATGCTCAATGGCGAGAGATGCAGCTCACGTTTCGAGGGATAACTCAGGCTTTGCAGCAGGTAGCCTAGGGTGGAGTCTGTCAGGGTGCAGGTGATTTGCATAGGAGTTTTCAGGGTATAAATCCCCCTAGGTTTAGTGGGTCTATCGATCCCGATGAGGGAGAGAATTGGGTTAAAGAGATAGAGAGAATTTTTAGGGTTATGTAGTGTGCCGATCATGAGAAGGTTTTGTTAGCTACGTACCAGTTAGATAAGGATGCCCGGGCTTGGTGGGAAGCGGTAGAAGCGACATTGCCGGATGGTCAGGTTTTGTGGAATGAGTTTGTGGAGTCTTTCGGTGAGAGGTATTTTTCGGAGCGGGTTCGCGAGAAGAAGGCTACTGAGTTTGCATCCCTGAAGCAGAGAAGATTGTCTGTAGCGGAGTATGAAGCCTAATTTTCTAGGTTAGCTCGTTATGCCAGTTAGTACGGAGAAGATGAAGGCTAGGTGGTTTTTGAATGGTTTAAAGGTAGAGTATATTCCGCAGTTAGCGCCCTTAGAGATTCAAGTGTATGCCAAGATGGTGAAGAAGGCCCAAGTGTTGGAAGATGCTTTGGATATAACCAAGAGGATTTCTAGGAGGCTTGCCAAGAAGGAAAGAGCGAATGGTTCCGAGAGTAGTGTGCCTACTAATGGAAAGAAGAGACCGAATGGAGGTAATGGAGCTCGTAAGCACAAGAAGGCTAAGAAGTATGACCAGCAGATTGTCCCTGTTAAAGAGAAGTGCGAGCATTGTGACAAAGGTGGGCATCGGTCAGAGGATTGCTGGAGGAAGCAAGGAAAATGCAATGTTGTGGGAGCGCAGATCATAGAATTGTTCGTTGTCCTTTGATGAAGGAGCATGCACCGCGTGATGAGCAACCGGGTGAACGAAAGTGGCAAGGAAGGCTGCAGGCGATTGAAGGTAATTCTAAACCTGCCTTAACTTTTTATTTCATGCTTGGAATTGGTGATTTTGTATAATTGCATGAATTAGAATTGGTCCTGTTATTTTGGAACATTAGAAGGTGTTTAAGTGTAGCAATTTTGGTGGTTAATTTTGGAACATTAGAACCGGTCCTGTTAATTGCATGAAGGCCCCTTTCTCTATGAGCTTTATTGTGGTGCAGGGGAATGCCCCGAAGTTTATGTATGCCTTGACATTATTTTGGAATAAATTTGTAGAGTAGGCCTAGCTGGTCTTACTCTACCTTTAAAAAAAGTGTAGCAATTTTGCCCCATGATTATTTTGGAAAGAATCGTGTGAATTTGGAGGACCAAATTCCTTAAAGTGAGAGTGGGTGTAGCATCCCGGAATATTTAAAGTAAATAATAAGACAATATCTAAATTTTTTTTCATGATTTAAATAATATTTGTTCACTTAAACTGAATTTTTAATGAATAAGATAATATTATTTTCTTGACCCAAAATTAAGATTTTTATAAAAATATGGAAAAATATGTAACTCGTGTAAAATGTTATTTCTAGCAACTTTGACTAAAGGAACGAACCCAAAATAAAATTGATTTAGGCCCAATTTGGAATCTAAGTCTAAAAATTGTCATTTTATAAGAACAACTTAAACCATCTAATTAGGCCTTAATTCGCGCTCTAATGGGCTCAAATCGGACCCAATCTCTTAGCCCATGTTAGAAGATCATTTTGCCCTTCAAAAACTTAACCCTAGGTGCGTCGATTGGTGGCGGCGGCGGCAGATTTAGATCACCCACAATTTTCACACCGATTTTTCATCTTTGGACTCTATAGCTTGATTCGATCTCTAGAACCATCTTTAGGCTCTATAAATAGAGGGCTTCGACCTCTGGTGACCCTCATTTGATCGTTTGGCTAGTGGCGTGGTCGATCGTGGCCAGACTTGGGCGAATTTTGGCATTTTAGGAGCGGTTCGATTTAGGGTTCCGGTGTGCGTTTCCCCCCTTCATTTCTCGACTATTAAAGTAGGTTTCTCTCGGGCTAAACCTTAATTAAATCATGCTAGCATGTTCACGTTAATGTCCTCTTTCCAATGATGCTATTTTGCCTAATTTTCATCTACTATACCGTTTGTATTCATCATTTTAATTAAGGGTATGTTAAAGTTTCATCATCTTCACTTTAACTCTGTTTAAGTTAGTATCCCAAGGGACATATTTTAATTAAAGCATGTCATGATATTCCCATTCGAGTGCTCTTTCCAATGATACTCATTTGCCCAAATTTTGTTCAGTAGATTGATCAAAATCATCGTTTTAATAAAGGTCTCTTGGGGTTCGCCGTCGACGGATCTCAGTGTTAAAAACAGTCGAACCAGTGACCACTTGGTGAAGAAACGGTCACGCGATAGACCGTTTGTCTTCCCCCAATTTTTCAGTAAAATAAAAAAAATATTATTTTGGACGCGTCCTATCTCTAAGACGCCTCTATTAAAATTAATTAGTTTAATAATTATGATATATTATTGACGCGCCCTAGTACCCTGATGCTTTCTCTTAGACGCGTCCCGTCTCTTAGACGCGTTCATTCCTTAATTTAAAAAAAAGGGATATCAATGGTTTTACTGTAGCGGTCTTCCTCAGACCGTCTTATGCTAGTGGCGGCCTGTAGAAGACTATTTTTTTTCTCTTGTTTCCAGCATGACACCGGCTTATTTTTCGGCATATTATGCTATGTTTATGCTGTCTTTTTGCACACTATTGAGGCTAAAACGTTACAAAACATGACTAAATAGCTTGCTGGAATAACAAGCTCTAATTTTGATCTTTTCCATCATTTGAGAAAATGTAAAATGAATTGTCCAAATCATGGTTTAACTTGTAAAAATTTTGGTACTATCCTTCAATTGTTGTTCATAGCTTGTTACCTTCTTAAGATTGTTTGAGGATCTTGCCACTCCAGTGGTTTCGACTTACCGCTACACTCTTTTTTCGCTGATTTTGAGCCATTAATTATTGGGCATCAAATACCTCTCCGTCGGATATTCCTTTCGCCGGACTAGGTGTTCATGTTCCGAGGCCTCCGTAAGATTCTGCGAGCCTGGGATTCCCACTAGGACACCGAGCAGGTGGTACCATAAGTCTTGGACCCATCGAAGTTCATTTTTAGGGCGAAAATGAAACTCGGTCGAATTTTGACCATTTTCTGTCAATTTTCTCGTTGCAGCCATCTTACTGACTATCTTTTGATAGTGACGGTCCTTTGTCAGACCATCTTTAGATGTTTGCGGCCACACCCAGACTGTCTTCTTTTGGGGGCCCAGTCGGCTTGTTTTACGTGTCCTAGGTCCCAGACGCTTTCATGTTGAGGCGTCCGGTCTCCAAGACGCGTTCATGTTAGCCCTGCCTCGATGTGACCCATTCTATTTGACCCACCCCTGAAACGTTCCCGACTAGACCGTCTTAGTTTAATTGCGGTCCTTTTCAAACAGTTTCTTCATCCAGCATCTCGAAATTGCTGTATTTCCTTGAATTTTATATGTGTAGCCCCTCGAGCCACTCCTGGCTATTATACTTCGAGTTGGCCTAATATTAGGTTTATTTTGACACTATCTTTCATGGAAATCATGTTCCTAGATGGCTTTTCCTTGGAATTTGATAAGCTTGCTATTTAGGAATTTATTTCCTACTAGTGCTACCTTGGCTACAAGAGCCACTCTTGGAATTCAGATGCCATTATTGAATTGTCTGGAATTATTTGATATGGGACTTTGGGTCCACTTTGACAATCAATGCTAGGCTTAAACTATAAGGGCTCGGATCTGGTCCTAGGGGTGAGGTAAAGCCCAGACATGTACTGGTATTATGAATGATCAGGTGTGGCATTGCACCAACTATATGCAAGATTTGGTCTGGACATATTTACATCTTGGGCATCTTTCTTATATGCGTGACTTGATATGATCTGATATGATCTGATATGATTCGATATAAGGTCCGGAAGGGTCAACTTGTTGACATGATATTAGTACTTGTTCTATCTCTTGTACTTGTTCCTGGCTATTCCTTTTCTATCATGTTCATGCTCATATCTTCCATTGGTCTTAGTTAAGCCTCTTATATCCTTGCCATCCTTTTGTTATTGATTACGATTTGTCTTACATTAGTGTTAGTTTCATTTAATTGGTTAATCACTTATAGCATTGCCTGATCATGGAGAGTAATTCCAACTGAGCTTCTTGCTCACCCAGTTTTCCCCAACCTTTTTCAGGTAATATTGAAGATATGACCACAAATGGGGACGAGGATGAGTGAAAGAGTTTTTGAGTCTTGGAGGAGCTTGTCTTTTTGTTTATTTGAGTCAAGTCCTGTAATTTGAGTCTTCTATTCATAGTCAAGAGTTTTGTAAACATTGGGTTTTTATATTAATATTTATTTTTGGCGTAATTATCTGGTGTTATGTCTTTTATTTTGCTCTGTATTTATGAATGAATCACTGCCACGTTCTAAGCGTGCCTTCCGTTGCTATCGGTTCGGGGCGTGACAAGCATCCTTGCAGTCAGCCTGAGTGTGAAGAGAGGAAGCATCAGCAGCCCAAGTAGTCACATTTCATATCCATTCAAACAAGACTTGTGGATCAAATCCAGAGTCTTCATGCTCTATTCAAAGCTAAAGTTTTTTTTCGCATCTTTCTTTATTTTATTTTCATATACTGTGTTCCGTAGCAAGCTGTGAGGCTCAACAGTAGCAAGTTGTGTTGCTCAGCAGTTGTAGGGATTTGTTCCCTGAAGCTGTGGATCAGCAATTCAAGCTGTTTGTCAGCAGAAAGTCTCACCGGGTTTTGTGATGGGTGGACGTAGATTGTGGGTTGCAACCGAACCACCTTAAAAATCCATGTGGAATGGGTTGTGCTTTGAGCGTGTGATTCATCTTCTCTATTCCCATTTACAAGTTCTTGTGTTAGCTTAAACGTATGCTATCTTAGTTGCTTTTCAATGAAGACACATTAGTTTACTGTCCATACATACACTGGAAATCTGTTGAGCAGCCGTTGTACTTATAGTACAGAACGAGTTGCGTGGGTGCGTTGACCTGAGCAGTCTGGGTCCGGTATTTTGCTCCAGCCCTTAAACCACTCATGCTAAATCCGTTGTGCTTCATGTTTAAGGGTTTTATTTGCATCATAGCAATAGTTTGTGTTTTATCTAGCTAAGCTTTTAATTGGTCATAATTTGTCACCAGATCTATTCAACCCCCCCCTTCTAGATCCTATTGCCCCCAAGGGACCTAACCGTTGGTATCGGAGCTTAGCTCAGTTATACTCAGACCCAACAATCTGTAGAGAAAGATCTTGGTGCATTTAATTTAATCGGTTTACTCGTTGAACAAGTTTCAATTAATTCCCCGCCTATATTCGATGGTTTTGATTTTACCATGTGGTTGGGGAGGATGTGTACGTTTGTTAACTCCGTTGATCCAAAGTTATGGAGTCTTATATACCATGGTCAGCACAAGCTGCCATCAGATACATCTGAATGGTCTGCTGAACAAAAGACCAAAAATATTGATAACCTTGTTGCTTTCAATATGATAAAAGTTACAGTAGATGTCACCAAGTTTCCCTTTGTCTCCTGCTGCAGCACTGCTAAGGAGATCCTAAATGGACTGGCCAGGATTCATGAAGAAGAAAAAAGGCATGACTACCTCATGGCCAACCTTCCAGAATAGTCTAGTGACCTGTCCTCATCTCAAGTAAGCTCTAACCCTGAAGACTTTACATTTGAAGAGCTTATGGATGCTTATGATGAGTTAGCTAAGCAATACAAGAAAATGAAATTTGAAAATAAAAAATTGAGAAAGGAACTCAAGAAAAATTGTCATGATGAGAGCTCCTTCTATAATAATTATTCTGCCTTTGAGGAGCTCAATGATTCTCTAATGATTGACTTAGATTTACATAAAGAAAATATTGGTTTTTTGAGAGATGAGAATGGTATCTTGCAAGCTGAAATAACTAAGTTGGAAGAAATTCTAAGACAGCTTCGAGACAAAGATAAGTCTGTGTCAAATGATCAACACCCACTTAATGAGCTGACTGAAAACTAGAACCTTATAAATGAAAATGAAAATTTGAAAAAGAAAAACAATGAGTTGCTTGCTAAGCTTCATACATGTGAAAAAGGCAAGGGTGTGAGCGTTGATCAATCAGAAAAACTGAATGCTCTCCAAACTGAGTTTGATCACTGCAAAACATTGAATGAAATGTTGAATGATCAGCTAGCCATGTGTGAGGTTGATTTGGCCAATGCAGAATAGCACATCTCCTCACTTGAAAATGAAGTTCAAGACTTGAATAATTCTCTCTCTCAGTTTGTTCAGGGTAGAGATAATCTTGACAGAATTTTGGAGACTAGAGTGAACTTTAAGAAAGAAGGGTTAGGCTACAACCTTGTGAACAAGAAGGCTTTTGAAAATAAATTGCATACATCTTTTGTCATTGGCTCACATGAATCGAGTACATCTAGTGTACCCCCAAAACAATCTAGTGCCCAGAAAAATAAAAAACAAGACAGAAATCAGAAAAGGAAAACACAAAAGCCAAAACAGAAAAATAAGTTTGCTTGTGTTGTTATGCATGCTAGGAAATAGAATGATAAACACCATGCCTCTCATAAAATGAATGTTCATTACTTTTATTGTGGTAAGCTTGGTCACACTGTGCATGATTGCCTTACCTTGAGAAATGATGAATTAAGAGCAGGCAAGAACAAAAGAAATAATGCAGAAAGTAATGGCAGGGGACATGTCAACACTGGGAGAAAGCATGCTCAGTGCACTCATGCTCAGAAGCCCATGTATGACCCTGTGCGTCGACCCACTCAATAGGACAGGTCGATGCACTCCAAGGCTGTTAGAAGAAATCCCCCTCCTTGCTGCTTTCACTGTGGAAAGATTGGCCACACAGTCAAGGACTTTTTGCATCTGAAGGGAAGAATCCACTCTCATGCCAAATAAGTTAACTTCCATGCCCAATCCCAAAAGACCAATGCCCATGCACACAAGAGAAATGGGAATTATCATGTGCACTGCTTTTACTGCGGTGAGTATGGTCATATGGTTGATAACTGTCATTGGATGAGAAATGATGAATTGCATGCAGAAAGGAAGAGAAATCTGCATGCCAGACATGGAGCTAATCATCAAGGACCCAAGAGAACTTGGGTACCTAAAAACTCCAAATGAGTTTTTTGGGTGCAGGGTGCCTTGGAGCAGAACAAAGGATCAACAGGAAATAAAAGCTCAAGACACAAGTTTGTGAATAAAATTGCTGATCATGCTAGTTGCTATAGTTAAGCCTATTCCTACTTTCAATAAATTCTGCACAGTTGTAAAACTCCTTGATAATGTGTTGAAAACCCCTCCTTGATTGATCTTGAAAAATCTGTTATAATGAGAGGATGAACATAATGATGAGTCGCTTGCAAGTTTATGGCTTAGCTTATTGCTACCTCCAGTTTGGCAGCCATATGAATTTCCTATTTATCATTGTTAACCATTGGTTTTGATGATGTCTGTCATGGCGGCATACATTTCAACTCATCATTCCTATGGACATACAATCTTTTGCATGATTGTCTTAACTTCCATAAGCATTGGACTAAGGGGGAGTTTATAAATCTACACTTCAGTTTAGTCTGCATATGTTGTGGACATTGAATATCATCTTATGGTCTCGTGCACCTTCATGCATTTCATGCCTAAGAGACCCAACACTTCATGTTCAGCATGCTTTACACTCTCAGTGCATTCTCATGTCATGACCCGTTGGTATATAGAATGGTGACTTGTGGAAAGTTGGATCAAGTCCAATTGAAAACAATCACTATGTGTGAGAGAATCCCTGGGTCAAATTCTCCGCCAAGTACTATGGGTCAATTGTTCACATAAGTCATAGGCTGCATACCCTCTCATCGATTCTCGTTAAAACATTCTGAAATTCATGCTCAAGTTAAGGGGGAGTCACCATAAGAGTCTAGGATGCATTCCTACATACTTTGATTGTCTTATGGTTTGGTTGCATATTCTCAGGGGGAGTTTAATTTGATTTAATGAATTTCTTACATCTGCACTTGTATATTTCTTATGTGTGCTTCTTGAACAAGTGATTTGTGTTTCTTCAATCCCTTCTGAATCTGGAAAGACCCTATGTCTTTTGAACTGTGCTTACTTATGGCTAATGTGCATCACTTCCCTTGCTCCACCTGATAACCCCTTGGCAAATCATTCATCAAGGGGGAGCATTCCTACTGAAACTCTCTGATATGCCTATCTGCCATATGTCCTCATTTGCATGAACTTGATTGGAACATCATCTGTTTACTCAGATATCTGGCTAACTACTCCAAACTCCTTGAACTCTTGGGAGAACTTCTATCTACTGTTGAGTTCGCTTGTCAGAGTAAATCTTAAAGAAGAATTTTTCTTTATGGAGTTCTATGATTGCCCTAGACATAAAAATTGTTGGTTTAAATTTAATGACTTCTGTAGTTTTAAAAGTTAACTGGTCTTGAAATTAGCTATATTCAAACTTAATAGACCTTAACCAGTTTTTCATGTTCTGTCTTGTTATGCCTTCTTAAAATCTGAAAGTTTATGTTAAGTACAAAGGCATCTTTGATTGAGGAACTATAGTGTAGTATTATTTTGTAACATCAATCAATCTGAAAAATCCAAAAAGGGCTACACTTAATGATAGCAATGAATTTCACTCATATTGAGTAATTGGGGATATTGGCATCTAATAAACGTATATCCTCACGTAAAAAGGTGTGAACCGAGTTTAGTGCTCTAAGGCAGAGCAATGGCAATTGTTTCACTGAGAAACTGAGTCCCTTCATCAATGAAGTGGAGTGGACAAAGTCATGAAGTGCCTTGCTACCTCTATTCTAATTGAAGCAGAATGGTGAGCTACACTGAGTAACTGGGGGTGCTGGGGCTGATCAACGCGCACTCTCATGTCAAAAGGTGCATACTACACTTGACTACTTGTAAAACAAATACATTGGGCATCAAGTGAAAAAAAATAGTTGGCTTCAAAAATCTGATCATGTAGTGCCCCCATGGATAAAATTAGGAACTTCAAGTGTTCGACTTTAATACTTATTGTAGTTTCCTTCAAAGGGGCTAATGGAATTGAATAAGTTCGATGAAAGGAGGTTAACATGGTCTTTATATGTAATGTTGGTTCATTTCTATTAATGTTGAACGCATAATGTTTCAAATGCCTTTAATTGAGAAACTCAGAATTCATCAGATTTAAACCAATCTGAAAATAAGGGCTTTATCATTGGTGTACTATAATAGAAGATTCTGAAAAATTCCCTAACTCTGCATCTATGAACTTGGCTTCACGCTGAAGAACTCCCATTCTAAAGATTTCTTGGATCTGGCTCTTCTAAAAATTCCAAGTGTCGACTCCCAGAGTCGACCCCTTGTGTCCAAACTTCTGTTTGGGTGTCCTGGCATTTATCATTAAGACAAATTGGCTTCTTGATGATACATGCTCCAACGCTAATTGCCATCTCTGGACCATCTGTGATAGACTCTCATGAGTGCTATGATAGCATTAGCTCTCCAAGCAATTGGCATCAGTTCTCATCATGTAATTGTCTAGTTTGCATTTCCTTCCTCCATACATTGCATATAAAACATTACAAATCTGAAAAATAGAAAACCAAAAATCTGAAAACCCTAAAAACCAACAATTGGTATCAAACTACTCTCTGATTACGTCCTCTTGCCATGCTTAAATATCTTTCATAAATGTTGCTTTACTATGACTTCATGGCATCCGTTACCAACTTGTGTGATCTGTTTACACCATGCCTTGGGACCCAATAACAAGATGGGACCCAACAATTTCTGCATTTGGCTGCTCTAGAACTCATGGCTTTTAACTTTTGGCTCTTCACTTCTCATCACTGTTGAATGCATATCTGGCTACCTGCTCGCTTGCTTGAGTTTTGCATTAATGACTCATAGCTGCATATTCTGAATTTGTAATTGGCTTTAATCTAAGCTCTCTTTGTTGATGGCAAAGGGGGAGAAGTTTTAATGAGTCATTGTCTATTTCATGATTATTTTTTTTAAGGAAATCTCATGTGTGTAACAAAGGGAGAGTGCACCCCCTATCCAGAGGAAGGGAATGGACTCACTCCACCTTCAGACCACACAGAAGAAAAAATTATTAAAATAGAAAAAAAGTCTTACACATCACCGGGGCATACCCCTGAATACACAGCAGACTAAACAAAGCTAAGCAAACCAAAGAAATAGATGAAATTGCAGGGTCAACCATTGACATAAAAATAAAAGTCTATTTCATGATTATATTTCATTAAGAGATGACTCATAATGAACTCATAATGACTCATAGTTGCCATCATCAAAAAGGAGAAGAATGTTGTGCATGTGTGGAACATGCTTAATTCTATTATTTTGATGATGTTTGACCATGAGTCATTAGTGAGTCTAATTTGTATTTAATAATGTCAGTGTTCATGTAGTACAGGTCAAAGAGTCAGCATTTGCATGTGAATGGCCTCATAAGGATGAGCAGTGTGAAGACATCAAGCAATGATGCCATGGGATATAATGCATTGAAGCAGCAGGGCAAGATATGAAGAAGTTCAACCAAGCTCAAAGGTTGCATCGACCCCATCGTTCATTGCGTCGATGCAACCAAGCAGCAGAAAAAGCCAGTCACTCAAGCTTACAATAGAAATCAAGTCATGTGATGAAAAGCTAAGATATTGCTAGTTATGATAGGTCCAGAGGGGGGTGAATGGACCTTTACCCGTTAAAAATTAAGGATAGATCTCAAACAGGAGTTTCCGAATTAGAGCACAATGGTCAAACACTAACCGCAGAACGAACTACTTGGAGGATAGGGAAGGATCGGCCTAAACAAGCATCTACCGAATATCCAAGCCCAGAAGAGAAAAATAAGCACACAGCACGGGGATTTTTTAGGTGGTTCGGTCCTCCAGACCTATATCCACCCCACACTCAAACTGAGTGTGGCTTCACTAACAGCTGGGCAACACAGCTTGCCAACAAACGCTGATACACAGCTTACCCAGGGGAACAACCTCCCCTCTTCCTCCTACTCGGAGGGAACCACTAGCAACCCACGGTCACTAGAAACCAGAGACTCACGTCTCTCTTCCTCTATACCAAGAGGGAACCCCACTGGTAGCAGTCCCACTACCAGTGAACCAGCCAATAGCAACCTACTGCCGGCAACCCACCAGAGGCCTAGCCTCTCTTCCTCCAGACCAGGAGGGAACCCACCAGTGACTCCCCGTCACTAGCAAACCAGAGGTCTAAGACATCTCTTCCTCCAACCGGAGGGACCCCTTGACTTGCAAGCCACAAGCCAAGGACCGGAGGACAAGCCTCCCTTCCTTTAAACCAGAGGGAACCCTCAAGTGACAACCTGCCACTTG